>JBBHAA010000351.1:2061250-2797500 GCA_037953035.1 Aquarana catesbeiana
CAAGCAATGCTTATAATCTACTCAAAAAGTAGAAAAGAGGATGAGGTACTCTTACCAGAATTGATGGACTCACAGGCCAGTGGAGGTGAGTCAAACAGGCTTTGTACCGAAGAACAGTGGTTATAGATCCTATCCAGATTGGTGGAAAAGATGCAACTTATCCTGGCTGGGTCAGTGTTTAACACACTGACCCATACTCACCACAGGAAATCATCGAATGTGGATATTAAAAGCTGGAGTACTTCATTATCGCATTTATCAAAGGTAACCCAAGATGAGGTAAAGTCTGGTCCTTATCTCCAATCCTCTCAGTGTAAATGAGGGTTCTCAAAACAAAGAAAAAGAAACATACTTCCACATAGTGTGAATCCAAATATAGATAAAAGGAAATTTATTAAAAATCAATTTCCAGCACCCAAACAAAAAGGGTGTTATGAGAAAATAAGTTCAAATGAACAGGATAAAATGCACAATAAAATCGTGGCTCAGCAAGCATATTAACCCTACACGTTTAGTCTACGGAGACTTCGACTGGGGTATATGTCTGTTTGCCACTGCTATGCTTATTTATACACAAATATGGATAATAAAAACATTAAACACCTGTTGCCACCATTTGGAATCTAACTCCCGGGTTCGTGGGAAGTACGTCCCACTCCTCATGTGACGGATAGATGGACCAATGAATAATGATTATCATTATTCATTGATCCATCTATCTGTCACATATATGTACTTATTATTATCACTTTCCCATTTTATGTCCTTTTTTTTTTTCACACTCTTAGTTTGTGCATTTTTTGGTTTTGTATTGATTGCATGCAACACCCAATCGTTTTATATATTTATTTATATATATTCTTTTGCAGATAGTTGCTTTTAAGTATTTATACCAGTTTTAGCACAGATTCTAGTGGTTGTAGTTACATCCAGTGGTTGCATGCAACTTCATGCGACTCCCAGCCGCTTATATATACCTTTTAGAGTATTCGTTTGCTTAAGTGTTTACATCACTCTAGTACAGATTCTTTAGTTTATGGTACTATTATCACAGATTACATTTACACTTGTTGTGATATATATAATTGGAGTTAATCACATTTTTGTGTTTGGATATACACCAATTTTTTGAGTTTCGGCGACTACATGCATTCTGAGATCACATCTCTGGTCGCATATTTCTAGGTTTAAATACCTTTGATTTATTATTTTTGTTTCTTCATTACTATATTGTAATTTTTATACACTCTAAATAGAGTGTTATGTTATAGTATCTATAGCACAATCCGCCTCCAGATTTCCTTTCTGGTTAGGTTTTTTTGTGTAATATATACATCACTAGCGCTACACTTTTGTTTTACATTTCACTTTACAATTAGTCTGATTGTTGTGTTAGCTGCTCACAATTGGGGTTGGCGCAGTATTTCCACTTTATTTTCACCATATATGAGTATCATACATGAAACAATACAGATGTATCCATGAGAAAGTAATCTATTGTGATGTCTGTTTTGTAGCACATAATAGGTGAACCTAACTACAATATATTCTATTAAGCATTACATAGGCGATGGTGAGCAGGTGGTATTGCTCTAGAGCAGGGGTAGGCAACCTGGGGCCCTCCAGCTTTTGCAGAACTACAAGTCCCATCGTGCCTCTGCGAGTAACTGTAACTGCCAGCCTTGCAATGCCTCATGGGAAATGTAGTTCCACAACAGCTGGAAGGCCCCATGTTGCCTACCCCTGCTCTGGGGACTACAGTGTAAAGTGTCTATCCTTCAGGAAGAGGTAGGAAGGATGGGATAAAGAGTAGTAAGGAAGTGGGGAAAGGGGGGATGAAAGAAGGCTTCAAAGCCATTAGTTCCTGTATTCTATATGCAAGACCAGAGGAATTTGAACTGCAATTCAGGGACTTGTCCTAAGCCGGGTACAAACTAACCTTTTTTTTTTTTCATTAAACCCACCAGAACACTCCAATCAGCACTCTCCATCATTGGCTGAGAGCGCTGATCGAGTGGCTGCTAGTTTTCCAGCATTGAAAGGCTGGCTTCTGTCGGACAGACCGACATACACGAGTGTCTGTTGTGCCTCACAGTGGTCTCTCGCCTGTTTTTGTTTGCATTTATAAATATAAGTTCTCATATTAGAATCTGTCTCTGCCACCATAAGACTGATGGATGACTCGCTCTCCATGTTGTTGAGTGATGCTATATTGTTAAACCTCATGCTTCAGCCTATTCTGACCAATTCAGTCCATTTTTGGGGGGGCATTTCTATCCCAAATGTGTGGATTTGTAGAGTGTTTGCAAAGTTGGGAGGGGGGTTCAGGTAGTTTTTCGTCTTGGAAGTAGTGGCCCTTTAGCATAAAAGGCAGCGTAGTAACCACAGAGCATAATTGGAGGGTCCGTTCCTGATGGCAGCTCTCCCACTGTATTTATATCCATCATCACATCTTGGCAAAAGATCTGTATATGGGGACTAGTCCAAACCACATGTATAAATGTACCGATCTCAGAGCAAAAATTGTAGCACTTCTCGGCAACATTGTGGTATATGGTAGAAAGCCTCTGTGGGGTATAATGCACCCAATGCATAAATGTAAACTTGATGAATCTATCACTGGCTGGTATCATAAAGGGAAATTATTGTTGTATGCCAGTCAGCATCTGTTAAAGTATATGTAAACCCTCAGTTTGTAAAACAACAAATTCAGTTTAAAATAGAAATGAAAGGCAAAACATTTTGTGTATACATATGAAGACATTACAAATACAAAGACCTCCTCTGTAACTCTAACCTGGTAACAGTTATATTTTTTTAAAGCGTCACCTATGGAGATTTTTAGATACCATAGTTTGTTGCCAGTCCGCGAGTGTGCGCAATTTCAAAGTATGACACGTTTGGTATCCATTTACTCGGCGTAACTTCCTCTTTCATATTATACAAAAAATAGGCTAACTTTACTGTTCAGTTTTTTTTTTTAATTCATGAAAGTGTCTTTTTTTTTTTTTCTAAAAAAATTGCATTTGAAAGACCGCTGTGCAAATACCTTGTGACATAAAACATTGCAACAGTCACCATTTTATTCTCTAGGGTCTCTGCTAAAAAAAAATCCATATAATATTTGGGGGTTCTAAGTAAATTTCTAGCAAAAAAATACGGATATTAACTTGTAAGCAACAAATGTCAGAAATCTGCTTAGGCATGAATGGGTTAAGTACAGCAAGTTATCAACATACAAAGAGTTCTTCCTTCAGAGGGACCACAGTTAAACCTTCCACACTTCCTAAGAAACGTAGCTAGGACAAAAATGACCCCATTGAAAGGGAGCAGCCATGTCTCATTCCTCTATGTAGCTCAAAAGGTGATGATAGCGCATCACTGGCTTATACCCTAGCTCTGTGAGAGGCATCTAAACATTGTATCCAAGAGATGAATTTTGAAACCAAATTTGTTCAGTACCGCCCACAGATAGGTCTCATTCGACTGAGGTGAATGCCTTTAGCATCAAGGGAAGCCACCACTCCTGGGACTGCAGCCCGTCTGGCTCTTCCTATAATTGTGAATAATTTTATGTTCATTCCTTTCCCCTTCATGAAGCCAAACTGGTCATTATGAATCTGCATGAAAACAACCTTGTTTTAGCTTGTGGCCAATATTTTAGGACAGGTCTTGGTATCCATGTTTAACCACTTTCCTACTGGGCACTTAAACCCCCCTCCTGTGCCCAGACCAATTTTTAGCTTTCAGTCTGTCACACTTTGAATGACAATTGCGCGGTCATGCTACACTTTACTCAAATTAAATTTTTATCTTTTTTTTTTTTCACACAAATGGAGCTTTCTTTTGGTGGTATTTAATCACCTCTGGGGTTTTTATTGTTTGCTAAACAAAAAGACAAATTTTTGAAAAAAAAAAAAAAAAAGTTTCATAGTTTGTTATAAAATTTTGCAAACAGGTAATTTTTCTCCTTCATTGATATTCACTGATGAGGCTGCACTGATGGGTGACACTGATGGGCACAGATAAGGCGACATTTATGGGCACAGATAAGGCAATACTGATGGGCACAGATAAGGCAATACTGATGGGCACAGATAAGGTCGACACTGAAAGGTCGACACTGATGGGCACAGATAAGGTCGACACTGATGGGCACAGATAAGGTCGACACTGATGGGCACAGATAAGGTCGACACTGATGGGCACAGATAAGGTCGACACTGATGGGCACAGATAAGGTCGACACTGATGGGCACAGATAAGGTCGACACTGATGGGCACAGATAAGGTCGACACTGATGGGCACAGATAAGGTCGACACTGATGGGCACAGATAAGGTCGACACTGATGGGCACAGATAAGGTCGACACTGACGGGCACAGATAAGGTCGACACTGACGGGCACAGATAAGGTCGACACTGACGGGCACAGATAAGGTCAGCACTGACGGGCACAGATAAGGTCAGCACTGACGGGCACAGATGATAATGCGATACTGATGGGCACTGATTAGACAGCACTGATGGGCACTGATAGGCAGCACTGGTGATGAGGCAATGATTGGTGACATTTATAGGTGGCGCTGGTTGGTGGCACAGGTGGGCACAGAAGCCTCTGCAGAGGCTCTCCACGATCGGGACTGATGTCCCTCTCACAGCTGCTGGTGATCGGCTACAAGCGTGAATAGAAAAAATAGCCAATTACCAGCTCTGTTTACATCACATGATCAGCTGTCATTGGCTGACAGCTGATCACGTGGTAAGGGGCCAGGATCGACCCCTTGCTCCGATCTGTGATCAGTCGAGTCTCATAGACACAGAGCGCGCTCTGCAGGGGGCGCGCAGGCCGCTCGAGCACGGAAGGATGTCTATGGACACCCTCCCGGCAAAGTAGGTCCGCGCTGTAGCCATCTTTTGGCTGTAGCGCGGACGGGAAGAGGTTAAAAGTGAGATTGGCATGTAAGAGTAACAGAGTTTTAGATCCTTTTAAGTTTTAGGAACCACTATTATAACTGCCTCTGACACAAATACAGGGAGGCAACCATTTTGTAATGTCGTTTTCAACATAGTATAAACTTGGAGCGCAATGCAATCCAGATTGCAAAAAAAGATTGCCTATTGTACCTCCTTCAAAGTGATTTGGGCTTAGACTTGTTTGTGTTGTTGGGTAGCCAAAGTAGGTAAGCTAAGCGAGTTCAGATAGTCATGTAATTCATCTACCCTGTAGTAAGCTCTCAAGGTGTATAATATCTCATAAATTGGACATTGATGTAGATAGGGTCAGTAGGTTACCCTCTTGGTCCATTATGCTTGCTACATTAACAGTGGTGAATTGGTTTTTTAGACCGCCAAGCTAATGGGCAACTAATTTTAACTCCATACTCATAGGTACATTGGGTTTGGTATAGTTTTTTTTCCTAGATGCTGACATGCGGAGAAGCAGTACTTCCCTGTATGCAATTTGCATGTTCCTATGGACTGCCTGGTATTATGTGCAGCTGTATTGCATTTCTAGTGCTTGAGCTCTGGATTCAGCCAGGGTACATTTCAAATCCATATGATCGCTAGCAATAACAGAGTGGTATTGGCCTCAGCCATGCAACAGCAGACGAGGCTGAGGCACACTTTCGGGCCCAGTATACTTGACAGGGCTGAACTTATAAGGCCCCTTTCACACTGGGGCGGTTTGCATGCGCTATTGCACTAAAAATAGCACCTGCAAACCGACCTAAAACTGCCGCTGCTGTTTTCACACTGGGGCGGTGCGCTGGCAGGAGGGAAAAAAAACTCCTGCAAACAGCATGTTTGGAGCGGTGTATACACCGCTCCTGCCCATTGAAATCAATGGGTTAGCGCCACTGTAGCGGCGCTTTGCGGGCGGTTTTAACCCTTTTTTGGACGCTAGTGCGGGTTAAAACCGCCCCACTAGCAGCCGAATACCGCCACTAAAACTACGGTAAAGCGCCGCTAAAAATAGCGTTTTACCGCCGACGCCCCCACCACCCCAGTGTGAAAGGGGCCTAAGAGGTTTGACTCTGAGATCCAGTACTGTCTTCCCAGCATGTCTGAGAGTTCCCTGTTTGTGGTTATTTGGAGTATTGGTGTGTGATCAGATATCCTTGGGGGAAGAATAGAGACATCCTGTGCTTTAGAAAAAGCTGAGTTACTGTACTGGAGCAAATTGAATCATGCTTTTTTAGTTTTCTTTTTTTTTTTTTTGCTTCTGAATGACTGTAGGTATAGGATTATGTATTTGGAGGTTTTCCTATTTGTGTGTTTGTTTTTTTTTCCCCCCCTGTTGGTTGATCTAGATGGTTGTCGTGTTTTTTTTTTTGTTTTTTTCAATCAGACTAGGTATGTAACTAAAACAAGACATAGTTGCATGTGTAGATGAACGACAGCTGAACCATTTTGTAAATGGATATTTCCATCTCCAGGCATCCTAGTGACCGAGCAACAGGACCCACTTAGACAAACTGGATTCTTTAGTATTTTCTAGAATAAATGTATCCATTTGAGGGCAAGGGGTTATATTAAAATCAACAATAGGGTACGTAGCTATCCAAGAACAGGAAATGCCAGCAGGTGGGGCTATTCATACTGTATAGGCCTGCTATTACCATGTCAACATTATCTAGTGAAGCATGTAATATAACATTTCCCTGAGGCCCAAAAGCTTAAAGCGTTTAACCCCCCCCCCCCCAAAAAAAAAATGGATCCTGCTCCTTTAAAGCATGTTATATAACACAGTGCTTGTCCTGTGTCATTTGGCCCCCTATAACACCTAAAAAACCTGGCTGATCCTGCCAGTTTCTACCCACCCCTCTGTAAACGGAATACGGTATTTTATGGCTGCTGGGACCAGACACCGTGGTCAGTTATGTGCCGCTGTCTTCAGCAGGCTGCTATCTGCTCCTGTATCCTCCTTCCCCCTCCCCTCTCTGTCTGTGTCTGCTGCTCTCATAACACTAATCTGTATACACCATCAGCACTACCTCCTATTGCAGTGTTCCCCCCTGTGAATGATTTATAAATATAAATGCTGTAAATACCTAATTTAAGAGCCGAGATTGCGATCACATGACCAGCCAGCTCTCACCTCCTCCCCTCCAGATTGACATCAGCAGAGGAATCTCAGCCCTGCCTGTTGCATTTCTCAGAGGAGAAAAGGAGAAAGCTGGGCCAGTCTTGTGATCGCAATCTCAGCAGTGAAATGAGGTATTTGCAGCATTTATTTTTATAAATCTCACAGAGGGGATACTACAATAGGAGGCAGTGTTGATGATGTATACGGGTTAGAGTGGCTTAACAATCACTTTAACCACCTCAATACAGGGCACTTTCACCCCCTTCCTATGGAAATAAAATATGGAAATAAGTGCAGCGCTGCACCAAATAGTATTGGAGAAAAGAGAAAACAAATTATATAGTGTACAATAAGCAGCTAACACACCTCTAGACACAGGCAAAGGCAACAAATAATACAAATATAGTGTAGCGCTATGTGCACATATAAATAATGTGTCAGTTTTACCTTAACACACAAACAATGTTGTAACAATAAGTGATGCAAATAACGTAAAAAGTGACTACGGTGAATAAATAACGTGAATCGAAAAATATGACAAATATGAAATCAGAAAATGAGTTTTTTTAAAAAACATACATGTGTGATAAATCAAATGATATAGTCCATAAAAAATTGACAATTATATTGATGATAAAATAGTGGGATAGAAAACCACCACCAAAAAGTCTATATATATTAAAGTGCCAAAAAATAGAAAAAAAACTCCTGGGATTTCTACGTAAACGGAATAGTTCACTTCTGGCAGATGGATAAGAAGGAAATCGCAAATGGGTGGAAGATCAAAATAAGTGACAGGACCATCACCGGAGCATCAAAAGAGGCTTACCAGAATCAGATGACTTGAGAAGACATACGTCTTACAAGTCTCAGAAGAATCGTCAAATAATCCTCAGCTTCCAAAGGGAGGGAGGGGGAAGGGGTCTCACCACAGTTTTGATCGTCCCCAAGACAGTCCAACAGGCCCAGTAGATGTTTTAAAGATCATGCGAGAAGAAAAACTCACATGGCATGATATCGTTTAAAAACAACAATTTATTAAAATGGTAAAAATAAAACACTCACATGGTAGAAGATCAGAAACAGTTTATATAGAATCAATTGCGGTAAACCCCCTTCCTGCCCAAGCCATTTTTCAGTTTTCAGCGCTGTCGCACTTTGAATGACAATTGCGCGGTCATGTTACACTGCACCCTAATGAAATTTTTATCATTTTTTCCCCACAAATAGAGCTTTCTTTTGGTGGTATTTGATCGCCTCTGTGGTTTTTATTTATTGCGCTATAAACAAAAGAAGAGGGACAATTTTGAAAAAACACAATATTTTTTACTTTTTGCTATAATAAATATCCTTTTTTTTTTTTTTTAATAAATTTTTTCCTCAGTTTAGGCCGATATGTATTCTTCTACATATTTTCGGTAAAAAACAAATCGCGATAAGCGTATATTGATTGGTTTGCACAGAAGTTATATCGTCTACAAAATAGGGGATAGATTTATAGCATTTTTATTTATTTATTTTTACTAGTAATGGCGGCGATCTGCGATTTTTATTGTGACTGCGATATTGCAGCGGACATATCGGACACTTTTGACACATTTTTGGGACCATTCACATTTATACAGCGATCCGTGCTATAAAAATGTATTGATTACTGTGTAAATGTGACTGGCAGGGAAGGGGTTAACACTAGGGGCGATCGAGGGGTTAATGTATGACCTAGGGAGGTGATTCTAACTGTGGGGGGAGGGGACTGACTGGGGGAGGTGACCGATCGGTGTCCCTATGTACAAGGGACACACCATCGGTCTCCTCTCCTCTCTGACAGGACATGTGTTTACATGCACAGATCCACGGTCCTGCTCTGTTACCCGGCAATCGCAGGTGCCGGGCACGCGCACCGGGTCCCGAGCGACGCAGCGGGCACGCGCCCCCTAGTGGCTCGGGAGGGCGATCACGTCATATGACGTCCGCCCAGAACAAGAGATGCCTCGTCCCGCCGTCATATGACGGTGGGCGGTGGCTTAGTGGTTAAAGGGTAAAGTTTTGTGATTTGGGATGCTGATGCCCTTTGCATAAGCTGAATATGTTGCATGATAGTAAATCCCACCCAGGTTTTTTTGAGACTTAGAATTTTGATTCCTATAAGATGCGTTTCCTGCCGTATGCAAATATGGGGGTTTTTAAGAATTGAAACATTAAATACCATTTCCTTTTATGGCCTGTGCACTCAAGCTCTCATACAAACCGCAGCAGTTTTTGTGAGGGCAGCAGTCTTTTCTGGACTACAGAGCAATGCGGCAGGGGAGGGTGTGATGTGCATTTATTCATAGTACTTTGTGAAGTGCACAAAGTGACAATTTGTGTCGCTGCACAACCGCGCAATGCGCTGACGGGCCATCCAGAGTGGTGCAGTATTATACAAATATGTTGCATAATATCGCATGGCTCTGAAACAAAGTGAAACACTGCTTTCTGATGTGAACTATTTTCTGCTTGCTACTAGGTCCCAAACTTGATCCAGAATAGAGGAAGTCATCCCATATACACAAGACCAATTGTAGAAGAGATTCATATTATAAAGGCATATTTGTGTTTTTGTTACCTGTACTTTGTAGTGCAAAATTAAACAAAAATCATAAAATAGCCCATCTCTTTCCCACCCTGCACATTCATAAGAACTAGGGTGTGCTTGGATCCCTAAACAAAACATGGTTACAAACCAGCTGGAGTTGTGAACAGATGTATTAAAACCAGAGATTGACTGTTAACTCTTCCTAAGGCCTCATGTACACTGCTGCTGCTAAACAGATGTTTAGGAACAGTTGGGCATTTTTTTCCTTGTCAAAAGAAGTTTATTGAGTATACAATGTTATAAAGATACATAAAGATACATAAAGTAAGTTTACAAGGATCTATAAAGTAAGCTCATTGTTTTACAGTAGGGTTTATATAGGTAAATATCATGAAATTTCAAATATTAAACATTGGGTTCACGTAAACCTAAATTAAAGATATATATCATTTCCTTAGTTACTTTTGTAGGTATTTAAATGATTTATACCTACTATACATATTGTTTACAAGTAGAGTGTATATAGGTCAAATAAATTCTGATAATGAGCTTTAATCGTAAGGTGGAGAAAAGGAAAGAGAAAGAAGAAAAAGGGTTGAAAGGTAGAGGTATGGTCCACAAGGTTGTCCCGCTCGTCAGTTTATTATTCTTTTTAGTTCTCTTTGAAGCCTTAGAATGGGTGTCTCTGTGAGTCATTTAATCTGTTACCATGGCAACAGGACAGAGTCATTGAAATTTGACAGGAACTGTTTTATCCAAGGATGCCAAAGTTTTTCAAATTTTGGAATTTGATTTTGATCGATGGCTACCATCTTAGCATGGGACATTGTATTATTCATTCTGTGAATTGTTTCTGCTAGTACCAATGTAGGAGATTTCCATGCCTTGGCCACTGTTTGTTTTGCAGCCGTTATTAGTTGGATCATAAGTTTGAATTGAGAGAGTGTTAACCATTCCGGTTTTAGATTAAGTAAAGTTAAATATGGATCTGGTTGTATTATTTTTTTAAATATTTTAGATGCAATCACGAAGACTTCCTTCCAGAAGGTTTGGATTACTGGGCACGTCCACCATATGTGTAAATATGTGCCTATTTCTGGGCATCCTCGAAAACAAAGAGTTGAGGTATTAGGTGAATATTTTGCCACTCTAGCGGGTACAAGGTACCAGCGAGTTAGGACTTTATAATCTCCAGTGCCAAGATGTTGGGTGAAGATGACTTAGATGTGAGCCATATATTAGACCAGTCCGTGTCTTCTAAAGTTCGTCCCAGGTCCTCCTCCCACCTCTGAACGTAAGAGGGTCTATTAAGATTTGCTACTCCATATAATTGATTATAAAGTGATGAAATTGTACCTTTAGCAAATGGATCTTTTGTACAGATTGATTCAAAAATGGATAATTGGGATAATGGTGTGTCCCCCTTTAGGAATGGTGTATAGAAATTTTTGATTTGGAGATATCTAAATATCTCAGAGTTTGGTAGATCATATTTTTCTCTAAGCGATGGGAATGAAAGGAATGATTTAGATGCTATGAAGTCATTTAGTGTCTGAATGCCTGATGTTGTCCAAGCTTTAAAAGAATTTGGGTAGATCCATGCCGGATAAAAGGCCGGATTTCTGATAAAAGAAAGGAGAGGATTGTGTGGAGATTGTAACTGATATTTGGTTTTTAGTTTATCCCAGAGAGATAAGAAGTGTTTAGTTATGGGATTATGAATTTTAAAGCGGTCTTTAGGATCAAGCCATAATAAATTTGATATTAATAGAGGGTCATTTTCTGAAGCCTCTATAAATACCCATAATGGGATTTCCTGTTTTGCATGGTATTTGGACAGACTGGCCAAATGTGCTGCTCTGTAGTAGTTAGTAAAATTAGGGTATCCCAGGCCTCCTTTATTTTTGGGAAGATGTAGTGTGTGTATAGGTATACGTGGTTTAGAAGAGCCCCATATAAACGAAGTTGCTCTTTTTTGTACTATTCTCAAAAAATAGGAAGGAATTGGAATAGGGAGGACTCTGAATAGATAAAGCAATTTGGGTAGAATAGTCATTTTGATTGCATTAATCTTCCCTATCCAGGATAAAGAAAGTTGCGACCATTGTTTTATTAGATTTGTGATCTGTCTTAATACAGGAGGATAATTGGTTGAGAATAAGTCAGAATGAGATGCTGTTAAATGAATTCCAAGATATGGGATTGATTTTTCTGCCCATGTGAATGGGAGTGCAGCCCTAGCCGGGATCAATTCCATGTTTGTGAGTGAAATATTAAGCACTAGGCATTTCTTAGGATTAATCATAAGGCCGGATAGGGCTGCAAATCCATCAAGAGCTGGTATTAAGTTAGGACCAGAGACCTGTGGTGATGATAGAAAAAGTAATATATCGTCTGCAAATATACATAATTTGTGTGTAATACCTCCTATTTCAATGCCAGTTATAGTTTGGTTTGTTCTGATGTATTGGGCCATGGGTTCGAGTATAAGGGCAAATAATAAGGGAGATAATGGGCAACCCTGTCGGGTACCTCTTTCGATATTAAAGGCTTCAGATTTGTATCCAGCATATTTTATATAGGCTTTGGGTTTATTATATAATGCTTTGATCCATGTTAAAAAGTGGGGTCCAAAACCCCATTTTTGTAATGAATATTGCATATATTGCCAGGATACTGTGTCAAATGCCCTCTTAATATCGAGAGATAGAAAACATAAAGGGATTTTCCGTTTTTTAGCAATATGTGCCAATAACACTGCCCTGCGTATATTATCGCCTGCCTGTCTATTTGGCATGAAGCCTACTTGATCTCTATGTATTAATTTTCCTATAATGCTATTGAGGCGTTTTGCTAATAATTTAATATCGAGGTTTAACAGAGAGATAGGCCGATAATTCACACAGGAAGTATCATCAGAAAGGGGTTTTGGGATCATACAAACAATTGCCATTAGTGTTTCTTGCCGAAAAGAATGTCCATCTAGAAGTTTGTTAAAAGTTTCAGTGAGAATGGGAGAGAGTATTTCTGAGAATGTTTTATAGTATAAAGCCGAGTAGCCGTCTGGGCCTGGTCTTTTGTTAAGTTTTAGGTCTTTTATGGCGTTAGCAACTTCATCTATAGTTATAGGCTCATCCAAACTGCTTTTTTGATTCTGAGATAACTCAGGTAAGGTTATTTTTGAGAAGAAGGATTCAGCTTGTGTAGGATTAAATTCATTGTTTGTCTTGTATAAAGTTGCGAGATGTGAGTGAAATTTATGGACTATTTTAACTGGATTACAAGTGTAAACATTTTTTGATAATTTCAAACGTATTGGTTTGAAAGATTTGTTAGTTGAATTTAATGCCCGAGCCAAATATGTACCTGGTTTGTTTGTTTTCATGTAGAAATTGTGTTTGGAGCGTTTGAGGGATTTATCAACTGACTCAGTGAGAAATAGATCGTATTCCAATCTAGATTTTTCCAGATGAGATTTTGTACTCTGAGATGGATTATCTTGAAATGATATGTAGGCTGCATTAAAATTGAGTTCTAGTTTTTTTGCTAGATTTTTGCGTTCCCAGTTAAATAGTGCCATTTGTCTTTGTATTGTACCACGCAAGACAGGCTTATGAGCTTCCCACAGTGTTATTGGGGAGATGTCTGTTGTATTATTAATTGATATGTATTCCTTTAAAGCTTGTTCAATGGCCATCTGATCTAGTGGGTGTTTGAGCATTATGTCTGGTAAGTACCACATTGGGTCATGCGCTTTTGGTATGGCTGAGGCTATAGTAGTGTATACTGCATTATGGTCAGACCACGGAATCGGAATTATATCTGATGCAATAATTTCTGTTTTTTTTGCAATAATTTCTGGTATTGGGCATTTTTTTTTAACTGCTCCTGAACTCTCCTCTGTTATCTTAACCACGCTGTAAAAAAAAAAAAAAAAACGTGAAAAAGCAGCCAACACGACAATGTAAATAAAATGGTCAAAAAAAGGAGGGGGAGTGCAGCGCTATAAACAAATAAATACTAAGAATGTAATTGTCGACAATGATGTCACAATAAAAGAAGTGAAATATGTGAACAGTGACATAAATATACGGTAAATAAAGTGACATATGACCAGTATAAAGATCAATTAAAATAAATGTCCATATGTGATGAAAAGGGACCACATATAATGGTGAATCCCTGTGGTGAGTGATCCAAAACAAGCATGTGACGATCATTAAAATCTTGAGCAGAAATCAAAGTGAATGGTGAATAACCATGAAAAGACCACCACCGAAAGTACTAGTCTCTTACCAGAAAGATTGGACTTGTAAAGGGGTACACCTGACAAACCAATCAAGCTTGGAAAGTAACCAGTAAAGCACCAATTCAATGTATGGAATACAGCGTCTGGATGGACGTTCCATTGAATTCAGCAGAGTTGACACAGCTTACATGCAGATGCAAATCAGCCAAACCATAGATAAAGGAAAGAGATCGGGCACACAGTGAAATACAGTATAGGATATTTATTCCAGATAAAATCACAGGTATTACACTTACGTTTGCCAATAGGAATACAAGTGCTTGAAAAAGAGACAATAACTGTGGACCAGCAAGAAACCCCGACGCGTTTCGCCTAAACAGGCATCATCTGGGGTGCTGGTCATCCACAATCACTGTCTATATATAGATGAATAAGCCCCCAAATGAGCAACAGCTCTGGTGTTCAATTACAGCTAATCTGCACTTCCTGTTTCAGACAAGATGAAGCCACCGCTTGAATGTCAAGCCTCACTTTGGAAACAAGGAAGTAAAACCAGACTATTGTTTAGATCACTTCCAGGTATGAGGCAAGATGGTGCGGCCACCTGTGTTCCAGGCCTCATTGTGATAAACCAAAACAGGAAGTGATCTAGTATAATAGCAGACTATGCTGAGAAAAGGCATAGGGATGTAAAAGACATTACTGGGGGCTTAAATAAAGTAAATATAAAATAAACATTAATATTATGTTAGATGTGATCTTCGGACCCTCTGGGCTTCCACAGAATAGTCTGGGAAGTTCGGGAGCTTAGTGTAGTCAAAGCCGAGAATCTCCTGTTTCCTGGCTCCTCAGAGAATTAGATCTCGATTTAGAAAATTCAGAGGATGAAAAACAGGGATGCGTGGTGGAGCACATGGTAGGCCTCTGGTTTCTGGCATGCTGTAAGATTCTGAAAGTGATTTCTTGTGAAAAAAAAAAAAAGATTCTGAAAGTGGATCCTGACCCTCTGCCCCCTAAGGTAGGCCCAGAATATGGGGGTTGTTTTGCCGATTTTAGCATCTTTGGCTTTTCACTCTAGACCTTTCACTTTGATTTGAAGGATGCGTATGGTACTCTGTAGTTTGCGTTGTTCCTGTAGCCGATCTACCCCTTTATCATTGGCAGTCAGTGGGGGGGGGGGGTACAAGGGGTCAGATCCAATAGCGGCAACTCTATTATGTAGAAAGAGAAACACATCAGGCAGCACAGCTCTCCTCCCACACGTCTGCTCCCATTGCCATCTTGGACACTCCCCATTTATGTTGTTTTTTAGGGCTCTGATTTTTGTGTATGCCCATATACTGTTCTCTTATTTTTGACCGCATGGCTGTATACACTAGAGTACAGCCACTCCCAGCATTTCATGTCTATGGGAGACTGTACGCAGTTCCTGGGAAGAATGCTGAAATTTACATTGAACCAGCTGAAGCTTTCATGTGCAAAAAAAATGAAGGCTATACCACATACAGTGCCTTGCAAATGTATTGACTCCCTTAGCATTTTTCGTGTTTTATTGCCTCACAACCTGGAATTAACATGGATTGTTTGAGGATTTTCATCATTTAATTTACAGAACATGCTCACAACTTTGAAGATTTTTTTTTTTTTTATTGTGAAGCAAACATGAGAGCCACCTTTTGCGGCTATCACAGCTCCAAGTTGCTTTGGATAAGTCTCTGTGAGCTAGCCACATCTTACCACTGGGATTTTTGCCCATTCCTCCTTGCAAAACTGCTCCAGCTCCTTCAAGTTAGATGGTTTGCGCTTGTGAACAGCAATCTTTAAGTCTGACCACAGATTTTCTATTGGATTGAGGTCTGGGCTTTGACTAGGTCATTCCAACACATTTACATGTTTCCCCTTAAAGTGGATGTAAACCCAATGTCATCCTTTCTAAACTACTGCCATAGGGGTTATCTATAAGGATATACATGCCTCCTGCATGTATCTTTACCTGTCAAATGTCTCCCCTCTGTCTGTTATTAGACCCGAAAAACTGCATATTCTGTTGGTGGGTCTGTTGTCTGGAGCTCGGTGGGTGGAGTCGTGATGTCAGTAGACTCCCCGCCCACCTCTACACTCCTTGTCAATATGCATTTTCTCCTGTGTATTTCTAACACTGAACTTCTGCTATGATCTCTAACATCCAGTGAAAAGACAGGAAAGTAACCACATGACTTCAGCATGCCAAATCATGCTGAGGTGTGGAACAGCCAATCCTTGCAGAGCTGCTGAAGAAAGGAGTGGGGAGGGAATTAAAAAATAATGCCTGTGTCTTAGGCTGTCACTCACAGCAAGGGGGAGTATTTGACAAAGTTTTTCTCAGTTTGTCAAGATTTTTCTCACTGAACAATAAAAGGGGATTGCTCAGAGATGGATTAACTCTGTGTGGCAAGACTGGGCTCAAATGATAGAAAATTTTATACTCTACAGTATGATATAAAAAAAAAAATTTCGGGTTTACATCCACTTTAAACCACTCATAGTCCTGCTGGAAGGTGAACCTCCATCCTAGCCTCAAATCACACACAGAGTGGTACAGGTTTTGCTCAAGAATATCCCTGCATTTAGCATCATCCATCTTCCCCTCAACTCTGACCAGTTTCCCAGTCCTCACTGCTGAAAAACGTGTCCACAGTATGATGCTGCCACCACCATGTTTCACTGTGGGGATGGTATTCTTTGGGTGATGTGATGTGTTGGGTTTGTGCCAGACATAGCGTTTTCTTTAATGGCCAAAAAGTTACATTTTAGTCTCATCAGACCAGAGCACCTTCCGCCATACATTTTGGCAGTCTCCCACATGCCTTTTCGCAAACTCAAAACATGTTTTTTGCTGAAAGTAATGGCTTTCTTCTGGCCACTCTGCCATAAAGCCCAACTCTATGGAACGTACGGCTTATTGTCGTCCTATGTACAGATACTCCAGACTCTGCAGCTCCTCCAGGGTTACCTAAGGTCTCTGTGCTGCCTGATTAATGCCCTCCTTGCCCGGTCCGTGAGTTTTGGTGTGCGGCCGTCTCTTGGCAGGTTTGCTGTTGTGCCATGTTCTTTCCATTTGGTTATAATAATTTGATGGTGCTCCTAGGGATCATCAAAGATTTGGATATTTTTTAATAACCTAACCCGTACTTCTCAACAACATTGTCCCTTACCTGTTTGGAGAGTTCCTTGGTCTTCATGGCAGTGTTTGGTTAGTGGTGCCTCTTTCTTAGGTGTTGCAGCCTCTGGGGCCTTTCAAAAAGGTGTGTATATGCAATGACAGATCATGTGACACTTAGATTGCACACAGGTGGACATCATTTCACTAATTATGTATATATATGTAATATATATTCACTTTACATCCTTCCTTGTGGGCTTGTGTTGTGAGTCTATGGACTCACTTGATAGTTTTAGCAGATATGTATGTTTTTCCATTAAAATTAATAAAAATAAAATGTGTTGCTTGTGCATGTTATAGCCTGTCTATGTTCATTGATGTGCATTACAGCATGAATGATGCATCTCCATTTATTTAGTGAAAACTACACCTGGTAAAAACACAGGCAAGTTTGAATGAGCTGTAAAAGCTACCTACTTTAGTACTTGGCTTAACTTGAAGGATTGCATTTTTTAACAAACATTTACTTGGTCCAGCTGTAGAAATTGGCATTGGTAAGGCAACCGAGCCACTCAAACAGAACCCCCGCAATTAGGCAAATATTCTAGATATGATATTCTAGAGATGATGGTTGTGAACATGTATTGTAGATCTTATTCTCTCCGACAGCTGCAGTGGATTGTGGTCACAGAAAAGACTGCATTTTGCTTTGGCCAGATCTGTACATAATCTGTCCTGTTTAATTTGCTCTTCATTGATGTCATTCACTTCTTTATGTTAAATATATGTTCTTATATATTTTCTGCTCTGCATTTGTGAATTCATGCAAAGAACAAGGATTGGTTTACATCCACCTAATAAAACTGCAGCATTCAGTGCATACCAAATGTGCAGTGGGTTATATGCTTCAGTGGATTGCTTTAAATCACAGTGGTCTAAGGCATAATTGTGAGAAAATGCTTATCTGTGTTAAAGCGGGGGTCCACCTATCTATCGTTTTTTTTTTTTTTTTTGGAGTTCATTCACAAACTTTTCTTCTCATGATTATCTACTCACATGTTCTGTGTAATAAGTCCGCCTGTGTCCGATTTCGTTGTAAAGAATAACTTATAAAATTCACTGAAGGCGGTTTCCATCTTCATTGTGGGCATTTGAAGCCCACAAGCATGTATTTCCTGAATGCGGTGAATGCTGTGCTCCCAGCATTCACCAAGATGTTGTGATGACGCTATTGCACAATGCATGCTGGGAAGCCTGAGACTAGCTCCCAGGGGACTGTGGGAGGTCTGGGAGAGGCTAGAAACACGCCTACTCCCATGGGAGGAAAACCAGGAAGTGCTAAGAAGATTAGAAAAAAAAAAGTAATTACGGCGATTTAAATTTTTTTACACAGCATGTCAGCATCTAGGCAAGGAAGAGAATGCATAGAGATAATGTTCAAAATTTGGGTGGAACCCCACTTTAAAAAAAAAAAAACTCCTTTAAATTCAAGATATTGTTTGAATCTGAGTTGTTTGTTAGGAGAAAAATCATCCCTTCTCATTTGGAACTTTTTTTCTTCCAATTTTTAGGTTGGGAGCACCATGAACTATGGACTTTTACCAGAAGATATCATTGTGCCTACTACAGAGTATCCCATCACTGCAAGGTCTCCAACTCAAGAATACTCTCGAGCAGAAAGAGAAAAAAAGAAGAAGAAAAGGAAAAAAAGATCCCGTTCCAGATCACATTCTCCAAAGATTCATTATGATTCCAAATCCCGTTCCCATTCAAAAGTCAAGCATTCTCTTCCTACAGCTTATAGAACAGTTAGACGATCCAGGTAGGCTTCAGATCAGGCTTATGCAAAAGTAATCTCCTTATTTCTGTACTATTGAGTATTCCAACTACAGGGTTATAAGAAAGCACTTGGAAGTGTGCCACACTTATTCAGGTTCCAAGGTTTTTATTTTTTATCTTTAATCAACAAAATAAGTCATCCGAATAAAGTGCATCAGAAACAAATGGGGATGAAAAAATTAGAAAGGAGTTAATGTTCATAGAAATGTCACAAATCAAGTTACCTTAAAGTGTCACTAAACCCACATAATAAAAAAAAAAACTATCAATAAATGGTGTATTACATGCTGTTCATACTCATTCACTATGGGATTTGTTTTCTGCTGTTCTTTCTCTCTCTCTTATAGGTGGGGCAGGGGCCATTTGTTTGTCTCTATCTTCACCTTCTGTTCATGTCCCCAATGCAGTGAAGTTTCAGCAGCTACTACACATACTCAGTTTAAAGTGCGTTGCTATGCTGAGTATTTCCTTCCTATCACTTCTGAGCAGCCCATGTGGACAGTGATAAGTGACAGCCTGCTCATTCCTCCTCCATGCCCACTAACTAGCTAAACACAATGGGGGTGGGATATTACATCTTGATTGATAGCGGCTTCTCCTCCTTGTTTTTCTAAGACACAGGCTGGAGGGAGGTAACACAGCCTGTGACTGTCAGAAATCTGCCCACACCATGTTATTGCTAAAAATAATATGATTTCAAATATATATTTGTATGATGATTTCAAACTGAGTATTGATATTACTTAATTTACTCTGTATCCCAAAGGCTGTTTTTCTGTTTTGTTTTTTTTAACTTGACCAACAGCAGAGGACTAAAAGCTCCTCCTGCTTATGTTTCCCTGCAGACAGGCTGGGAAAGATCTGGATCATGTGACTGCTGTATATCAATTAGGAAAAAGGTACTTGGATGTGGTTTTTGTTTGTTTTTTTTTTTGTTTTTTTTAGTAAAATACTTAGTGCCATCATCCACATACAGAAATATAAGGGACAATGTGAATTACAGTGTGTGTTTAGTATCACTTTAATTACGGTTTCTGTTTTAAATGTGCTTTACTACTTATCACACGGTTGTATATTTAACCATAGTTACTGCTGAAAATTAGTTCAGAGTTGTCATGGGACAAAATATTGTGACTTCATACTGTGTTCTTGTCTGAAGACAGTGATTTAAGTTTTTCTCTTTCCTTCTTTTATCTGTATAAATATTGTTTTTTTTTTTTTTTAGTGAAAAATTATTAATTTAATGTCCTCTCCAGAGGCTAAACCATTCAGTTAATTTCTTGCTTTTTTACTGCCTTTTAAAATGATGTAACTGAAAATTGATACCTGAGGGAATCTGTTTTTCTACTCTGCATACACATTCTGATAACTGAAGCAGTGTGAACCTTGTGTTCTGAAGACAGGGCTATTCACTTGTTTGAAAACTACAGATGACACCTTAGACATTAAGGTAACCTGTAGATGCAAATAGATTTAAAGAGGAGTTCCCATTTAAAAAAAAAAAAAAAAAAATTAAAAGTCAGCAGCTACAAATACTGCAGCTGCTGACTTTTAATTGGACACTTACCTGTCCCAGGGTCCAGCGATCGAAGCCCTGCTCATCTCCCCCTCCGTTCGGCGGCGCTGGCATTGCAACTGTGGGCGCCGGGCTGTGGCTTCACAGCCAGGCACCCACTGCGCATGCGCGAGCACCTTGATTGGCCGCTCAGTCATCTGGGACCTGTAATGGGTCCCAGATGATTGACAAGAGGGAGGGAGCAGAGCTGAGTCCTTCCTGTGCCGAAGGGAAGTGATGTCACCAGCCCAGGCACTGAAAAAGGGAGACAACGAGGGACCCCCTAGCAACAGGCATTTAGAGGTGAGTTTAAAAAAAAAATCCAAATTTTTTTTTTTTTTTTTTTTAGGCACATTCATGTATTTTTTTTTTTTTTGGGTGGAACACCACTTTAAGTACATATTTTTTATATTTTATTTCTGCATACCAGTAAAGAGTGTGTACATTTTATGATTGGAAAAGGTGATATCAGAAAGCACACATTTCTTCTAGGATTACTAAAGTCAAGTAGTCGGATTGGGAATGAATGAGAAATATGAATGTGGGAAAGACTGGTTTGTGAGGGAAAAGGGATATAGAGGACTAGAAGGGGAGGAAGAGAGGTTGGAAGGGCCCACTAATAATGGCAAAGGGAAATGGGTGGAAGGAGAGTAATGGAACTAGGGAGAGGGTCAAGGGAAGAAAGGGTGCTGTCTGTAGCAAGAGACTCAGCTGCAGGAGCAGTGAATTGAAGAAGATGATAATTTATGTCTATGGAGGTATTGACCATTAGGTGGTGGAGGAAGATAAAAAATAGCAGTAGTGTTGGAAGTCCACCCAGTAAAACTAGGTAGTCAAGAACGTTTCCTCTCTGTAGAGCAAGGACACAAGATCTTCCATTATCATTGCTTTCGATCATTCTAAAAACCACTGTTCCAATGTAGGAGTTGTCTGCTTTCACATGACCAGAATGCATCTTCTAGCTGCATTTGATGAAGAGATTTATGACATGAAATGAGTAAGATTGTTTTCCAAAGTTACAGCAGTGAGTTTGTAGCAGATTTGTTTAGCTTTTCTCCAGTTCTGTCGATGGGGGGATTTGGGGAATTCCCAGAAGATTTGAAGAATCATGTCACACCAACACGAAGTGAAGATTGAAGGTATATAGTGTTGGAGTAGGTCATGGTAAAATCTGTACGACAAGAAATAAGGTATCCTGTGTGGATCAGATTTAGAAAGGGTACATCTGAATGGCACAGAGTAAAATCTTGTTTCTCTAAATTATGTGTCATTAAGGAAGGGAGGGACAAGATCTTTTTTTTAAGTGGGTGTTTTGTGAGGGTTTGTCAGGAGTGGAGATTGCAGCCAGGGTAGACCCCAAAGGGGAAGAGTAAAGTATTGTTCCAGTTGCTTTGGTGGTCTTGTGCGTGTACCACTCGAGAATTTTTGCTTGATTTTATCTTTTTTCTAGATCCAGAAAAAGTGAGGAATATACTTCCAAAAGTAATCTCGAGTGTAGTATTGTTGGGAATGTTTGTCATCTACACTCTTGGGAGAATATTCATTTTTATTTTGACCAAACCACGTGAATGTTGTGCCATTTGGTAAAGTCGCTTTAAAAGAGGAATATGACCAAAGCTTTTTTTGGTCATGTTTCTCTTCTGCATCAGGAGTGCACTTACTTATGAATTAAAGCAATGCCAGTATTAAGTTAGGTTAAAAGAAAAAAGTCCTCTGTGGTGGGTTTTTTTTATTTGTTTTTTTGGAAAGATTAGAATTTTCTTATTCTGGTAGCATTGCACTGTAACCTCCCATCCATATATGTGTTGTAAGTTGTGTCTCATTCATTACATCACATAAAATTAAATAGTTCTAGAGTCTAAACCAGTGGTCTTTACGCTTGCAGCCCTTTGCTTGCATTTATCCGGCTCTTCGGGCACTAGTTCTACTGAGACCCACAATAGGGCATGATTCCTACCACTGACAGCAAAAAAGCGACAGTATTCCTTCCCCTGATATCAAAGATATTTGATGGATAAAATTTCTATGTAACATTGAGAAATGTTTAAAACTTAATGTCTACGTATGCCTTTTACTTTAAGAGGGCGTGAACAACTTTATGCCACAGCATTATTATCTACACAGGAAAATAAATTGGTTTGTGTAGATTAACATTCAAACATGATCAGGTCAGTAGAAAAAAAAAAACCCACTACCTGGCAAACTGCAGAGGGGGGGGGGATAGTGTTATTTACTAAAGGCAAATCCACTTTACACTACAAGTGCAGTCACTGTAGATCTGAGGGGGACATGCATGGAAAATAAACAGCATTTTTGCTTGATTGGATGATAGAATCAGCAGAGCTTTCCCTCATTTCAATCTTTCCCTCATTTCAATCTTTCCCTCAGATCTACAGCGACTGCACTTCCATGTGCACTTCTAGTGCAAAGTGGGTTTGCCTTTAGTAAATCAACCCCATGGTCTCCTAACTAAGCTATGAAGCTAAGTTCTTTGCACTTTACGCTTATGCGCTTAAAAAAATATTTTTTTTTTCTTCTGTATATTTTGTACTCACTGTAAAATGCTTTTTTCTGCATTCATTGATGGACACTGCACTCTAGCTATGTCTGTGGTCAGTTATTCTAAGTACTGTTTTGTGACTGAGCTAGCAGATGGGGATTTAGCCACCAGTTGCTGCTGTCCCTGGACTTTGCTTTTGTGGCTAGAATCCTACTTCTGAAGGTGGATCTATAACCGAATTGGTTCTCTGTGTCCTTTAATAAACAGAGAAAAGAATTTTACTACATGTACCTAAAAATCCAATTTTATGGAGATTCCTACGAAAGTAGGGGTATTACCCATGCATTAGTGCCTATTCAGAATGTGTTTATCTTATTTGGGTGGTATGGCAGCGATTGGTTGCAAACGCACACAGCATACTCAGTTGATTTGTGACCTGAGAGGTAATGACTTCTGCCTCGCTGACACAGGGTTCTATGCATGTGGATACTTTGAACCTGCTGAAACCAACCATATTCATGAGCACTTAGCCAAATCTGTCAAATGTCTAGCTTTCTGACCTCCTGACTTTCAAGGTTTTTTTGTATGCCATTTATTGCTTCTCATTGTTTTAGATCTCGCTCACGGTCACCGAGAAAAGTTTCTCAGTCATCAGAAAGGAGAAGAGAAGATGAGCGGACAGTTTCATGTTCTTATCGTGTTGGATACACTCCTGGAAACAGCAGGAAACGATCACGGTAAAACTGTTTTTCACATCGTATGTAATGTGTTTTGCTTGGAGACTTTAACTGCACCAAATTGGGCAAAATGCCTGTCTGTCTTAAATAGATTTATTAAGATCTCATTTGCTGAGATTTAGTTTGATAAATCGCTTTTTTTCACATCCATTGTGGTACACAGGAAATCATATACAGTACGGTTATACTACTGCTGCCTACAAGAGGGTTGAACACCTCCTCTACCCAGCATGCATCACTTTTTTTTCTAGGGTCCTAGGAGGGTGGACATCTTTTTTTTTGTGAAAAGTCTAACCAGGGTTTTGACCCTTTTGTAATACAGCAAGTAGATCTGATGTCTGGAGCCTTAAGCCTAGTAAACCCGGGCCGAATGTCAGGCGAGATCGGCCGGTTCAGTAAAACGGCCGATATTCGGTTCGTGTATGGCAGTCGGTCCGACAAAAGACGTTTGGTCGGCTTCTGTTGGACGAGCATGCTGGAAAACCAGAAGCTAACCGGCTCCTGATCAGCGCTCTAAGCCAATGGCTAGCTTTTTGACATCCCAGCAGTATCTTTTTTCATGTCTCTCAATGGTGAGAGATAAGGTAGCATTTTTGCTCTTAACATAAGTATGCAGTTGCTTTGTACTCACCATAAAATCTTTTTTTTTTGGAGTAATTTGAGGATTATACAGTATGCTATGTATAGTAGTGCTTATCCTGGGCTGGCCCACACATTTTTTTGTTTGCCAGTGTTAAGTGCTTCTGTAGGTGGCAGTGTAACCTGACTTCCTGCCTCCATACAATGGTAATTTACCATGAGCACCAAAATCCTATTGTGTATTATAAACATTTGCTTTGCTTTTTTTTTTTAATTTCAATTTGCATTTCAGTACTTACAACAGTGGAACATGGCTGGGCATATGCATGGGACAGGGCACAACACAGGGGAGCAGTTAGACAGGGCATTGTTTGCCCATACCATGATATGCGTTAACCACAAAGCTTTATCCTTAAATCAGGTTTTCTATTAATTAAAACTGTAGATTTTTACTAGAAAGAAGATTAGGGAGGATAGGATATGAGATTTTAGTGACTGGGTCTATATGTAATTTAAAGCCCATCCCCTGGCTGACTTGTACTTACCTTTGATTAACTCCTAGCATGTTTTCATATGGGGAAAAAAATGTACCCTCCTACCATGATGCAGTGCTCGGGCCTAAGTGGCTGATTGTCATTAGTAAAATGGCAAAATCTCTAAGTAGGATAATTTCCATGTGTGTGCACTTTTTGGAAGTAAAAATTCAAACCAATTTTTTGGAGGAAATTTCAGACAGGCAGTACATCATTCAGCTGATCAAGGAAGGCTACCGCCTAGAATTCTCAGCAAGGTCCCCGCTTATGATTACAATAACGCATCCTCCCAAGGATGCATTAAAAAAAATAAAGCCCTACTAGAAGGGATTCAGGAACTGGTGGAACAGCAGGTAGTAGTACCAGTACCAAAAAGCCAGCGATACTGAGGCTTTTACTCCCATATTTTCATGGTACCCAAACCATCAGGGACGTTACTGCCTGATCATAAACCTCAGGAACTTATACAGATTCCTAGAAAACAAGAGGTTTTCCATGGAGAGTATTTACTTGGTGCGAAAAAACCTACTAAAAGACGTCTTTATGACCATTCTGGATCTCAGGGCTGTCTATTTGCATGTCCCGATCCACCCAGAACACCAGGCATTCCTGAGATTCGCGGTGGTAACCCAGGAAGGGACTCGCCATTGGCAATTCAGGGCCCTCCCTTTCGGGTTAGCAGCCAGTCCAAGGATCTTCACGAAGATCCTTGCCGAAACAGTGGCCTCTCTGCATCAGAGAATAGCGTTAATACCTTACCTGGACGACCTGCTCATCTTTGGTCTGTCAGCCACTCAAGTAGCGACATTTCAGTCCTGCAGAAGTTAGGCTGGCTGGATGAGTGTGGAAAAATCATCCCTGGTACCGGCTCAGGTCCAAACCTACCTAGGCTATCTGGTAGATTCACGGGCCCAAAAGCTCTTCCTCCCAAGGGAGAAGGTGGAGCAACTAGTCGCAGCCGTCAGAAGGCTGCTAGACACCCCCGTGTGTTCCAGGACAGATATTCTAAGGGTCCTGGGACTCATGTCAGCCAGCATCCCTGCAGTCGCTTGGGCGCAACTGCATTCCAGATAACTTCAATTTTTCCACCTTTCCTCCCTAGACGAAAATTTCTTCATAACTCCTCAGGTAAAGTCTTCCCTGTAGTGGTGGTTTGTCACAGGAACCCCTAGACGAAAATTTCTTCATAACTCTTCAGGTAAAATCTTCCCTGTAGTGGTGGTTTGTCACAGGAAATCTGGAAAAAGGCAGAATGTGGGGTCAGTGGGATCCACTGAAGCTCACCACGGACACAAGTGCCTGGGGTTGGGGAGCCCACCTAGAAAAAAAGCCAAGGCACAGGGCACCTGGGACAAGGGGGTAGCCAGATCCTCTTCCAACCTCAGGGAGCTCAGGGCAGTGGGCAAAACCTTAAGGGCCTTCGAAGGCCAAGTTTCAGGCAAAGAAATCCAGATTTACTCAGACAACACCACGGCGGTAGCCTACCTAAATCACCAGGGGGAAACCAGATCCAAAGCCATTCTGGGCTTAGTAAAGGAGATTTTGAGCTGGGCCGAGCACAGGGTCCTCTCGCTGTCAGCAGTCTTCATAAAGGGGGCGGACAATCGGGAAGCAGACTTCCTCAGTCGCCAACTTGTCAGACAGGGAGACTGGGAGCTGAACCCCAAGGTATTCCAGGCATTAGTCCAAAAATTTGGCCGCCCAGAAATAAACCTCTTTGCCAGTTTCAAGAACAGGAAAGTAAAGAAGTTTTTCTCCCTCTCTCAGGAAAGAGTCAGAGGGCCTGGATGCCCTAGCCCAGGAATGGATGTTCCCATTGGTTTACGCCTTCCCTCCTCTGGCACTGATTCTTCGAGTCATTCAAAAACTCAACTGGTCCTCAGGCCACTTCCTCCTGGTTGCTCCATGGTGGCCAAGGAAGGCGTGGTTTGCAACCTTGAAAGCACTTTCAGTAGCACTGGAAGCTTCCGGACTCCGGGAAAACTAGGGTCCTGTGTTGCACCCCAGACCAGAGTAATTTCATCTGACAGCCTGGTTAGTGAGCGCCAGATCCTCAGAGGTAAAGGCTGCTCAGAGTGATAGACAATCTCCTCTTGAGCAGGAAACCAGTAACCAGAAAGATATACTTTAAAGTATGGAAAACCTTTTGCACCTGGTGTAAACAAAAACAGGTTGTTTCCAACTGAATCCCCATAATCCTAGAATTTCTTATGGATGCGGGGATAGAGAAGGGTGTGGCAGTGCACACTCTTCGGGTACAAGTGGCTGCGCTTTCTGTTTTCCTTGATGCTAAGTTAGCAAAGGAACCCTTAGTTAAAAGGTTTTTGGTGGCCAGGGATAGGGCTACCCCGGTCACAAAAGATGGGTTCCCGCCTTGGGACCTAACCAGGGTTCTAGAGGCATTATCTAGACACCCCTTTGAACCCATAGAAGAGGTTCCTCTTAAGTTTAAAATGAGCCTTCTTGCTGGCAATTACCACAGCTAGAAGGATAGGAGAACTACAGGGTCTCTCCATTAAAGAACCTTTTTTGTTGATCCTGCCAGGCAGTATCACCCTCAGACCAAATCTTTTATATCTGCCCAAGGTGTCATCAGCCTTCCATAGGACGCAGGTAATAAACCTGCCATCCTTTTATGACAACCCTAAAAATGAGGGGGAAAAGAGATTCCATTGCCTAGACGTAAGGAGATGCCTCCTCTCATCTAGAAAGGGTTTGGGATTTTAAAAGATCCGATTACCTCAATCCTTTTTTCTCCCTTCGTCTTTCAGGACAGCACCTGGAAAGAGCGCAGCTCCACCCACTTTCCCAGGAAACACTGCAGTCAGTTTCTTTAAAGACCGGACGCTTCCACCATGGCCTCAGTTGTAGTGTTTCCTCCGCCATGGTGGAAGTGCTGCAGGGAACCAGGGGTGTGCTACGCTTTCTCCAGGTGGGGATATTATGGGGCATACCGGTAGAAGTTTGTTTTGGCTCTCTCAAGACAGCCCAGCATCCTCCCTTATGTGCGGTGGATACTCCCGCGTCCCCTCCTCTTCATGCTCGGCGAGAGCCAGACTGCTGAAAGTCCCGCTCCTATAGACCGGCAGCATGGCTTGGGAGAAGCGAACGGCGTCTCCTACACCCCAGAGCCTCATGCCTTCTGGGTTCCGATGACGAGCGCGTCATTCCGGCCGGGGGCGGGGCTTCTAGCAGCGCGACGCGGCTTCCGGTTCCGGCCACTGGAACGCAGGATGAGGGGGCGGTCTTGTGGCTGACGAAATTTCCGGCCCTCACAGCGGTGAGCGGCCCGGGAAAATCAAATAAAAAGGCACAGACACCGCTGTAGTTCTGTCAGCAATGGAGGACGATCAGACAGCAGTGGCAGGAGCCACACCAGTCAGCCAGGCCCAGGTAAGCAGGGACAGTGGTCTCTGTCTCCTTTACTCTATGGGCAATTATGTATTTAATTTTTTCCCTTCCTATAAATCCTAATGGGAAGGTGGAAGCCTGCAAATCACTCCTGTGTACTACAAACGAAAAAATGATTGATTATTTATTTGGAAGTGGATCTACGGGGTGATTCACTGGCTGTGGTAGCAAAGCATAGGGGTTAAATGGTTGACTTCCCCTTTTTTGTACAGCATGTTTATCTATGTTTTTTAATACAAGCGGGTATCTTTTTTTTTTCTTTTGGTATATTTCAGAAAGCCAAAGAAAAGACCAAACATTCCTCCCCTCCTATTAAAAGGAAATGTCCATCATGTAAAAGTATACTAAGGGATTCCTGGACCAAGATATTATGCAGGTCCTGTATTGTAGATATAGTTAAGGAGGAAACCACTCCTGCTATTCCTACGACTCAGCAAGGAGAATTACTGAGCTCCTTCCGGAAGGAACTGGCGGACACCTTTGAATCATTCAGGTCCTATCTGGATAAACGCCCGGCTGCAAGTGGCAGTATGGTTCCCCGTTCTCATTCCTCTGTTTCTGCATCCAGAGGGGGCAGTGACTCAGAGGATGAAGAGCGTAGTGTTTTCCCAAACTCTGACGAAGAAGCGGAAGAAGAGAAAGAGACGACTTCTCCTCCTTCTCGGTACAAACTATCCCTTGAGGAGGTGGATGATCTTCTAAAAACTATCCACACTACCCTTAACATCACAGAGGATAAAACCCAGTTACAGGATAAGATGTTCTGAGGCTTGGGTGAGGAAAAACACAGGGTTTTTCCAGTGCATAAGTTTCTATCGGAAACTATAAAAAGAGAATGGAAGGACCCAGAGAGAGCCCCTTTCTTTTCAAAATCCCTCAAACGGAGATTTCCTTTTGAAGAGGATAGCTCGCAAGTCTCCAACAAAAAAACAAAACTTGACGCAGCTTTTTTCCAAGTATCAAGGAATACTGACCTTGCATTTGAGGACATGGGTATCCTAAAAGATACCATGGATAAGAAGGCGGACTCCCTATTAAGGAAAGCATGGGATTGAACCTTAGCAAATTTGAAGCCAGCCATGGTCTCAACGGTGGTAGCCAGGAATCTGGAACACTGGCTGGAGCAGTTGAAAGCTCATATTGAGGCAGGAACTCCTTGTAAAGATCTGTTAGATACACTGCCGGTGCTACTAAAAGCAGTGGGGTACATAGAAAATGCTTCAGCTGAATCAGTTAGAATGTCAGCCAGATCCTCAGCCTTAATAAATTCAACTCGTAGAGCTTTATGGGTCAAAACATGGACCGGGGATACAGCCTCAAAAACAAAATTATGCGGTCTACCCTTTGAGGGAGATCTGGTGTTTGGCCCGAGTCTTGAAGCCATACTTGACAGAACGGCTGACAAGAAAAAGGCTTTCCCTATGAAGAAAAAGGTGATTCCTAAGGGCAATAAAAATTTTCGTGCTTTTCGGAAATCCCCGGATACAAAAGAGACAGGTTACAAAAAACCATGGAGGTCTCAAAGAGGGAGGGGCAAGTCAGGAGTATTATTTTGCCCCCCTTCCACAAATACAAAAACCCAGTGACTGTCCTCCAACTGTGGGAGCAAGGTTACAGACCTTCTTTTCACAGTGGAAGACGATAACAGACAGTCAGTTTATCCTCAAAACAATACTAGAGGGTTACAGACTGGAATTTCCTCAACCCCCACCTGTGCGTTTTTATGTAACCCAGGTTCCCCGAGACCCAGAGAAATCGGTAGCAATGACATCAATCTTACAGGAATTGATTCAGCAGAAAGTGATCATGAATGTGCCTCCCAAAGAAGAGGAACAGGGGTGCTATTCGCACATATTTCTGGTAAAGAAGCCTTCGGGAAAATTCAGATTAATTCTGAACCTGAAGATTCTCAACAGATCTATCAGGTACAAAAAATTCAAAATGGACACGATATTTTCAGTAAGGGGTCTCCTGACCCCAAACCTGTTTTATGACATCCATAGACCTGAGAGATGCATATCTTCATGTGCCTATAGCACCAGCATCCCAAAAGCACCTAAGATTTGCAATCAAAAGGGGGAACTCAATCCTACATCTCCAGTTCAGAGCACTCCCCTTCGGGCTGTCCTTCTCTCAGAGGATATTCACAAAGATCTTAGCAGAGTCCCTAGCCCCACTCAGAGTGGAGGGAGTATCGATCGTCCCTTATTTAGACGATCTAATATTTGCCAAGACAAGGGATCTATTAGTGAAGGATCTGGAAAAGACAAAGAGACACTTGGAGAGTCTCGGCTGAATAGTAAACAAGGAAAAATCAAACTTGATTCCATCACAGACCATAAAATTCCTGGGTTATACTATCGATTCCATTCAGGAGAGAATCTTTCTCCCCGAGGAGAAGATAGAGAAGCTTCAGAGTGCGGTAAAAAAGACCTAGACAAACATGCCAATTTCCATCAGGGCAGCTATGTCGGTCTTAGGGCTCCTCAGTGCAGCTATACCAGCAGTGCAATGGGCACGTTTACATGCAAGGGATCTCCAGCAGGCAACTCTGAGGAATTGGTCCTATGGAGAGTCCCTGGAAAAGTTGATAAAAATGCCTCCACGGGTTCAGAGGAAGCTATGGTGGTGGTGGAGGAGCTACTCAAACCTGGACAGGGGCCTGCTCTGGTGTTTTCCCTTGGAGAGGAGGTTGACAACAGATGCAAGTTCTTGGGGTTCGGGCACCCACCTGGACGGACAGAAGGCTCAGGGAGTTGGACATGCTGGGAAGCCAGGAGATCCTCCAATTGGAGGGAACTAAGGGCTATTCTCCTAGGACTAGGGGCCTTCGAGAAACTAGTACGGGGTCACCACGTCCAAGTTTTGTCGGACAACGCCACAGCAGTGGCATATATAACAAGGCAAGGAGGAACGAGGAGCAGGACTCTGCTATCCTCGTCCCTTCAAATTCTATCCTGGGCAGAAAACAACTTGAAGTCCCTAACAGCAGTACACCTGAAGGGAGATTTGAACCTACTAGCAGACTTTCTGAGCAGAGAAAGAATACTAGAAGCAGAATGGAGTCTGAACACAGAAATATTCCAAGAGCTAATTGAAAAATGGGGAGCGCCTCAAATAGATCTATTTGCATCCCAGAAGAATACAAAGGTAAAAAGGCAAGATCAAGCGAGAGGTTTGGATGCGCTGGCACATCCGTGGAACTTCCACTTGTGCTACGCCTTTCCCCCCTTTCAGATGATCCCTTTGGTCTTAAAAAAAAACTACAAAAAGAGGCCACGAGTATGATCCTAGTGGCTCCTTTTTGGCCCAAACTGGCCTGGTTTGCAACAGTACAGAGGATGGCGGTAGGACCTCATTGGGTTCTTCCACTGCGGAAAGATCTTCTAACCCAGGGACCCCTTCATCATCCAAATATCAAGCACCTCAAGCTGACAGAGTGCTTACTGAGGGGCAGATCTTAAAGAGAAAAGGTCTTTCAGATAAGCTAGTCTCTACCCTTTTGAACAGCCGTTAGGAGGTTACCAGAGTCATTTATTTCAAAACGTGGAAGCGGTTTAATTCCTGGTGCACGGCTAAGAAGCTCTCACCACAGGAAATGCTTTCAGTCTAATGCCCCGTACACACGGTCGGATTTTCCGATGGAAAATGTCCGATCGGAGCGTGTTGTCGGAAATTCCGACCGTGTGTGGGCTCCATCGGACATTTTCCATCGGATTTTCCGACACACAAAGTTTGAGAGCAGGCTATAAAATGTTCCGACAACAAAATCCGTTGTCGGAAATTCTGATCGTGTGTACACAAATCCGACGGACAAAGTGCCAAGCATGCTCAGAATAAATAAAGAGATGAAAGCTATTGGCCACTGCCCCGTTTATAGTCCCGACGTACGTGTTTTACGTCACCGCATTTAGAACGATCGGATTTTCCGACAACTTTGTGTGACCGTGTGTATGCAAGACAAGTTTGAGCCAACATCCGTCGTAAAAAATCCTAGGATTTTGTTGTCGGAATGTCCGAACAAAGTCCGACCGTGTGTAAGGGGCATTAGAGTTTCTCCATGAAGGAATGGAGATGGGATTGGCAGCTAGTACCCTGAAGGTACAAGTAGCTGCATTATCGTTTTTCCTTGAGAGACCGCTATCTAAGGAGCCGCTTATTATTAGATTTTTCAAGGCATTGGCCAAAGCTAGGCCAATAACTTTTACATTTTTTCCAAAATGGGACTTTATCATTGGTTCTACAAGGTCTAATCAAAAGGCCTTTTGAACCACCAGAGGAAGCAACAATCAAATTATGGTCGCTAAAACTAATCCTGTTAGTAGCAGTTACATCAGCTAGAAGAGTAAGCGAGTTGCAAGCTCTTTCCATAAAGGAACCTTTTTGTTATATATTTCCAGACCGGGTAGTGCTAAAGACTGACCCGGGTTTTCTGCCAAAAGTGGCAACAGCATTTCATAGGGCACAAGAAATAATTCTCACTACCTTTTGCCCTACACCATCCAGTTCTAAAGAGAAGTCTTTCCATACCCTGGACGTGAGAAGGTGTTTACTACACTATATAGAAATAACAAAAAAATTTCTCTTTGTTCTATTCTCCAGACCACGTAAAGGGTATAGTGCGTCCAAAAACACTATAGGTAGATGGCTGAGAATGGCCATCAGTGAAGCCTATAGAGCTTCAGGGGCAGATCCCCCTACGGGGGTAGTGGTCCATTCAACAAGGGCAGTAGCAACGTCCCGGGCAGAGAGGGCAGGGGCTTCTCCGGGTCGGATCTGTAAAGCGGCCACATGGACGAGTTTCTCCACCTTCACCCGCCACTACAGGTTGGACTTGCTATCAACATCGGAACAATCATTTGGCAGGAAAGTCCTGCAGGCGGTGGTCCCACCCTAGAGTAAGTACTCTTTTATCATCTACAGGGGCTGTCCTGAAAGACGAAGGGAGAAAACCCTAGTTAGACTTACCGGTAACGGTATTTCTGCGAGTCTTTCAGAACAGCGCCGATGACCCGCCCTAAGAGTATTACAAAATGTGTTATTACTATGTTCTGCTTATCTAGTTTCAGCATGGCTGGAGGTACTCTATGAACAACTGAGGCCATGGTGGAAGCGTCCAGTCTTTAAAGAAACTGACTGCAGTGTTTCCTGGGAAAGTGGGTGGAGCTGCGTTCTCTCCAGGTGCTGTCCTGAAAGACTCATAGAAATTCAGTTACCGGTAAGTCTAACTAGGGTTTTCTGGACCAAGGAAGGGACTTTCAGGCCTCAAAATCCTCAGTCTGTAGGTGAACAAGGCAAGCCATTTCTGTAGCATACGAAAGCTCTGGCAACCTCCTGGGCCGAAAAAGCAGGAGCCTCCTGGGAGCAAATATGTAATGCAGCTACCTGGTCCAGCCAAGACACCTTCCTGAAGCACTACCGAGTGGAGGTCCTATTGCAGCAAGACCTAGCCTTCGGTCGAAAGGTGCTACAGGCAGTAGTCTCACCCTGAGGTAGGCCTGCGGATTACTTGATTATGCTCTCATGTGTTGCCATCCTGGAAGGTGAGGTGAGAAAGCCGATGGTTACTTACCGATAACGGTATTTCTACGAACCTTCGAGGACGGCAGACCTACTTCCTGCCCTGTTATGGGTGGAGTAAAGAGTGTTTACAATAGGTGGTAAGTGCCCAAGTGTCTAAAGATCCCTTGTGAATCAGTTGGAGAATTACTTTTCAACAACTGAGGGACAAGGGGGGAAGGTGGGGCCTTTTAACACCTGTGAACCGATTATGTTTCCTGTAGGGAGGAGCCCATCCTCTCTCATGTGTTGCCGTCCTGGAAGGTTAGTAGAAATACTGTTATCGGTAAGTAACCATGGGTTTTCAAAGGAAAAATGTGCAAAAGAAGTCCCTGACCCTTGTTAAAAAAATTGTGCAGCACCAAAACACATGGTACTTTGTTACCATGCTTTTCAAGAAGAAAACAATTGATTTGTAAAGTTACATTTACTTTTCTACTTCCTGGTTAATTGAAGCACTTAGCTGACATAGCCCAAGCTTCACAGATGCCATGTCACCAGTGCCTTCAAGGGAAGTCTCCTCCCCTCCAATCCTCTCTCCCCAGATTTTCTGTAGTAAGGCTTATTAAGGAATGGGCATTCTTTTTTACTTTCTACTGTTGAAAAGTAAACACCTAGTTTCTGCAGTTTTCTCACCAGTGTGACGTGTACAAATATTGCTGCCAATGTACCCCACAGAGATATTCTGCAACATCACTGTGTGGAATTTAAATTCAAAGCCCATTTTTTGTAGAAATAGCACAGCTGTTTTGTCCAAATAGACAGGCATTAAAAAAAATCTTTTAATACTTTTTCAGGTTATATAGTTAGTCATTTTTCTGAAGGCATCAGGCAACGGATGTGATAATGAAGATTGACTCCAGGTTTGCAGATCTTGCTGTGCTTTGTAGTACTTTTTCACAGTGTATAAGCTAGAGAAGATCAGTCTCTTGCTGTGCCTGCAAGAAGAGCTTTGTGTTTTTGCAAACTGCATGCTCCTATTTTTTTTGACACTTGGGTATTGTCCAGATTCCTGATGTGTATCTGTATTTTATTCTATATCACTAAAGGCAATACATTTCGGCTTTGAAATATTTGTACATATACACAGGCTGCTGACCCATTTATATGAAGCAACAGTTCTTATAAGGCTTTATGTGGAGACTAATGATTGATAGAATAAATGGTTTTCTGACCGTTGTGAGTTTTAGCTCTGGAAAATATATTTTGTAAATGTTGGTGTACCTGATATACATTTTCCTATTAATAATTTCCTTAGAATTTCGGGTATTGCATAATTAAACATTTATTTTAAAATGTTTCTGCTATATGCATATTATTGACCCTATATAAACCAAAAAATTGTTCCTACTAGTATTGGAAAACTGAATGAGCAACACAGCATACAGTGTAGGGCTTAAGGAAAATATTTATAGAATTATTAAAATTTTTATGACATCCTCCTTTGGAGGTAAATTCATCAGTACAAAAACAAGATGTAAATCCAGTGGTTACTGTGCTAAATAGTCAATGGATAGGGCAACCCACACCACAATGGACATGAACAATTACACATAAAACATATATACAATCGCCCGGACGCCAGATAATCTATGCCCAGGTGGTTATGCAAGTCACCATATATGGCAATAAAAAATTAAATATATGGCTTGACCGTCTGTGCAGAGGTCCCTGGGGACTCGAGCCACTGAGGGATGGGTAAGTGATGGTATAGGAGGGATGGGGAGAAGAGGGCTAGAAGTATGATGGCTGTTGATGAAAATGATAATGTCCATGGAGTAGCAATGTGGATGTACAGCCTGTACTGAAGGATAATGTTCATCAACAGATGGAATGTGCGTTTTCACTAATGATACGCTCTTATACTCCTGTGGTGTACAGCAATAGTCCTGATCAGGGATCTGTGAGAGACTGTGTGGTATCCGCATATAGGCAGATGGAACATTGGAGCTGGGGGGGAGAAAAAGGGAGACCATGGACCAAAGTGATCATCAGCACACCGGTCATGTAGCAAGTAAAGACATGCCGTCCATATTCAATATAGGGTATTGGGTGGTTAGGGTAGTTATCCTTGTCACTCCACCGTACAGTACATGTATGAGTGTTGTCCCTGTGTGGGTCAAAATAGGGTACAAACGCCGGCTATACAATACCCTCCTGGGACAGTGCCCTCCTCGATTGATGGCCTCGGATGGTAAACGCCTCTACAGTTGCTGCATTCACATCATGCAAGTCCTTCAGATGTCATCGGGTATAAGCGCTGGATAGCGCATGTATCCTCCAGTCCTCAGTCTCGTATCTCACTCAGTACTACTCAGCACTGCTCCAGCCTCCCTGGATCGCAAAGAGCTTCTGGGACATGATGGAAAGAGGCGTCACGTGACATCAACGTGTTTTGCAAATAGATCACGTAGCTTCGGCTGGACACTGGGGCGGGCCTCCGGCTGTTCCTTTATCACTGCGTCATCGCCACGGCTGGTAACCACCCCAATCTATTCATTAAAGGAACATTTAGATTTTTATTTCTTGCCATGTACCTATTTCAGCTAGTCTCCATTTAATGACTTTCGCTCCATAATGGATATTATTATTGACACTACTTACATTCTATAGCATTAAAGAATAGAATATGCTATAAACTAAATACAACAATTAGTAATTACAATAAAAACACTAAAGCAGGATAGTCAACCAGCGGCTTGAACGAAGGAAAAAAAAAATTGACAGATCCCCGCTTCAATCATAATAACTTAAAACTGTTGTAAAGCATCTGTTGTAGGCTTCCTTAATGAATTTAAGTATCACTGTGAGCCACTGTCATGTTTGGTTCTGCCCACCATGGTAGTTTTAGCATAATATCAGTCAGACCTGAATAATACAGCTCCAAGTGTGGGGAATTTATATCAGGGAGTACGTGGGAGTCAGTCAGTACAGCACAAGACCTCACAATCACAACTTTCCTCTGCAAAATAGCAGAGGATTGCATGGTGAAAACATTGTCATTGATGTTCCCCACTATATTGTGATAGAACTGCAGAGGATGATTTTGATGGAAAATTTAAACCTACCTATTTTCAGATGACAAAAGGTCACCTGGAGAATAAGGAAGCTGAGCTTGGAGTGCCAGAAGAGGGCAACAACTTAGCATAGTAGGAAGGGGGATGGGGTGCTTGAGGCTCAGTTGATTTTAGCAGAGATAATGGAGTTCCAGAGCAAAATTAATTGTTGGGGGTGGGAGGGGGAAGGTTGTTTTGAGGCTAAACCGTTATTGGGGAAGGGGGGGCTACCTCAGACTCACGTCTTCGCTTTTAGTCTAATTAGAACTATAGTATTGGTACTCTTTTTTTGGATCAGTCATCTGTACAAAAGATATTTCTTCAACATACAGGGGGTCCTCGGGTTACAAACAAGTTAGGGACTGTAGGTTTGTTCTTAAGTTGAATCTGTTTGTAAGTCGGAACAGGTACATTTTTTAAGTGTAGCGCCAGCCAAAAAAACTATTTTTAAGCTTTTTGGATGGCATAGGGAAGGGTTATCACCCCTGTAACATTTGTTTTGCTGTTTGTGCCCCTGTTCAGAAGATTTCACCTCACTTTCTGTCCCAATGACAATTGTATTTTGAAAATTTTGGGTTGTTGTGGTAACAAGCCTTGGTGATAAAGCATCAGTGGAGGTACCTTTTCCCCATAATAGCTTTTACAGGAGTGAATTTCCCTTCCTAGGGGTAGATTTCCTCTACCTTTCTCTCCCTCCGTTTGTAAGTAGGAGTCGTTTGTAAGTCGGATGTTTGTAACTAGGGGACCCCCTGTACTAGGTAGAAAAAAATAGGTTGTAGAATGGAATTACTATTATATTAAAGTGATACTAAAGCTTCAATTTTTTTAAAATTAAAATGATAAACATTTTATACCTACATACCTGCTCTGTGCTATGATATTGCACAGAGCAGCCCTGATACTCCTCCTCTCGGGTCCCCTGCCGGTACACCTGGCTCCACCTTTTCACCGAGTGCCCCCATAGAAAGCTTTCTGTTTGTGCACTCATGTGGGCCTGCTCCCAAGCTGCCCTTTCTAAATCCATAGACAAAGACAGGGTGGCTCGGCCGCATCCCCCGCTCCCATGTCACAGAATTTGACAGCAGTGAGAGCCAACGGCGCAGTCTTATTATGTTTGTGACTAAAATTGCACAGTATTTTTAAACAACACAATTTAATTGCGGTGCCGTGTGGAGAAATATGCAGCTAATGGACAAAGCAGAGTATTAAATGTTAAGAAGCAAAAGGCATGTTCCTGTATAAACTATTACTGATAAAAGACTATCTTAATTAAAACTACAGCACTATCTTTTCTGGGAAAAAATAGAATTCCATTCTATTCATTGCTTTAGAAAAAAAGCATCATTCAGCTGCAATAACCTTATGTGATTTTCCTGGGGAGAGTACAAGCTCATTCCTTGTTTTCATGTGTATAAAATATTACACTGAGTGAACAGGGTCTTCTTCATGCTGAGTCGCCTGCCTCTTCCCAACTATGACCTTTTGTGGTATAGACAAATAGAGGGAGTGGGGAATAAGTTGTACAGTTGCTGTTCTTTGTTTGCTTGCCTCTGTTTTCAGCTGAAATTTTTGTTGCTCTGTAATTCTTCGCCAGTATAGGACTCCAAGCTGCCAGCCTCTATTGCTCTCAAGTTGCTACTAAATGCCAGATAAATAAATCTTTTTTGTTAGACATATTTGTTTTACTGTACTCTGAAACTGGAGACAGGAATATTCTGTAAAGGAAATAGTTTTATTTTTAGCTGCCGCTTCTATAATATAAGCACTCTGCAATATAGTCCTTACCTCTTATGTAGAGGGACCCAAGAGACAACTTAGTTTTGGCAATGCAACACTTAATAGCAGTCCAAAGTAAAACATCTGTGCTAGCAGAGTTCTACGTTTAAAGCAGAATTCCAGGAAATCAGCTACTTCGTAAAAACTGCAGGCATACCATGAGTTAAAGTGTTTGTTTCCCCAACACTTCTTATTTCTGATATGTGCCTGCTGTACCATGTACTTGTATTAGAAAGTATCCCGTTCTCTTTGTATTGCTACCTTTATGTGAAATCCCTGGTGTTCCTGCAAGGAGAGCAGTCAGTTATCTAGCTATGCTGGGAACTCCGTGTACTCTCCTCCAATTATCAGACTTGTCCTGACACGCCCCTGCTGCACAGCCATTCGCTGGCAAGTTCAGTGTGCTGCTGCTTCTCCTCCAGCTCTTATGCTGCTGAGAATAGAGGGAATGTGATCATTTATTTTAAAAAAAGTTAAATCACTTTAAGTCTTAACGAGGTGCCTGCTGCCTCGTAGACTTATCTCTATTGTTAACATCTAACAAGTTTCCACGAAGATTACGTCGGAGTCACTGGAGCTGCTATGCCCAACCCTTCCCCTCTTTCTTCCCATTCACAGAAGCCTTCATATTATGTGAACTCATTCACAAAATACCAAGGCTTCTGTGAATGGGCAAGGGTGTGGCTGGCATAGCTGCTGTATGTGCGCATCTCTCCTCAGCCGGAGTGTAATAAACCTGTCACACATAAGTAATATAGAAAAGTCCTGGAGGTGCCATGAACCTAATTGGATTTGACTCCTAGTATGCCTGAACTTTTCTCAGTGTGCTGGCCCAAAGACTTGTGTTAATAAAAACGAGCGTTCATAGAACATGAATATGGTATATGTTGTCATAAATGCCTTTAGTTTTAGAACATCAGAGTTTTGCACATTCTTTAGAGAAGCATAGCTAAAATATTTAACAATTAGGCTTAATGTACACGGGGCGTTTTACAACCTCTCCTGAACGATTTAACTTGACAGATGGTGACGGATGTTTAAAAACGTCCCTTTTGCCTTTTAGAAGCGTTTTTTTTTTTTTCTTTCAAATAGTCAAAAATTTTAAATGTAGAATAATACAGTGCAGCGCTAAACCTACATACATATATATGATGTGGTGTACTCATGTGAAACAAAGTAACATATAGTGACAAACATCCAAAATATGTGTAAGCAGTGACCTGCTACAAATGGACTAAGTAATGTCTATGCCAGATGTGACAAACACAAAAGTCCACTAATAGTGGGGTGAGTGAACGTCTTCTCCAGAGAGGATGAGGGTACCATATATCCTGATGGGACTATGGGCACTCAAATGTAAAAGCGGCCACAAATGACATAAAACTTCAAGAAGGAAAGATGGGTACCCTTACCGGATCAGTAGGACGCATCTACCGTATGGCAGTGCGTCTTATCAGGCATAAAGGGGTGTTGTGTCCAGGAAATCCAACTGGATGGCGTCCTCTGTCTCAATCACCGATAAGGGGTGGTTGTCTCAGGTAGATGCGTCCTACTGATCCGGTAAGGGTACCCATCTTTCCTTCTTGAAGTTTTATGTCATTTGTGGCCGCTTTTACTTTTGAGTGCCCATAGTCCCATCAGGATATATGGTACCCTCATCCTCTCTGGAGAAGATGTTCACTCACCCCACTATTGATGGACTTTTGTGTTTGTCACATCTGGCATAGACATTACTTAGTCCATTTGTAGCAGGTCACTGCTTACACATATTTTGGATGTTTGTCACTATATGTTACTTTGTTTCACATGAGTACGCCACATCATATTTATGCATGTAGGTTTAGCACTGCACTGTATTATTCTACATTTTGAAAACTTGGATTGTTGTGTGCTAGTAGCTAGTGTTTTTTAGTTCGTCTCACTGGATAGCGCAGCATTTTTCTTTTTGTTTGTTCAAAAAATTTAAATGCCTGTAAATGAAACATGGCTAAACATGAGTTACCACGTTTACAACCTGTTGCGTTTGGCAATTCAACTGCCTCTGAACATCCGTCCTGATCGTATTTTTTTGTTTTCCAAAAAATGCTTCCAAACTCAACTGCCTAGAAACGACTATAAACGACCCTGTGTACATGTACTGATAAGATAACATAGAGGAGAGTTCAGGGGCAGCTAGCTGAAAAAAATGCCCAACTGCTCCTAAACGTCTGTTTACCAGCAGCGGTGTACATGAAGCCTTAATTGAAGTGCTTCATCATGCTTTTATGTCTAAACTGAAGAAAAGTGGTTGGTTTGTTGATTTTGAACATTATCTGTATAGCAACCCACACTCTTTTCAACCTATTTTTAACTAGGTCTGCAAATTGAAAGTATGTGTTTGAAGGGGGGGGGGGGGTCTTATCTAACACATTTCATCACTTGTTTGGATTGGTTAAGAATTCGATTGAATATTTTATTTGTGACTTCATTTTGTATAAAACTTTATTAATTCTCATATTACAAACTCACACATTTTATATTTTTTCATTGTCTAGCTTGAAGTGATTTCTGTTTGAATTAAGCAGGGAATTTAAATATTTAATTCCCCTGACTCTGATGCAGTGTTGCATTTTTAAGAACATTAATATACCCAGATCAAACATAGTTTGAATGCTTAAACTTACAATATTTGTGAAGCCTGATTTTTACTCTGAATAAATTAGCCCTTAAAATGTCTGATAATGTGTAACCTATTGTCTAGAAGGCTTGTTTTTGATTTTTCTTTTTGTTTTCTTTTTTTGTATTCTTTCCACTCTGATCCGAACGTGAAAAGTAAGCGTTAGGTAAAACTTGTTTGTAGCACTTGGTTGACTTTCAGTTGTATTTTTAAACCTGGAGTAGAGGCGTAACTTCAGGGCCCTGGTGCAAGGAACCATTAAGGGCCCCCCTGACCTCTGGTCCCGGGGCCCTTTCCAGTGATCATGGGGTCCTTTTCTCCAGGGGCCCTTGATTTTGGTCATGGAGCAGGACCCCTTCCTGATGTCTTGGGTAGGGTTACCACCTTTTCTTCAAGCCAAACCTGAAGACTTTAGCAGCGCATTCTTTTTATATTCTATACATATATTTTGTGATTAAATAACAATTCTAATTGTATATATTTAATCACAAAAGTCCCCCCTTACATCAGAGTCCATAGAGTTCTGCTTTAGATCTGAATACGCAGTTTCCCTTTTACATCTGAACTTGCAGAATTCCCTTAGACTGTAAGGGGGGACTGTTCAGAGACTGATACCAGGGAGAACTCTGGTAACTTTGAATTAAGGAAGAACAGTGAGAACTCTGATGTAAGGAGGAACACTGCAGACTCTGATATAAGGGGGTCCCTGATAACTGGAGCCCCCACTTACATCATCATTCCCAGCATTCCTCTTTAATCAGGGTTTCCAGAGCCCCTGTTACTTCAGAGTCCGCAGAATTTCCACTTGCATGGTAAGGGCACTTTTACACTTACTAACCAATCAGACCACCCATTGTTCTGTATGGGGGAGGCTGTGTCTCTTTACACCTGCCTGCATCCGATCCAATGAAAACAATGGTGAATAGATACCCATCCGTCTAGCGCAGGGATATGCAATTAGCGGACCTCCAGCTGTTGCAAAACTAAAAGTCCCATCATGCCTCTGGGTGTCATGCTTGTGGTTGTCAGAGTCTTGCTATGCCTCATGGGACTTGTAGTTCTGCAACAGCTGTAGGTCCGCTAATTGCATATCCCTGGTCTAGCGGATTGGATGACAGTCAGACCAGTCTATAGAGAACAGTGAACTGTGTCTGTCTGCTCTGCACAAGTGCAGCGGACACGGACCCGTCATCTGCCTGCTCGGTGGGGATCAGCAGAGAGATCCTCTGCTGAGCAGGCGGATGAGCTTGGCAGAGTCTGCCCCATGTGAAAGGGTCTAAGGGGGAGCTCTGTGGATTGTAATGTAAAGGGGAACTCCAATGTAATGGGTGCTCTGGGAATCCTGATGTAAGGAGGTCTCTGCTCACCAAAGCCTCCACTTACATCATTGTTCCCCTTTACATTACAGTCCACCGAGCTCTCCCTTACATTAGTGTGCTCAGAGGCTGGCGGGAGTAGAGAGGAAGGGAGGGAAACGTCACTCACCATGAATGGAGGCTCAGGCCCTGGAGTTCTGCCACTGGTTAGCAAGCAAGGCCTACTAGCCTGTGCTACACATACACACAGGCTGCCAGAGCATGCTGGGGCTTGCAGTACACCACCCCAGGGCTGCTGTTTTGGTAGAGGGGCTCTGAAGGGTGACAACACACTCTCTCTTCAGTCACCTCAATGACTGACCCACCCATGTGCTGCTTTGTTTTCAATCACTGAGAGCAAAAAGGCTGTCCTGGAGAGCTGTGGATTCCCTGTGGAGGGTTGCAGCATCCGTGGTGCAAACTGGCCTTTTCTCCACTATCTACCTGCAGGCTGTTGTTGGACTTTGTGAGGCACGGAGCTGCCTGGGATAGGAATGTGGAGGGCACACACACAAGAAGGGGGTGGGGAGGAGGAGGAGGAGAAGATCCTGCTCACTCCTCTCCTGTCTGTGCAAGGAGGGGGCGGGCTGTCAGTGCTGGCTCTGAGCAGTGTAATAGATACTCTCTGCTCATAGCTGCGGCCAGCATCCCTGGAGCCACATTCTGGGCTTGTGGCCCCCCCCCCCCCACACACACACACACACACACACACACACACACACTCTGGCGGAACTCCAGGGCCCAGTCACAAGTGCGACTGCTGCGACCCTGGTAGTTCCGCCACTGACCTGGAGTATAGAGATTGTAAACTCGTCACTGTGGGGATGAAACAATATAGCCATTAGAACACTCTTCATAAAGTGTTCAGACCATATGCCGCACACTGCATCAAATTGGACATGATAAAATGATATGGTTCAGATGGTGTCAAGCATGTGTGGCAGCAAGCAGGTGAGGAGTACAAAGACAAGTGTGTCTTGCCTACAGTCAAGCATGGTGGTGGGTGTGTCATGGTCTGGGGCTGCATGAGTGCTGGCAGCACTGGGGAGCTGCAGTTCATTGAAGGAACCATGAATGCCAACATGTACTGTGATATTCTGAAGCAGAGCATGATCCCCTCTCTTTGGAAACTGGGCCACAGGGCAGTATTCCAACATAACACCCCTCCAAGACGACCACTGCCTTGCTAAAGAAGCTGGGGGTAAGAGTAATGGACTGGCCAAGCATGTCTTCAGACCTAAACCCTTTTGAGCGTCTGTGGGGCATCCTCAAACAGAAGGTGAAGGAGCGCAAGGTCCCTAACATTCACCAGCTCTGTGATGTCATGAAGGAGTGGAAGAGGACTCCAGTGGTAACCTGTGAAGCTCTGGTGAACTCCATGCCCAAGAGGGTTAAGACAGTGCTGGAAAATGGTGGCCACACAAAATATTGACACTGGGCCCAATTTGGACATTTTCACTTAAGGATGTACTCACTTTTGTTGCAGCAGTTTAGACATTAGTGGCTGTGTTGAGTTATTTTGAGGGGACAGCACATTTACACTGTTATACAAGCTGTACACTCACTAATTTCCACTGTAGCAAAGTGCCATTTCTTCAGTGTCACATGAAAAGATATAATAAAATATTTACAAAAATGTGGGGGGTGTAATTTGTGTGAAATACTGTACATCCACATGGCCAAGAGGAATTTTCCCCAGACCCAACTTGCAAGAGCAAGGACAGTCTGTAATGTTGACAGTTAGCACTGGATCCTGTTCTCTCCAGGGTAATTATTATACATGATTTATATAGCGCCAGTTTTCACAGAGTTTAACAAAATGAAGGCAGATATTAGTTACATTACAATTTGGTACAAGAGGAATCAAAGGGCTCTGCTTGCTAGAGTTTACAAACTAGGGTAATAATGCATTTGGTGATCCTGCTGGCAAAGGGCTGTACAGGTCCCTTAAGGCCTTGCCTGCTATAGAGGGGGGAAATCTGAGCCATCTGGCCCTGCAGCATAGGCCGGTGAGTGCCTCGGAAAGGGCATGGTATGTGGAGCTTCCTTTCCCTGACCATGCTGTCCAGCTATTGAGGAATGTGGGCTCTTTTTACTTCTGTGAACAATACGCAGCTGGAGCTGGACGAGCTCATGCATGATGACGTCATTGTGTGCGCTTGTGCCATTTTGATGATTTTCAGATACACACTGGTCACACAGCTCTGCACAGCTACAGCGCAAAATGGTTTTATCCATTCAGCTCCACTCTGACAGTGCATTGCAGAGCTGCAGCAGCCTACTGAACAATCACCAGGAACAGAAAGTAAAGTACAGAGATGCTGGTCTATTGGCGTGACTTGTCACACAGGTGTTCTGGATTGAGCTGGAACACTCGGCTGGTGGCCGCTCCTTTACAGGCCTAATAATTCTCAGCAAGCCACAGCCTTTTGCAGGCAGAGTGGTGGGGTGAAGGACAATGGGGAGGGGTGAAGAACGATTGCAGAATGCCCTGAACCATCTCTTATCCCAAGGAGTAGTTGTGTCAGTACCCCCACAAAACCGGTTTAAAGTATTTCCTTCAAACCTATTTATGGTACCAAACAGGGGTAGTTGTCCTATTCTGGGCTTACAATCTCTCAACCAATACCTTCACATTCTAAGATTTCACATGGAATATGCAAGGTTGGTAATTGCCTCCACTAGACCAGGGAAAACATGACATCTGTAGACATCCAAGATGTCTATTTCCATGTTACTATTGTAACCACCCCATCAGCCATTTTTGCATTTCACTTTTGCAGGCAATCACTTTTTTTCAAATCACAGTTTTTCACACTGCCATTTGGCTGATCCTCTGTACCCAGAGTATTCACAAAGTTCATAGCACCTCTTCTTGCTCTTCTAAGAAATCGGATCTTCCAGGTCACAGGCTGGGTGATCTTCTCCTGAAACACTGTTCTCCCATCCAGCTGTCAGCAAATATCCACAGGGCAATTCAGATGCTCTGGGCTTTTGATTGGGTGTAATTTAAAAAAAAAAAAAAAAATCTGCTCTCCAGCCTCCTCTTTGTCTGGAATACGTTTTCCTTCCAGAAAATAGAATTAATTCTCTGAGCCTACGTTTGAGAACTGAGACCCATGGAACATGGACACGGGTGGAAGGCATGCATTCCATCAACATCCTGGAGCTCAGAGCAAGTTCAGATGGCTCTGCAACACTGCCCCCCCCCCCCCCCTTATGCTCCTTCTGTGATTACACCCAATCAGGGTGCAGTCAGATAATGCCACATAAATGGCTTACATCAACCACTAAGGGAGCATCAGGCGTCTTGCAGCTTTGAAGAAGCAAACCAGATAAACTCATGGACAGGTACTTGCTGTACATCGATCTCTGTGGTGGAAAACTGGAATGTGGACCATCACAGCCACCCCTGCCTCAATCTAGGGAAATAGGCTCTTCACCCAGACATCTTAAATTCAATGTAAAAAATGGGGCTTTTTAAATCCTAGCCTCCAGATTCATCAACGACTTCCTTTGTTTGCAGCTAGGGCCAAGGATCCTCTAACCCTAACATTGGATGCCTTGATAATTTCCTGGTCTCAGTTCAGGCTAATTTGTGCCTTCCCTCCAGTGTGAATTCTGCTTCCTCCTGCTCAAAAAGAGCAAGAGAAAAAAATGGTGATTCTACTTTCACCAAACGGACAATATCTGCTATCTCAAGTCCCTCTATTTCATCATGCTTTATATAATCAATAAAAGGAGGAGGTTTGGGGGTAGGGACTTTCAGGAAGCCATGGCCTGGTAAGGTCAAGTGTTTCCATCCCTAGGGGCGAGCACAGTGCAGACCATAGTGTTTGATCAGATGAGGGCTCGGGTAAGTAAAGGGGGGGGGGAATACTGATGCCTAAACATTTTTTACTTTAACGCAAGGAATGCATTAAGGTAAAAAACATTTAGGCTTTAAAACCTCTTTAACATCATAGATAAGTTCTAATATGTTTTAATATGCAGCCCCTCTTTTTTTCCCTTGGGTTTTCATATATCAGTTCCTATCTGACCCTGTGTATATAATTTTAGTAGTAAAATACAAATGTAGTTTAATGTTAACTTAGTCTTTCAAAGATCTAGCCTAAGGTATTTAAAAAATGAACTTCCTTTAGTCCAAAGACTTGTATGTAGAACTGCTAAAAAAAATACAGTTGCACTGATTTTTATGCTAGTGTGGAGGTAAAGTCCCCATATTATATTTGCAATTCATTTATTGACAGGCAGATGTGCCCAAAATTGCAGTTTTCCTCCTCCCTTCCAAATTTCTTGTCTGCAGTTATTGTGATCCAGCAAATCAGATGTTTGATTTCTGCTTATAAAACCTCAATTTCCTACAAACATAAGTACATAAAAGCTTGAATATAAAATTACTTATAATATTTCTGTGGAAAAAGCAGTGAATGTACAGTGGGGACGGAAAGTATTCAGACCCCCTTAAATTTTTCACTCTGTTTATATTGCAGCCATTTGCTAAAATCATTTAAGTTCGTTTTTTTTCCTCATTAATGTACACACAGCACCCCATATTGAGAGAAATACACAAAATTGTTGACGTTTTTGCAGATTTATTAAAAAAGGAAAACTGAAATATCACATGGTCCTAAGTATTCAGACCCTTTGCTCAATATTTAGTAGAAGAAGCATCCTTTTGATCTAATACAGCCATGAGTCTTTTGGGGAAAGATACAACAAGTTTTTCACACCTAAATTTGGGGATCCTCTGCCATTCCTCCTTGCGGATCCTCTCCAGTTCTGTCAGGTTGGATGGTAAACGTTAGTGGACAGCTATTTTTCGGTCTCTCCAGAGATTCTCAATTGGGTTTAAGTCAGGGCTCTGACCGGGCCATTCAAGAACAGTCACGGAGTTGTTGTGAAGCCACTCCTTCGTTATTTTAGCTGTGTGCTTAGGGTCATTGTCTTGTTGGAAGGTAAACCTTCAGCCCAGTCTGAGGTCCTGAGCACTCTGGAGAAGGTTTTCGTCCAGGATATCCCTGTACTTGGCCGCATTCATCTTTCCCTCGATTGCAACCAGTCGTCCTGTCCCTGCATCTGAAAAACACCCCCACAGCATGATGCTGCCACCACCATGCTTCACTGTTGGGACTGTATTGGCCAGGTGATGAGCAGTGCCTGGTTTTCTCCACACATACCGCTTAGAATTAAGACCAAAAAGTTCTATCTTGGTCTCATCAGACCAGAGAATCTTATTTCTCACCATCTTTGAGTCCTTTGGGTGTTTTTTTTTAGCAAACTCCATGCAGGTTTTATGTGTCCTGCACTGAGGAGAGGCTTCCATCAGGCCACTCTGCCATAAAGCCCCGACTGGTGGAGGCTGCAGCAATGGTTGACTTTCTACAACTTTCTCCCATCTCCCGACTGCATCTCTGGAGCTCAGCCACAGTGATCTTTGGGTTCTTCTTTACCTCTCTCACCAAGGCTCTTCTCTCCCGATAGCTCAGTTTGGCCGGACAGCCAGCTCTAGGAAGGGTTCTGGTCGTCCCAAACGTCTTCCATTTAAGGATTGTGGAGGCCACTGTGCTCTTAGGAACCTTAAGTGCAGCAGAAATTTTTTGTAACCTTGGCCAGATCTGTGCCTTGCCACAATTCTGTCTCTGAGCTCTTCAGGTATTTCCTTTGACCTCATGATTCTCATTTGCTCTGACATGCACTGTGAGCTGTAAGGTCTTATATAGACAGGTGTGTGGCTTTCCTAATCAAGTCCAATCGGTATAATCAAACACAGCTGGACTCGAAGGTGTAGAACCATCTCAAGGATGATCAGAAGAAATGGACAGCACCTGAGTTAAATATGAGTGTCACAGCAAAGGGTCTGAATACTTAGGACCGTGTGATATTTCAGTTTTTCTTTTTTAATAAATCTGCAAAACTATCAACAATTCTGTGTTTTTCTGTTAATATGGGGTGCTGTGTGTACATTAATGAGGAAAAAAATTAACTTAAATGATTTTAGCAAATGGCTGCAATATAACAAAGAGTGAAAAATTTAAGGGGGTCTGAATACTTTCTGTCCCCACTGTATTGTCTCCTGTGAGCCATATCTTCATGTGCCAACGAGCCACCAACAGGAGCAGCCAGCAGTATGCTGTTAAACACACTTCAGCAGTTTTAGTATGTGGCTTAGTGACTTTGTGTACTAAATTACATTACATCAGATCCTTTTAACTTTTTGAGCAATTTTCCAAAAAGAGAGTCTGCATGGACTATAATGTTATAGCTGTGCATGTTTCAAAACCTACTGTCGTTTTTCAACTTACAGGTTAAAGAGCAACTCCAGTTTAACCACTTCCCGCCCATCAATGTCATATGACATTGTCGACTTTGAGTGGGACATCTGAATGATGCCTGCAGCTACAAGCTAGAGCTCCACAAATAATCGTTAAAAAAAAATCACAATCTCGATTCAACCCCCCTGACAATCTCTATTGCGGAGTTTGCCGATTCTTTCATATAACAAGTGGAGAGACTTATCTGCTCACTCAGCTGTCAAAAGAAAACATCCGCGCAGTCTGCCAAGTTTCTTACTTGAAACATTGTAACTAACTTTTCCTTCTTAGATCAAAGGGATAAACTTCTGTGTGTAAAGAAAAAATCCAGGCAGTCTGTCAAGTTTTTAACAACGTGTAAATGCAGGAAGTTTAACCACTTAAAGTCTAAATCTTTTTCTGACACTTTTTTCTTAAGTTAAAACCAATATTTTTTGCTAGAAAATTACTTGGAACCCCCAAACATTATATATATTTTAGCAGAGACCCTAGGGAATAAAATGTCAATTGCTGCAGTATTTTATGTTTGCACTGTATTTGCCCAGCAGTCTTTCAAATGGGAACAAAATAGAAAAAATCCTGCGAGCCACCGTGAACTTATTGCCTAGAAATTATCACTAATCAGCTGCATGCGTAGAACACGTCTCATATAGCGTGCGAACAATTAGTGAAAACAGAAAAATACGATGCGCTAAAAGTGTACTACCTTGTGCTATGTAGTATAAGGTGTATGTGTCTCCAAACTAAAACACATAAAAATATTTAAATGTGTGCCCTCCTAAATCAAGCACAGAATACTGGTGAATAAATGGTTAAAATAAATAAATGTTAAAATAGTTGCTTCATAGTCATGGAATAATGCTGAGTATAAATATACACAACTATAAGTGTGAACACACTGAAGTGCAATAAACAAAATGTAATCAAACATTTCCAGCGTGCTGAAAAACCATGCCAAAGGTGTGATCTGGTGGCCCCCCAGGTAATGTGCTCACCTTAGAGCGTGTGACACAGCTGCTACACTGAGTTAAAACACGCTTTTGAACCACAGCAGGGCTCAGTACAGATCACCGGGTCTCCCCTTTGGCATGGTTTTTCAGCACAAGAGGAAGTTATAAGCACGCTTGAAATTAACTACAGTGGACATTTATCATAAGCACTTTTACTACTATCTACAGGTTTCCACTTCCACTTTTATCACATTACAATAAGGACTTTTTTCACCTGCATTATGTGGCACTTTGGCACTTTTTTGCATTATTCAGTATTATTTATGATGCATTTTAGCATGTTTATTTGATTACATTTTGTTTATTGCACTTCAGTTGTGTATATTTATACTCAGCATTATTACATGACTATGAAGCAACTATTTTAACATTTATTTATTTATTTTAACCATTTATTCACCAGTATTCTGTGCTTGATTTAGGAGGGCACACATTTAAATATTTTTATGTGTTTTAGTTTGGAGACACATACACCTTATACTACATAGCATAAGATAGTACACTTTTACCGCAGCGTATTTTTCTGTTTTCACTAGTGTTTCAAATGCAATTTTTTGGGAAAAAATACACTTCAATGAATATACAAAAAAAAAACAAACAGTAAAGTTAGCCCAATTTTTTTTTGTTTTAATGTGAAAGATGTTGTTACGCCGCGAGAATCATGAGAGAATTGTGATCTATCTTCTAACAAAAAAATTGTGATTCTCATTTTAGCCAGAATCGTGCAGCTCTTCTACAGGGTTCATTCAGATATCTTCTTTTAGAGCCGGCAATTCCCTGCACCAAAAGAACAATCACATTGGCTGTTCAGCCGCTTGATTGTTCTTACAGGCAGCGAGAGGGGATGTCCCCCTCCTGCCACCCGCCAGTGCTTCTCCCGACTCGCCAGTACGATTGGCAAAAGGGAGGAGGAATCGGTCAATGCCAGAAGTTTGCTATAGAGAATGGCCCCCAGACATCTAGGCCGGGCGTGATGTTATGACGTCACGCCTGACCTCTGCATTTGAAAAAAATGGCACCTCCTCACCTTGGAAGCCAGGATCCTTCATTTTTTTTTTTTTGGTTGTTTTTTTTTTTCAGGCATCCCAGCCTATAGGCGAGATCTGGGGACTTTTTGACCCCAGATCTCGCTGTAAAGAGGACCTGTCACGCACTATTCCTATTACAAGGGATGTTTACTGGCCAAACCACCAGGTGAAATCAAGGGGGGAAAGCTGAAAAAAGAAATCTAATGCAGCCACCCACCACATCTAATGATTGGTTATCTGCAATAATACAGTATTATATTTTTGGTTTTGGGTTTAATATTGCTTTAAATTATCCACAGGTGACCTTTTAAAAGCCTTTACAGGTTACCATTTTAGAGTTACACAGGAGGGCTGGTGCTAGAATTATTGCTCTCGCTTAGACATTTGTGCCGATACTTCACGTGTGTGGTGCAATCATCATTTGCATATGCATGCTGAACCTACATGCACATTTGCATTTGCCTTCCAAAGCAGCTGATCAAACTGAGATTGGTTTGATTGGCTGCTTTACTGTTTGTTATAGCTAGTTAACAGACCTACCGAAACCACAAGTTGGGAAGTTATGAAACCCTTGTCGCTTACAGTTTCATACACTATAGAGCCGATCAGGGAGCAGATGTTCTTGTTTCTATATGGTAAGCGGGCCTGAATACCCAAAGCCATCCTCGGCACCCCAGTGGAACAAGAGCGCTTGAGAAAGGCAGCCACATGGGGGGGTGGGGACTCCCTTCTGCCACCTGTAAGACTGCTTTCACGCTGAGGGACTTTACAGGCACTACAGTGTCTGTATAGCGCCTGTAAAGAGCCTCTCCTCTCACTCCAGTGTGAAAGCCCTAGTGCTTTCACATAGGAGCGGTGCGCTTGCAGGGCGGTAATAAAAGTCCTGCAAGTAGCATCTTTGTAGCGCTGTAGGAGATCAATGGGCAGTGGCGCTTTGCGGGCGGTTTTACCCCTTTTTCGGCGGCTAGTGGGGGGGTTAAAAGTGCCCCGCTAGCAGCCGAATAGCACAGCTAAAACTGCAGTAAAGTGCCGCTAAAAATATTGTCATTTTACCGCCGACTCCCCCAACGCCTCAGTGTGAAAGCACTCTAAAAGTTATCAGGTGGCTGCTACCATGAACTTGGTATCACTGCTTCCCGTCCAGGACATGTATGTATGTACGGCAGCTGGAAAGCGGTTAAAATGCAATAAATACAGTGCCACAAGAAAACAATTTTAATATGTATTAATCCCCCATTGAAATCCTTCAGTGTTTGAGTGCAGCAGTTTTCCAGCATTTTAAATTGGACCTACTGTATACAGTATATGTAAACCCAGTTGTTATCCTTAAGAGGAGGTAAAGTCTTCCTCTTTAATTGTACCTATAGGTAAGCCTATAATGAGGCTTACCTGTAGGTACTGTAAACATCTTCTAAAATGACACCATTTACGAGATATTTACTATATACCCTGCCGCCGAAGTCATCGGCGCATGCGCACTGAAGGAACGGGCCCACCCATGCCGTTTCTTCAGGGCCTGTGCCGTGATTGGCGGCACCCGCGAGGATGATGTAATTGCGGCTCCAGTTAATCACAGTGCTGAAGCCCGCAAACCCAGAAACCCAGAAGTAACTCCGGGAAACATGTCGGCCGTGTGAGCAGTGTGCCGGCGCTGATCCAGGGCATCGTCCTAAGGTAAGTATTTCATAATGAGCTAGTATGCGATGCATACTAGCTCATTATGTTTTTTGTCAGGGTTTTTTTTGGGGGGGGGGTTGGGGGGTTGTACATTTACAACCTGTTTAACCACTTAAGGACCGCCTCACGCCGATGTACGTCGGCAAGGCGGCACGGGCAGGCAAAATCACGTACATGTACGTGATTTGCCTCCCGCGGGTGGGGGGTCCGATCGGACCCCCCCGGTGCCCGAGGCGGTCCCGTTTTGTTCCCCGGCGATCGGAGTGGAGGGGGAGGCCATCCGTTCGTGGCCCCCCCCTCGCGATCGCCGCCGGCCAATGGGAACACTCCTTTGCTGCTGTATGCTAAACAGCAGCAAAGGAAGTGATGTCATCTCTCCTCGGCTCGGTAGTTTCCGTTCCGGCCCGAGGAGAGAAGACAGGTATGTGAGTGCACCAACACACACACACAGTAGAACATGCCAGGCATACAAAACACCCCGATCGCCCCCCGATCCCCCCCCCCCCCCTGTCACAAACTGACACCAGCAGTTTTTGTTTTTTTTTTTTTTTGTTTTTTTTTCTGATTACTGCTAGGTGTCAGTTTGTGACAGTTACAGTGTTAGCACAGTTACTGTTACCCCCCTGTAGGTCTAGGGTACCCCCCTAACCCCCCCTAATAAAGTTTTAACCCCTTGATCACCCCCCGTCACCAGTGTCGCTAAGCGATCATTTTTCTGATCGCTGTATTAGTGTCGCTGGTGACGCTAGTTAGGGAGGTAAATATTTAGGTTCACCGTCAGCGTTTTATAGCGTCAGGGACCCCCATACACTATCTGATAAATGTTTTAACCCCTTGATTGCCCCCTAGTTAACCCTTTCACCACTGATCACCGTATAACCGTTACGGTTGACGCTGGTTAGTTTGTTTATTTTTTATAGTGTCAGGGCACCCGCCGTTTATTACCGAATAAAGGTTTAGCCCCCTAATCGCCCGGCGGTGATATGCATCGCCCCAGGCAGCGTCAGATTAGCGCCAGTACCGCTAACACCCACGCACGCAGCATGCGACTCCCTTAGTGGTATAGTATCTGATCGGATCAATATCTGATCCGATCACATCTATACTAGCGTCCCCAGCAGTTTAGGGTTCCCAAAAACGCAGTGTTAGCGGGATCAGCCCAGATACCCGCTAGCACCTGCGTTTTGCGCCTCCGCCCAGCCCACCCAAGTGCAGTATCGATCGATCACTGTCACTTACAAAACACTAAACGCATAACTGCAGCGTTCGCAGAGTCAGGCCTGATCCCTGCGATCGCTAACAGTTTTTTTGGTAGCATTTTGGTGAACTGGCAAGCAAGCACCAGCCCCAGGCAGCGTCAGGTTAGCGCCAGTACCGCTAACACCCACGCACGCAGAATACACCTCCCTTAGTGGTACAGTATCTGAACGGATCAATATCTGATCCGATCAGATCTATACTAGCGTCCCCAGCAGTTTAGGGTTCCCAAAAACGCAGTGTTAGCGGGATCAGCCCAGATACCTGCTAGCACCTGCATTTTGCCCCTCCGCCCGGCCCAGCCCACCCAAGTGCAGTATCGATCGATCACTGTCACTTACAAAACACTTAACGCATAACTGCAGCGTTCGCAGAGTCAGGCCTGATCCCTGCGATCGCTAACAGTTTTTTTGGTAGCGTTTTGGGGAACTGGCAAGCACCAGCGGCCTAGTACACCCCGGTCGTAGTCAAAGCAGCACTGCAGTAACAATTGGTGACGTGGCGAGTCCCATAAGTGCAGTTCAAGCTGGTGAGGTGGCAAGCACAAGTAGTGTCCCGCTGCCACCAAGAAGACAAACACAGGCCCGTCGTGCCCATAATGCCCTTCCTGCTGCATTTGCCAATCCTAATTGGGAACCCACCGCTTCTGCAGCGCCCGTACTTCCCCCATTCACATCCCCAACCAAATGCAGTCGGCTGCATGAGAGGCATTTTCTTTATGTCCTCCCGAGTACCCCTACCCAGCGAACCCCCCAAAAAAGATGTGTCTGCAGCAAGTGCAGATATAGGCGTGACACCCGCTATTATTGTCCCTTCTGTCCTGACAATCCTGGTCTTTGCATTGGTGAATGTTTTGAACGCTACCATTCACTAGTTGAGTATTAGCGTAGGGTACAGCATTGCACAGACTAGGACACACTTTCACAGGGTCTCCCAAGATGCCATCGCATTTTGAGAGACCCGAACCTGGAACCGGTTACAGTTATAAAAGTTAGTTACAAAAAAAGTGTAAAAAAAAAAAAAATATATATAAAATAAAAAAAATAGTTGTCGTTTTATTGTTCTCTCTCTCTCTATTCTCTCTCTATTGTTCTGCTCTTTTTTACTGTATTCTATTCTGCAATGTTTTATTGTTATTTTGTTTTATCATGTTTGCTTTTCAGGTATGCAATTTTGTATACTTTACCATTTACTGTGCTTTATTGTTAACCATTTTTTTGTCTTCAGGTACGCCATTCACGACTTTGAGTGGTTATACCAGAATGATGCCTGCAGGTTTAGGTATCATCTTGGTATCATTCTTTTCAGCCAGCGGTTGGCTTTCATGTAAAAGCAATCCTAGCGGCTAATTAGCCTCTAGACTGCTTTTACAAGCCGTGGGAGGGAATGCCCCCCCCCCACCACCGTCTTCCGTGTTTTTCTCTGGCTCTCCTGTCTCAACAGGGAACCTGAGAATGCAGCCGGTGATTCAGCCAGCTGACCATAGAGCTGATCAGAGACCAGAGTGGCTCCAAACATCTCTATGGCCTAAGAAACCGGAAGCTACGAGCATTTCATGACTTAGATTTCGCCGGATGTAAATAGCGCCATTGGGAAATTGGGGAAGCATTTTATCACACCGATCTTGGTGTGGTCAGATGCTTTGAGGGCAGAGGAGAGATCTAGGGTCTAATAGACCCCAATTTTTTCAAAAAAGAGTACCTGTCACTACCTATTGCTATCATAGGGGATATTTACATTCCCCGAGATAACAATAAAAATGATTAAAAAAAAAAAATATGAAAGGAACAGTTTAAAAATAAGATAAAAAAAGCAAAAAAATAATAAAGAAGAAAAAAAAAAAAAAGCACCCCTGTCGCCCCCTGCTCTCGCGCTAAGGCGAACGCAAGCGGCGGTCTGTCGTCAAACGTAAACAGCAATTGCACCATGCATGTGAGGTATCACCGCGAAGGCCAGATCGAGGGCAGTAATTTTTGCAGTAGACCTCCTCTGTAAATCTAAAGTGGTAACCTGTAAATGCCTTTAAAGGCTTTTAAAAATGTATTTATTTTGTTGCCACTGCACGTTTGTGCGCAATTTTAAAGCATGTCATGTTTGGTATCCATGTACTCGGCCTAAGATCATCTTTTTTATTTCATCAAACATTTGGGCAATATAGTGTGTTTTAGTGCATTAAAATTTACAAAAGTGTGTTTTTTTCCCCAAAAAATGCGTTTGAAAAATCGCTGCGCAAATACTGTGTGAAAAAAAAAAATGAAACACCCACCATTTTAATCTGTAGGGCATTTGCTTTAAAAAAATATATAATGTTTGGGGGTTCAAAGTAATTTTTTTGCAAAAAAAAAAAACTTTTTCATGTAAACAATAAGTGTCAGAAAGGGCTTTGTCTTCAAGTGGTTAGAAGAGTGGGTGATGTGTGACATAAGCTTCTAAATGTTGTGCATAAAATGCCAGGACAGTTCAAAACCCCCCCAAATGACCCCATTTTGGAAAGTAGACACCCCAAGCTATTTGCTGAGAGGCATGTCGAGTCCATGGAATATTTTATATTGCGACACAAGTTGCGGGAAAGAGACAAATTTTTTTTTTTTTTTTTTTGCACAAAGTTGTCACTAAATGATATATTGCTCAAACATGCCATGGAAATATGTGAAATTACACCCCAAAATACATTCTGCTGCTTCTCCTGAGTACATGGATACCACATGTGTGAGACTTTTTGGGAGCCTAGCCGCGTACGGGACCCCGAAAACCAAGCACCGCCTTCAGGCTTTCTAAGGGCGTGAATTTTTGATTTCACTCTTCACTGCCTATCACAGTTTCGGAGGCCATGGAATGCCCAGGTGGCACAAAACCCCCCCAAATGACCCCATTTTGGAAAGTAGACACCCCAAGCTATTTGCTGAGAGGTATAGTGAGTATTTTGCAGACCTCACTTTTTGTCACAAAGTTTTGAAAAAAGAAAAAAAAAATGTTTTTTCTTGTCTTTCTTCATTTTCAAAAACAAATGAGAGCTGCAAAATACTCACCATGCCTCTCAGCAAATAGCTTGGGGTGTCTACTTTCCAAAATGGGGTCATTTGGGGGGGTTTTGTGCCACCTGGGCATTCCATGGCCTCCGAAACTGTGATAGGCAGTAAAGAGTGAAATCAAAAATTTTCACCCTTAGAAATCCTGAAGGCGGTGATTGGTTTTCGGGGTCCCGTACGCGGCTAGGCTCCCAAAAAGTCCCACACGTGGTATCCCCATACTCAGGAGAAGCAGCTAAATGTATTTTGGGGTGCAATTCCACATATGCCCATGGCCTGTGTGAGCAATATATCATTTAGTGACAACTTTATGCAAAAAAAAAAAAGTGTCACTTTCCCGCAACTTGTGTCAAAATATAAAATATTCCATGGACTCAATATTCCTCTCAGCAAATAGCTTGGGGTGTCTACTTTCCAAAATGGGGTCATTTTGGGGGGTTTTGTGCCACCTGTGCATTCCATGGCCTCCGAAACTGTGATAGGCAGTGAAGAGTGAAATCAAAAATTTACACCCTTAGAAATCCTGAAGGCGGTGATTGGTTTTCGGGGCCCCGTACGCAGCTAGGCTCCCAAAAAGTCCCACACATGTGGGGTATCCCCATACTCAGGAGAAGCAGCTGAATGTATTTTGGGGTGCAATTCCACATAGGCCCATGGCCTGTGTGAGCAATATATCATTTAGTGACAACTTTTTGTAAATATTTTTTTTTTTTTTTGTCATTATTCAATCACTTGGGACAAAAAAAATAAATATTCAATGGGTTCAACATGCCTCTCAGCAATTTCCTTGGGGTGTCTACTTTCCAAAATGGGGTCATTTGGGGGGGTTTTGTACTGCCCTGCCATTTTAGCACCTCAAGAAATGACATAGGCAGTCATAAACTAAAAGCTGTGTAAATTACAGAAAATGTACCCTAGTTTGTAGACGCTATAACTTTTGCGCAAACCAATAAATATACGCTTATTGACATTTTTTTTACCAAAGACATGTGGCCGAATACATTTTGGCCTAAATGTATGACTAAAATTTAGTTTATTGGATTTTTTTTATAACAAAAAGTAGAAAATATAATTTTTTTTCAAAATTTTCGGTCTTTTTCCGTTTATAGCGCAAAAAATAAAAACCGCAGAGGTGATCAAATACCATCAAAAGAAAGCTCTATTTGTGGGAAGAAAAGGACGCAAATTTCGTTTGGGTACAGCATTGCATGACCGCGCAATTAGCAGTTAAAGCGACGCAGTGTCAAATTGGAAAAAGACCTCTGGTCCTTAGGCAGCATAATGGTCCGGGGCTCAAGTGGTTAATATGTTAATGTAAATTTAAAGTGATTTTCAATATTTTTAAATCCTCAGTGTTTAGTAAATACCTGGTAATTATTCTTTGAAGGTTCTTAAATGGTTTACATAGTTGGTAAGGTCGAATAAGGACACAAGTCTATGCAGTTCAACCTGTGTGAACCCTCACAGGTCAGGGAGGCAGAAGCCTGCGGTCAATCAAATCTTGTGATGAGGAAGCACAAGGCGGGCCAAGCCACGCTGTGTGTGTATGAATGCAGGCAGTGCGGCTCGGGATCAAGCCCGCACCATTTCTCCCATAGGACGAGGCTTGTCTATTTAAAAAAAGAAAAAGGGTTTAGAATCACTTTAACATGTGTTTGAACATACATCAAAAGCTGGTCAGATTTCTATATCCTTCAGTAGTGTAATGTGAATGGGAGCACTGGGACTACATTTGACCTAACAAGATATGTTTGCATTGCAGGCAAATTGGGTCAATTGTAGCCTTTTGTTATGTTTTAACTTTTGAACAGTTCTCCATTTGAATTCAAAAAGGGAACACAACATTTTACATGAGCCTCTAGCCAATCTGAACACTGATCCTTCCTTTCAGTAGAGATCATCATGGCCCTTCCTTTGTTTTCCACCCCAGGATGATAGAAGAGTGTAGTTTGTAATTGCTGAAAATTGGTCTATTCTGATTGCCTTTTGCTCCATATATTTTCTTGTTATTAAATTCATTAATAATTTCAATTCATATGACAAGAAAACGGACTGACATTTAAAAACTCGCTTCGTTTTTATTTCAGCTGTTTTTTTTACCTAGGCAGTTTTTAGCTTTGTTGATATTTGGCTGTTCCAATAAATGTACTAATAACTCCCAATATTGGGGGTTAAAATATGGTGGTTCAGCTTTGCTGTTTGTGGTCTGATTCATACTCTACCTGAATTTAGTTAGCAAGATTGTACAGATTAAGATTGTGTAGGGCTTTAGATCATCAGAGGCACTTGTTAACATGCTGAGGTTGTTCAGCTTATTGGAAAGCTCTGTGGAACCTATACTCTTCCTTTTTTTTATTGGGAGGAGTCTAGGTTCAACAATCAAAACAAAATGCCATCTGATTATGTGAAGCATTCATGTGTCATCTAGACCACACAGTGGATCAGTACCAGTCCATGTGTGTTGGCTTACATAGTTTGTATGTTTATCAGCATTCATTGTAACTTAGCTTACTTTGCAGCTATTTCACCCCCCAGCATCCATTGATTGTTTTATTTTCATGTTAGAATTTGCTTAGCTTGTATTTTGTTTTCTGCAGTAGTCCACATGAAAATCGGAAGAAAAAGCATTCCAGGTCAGAATCCAAATCGAAGACAAGGGCAGGTTCCCACTCACCCAGCAGACATGGGACACACAGTTCAACACACTCTACCAGTATCTCTCCTGTGGAGAGCAGAGGGTCCAGCCAAGAACGTTACAGGTAACTTATCTTTATTTGGTTTCCCGTGGGAACAAGGCCCAGGCCTAGAGAGCACTTTCAGAAAGAATTTGACTTACCGTACAGGGCTTGTATTCATAGAATATGGTTTATCTGCAGGCTACTGGCAGACACTGGCAAGAAATGTTGATAAAGCCAACCCTAATGGACAGTAATATAAGGCCACCCACGCAGAGTCCGATTTATATCCAAGCAATAACCCAGTGGGCTGAATGAAATGAAACAGAGATCGCTGTATTAACACAAGCGACGTTAGTGCTGTGATCTCTCCGCTGTGCTTTTGTATTCTGACAGGAGGGCTGTTTACCCCCCACCCTGCCAGAGTCCTGCCATTGGCTACCAGCGCTGATTGGATGCTGGTTTTTCAGCATGCCTGTTCGACAGAAGCTGTCCGTGAGTTCGGCTTCTGTAAAACAGACAACTATATACATGAGTTGAATCTTAAGACATTGCAACAAAGGAGATGGGTCTATGTCCTATGCTATACTCCAAGATAAAGAATTTACAGGTAAGTCAAGATTCCTTTTTTCTTAAAAGTACGATGTAGGACACAGGACTTGTATTCAAAGACCATGGGACATCACAAAGTAAGACCTGAGAGGTGGGCAACTGCATAGCAAACAGAACTGCCAACAGGTCCCAGGAAAACAAAATTTAAGAAATTCTAAAAAAAAAATATTCAGATGACAGCTTGAAGCACCTTGCAATCGAAGCAAGCATGAGTTGAAGTCTGAACATCCACCTGTTAAAACCTGGATAACTTGTGAACAAAGGACTAGGTGGTGACCAGGCAAATCGGGGGTACAGATACTCTATGCTAGAAGGCATCTGACATGTTCGAATGAGCTTTAATAGGAAAAGAAGGAATTCTTTCCACCCGATCTACCTGGCAACGGTGGAGCGGTAGGCAGGATGTCCTCTACAAGAGCAGACAAGACAAAAAGGGAGGAATTTTTGTGAACAGAAGATGTTGCTTACAGGTAGACCCTGGCAGCCCTGACATCATCACAGCAGTGTAGGGAAATGTCTTTAATGTGTGTTGGAGCAGGACAGAGGGAAACAAGGACAATATCCTTATTGAGGTGGAAAAAAAGACTGCTTTGAGCAGAAGAGAAGGACTTTGTCCCAAGACCAGCTTTGTCCCTGTGCAGTACAACAAACTCTATAAGAAAGGGTTGCAAGTTTAGAATAATGCCTAATAGATATAATGGTCAGCAGGAATGGAGTCTTACATGTTCGATCTATAATCCCCTCAAAGGAGCTGGGGTCATCTGAGTCCAGAGAATACAAAGTTGAGAACCCAAGGCAATGCTGGTCAAATTGGTTGATTTTATATAAGCTACTACCTGAAGAAAAGTCTAAAGATTGCAAATCTATCTGTAAGAGACTGGATAAGGCAGAAACCGGTCCCTTAACCACTTGCTGTATTATTAAAAACGTCCCTTTAGCAAGTGGTTATCCCAGAATCAGGACTGCAGCTTTACGTTTTTTTCAGCCAGTGATCCCCTTTCTTGTAAAGTTATTCAAGTGGTTTTACAGCCGCCTGATCACTTTTACAGCACTACAAAGTCTCCTGCAGTCCACAGTTGTTGAAAGGATGTTCAGAGTAAAGATGAAACGGAACTGTGACAACATCCCTCCCATCTTGAGAAGCCTTCCAACTGGGAAAGTTCAGCCAATTTATTAGACTAAAGCAAGGGTAAATCTGGTATATCCATTAATTCCTAACACAGTTCTGGCTACCTGACACACTTTCTACATCAGATACGACATGGGGGTGTATGGGTTGCACATTGAGAAAAGTAGGAGAGCTTAGCATCTGTAATAGATTTTTGCCATGGAGTAGAGGAAAGTACATTATAGGAGGACACCTGAGGACCACCTCTATTCCATCCCGTAATATGTTGGAGCTTAGCAGCAAAGAAATCTACCCATGGATTAGGAGTCGGACAATCCCCCGGATCTTTGGAGTATTGCAAAAATGCTAGCTTGATCCTGAAGTTTTATTTTGTCAGTTAAGGTCTCAAAAAAAATTAAACTTCCTAAAATGATTAAATGGGATCCACCAGGATGAATTATGTAAAAGGTACAACAATTGAGGCATCCAAACCATTTTAAGGCGATTGGTGCCGCCAACAACAATTAAGGGTAGTTTGCCCCATGCAGAGCATTGCGGTTGGAATCCAATAAGCAGCGGGTTTAAATTCAGGAGGTGTTTTTTCCCATCTCAGTTGCTTACTATTTCAAAATGTCCCAGATATACTCCTACCTCTATTGCAATTGGACAGTTGCATACTATTGGAAAACTAGAGTTTTCACCATTCCACAATTATTAGCGAGAATTGCAGATATCAAGATCATGAGGAATCCATACTATTCCAAGAAAGCATTTAATTTGAAATGGGATCCCTGGTTTATCTACAAACATTAATTAATGCATAGATTTCAAACAGTCTCCTCTATGAGATGTTACCCTAATGATGATTTTTTTTTTCCTTCTATTGTCATTTTTATTCCACGATAATTATTTGACATGACACTTAGTCATACGATATTTAAGATCACCATCTATTTATGCGAACACACATTTTCAATGTACCTTTAATAGACTACTTTTCATATGTATGTTCTACCATGGTTGCTTCAAATATTTGAGAAACACCCCCCCCCCCCTTTTTTTTTTTTTCAATAAAAAGTTTGTACTAAAAAAAAATAATAATTCAGTGGGTTGTATTCATGTATCTGGTTAGTAATTACCACTCGCAAGATATTTAAATTGGGAGGCAATTTTAAAGTGGGAAAACGAGGAGGGTGGATCAGGGAGTGGATCAAGCAGGAATAATACAGATGTGTCCCAGTTGATCCTGAGCCCTGAAAATTTGCTAAACTCAGTGATAAGACATTGCAGAGGAGAGGAAGTTACGTGCATCGGAGAAAAAGAAGTATGTAATCGGCATAAAGGACTGCCTTCTCCCAATCCCCTATGGAAATTGTGCACTTCCGGGGGCTGTCTAAGCCTGGGTTCATACTTGTGCAGTGTGGGACATCGCATGTGATTCTGATAGGAATTGCACTAAATATATATTCAAATCACATGCAAATATTTTGCAGTGCAATTTGAGCCCATTCATTTTAGTGTGGACTCAATTCACACCGCTCAAAAAAGGTGCAGGCATCTTCCTTTTTTTTTTTTTTTTTTTTTGCCCTGCCAGTATTAGATCATATGGGTGTTCCCACCGACGTGATCCAATTCTTGCAATCACACTGCATTATGTGACCTGTTTTGGGGTGTCATTTAACGTTGGCACCGGTGGCAGATTGCATGAACGGAGTGTGATTTAACTTTAAAGCAGGAAACGCTCAGCATTCACGGCTTTTCCCACACTGCATATATATGAACCTGGGCTTAACAGAGTTGCCAATGGCTCTATTGCAACTGCAAATAAAAGTCACCACAGGGAAAAGCCTTGTCTTGTCTAGTCTATATAGAGCGGAAAGGGAGAGGACTGACCCAGACCAAGGCCCTTGGAGAAGCATACAATAGTTTAGTGTAACCCAAGTACAAAAAAAAGTCACCACAGACCGACACACATTCATACACATCCACAGACCACAAAGTGGTGAAAATATCTGCCTCCCCATCACTTATCTCTGATTCTTCCTCAAACAGATTTGCAGCCTCCATCTTTTGCTTCCTGAACAGAGTTGGGGAAAGAGGAAGTGTACATTGCACCCGGAAAGTATTCACATCGCATCACTTTTTCCATATTTTGTTATGTTACAGCCTTATTCCAAAATGGATTAAATTCATAATTATTCTCAAAATTCTACAAACAATACCCCATAATGACAACGTGAAAGAAGTTTGTTTGAAATTTTGCAAATTTACTAAAAATAAAAAAACAAATCACATGTACAGGAGTATTCACAACCTTTGCCATGACCCTCAAAATTGAGCTCAGGTGCATCCTGCTTCCACTGATCATCCTTGAGATGTTTCTACAACTTGATTGGAGTCCACCTGTGGTAAATTTCGTTGATTGACCATGATTTGGAAAGGCACACACCTGTCTATATAAGGTCCCACAGTTAACAGTGCATGTCAGAGCACAATCCAAGCCATGAAGTTTAAGGAATTGTCTGTAGACCTCCGAGACAGGATTGTATCAAGGCACAGATCTGGGGAAGGGTACAGAAAAATTTCTGCAGCATTGATAGTCCTAATGAGCACAGTGGCCTTCATCATCCCTAAATTGAAGACCTTTGGAACCACCAGGACTCTTCCTAGAGCTGGCAGGCCGGCCAAACTGAGTGATCGCGGGAGAAGGACTTTAGTCAGGGAGGTGACCAAGAACCGGATGGTCACTCTGACAGAGCTCCAGAGTTTCTCTGTAAAGTTTGAAGAACATTCCTGAAGAACTATCTTTTCAGCACTCCACCAATCAGGCCTGTATGATCGAGTGGCTAGACGGAAGCTGCTCTTCAGTAAAAGGGACATGACAGCCTGCCTGGAGTTTGCCAAAAGGCATCCGAAGGACTCTGACCATGAGAAACAAAATTCTCTGGTCTGATAAAACAAAGATTGAACTCTTTGGCCTAAATATCAAGCGTCGTGTCTGGAGGAAACCAGGCACCGCTCATCACCTGGCCAATACCATCTCTACAGTGAAGCATGGTGGTGGCAGCATCATGCTGTGGTGATTTTTTTTTTCAGTGGCAGGAACTGGGAGACTATTCAGGATCGAGGGAAAGATTTAATGCAGCTATGTACAGAGATATCCTTGATGAAATCCTGCTCCAGAGAGCTTTGGTCCTCAGACTGGGGCAAAGGTTCATCTTCCAACAAGACAACAACCCTAAGTACACAGGCAAGATAACAAAGGTGTGGCTACTGGACAACTCTGTGCATGTCCTTGAGTGGCCCAGACTTGAACCCGATTGAACATCTCTGGAGAGATCTGAAGATGGCTGTGCATCGATGCTCCCCATCCAACCTGATTTGAGGAAAATAATTAATTCATTTTGGAATAAGGTTTTAACATAACAAAAAGGTGGAAAAAGTGAAGCACTGTGAATACTTTCCGGATGCACTGTAGCTTTTTGACCCCTTGAAGCCGTAGGTTCTAGGAGTGCTGAAAGCTTTCAAAGGAATTTAGACATAGTGGCAGTGAAATCTGCTTTTGTAAGATGGGCTGCTTGGTAGATGATTGTGCTGAAAACATTAAACCATTACTACTGGGATTAACACAGTAGAATAACTCCTTATTCCATGGTCTATGTATCCACATTATGTACGAAGCATTGCAGGTTGCCTTTAACCACTTCAGCCCCGGCAGGATTTACCCCCTTAATGATCAGGCCATTTTTTGCGATACAGCACTGCGTCGCTTTAATGGACAATTGCACAGTCGTTCAACGTTGTACCTAAACAAAATTGATTTCCTTTTTTTCCCACCAATAGAGCTTTCTTTTGGTGGTATTTGATCACCTCCTGTGTTTTTATTTTTTGTGCTATAAACAAAAAAGACAATTTTAAAGAAAACAATATTTTTTACTTTATGCTATAATACATAAACATAAAATACAATTAAAAAAAAATAGAAAAACAAATGTATTCATCAGTTTAGGCCAATGTGTGTTCTGCTACATAGTTTTGGTAAAACAAAAAAGCAATAAGCGTATATTGATTGGTTTGCGCAAAAGTTATAGTGTCTACAAAATAGGGGAAAGTATTGAGGACTTTTTTTTACTGTTTTTACCTAACTAATGGCAGGGATCAGTGATTTTTAGCGGGACTGAGGCGGACAAATCTGACCATAAGTAACACTTTTTGGTGACCAGTGACACCAATACAGTGAACAGTGCTATAAAAATGCACTGATCACTGTATAAATAGCACTGGCAGGAAAGGGGTTAACACTAGTGCTGGTCAAAGGGTTAAGTGTTCCCTAGGGAGCTACTTTCTAACTGTCATGGGGATAGGCTCACTGGGAGTAGAGGGAGATCTCTGTTCCTGATCACTAGGTACAGCAGATATCTGTCTCCTCCCCTGTCAGAACAGGGATCCGCCTTGTTTACATAGGCAGATCCCTGTTCTGCCTCTCTTCGTGATTGTGAGTGGCCGACGGACATGGAGTCTTCCGGACCCGCAGGCGAGCGGTATCTAATGCACGGACCACAGTATATGTGCGGTGGGCGGTCAGGAAGTGGTTAAATAGCCAGGAACCAGTTCCCAGGGAAACCCTGTCTTACCTTATCTGTGTCGCTGGGCCCATTAGGGGCCTTGGCTTCACCCTCCACAGCGGACATACCCCCAAAGGGGTTTTCATGGTCTATATATAGATGAACCACCAATTTGAACCTGTATAGCACCCTGCAGCTTACTACACATGTTGCACTTCCTGCCAAGGAGACCACCTAACACAGATACCAGCGCCCGAATCAAACATTACAATCCAACCCCAGACAGTGCATCACCAAGGACACTAGCAAAAAATTAGTCTTGCAGACTGAGTGGGTTTATAGGTGTGTACATTAGGTATGTGTTTGCCAGTGTTCAACCATCTAAAGATTGCCTGCATATAACCCATGGTCCATGAATAGAAGCCCTGCATCCTGTACTGTACAATTGAGAGAAAGATCCATCTATAGAGATATAATATATCCATATATATATAATATCTTCATTGTACTTCTACATAAAGAGATGCCATATTTAAAGGAATGTTACTATTGCTAAACTTGTAGGATAAGTTCACCTTTTAGGAGCACGTTACACCCACCTCCTACAGCCAGGGCTCCCAGTTCTGTAACAGCGGGTGAGGGATCTTCTCCCTGCATCCGCTGTCACAATTTGAAGACAGATAAAGGATAAGTACAGCGCTGCTACAGAGATGCTAAAGAAATAAAATACAGTAAGCAGCTAACACACCTCTAAGACAGAGAAGTAAAAAATTCAACAAATATATATATATAGTGTAGCGCTATGTGTATGAGTAGATCAAGGTGAGATGTTAAAATCAAGCCATCTAGCAATGGCCAGAAAACAAACAAAAAATTAATTTAAAAGGTGAAATAAAAAAAGGAATTTAGTTGCACAAATACAAAATCATATATAGAGCATAATGGAATACACCTGTGAAAAAGTGAAAACACAAACACAATATAAATCAACCTTAAATGAAGTCCATATAAATAAAATGTGTCCTTGATGGAAATCAAAAAAGCCACCACCAACAGTCTCTGAGGGTAAGTTGATGAGGGCAGCAACAGAGTGTTACTGGTGGGTGAAACAGAGGAACACCAAATCCAATGTGACGTCTATGTATGTGTCAGAACCACCACCATAACATCTGAGGAGGCTTACCGGACGTAGAGGACTTGGAAAGACATACGTCTTGCAAGTCACAAAAAGCTTGTTTAGCCACCGGGGCTAGCAGGGTGAAAACATCAGATATCCAAAACTTCAATAAATGAGGAGGGAAGATCTGTAGGCAGCTTCAACCGTCCAGAGGTATCAGCAGACCATCCGGATGTATAATTGGAACCATGAGAGAAAGAAGACTCACATGGCGTGATATCGTTTTAAAAGGCATGCATTTATTAAAACATTAAAAGAAAAGCACTCACATGGTATACGATCATTAACAGCTTAAATGATATCGGACGCGGTGATCATAGGAGGTCCACCCAACATGTTTCGGTTAATCAACCTTCATCTGGGGTGTGGACCCCCCTATTTCACCGCTATTTAAAGTAAAAATGACCCCCACTGGAAGTGTCGCAACCCAGGAAGTGACCTAATGATGTCACTTCCGGTACTCGAATTTGTGTATATAGACTATGTGTGATGTGTTTTTAAACCGAAGATCGTAGTTTATATAGCAATGATCTCAGCATCAGGGTCACAAGTGAGTGTAGACTTAAAATTTAAAAAATAGCTGAGACTGTGGCCGGGCGATCCGGAAGTGTTTACCATGGAGATCCAAGCCTCCTTCTCAACACAGCCAGATTCGATAGGACGGAGCGTCGTCTCGCTCCGCCCCCACTGATCGGCTGGATATTGGGGATGTGCGCAGTAGCGGAAGAAGAAGTCCGCCGCCACACTAGAGTCCGCCCACCACCGCCGCACCCAAAGTCCGCCCACGTCTATGCTCATAATACTAAAACCAAGCCTCTCATTCACAACGTATGAACTTCCTGTGTAGGGAGCCATATTTGGACGGAGAAAAACCGGAAATAGATCCCAGCACTCTGGCGGTAAAAGGCAGTGTCAGCAAAGGTGGTAAAAAAGAAACCTATGCCATAAGTCAAAAAATATTTGGCGGAAGTCCAAAAAGGGCTGATACAGTGTCAAGTGGGGACAAAATTTAATAGGGGCTGGTTAATAGGATAGTAACACTACCAATGAAGGGCATCTCATACAAATTAACCATGCATATGAAAAAACCAACAGTAAAACCTGTATAAAAATTAGTAACATTTGTCATATGAGAACTAAATCCACCAAAAATGAGATTGGATGTTACAGTCACAGTAACGGGTAACTATAAAAAATCTTCAAAAAATTACAATATACAAGGTAAAATAAGTAAATGGGTGAAAACACCTAAAAATAAATTATAAAAGCATATTAGAAAGAAAAGAGTCACGATTATAATGGTTATGCCTGATTAATAAATGAATTGACGTCCCACTCCACGTTAATCCCTTGCGGGAAGTGGGAACCCAACTCGTAAATCCAGTAGGTCTCCAACCTAGAGAGCCCCCTAAGTGTTGACCCCCCCCGCCAGGGGGCCACATATTTGTCAATAATAAGGAACTGTGTGCCCTTGGGGTTTCAATCGTGGAACTCCCTATAGTGACGGGGCACAGTGTGTTTCGTACTACCTGCCTTTATTAAATTAATATGTTCAGAAACACGCGTGGTAAAGGACCTGATTGTCCGTCCCACATACTGCTTGCCACAGGGGCAAGTCAGAAGGTAGACTACCCCCGTCGTGGCGCATGTACAAAACTGTTTTATTTTGTAAGTACGACCGTTTACCCTAGAAGAAAAAGTATAACTAGTGCGTCTCCCACTAATATTAAACTGACAAAATAAGCATTTTTTGCAAGGGTGGAAACCAATCAGATTGTGAAAAAAAGAGGGTTTGGTTGGAGGGTTGACCACATTGGGTGCCAACTTGTTGCGGAGGGATGGAGCTCCTCTGAAAACTAGCTTAGGAATGTCGGGCAATCTGGGGCCCAAAATTTTGTCAGTTTTCAAAACATCCCAATGATGTTCAAAGATCCTTCTGATATATTTCCTCATTTATTGAAGTTTTGGATATCTGATGTTTTCACCCTGCTAGCCCCGGTGGCTAAACAAGCTTTTTGTGACTTGCAAGACGTATGTCTTTCCAAGTCCTCTACGTCCGGTAAGCCTCCTCAGATGTTATGGTGGTGGTTCTGACACATGCATAGACGTCACATTGGATTTGGTGTTCCTCTGTTTCACCCACCAGTAACACTCTGTTGCTGCCCTCATCAACTTACCCTCAGAGACTGTTGGTGGTGGCTTTTTTGATTTCCATCAAGGACACATTTTATTTATATGGACTTCATTTAAGGTTGATTTATATTGTGTTTGTGTTTTCACTTTTTCACAGGTGTATTCCATTATGCTCTATATATGATTTTGTATTTGTGCAACTAAATTCCTTTTTTTATTTCACAATTTGAAGACAGCATGGCTGTGTGGGACTCTGGCCACACAGCTGCATCATTCATTCGCAGTTTGCTGTGAATGAATTACAAGTACCACCGGCCACCACACCAGACGGCATATACTACTCCATAAACGGCGAGGGCCCTAGTAATTGCCATTTTTTTATGAGTTCCATTAGCTTTAGTACTTTGGAACCGACCCAGAACACGTTCACAAATCAGAAAACTTTTTTTTCTAAGTCACTGAATAAAACTGTTGAAACCAGAGACGTCCACGCTTTGGGCTGTGTGTAGGAGAGTATAGTGTTTGTACAGTACAAGTTATGATTTTACTTTCACTTCTGTTTTGAGCGATTCTGACCCTTTATAGGGCATGTTGACTTGTACCTTTTTAAAAAGCCCTGCTTGCTTTCAGGCTCTATTACAGTATGTTGATATGAGATCTGAAGGTATAGACAATGTACCTTTTCCTCAGTTTAGGCCGATATGTATTCTTCTACATACTATTGGTAAAAAAAATCGAAAATGAACACGCAATCTGTCTCCTCTCCCCTAAAAGATCCAGGATCTGTGTAACTACACACACAGATCCCGGTTCTCGCTCTGCCACGAGCGATCGGTCATCGCGCCCACCGGGCACTCACATCCGCTCCAGACACATGCCGACTGCGCCCCTAGAGGCCAAAAGACAAAGCCATGTAAGGTAACGTCGTTTCGCCCAGCCATGCATTCTGCCGCAGTAAAACTGCGGCGGCTGGTTGGCAAGCGGTTAAAATGACTGAACTGAGCAGTTGGGAGCTTATTGTTCATGCCTATAATTGGTTCAGGTCACCCTATAGATTGCCAGTTAGTGGATGGCTGTTTTAGGTAAGAAGAGGAAAATATATATATATATATATATATACACACAAACACAGTTAGGTATATATATAGAGAGAGAGAGAGAGAGACACAGGCCCAATTTTCATACTTTTGGCTCTGTATGCCACCAGAATAACATGAAACAATCAGCTTTAAACTTTCAGCTTTAATTCAAGAGGTTGAACATAAATATCAAGTACAAATTTTTGGAACTGCAGCCATTTTTATACACAGTGTCTCCCCCCTCCCTATTTTTAGAGGCTCAAATGTAAATGGACAAATGAATATAATCCATAAATAAAATGTTGTTTTTTTTATATTTTGTTGAGAATCTTTTACTGGCAATGACTGCCTGAAGTCTGGAACCCATGGACATTACCAAAGACTGCGTTTTCTTCTTTCTGATGCTTTGCAGGCTTTAACTACAGTTCTTTGTGGGTCTTTCTGCCTTTAGTTTTGCCTTCAGCAAGTGATATGCATGCTTAAATGGGTTGAGATCAGGTGATTGACTCGGCCATTGCAGAATATCCACTTCTTTTTCTTCAAAAGCTTCTGGGTTGCTCTTGCAGTGTGTTTTGGATCATTGTCTATCTCTACTGTGAAGCGCCGTCCAATCAACTTTGCTGCATTTGGCTAAACAGTATATCTCTAAACACTGCAGAATTCATGCGGCTGCTTCTGTCACATCAGTAAATACCAATGACTCAATGCCACTGGAAGCCATGCATGCCCAAGCCATCACACTGCCTCCACCATGTTTTACAGTGTGCTTTGGATCATGAGCTGTTCCAAGCCTTCTCCACACTTTTTTCTTCTCGTCATTCTGATACAGATTAATCTTGGTTTCATCCATCCAAAGAATGCTTTTACAGAACTGGTCTGGCTGTTTTAGGTGTTTTTTTGGCAAAGTCTGATGTGGCTTGTCTATTCTTCAGGCTTATGAATGGTTTGCACCTTGTGGTGAACCCTCTGTATTTGCTCTTGTGAAGTCTTCTCTTGATTGTAGACTTTGACAATGATACGGCCACCTCCTGGAGAGTTTCCTTCACTTGTCTGGATGTTGTAAATGGGTTATTCTTTACCATCCAGAGGTCATCCACCACTGCTGTCTTCCGTGGATGTCCAGGCTCACCAGTGCGTTCTTTCCTCAGAATGTACCAAAATGTTAATTTGGCCACTCTTAATGTTGCTGCTATCTTTGATGGATTTGTTTCGTTTTTTTTGAAACCTTACAATGGCCTGTTTCACTTGCATGGACAGTTCCTTTGAAAGCAATAGATTCCAAATGCAATTACCACACTTGGAATCAACTCCACTTCTTTTACCTGCTTGATTGAAGAAATAATGGAGTAGCCTACACCTGGCCATGAAACTGCTTTTGATTGAATTGTCCAATTACTTTGATCACTTGAAAAAGGGGGATGGCTTTTCTTAAGAGCTGTCATTTCTAAACCCATCCTCCGATTTGCATGTACATAACCTCAAATTAAACCTGAGTGTGTACTTTTAGCCCATATCCATTATATACGTACATAGTAGGTGAGGTTGAAAAAAGACACAAGTCCATCCTATGTGTGTGATTATATGTCAGTATTACCTTGTATATCCCAGTATGTTATGGTCGTTCAGGTGCTTATCTAACAGTTTTTTGAAACTATCGATGCCCCCCTGCTGAGACCACCGCCTGTGCAAGAGAATTCCACATCCTTGTCGCTCTTGCAGTAAAGAACCCTCTATGTAGTTTAAGGTGAAACCTCATTTCTTCTAATTTTAATGAGTGGGCATGTGTCTTGTTAAACTCTCTTCCGCAAAAAAGTTTTATCCCTATTGTGGGGTCACCAGTACGGTATGTGTAAATTGAAATCATATCCCCTCTCAAGCGTCTCTTCTCCAGAGAGAATAAGTTCAGTGCTCACAACCTTTCTTTATAACTAATATCCTCCAGACCCTTTATTAGCTTTGTTGCCGTTCTTTATACTCGCTCCATTTCCAGTACATCCTTCCTGAGCACTGGTGCCCAGCACTGGACAGCATACTCCAGGTGCGGCCAGACCAGAGTCCTGTAGAGTGGGAAAATGATCACTTTATCCCTGGAGTTAATCCCTTTTTTAATGCATGCCAGTATTCTGTTTGCTTTGTTAGCAGCAGCTTGGCATTGCATGCTATTGCTGAGCCTATCATCTACTAGGACCCCCAGGTCCTTTTCCATCCTAGATTCTCCCAGAGGTTCTCCCCCTAGTGTATAAATTGCATTCATATTTTTGCCACCCAAATGCATTATTATACTTTTTTCTACATTAAATCTCATTTGCCATGTAGTTGCCCACCCCATTAATATGTTCAGCTCTTCTTGCAAGTTTCCAAATGTTTATGGGGAACTGTGTCAAATGCTTTTGCAAAATCCAGATACGCCACGTCTTCGGACCTTCCTATATCTAGATGGCAGCTCACCACCTCATTGAAGGTTAATAGATTGGTTTGACAAGAACGAATCTTCATGAATCCATGCTGATTACTGCTAATGATACCGTTTTCATTACTAAAATCTTGTATATATTCCCTTATCATCCCCTCCAAGAGTTTGCATACTATTGATGTTAGGCTAACTGGTCTGTAATTCCCAGGGATGTTTTTTGGGCACTTTTTAAATATTGATGCTACATTGGCTCTTCTCCAGTCTGCTGGTACCATTCCAGTCAGTAGACTGTCAGTAAAAATTAGGAACAATGGTCTGGCAATTTCTTGACGGAGTTCCCTAAGTACCCTCGGGTGCAAGCCATCCGGTCCCGGTGATTTATTAATGTTTATCCTTTGTAACCAGATGTCCTTCCTCATTCTTTATGGGGCCAATATGGTCTGTCCTCCTTTTTTACTGTTTACATACTTAAAGAATTTCTTGGAATCTTTTTTGCTCTCCTCCGCTATGTGTCTTTCGTGTTCTATCTTAGCCACCCTAATTGCACCCTTACATTTCTTGTTGCATTCTTTATAAAGTCTGAATACTGGTGATGATCCCTCAACCCTGTATTTTTTGAAGGCTTTCTCTTTTGCTTTTATATGCGTTTTTACATTGGAGTTAAGCCATCCAGGACTTTTGTTCGCTCTTTTACATTTATTACCCAGTAGGATGCACTAGCTAATGCCCTTATGTAATATGCTCTTAAAGCAAACGCATCTCTCCTCTGTGTTCTTTGTTCCTAAGATTTTATCCCAATTTATGCCTTCTAGCAAAGTTCTTAGTTTAAGGAAGTTGGTTCTTTTGAAATTCAGTGTATTTGTATTCCCTTATGTTTTCTATTTGTGTGATTTATACTGAAACCAATTGACCTGCGATCGCTGTTTCCTAAACTGCCCCGTATTTCCACATCCGTGATCAGGTCTGTATTGTTGGTAATCAGTAGATCTAGTAACGCTTTATTTCCAGTTGGTGTATCTACCATCTGACCCATGAAATTGTCCTGCAAGACATTTAGGAACTGGCGAGCCTTAGACGCATGCGTTGTTCCCTCCACCCAGTCTATGGATAATTAAAATCCCCCATTGTAATAACACTTCCCATCCTTGCTGATAATCCAAATTGTGATAGAAGGTCCGTCTCCCCCTCCTCCCTCAGGTTAGGGGGCCTATAATATACTCCCAGTATTATTTCCCCCTTAGCTTTATCCCTTTGGAGCTCTACCCATAAGTGTTCCACCTCCTCCCTAGCTCCCTTAGTGATATCATCTCTCACATTCACTTGTATACTCATATAACTATAGCTTGAATATGTTTTGGTAAATACCTGAAAAAAACTAAAATTGTGCCTGTGTCCAAATATATATGGACTGAACTGTAATTGCTTTAAAGTTGTAGTGCACTATAAATACTTTTGGTTACATTTCTGTAGTTCTGTTGGTGTAACTAATTCCTGTTTGTTTGCAGGGAAAACGCCCAGGACAAAGATGGCCATATTACGTCAGAAATTGTCTCTTCAGTTCAGACCAAAATAACTCAGGTAATATTACATGCTGGTGTAGCAGCTCTGTGGTCTCTCAATCATTATTGCTTTCATTAGCACAAGTAAAGTAATTCACTATCAGTACTTTCTGAAAGAAATTGATATGCATGTTTCCTTTGCTGCAAAAAAACTTTGAGCACCCAGTAGAGAATTGTAAATTATTGCACCATAAATGAACTGTAGCACCCATTTTTTCTCAAACCCTGTAAAATGTGTGTTTTTTTTTTTCTGTGATGGGCTTGCAGTCTTCAGTACAGAAGTTATGTTTGTATAGTCAAAGATTTTTCTTATATATTACAGCTCTAATAAAACTGAATAACTGACACAATTTTCACTAACACAGACCAGAACCACTTGCAGCGTAAGCCTTATGTCGGCTGCATTCTCTATTGCTATAAGGTCATCATCGCTTTAGCAAGTGTTCCCTTCACTCTGCTGCCTGTTACTGATCCTTCCCGTTATTCCCCTTAACAGCACTCAGACATTGATAAGCAGCTTTGTATGCTATGACTGAATACAAAGCGTCTCCTGACTGGCTGAGTCTGATATAGTGATGTCATCAGCCTGCCTCTCTGACTCGAGCAGAGGAAGCTTTGTATTCATTCACAGAATATAAAGCTGCCTATGAATGGCTGAGAGCCACCTAGCCTGGCGCTATTTTGTTCTGGGTGTGAGACAGGTAGGTCTCGCCTCAAACCCAGAACTCAGTGTGGTATACTGTATGTAGCCTTAGCTATGTGTTAAAGATTGGGAATAGTTTGGGTCAGCTTAGCTTCAACAAACTAAGTGTAAACCCGGATATGTATTGTAATTGTACTATCTGCCCTTATGTTGTAAAGCGCTGTGTAAACTATTGACACAATATAGATCCTGATTGATAATATCAACTTTAAATAAAATATCGAAGTGGAGGGTGATGCGCTCCAATCACCGCACTTCTTACCCATTTGGATCTAAAACTAAACTTTTTTTGAAAAAATGTAATACATTTTTATGAGAAAGAGGAGGAATCGGTAAGTGTATAGAAAAAAGACCTGGTCTGTCCAATCCAATATTAAACAGAAACCACAACCTAGTGCTCAAGGCACGGTAAGAACCCCTTATGGATCTTTAATAGGCAGACCAAGTATGTAAGTCAAAATAGTAAATTTTATTTAATTTAACCACAATTGTTTAGAAAAAATAATTACATCATGTAAAAGCAAGATGCATAATACCCAGAATATCGCAACTGGATTTAGAACAAACTGCCCATGTGGAACAAACGGGCTAGTAGTCTAACATACTGGCATAGACACCTTTTACATGTTTCGTACCAGATATACTCCTTCAGATGTTTTTGTCATTTGGGTACTGAGAATTCTATAATACAGATATATTATGTATATTAGTATCATGATAATATACGAGCAAAAAATACATACATATATATCATCTTATTGGTTTTTAATTGGTAAAGCTTATACAGTTGTACTTACAAAATGCATATGAAAATGCAGTATATATCCAAGGGATAGAATTGCTGTTGGTTTCACAGATCAAAAAGTGCGTCAAACGTGGACCCCAGGATGGAGGCAGGGAAACAGTGGAGAGATGGCAGCTGCTGTTTCAACTACAAGGACCCCACAGCATAGGAGCAACTGCTCCTGCCGATATATGACCAGTAGCACAAGTAGTATTGTTTGTTCTTCAAAGACCGGAGTTTCATGGTTATAAAACCAACATAACCTATTACCAACTGCAGGAGTGTAAATAACTGCTCAGAGTCCCCTTATCTCTCTATCTATTGCTATGTAGCCCCATACACAACAAACTGCCCATTTTAACACATCAACTTCATGGACAACATTTTTACTTGCTGTCTAATATATCCTACAGACTTTCAGGTGCCATTGTAACAAGATAATCCATGTTATCCAGATAACCCCTCAGTAATCGTAAAGTTATGGCTTACGTGAAGAAAATAAAAAACAAAAATGCAGCGCTTGGAAAATTATAACACCGAGTGTAAAATAAATGTTTCCTACAATAAGTATACACATAAAATGTAAAGATAATAAACAAGACAACAGTCCAAAGAAGTGTATATAAAAATATATGAAGTGCTCCACGTGCACATATAAAGTCTTTCACTGTGTAGTATTTTCAAGATAATGTGCCTCCACCAATAGAAAAAGTGCACCATTTAGCGCTGACTCACGCATATTGTTTTGATAAAATTATGGCTGATTAGTGTTTGTTTTACCGATAAATAACGAATGCGTTACATTTAAACCAGACAGACTTTATACTGACTACCTATTTTACCGGGCTTGTGAGATTTTTTACAAGTCATACTTGGCTGGCATGAAAAAAGGTTTTCTCAAAGACTGTACATTTTCATTTTCTGAGCTTGCATTATCCAAATAAAGACCGGAGCTCTAATCGAGGCTGTGTCAATAAAGACCGGAGCTCTAATCGAGGCTGTGTCAATAAAGACCGGAGCTCTAATCGAGGCTGTGTCAATAAAGACCGGAGCTCTAATCGAGGCTGTGTCAATAAAGACCGGAGCTCTAATCGAGGCTGTGTCAATAAAGACCGGAGCTCTAATCGAGGCTGTGTCAATAAAGACCGGAGCTCTAATCGAGGCTGTGTCAATAAAGACCGGAGCTCTAATCGAGGCTGTGTCAATAAAGACCGGAGCTCTAATCGAGGCTGTGTCAATCTGATCATTAAAAATAAAGGGCAACAAATATCAATTCATCATAATTTCCACTTCGCGAAGAATGCCATGTGGCGTTATTCACCCCAGACGTAGCCTCCAGTTTGGAAGTCGAGCATGTTGGGTTTGGGTTCATTTTTTGAGGAATTTTTGTGCGCCCTAAACTTTTTTTTTTTTTTCTTTTTTTTTTTTTTGGAGGTAACTACACTTTTTTGAGGTACTGGATATGGAGAGTGTTCTTAAGCGATGAGACAGCCTAGATTAGCGTGCCGGTTTTCATTCGAAACTTATCTCCTTACCTCAATAGATAATCAAAGTAGAGTACTCTGAGCAGTTCTCTATATTTCCCCTGTCGGCACGTGGGTTTTACAGTCACGAAACAAATATAAAATGTATTTTTTTAAATAAGTCTTTTGTTTTAAACCCAAGTGGGTAAGCTGTGCAATTATTAGAGTGCAGCCTCCTCTTTGATATTCCTTGGTCAGTGAGAGAGCTGTGGTTCATGCAACATGCCCCCCCCCCCCCTGCCACATTTGCCACCTTTTGGGGGGAGCGGGAACCTGGTTTTGACAGGTGCCCGCTCCCACTTCTAGTCCAGTTTATTTGGCCAAAAGAATGCTTTGTATGTCCTTAAATGTGTATTGGGAATCGAAAAAACAGTACAGCACTGGATATTCATTGAATCTGGGTTATAGGCTGCTTCCTTCAGGTGATTGAACATGCCCTCTTGGCCATATAGTCCTTAGATGATGTGCCTTTTCTCCCTTATGGGGAAGTTTCCACTATTAACTAGTTTTATTTACATCAAATTCTTCAATCCACCCTTCAGTCAACTCTTTGCTGCCTTCTACTATAACAGAAATAGGCACTGCAACACCTGTAGTTAAGTTAGCTGCAATGTTCTATGCAAGTCCAGGGACATCGTCCATTCCTATGGTTCCTAGAACTGAAGACCCCTCCTGGTGTGTGCCCACCATGACAGGCAAAGACTGACTACATACAGTGACTAGTGTTTTGAAAGGCTAAGACAAATGTATAGAAATGGGTGACTCAGAGGGTTGGATGTGTCATTGCCATCATCCCTTGGGAGACTTTGAAAACAAATATATACCTCAACGTGGGATTTTTAAGGCAATGTAGTAAAGAAAATTGTATTTAGATAGAAGAATAATTTATTGATACATAGAAAATATATAACGTACAAAAATACTTTTAGTGATCATACAGTTTAAAAAGAATCATCAAATAGGATGAAAATATGGAAAGCAGGGAGTTGATGATACTCCTAGATCGTGATACATCCTACAACAAGATGCAATCACCACCTATGTCGATGCGGTGGCGTCATGTAGCAGTATTCCAACGCGTTTCAACTTATAACATCAAAAAGTCTTCCTCAGGGAAAGATTGCACCACGTTCTAAAATTTCAAGAATGTCAAAAATAGCAATGTTACGTACCATATATCGTGTACATATATCACACACATGTCATCAAACACATAAATTCAATAAGAGCAACTTACATTTTTCATGCAACTGCAGGTAAGGTGCATTCCCAGTGCCTAGAAAAAGGGGGGGTCTCTATCATTTGACTGTCCAAAATCCTCTACAGGACGACAGGATATATTTCTAAAGAATCCAATCATAGGCAGCCAGTAAGTGAGATTTGAGGTTCTAAAAAGACAAAAAATGTCATTTAAAGATGAAGGATGAAAAAAAGATCCTTTCAGAGACCAATATTCCCTGAGGTATTTGTGGTTAAAGCATGTAGGATTACCTTCTAGAAGGATGACTGGGTCTGGGTCTTGTCAAAGCTGCAGGGAAGCCTGTAAGGACGAGCCTGGACTGCAGAGATCCTCTCGGTTGAAAGCCGAGGGAGAAATGCCGCCATTGGCCGTCCCTGACGTCCTAATAAAGGGATGTGGGCGTGGCTAAGCTAAGGGCGTCGCATGTCCATGGCGACGCCACGCCGCTCATTTGGTTTCGTACAGCTGTGAGAGGCGCGGCGCCGGCAGAGCGGCGTCCCGCCCCTCGACCGAGGCTCAACGCCCTTCATCCCCATATCCTATGGGGCGTGGGTGTGGCACACGGAGACGAGGGAGGTAGACGTTGCATCGCCTAGGCAACGCCGCGCATCCCCCCTGGATGGGTCTCTGAAGGGATCTTTTTTCATCCTTCATCTTTTTAGAACCTCAAATCTCACTTATTGGCTGCCCGTTATTGGATTCTTTAGAAATATATCCTGTCGTCCTGTAGAGGATTTTGGACAGTCAGGGCAACAAATGATAGAGACCCCCCCCCTTTTTTTTCTCGGCACTGGGAGTGCACCTTACCTGCAGTTGCATGAAAAATGTAAGTTGTTCTTATTGAATGTATGTGTTTGATGACATATGTTTGATATATGTACACGATATATGGTATGTAACATTGCTATTTTTGACATTCTTGAAATTTTAGAACGTGATGCAATCTTTCCCTGAGGAAGACTTTTTGATGTTATAAGTGTTGGAATACTGCTACTTGACGCCACCACAACGCTATAGGTGGTGATTGTATCTTGTAGTAGGATGTATCACGATCTAGGAGTATCATCAACTCCCTGCTTTCCATATTTTCATGCTATTTGATGATTCTTTTTAAACTGTATGATCACTAAAAGTATTTTTGTACGTTATATATTTTCTATGTATCAATAAATTATTCTTTAATCTAAATACAATTTTCTTTACTACATTGCCTTAAAAATCCCACGTGGAGGTATATATTTGTTTTCCAAGGCTAAGACAAATGTTGTCCTGTTATCGGACCAGTACTGTAGCCATATAGCAGGTATGAAACTTAATCTCCATTAATTGCAGTACACTTATTAGTGTTGGCTTAATAGTATTAGTATAATATTAGTATTCGTTTTTACTTTAAAACTCTCAGGAAACTGGGGAATGTATTTGACTTTATTAGCTATGGAGTGTTATTATGAAGTCCAAACTTAATATTCCAAATGCACACGTTCATGAAAATGGCTGTAGTAATGTTGGCTGCTGTAGTGACCATCGGCTGGAAACTGTAGCCAATCTAAAGGGTAGAAATGTCGTCAGTACACCAAGGATTCCTCAGAAGGATCCGAAGCTTAATTTACATGGTCACACGGTACACATACGGCAAGGTTTCAGAGCCATTTAGGGCCCCTTCATCAGGCCTGATGTATGTGTGACAATGTAAATAAAGCTTTGGATCCTTCTGAGGAATCCTTGGTGTGCTGAAGACATTTCTAACCTATATAGGAAATACTTGCATTGACAGCGGTGACATAAACTGGGCACAAGGGAACTGTGGCAAAGTGATATTGTTTCCCTTGCATCAGCACAAGACTATTTTAACAACAGTCTCTGCATCCAATTCTAGTTGTATCTCAGGCATGCAACAAGCGGTCTACCTAACCAAGGCAAATTTTTATACAACTATGTCAAATTTTCTGTGACAGCGAACAGTTTTAATACAGCCATCCCTGTCCAGAGCCCAAAAGCAACAAGTTCTTTTCTACCCTCTGTGCCTGACTGGGAAGTAGAACTCCCTGTTTTCGAAGAGGTAGACATGGAAAACTTTGAAGAAGACCAGAGGTGGTGTTAGAAGAGGCTCTGGAAGATTTCCCAACCCAAGGCTCCTATACACCTGATGCAATGGCTTCACGCAATATGCTTGCAAACATAGACATGCATGCTTCAAAAGCCTTGTTATAGTCACACTTGGTTCTTCTTGTCTTTGCATGCACCTCTGGGTGCTAAGAGACCCAAGTCGCTATATGCAGTTGAAAAGGAATTCACTTAAAAGTGGACTGTTCCAGTAGTATACCCTGTGTCTGTCTTAAATTGACATCTTACTGTGCTTATAGAAGAAGTTCCTTCATTCACTGTGAATTCACATACTGCTGTGACGCCTGTCACTGCAAGAACACATTTCCTGTGGGTCCCATTTACACTGTAATGCAGGCTAGGGCTACGCTAAAACGCAGACGTGCTGCATTTTATCACAGCGCACTGTGCTGAATCGCATGGTAATGTACGGCAGCACATCACGCTGCGGAACATTGCCATGAATGAAGTGTATGTTTTGTATACCTCAAAGTTTATACCACAAAAAAAGTCACCCTGTAGTGTGCTGAATTGCGCACCACACTGCCCCCTACCGCAGCTGGCAACAGAGAACCACCGAAATAATGAATTGCTTCTGCAGGTCTCTGTTGTAGTGTGCATTCACCCTTCAAGATTTTGAAAACAGAAAAATAATTTTAGACACTCTTAAAGGCTGTTTACACCTGCAGGTGCAACCCTGCAACCAGCTATTTCTGTTTGTTCATTGCCCTGATCCAATTAGCTGTGGTTTGACAATCAACAGGATCCTGTTTTCAGGACTGAACTCTTAGAAACCTTCTGCCTACCTTCTGCCTTCTGTGTTGTTGACTTAGAACAAGTTATGACACACTTTTACAGAATGCTTCTCATTTCAGTGCATATGCACAGAACCTTATGGCTAAAAACCTAGTCAGCTGAAGCTGCCATGTTTGGGCAGATAAAAAAAGCGCACCAAAAACATTCCTCCATTTAAATAAATAGGAACTGCCTCAAGAACGCTCCACTAAGCATTATTGGTGCAGTTTTTGAATCACGTCCTTTACAAACTGTACCAAAAGCACTCCATTAACACAGGCGTTTTACTGGCAGTTTTGAAGCCAACCAGTTTGAAAGTGCCCTAAGTCTACCCAAAAGCCTGCTTAACAATCAAGGGGTGCCCTCACTCCTAAGAGTGGGGGAACATCTGTTACAGTTGGCATTCCTCTGGGTCACAGATGATCCAGGCCTATGGGTTCAATCGGTTTCAGATGCGGTATAAAAATGTTTCAAACTCCACCCCTTCATCATTTTCCTCTTTCAAGCTAACCAAAATCTGCCCAAGTACAATCAGATCTAAAGCCTGCCTGGATAATCCCTTGTGCCAGTAAGTAGTTATTGTTGTCCCTTTTGGATGACAGATTTGAAGGATTCATTAAAACCTAATCACAGTACAAAAACCCAAAGACAGGTATTTGTCCTATATTGGACCTAAAATCCCTAAATAAGTACCTTTTTGTATTACCAAATCTACCTCCATATCTCTATTTACCCACTCATTCTGCCCTCCGCTGTTGGAAACACTTCTAATTTGTTACAAATTCTGGATGAACCCTCTGCACACTGCTATACCTCATTTCCAGCAAATTTTGCAATGAAAAACAGGGATTTTTAGGTCACATTTTGCAATACATGCTTAAGCTGGCCAACTGCATCAAAGTAATCTCTCTTATGGCCAGTCCTATACTGCTTTGCCACTGCAAATGGTACAGTGGACACCATGCCAACATGGGGCATAAAGACGCAAGCTGCTTTTTTTCATTGCCTAGTTTGCTGGAAAGGTTGTATAATAGTGTGCACAGGGTCCATCCAGAAGCTATTGGGATTTGAGCACAGGTATATAGTTTCTCATTTCTAATTTGCTGTCCCACTATTTCTTATTATCTGCACCCAAGGTATTAACACGTACTTGCACCCCTCTTTGCCTTCTTAAAAACTTGGTGCATCCAAGTTACAGGATACCTTGATAACCTATTTCTGAACAATTTATCTCCCTCAAAACTGTCTGCAAGGCTATTCGGATTCTTCAGGCTTTTAGTTGGCTAATCAACTTTAAAAAGTCTGCCCTCCAACCTCCCATTTGTCTGGAATACCTAATCCTCATCTTATAAATGCCCCAAGCAAAAGTTTTCCTTCTGGCAAACAAACTTCTCTAAGGTCTCATGCTGATACCTTAGGATCCAGAAGACATTCCTCAGTGAGAATCTCGGAACTTACGGTTGCCTCATACTGTTGCTCAGTTCCATGTAAAGCCTCTCCAACACAACATTCTGTCAGCCTAGAACAAATACAAGCCATCGCTCAACTTCCATATTCTTTCGCTGCAGTCAAGCACTACATCTTGGTTGATTTCCAGTCTAGCATTGGAAATGAGAAAGTGTTTTTCCCACACTCATGAAAGGTGAGAACAGATGCTGCCAGCCTCACAGGCTGGGGAGGAGTTTTCCAATATCTCAAGTTCAGGAAACCTAGTCACCCAGTGAAGCAAAGCTCCCCATAAACATGTTGAAGCTCAGAGCAATAAAATTGGATCTGCACCACTGGACTCCCCTTCTTCAGGGATACCCAATTAGGCCACAATCAGACAATGCCCTGGCAGTCCCTAGATCAACCATTAGGAGGGGGTACCAGGAGTTAGGCAGCCATGAAAGAAGTCTGGTCATCTTATGGGTAGAAATTTGCTGTCCAGCAATCTCTGATGTTCACATCTTGAGAGTGAACAATTGAAAGATGGATTTCCTCAGCCGTCACTTGCCTGGACCAAAGAGAATGGTCCCTTCATCCCAACATATTCAAATCTCCTATGTCAGAAATGGGGGACATCAGATGTGGAAATCCTGACCTCCACACTCAACAAGTTACCTCTGTCTGTAGCCCGGACAAAAGATCCTCTCGCACTGGCATCTGATGCTGTAGAAATTGTAGAATGTATTGGTGCAGGTTACTGTATGCCCCCCCAATTGTGGATTCTTCCTTAACTGTTCTTCAAAATAAAGGAAGAGAAGAAAAATGATTTTCATTGCAACAAACTAGCACAGAAGAACCTTGTTCATAGACATGCTCAACTGTCTAGAAGACAACGCCTGGCATCTTCCAAACAGACCAGCCCTGCTCTCTTAAGGCCCCCTGCTCCATCTGCACTGGCACTAAAAGCATGGCTGTAGAAACCCAGGTCTTGAAGGACGGGTAAATATGGCTCTGTCATTTTAACTCTAGAGACTACTCGGTACCTCACAATCCGACTTTCCTACAGTAGGGACTTGACCTAATTATTCTTAAGGGACAGGTTTCAGCCTTGTCCATTCTATTCCACAAAACCTGTACTTCCTTGCTGTATGTACCCCTAATAGGGAAAATAAACCTCTCTATTTGTCCTATTTACCATAAATATTGAAGGTGAAAGAAAATCCCAAATTTTGGTTTGTCCCCAGAAAAATAGTAGCAGGGAAATCTTCCAAAGGGGATGCTAGTTCTGGTGACCCTCCCTTGCGCTATCCGAATCGGGATCATTTTTTTGCCTATAGCTCTACTTAAACTATATGAACTATTGGGTTTGTATATTTTACCAATGCACGGAAGCCATTTGCTATACACTTATTATAGATCAACGTTAAAATAAATGTAATTAAGTGTATTACATCCAGTTCATTAAACAGCAATGCTTTTACTCTCCTGGTTGTGTAGCCTTTTGCAGAGATGAGATTAGCAAGTACACTGTGGTCCCACTGCAGGGTATAAGGTAGACTGTAAAAAAAAAAAAAGGGTTAAACTTGCTCGTTCACATTTCACTTGCTTGTAATAAGTGGTAATTGCTGCGTGAAATATTTTTAATTATCTGGATCTACTAAGCTGCCTAACCATTGTTACGATCAGTGGAACAAATCAGACCCTAATTGTTAGTGTCAGCATAGGCCATGGGTTAAATGAATGAAGTAATTAAACACATGGAAACCATGCAGGGATGTTCAGTGCATAAGAAGAGGGAGCCTTGTGGGATATGTAACATTATGCAACATTATGTAAGGCAATACTCTTCTAATAAAAATGTGAAGTCTGAAACACTAAATCGGGGTATCCCTATATTTAATCCATTGAGGGTTTCCCACTTTATAATGTGCAATCTACAGAAAATCACAGGAGAATGTTTCAGTTGCATAACCCATTTTTAATTCAACTTTGGAAGTTTATGCCATGAAAGGTATATGGAGAGCACTCACCATTGTAAAGATACCTGGTAAAGTAATCCTACCCCTTGAATTTTCCACATTTTGTCATGTTACAACCAAAAACATAAATGTATTTTATTGGGAGTTTATGTGATAGACCAATACAAAGTGGCACATAATTGTGGAAGTAAAATGATAATGGTTTTCAACATTTTCTACAAATAAATGTGAAAAGTGTGGCGTGCATTTGTTTTCAGTCCCTCTGAGTCAATACTTTGTAGAACCACCTTTCGCTGCAATTACAGCTGCAAGTCTTTTTGGGTATGTCTCTACCAGCTTTGCACATCTAGAGAGTGACATTTTTGCACATTCTTTGCAAAATAGCTCAATCTATGTCAGATTGGATGGAGAGTGTCTGTCTGTGAACAGCAATTTTAAAGTCTTGCCACAGATTCTGAAATGGATTTAGGTCTGGACTTTGACTAGGCCATTCTAACACATGAATATGCTTTCATCTAAACCATTCCATTGTAGTTCTGGATGTATGTTTAGGGTCGTTGTCCTGCTGGAAGGTGAATCGCTGCCCCAGTCAAGTCTTTTGCAGACTCGAACAGGTTTTCTTCTAAGATTGACCTGTAATTGGCTCCATCCATCTTCCCATAAACTCTGACCAGCTTCCCTGTCCCTGCTGAAGAAAAGCATTCCCACAACTTGATACTGCCACCACCATGTTTCACGGTGGGAAGGTGTGTTCAGGGTGATGTGCAGTGTTAGTTTTCCACCCCACATAGCGTTTTGCTTTAACAACCAGCCCATAGCCCGAATGACGGCTACAGGGCGGTTCGATAACTCTGGGAGGGTGTACTATGACGTCCTCCCAGAATCGCGCCCCCTGGGGGGTGCACCTGTAACCGCCGGGACAGCGGCTTTTTACCACGTGATCGCTCCGTCAAATGACGGAGCAATCATATGTAAACAAACCGGCGTGATATCCGGTTCCTCTCTCCGTACAGAGTGAGCGGAGAGGGGAGAGATCAGATGCAGCAGCGCTGTGGGCTGGATGTGTAGTGCCCACAGCGCTGCTCAGTGACAAATCCAGCACTCATCCATCCATCCATCCCTCTGTATAAGCCATCCACACTCAGCCATCCCGCCCGCCATCCACGCTCCTCCATCCACGCTCATCCATCTCGCCATCCACACTTATCCATCCCGCCATTCATATTCATCCATCTATACTCGGCCATCCCTCTGCCATACTTATCCACCCATCCATGCTCAACCATCCATACTCAGCAATACTCATCCATCCATCTATGCTCAGCCATCCCACCCACCCTCAGCGATACCCAGCCATACTGAGCTGTACTCAGCTGTACCCAGCCATTCTTTTATAGCACAAAAAATTAAAAACCCAGCGGTGATTAAATACCACCAAAAGAAAGCTCTATTTGTGGGAAAAAAAGGACAAACATTTCATATGGGTACGGTGTTGCATGACTGAGTAATTGTCATTCAAAATGTTAGAGCACCGAAAGCTGAAAATTGGTCTGGTTAGGAAGGGGTTTTAAGTGCCCAGTGGTTAAGGCCAAAAAGTTAAATTTTTGTTTTCATCTGACAAAAGCACCTTCTTCCATATGAATATATCAACAGATCCGCGCTTACAGACTGGTTTACACCTGCAGCCCCCCTATATAGGAAGGGGACACCTAAGTGATCCCCCAGAAAACTGAAAGTCAAAGTATAGGGAGTGGCGCTGTGTTAGAACTAAGGGTGTGACTGTAAATTAAACAAGTGCTCAAGTGTATAATATAATGGCTTTTTAGAAGTGAAGAATTTGTTATAGTACGAAACTCCCAAAAAAACAATGTATCCCTATTCTGGTGAAAAATCCTTATTTAGTGATAAAAAGAATTTGCTACTGTATGTGCAAACAATAACACAAATTTTAAATCATTTAAATCATCACCATTATATAACATATATAAATCTTCTAATTAATAATTATAAAGTGACAAGTGCCAAAAACTGTGGTTATCAAACCATAGTGCATTGATGTGCGAAAACCATTTACAATAATAAATCATTAATAATATGTAAAAAACGCAACTTTGTATCAAAGAAAATCCCGTGTACTGTTTGTTGCAAAATGTTCATAACAGTGATATAATGTGCCATGCACCAAAACCCCGTAGAAATCGTGCAGAAAGTTCTTCTTTAGTGGTAAAGAGCCGTGCTGTAATTACTGGCAGTCACCCCCCAATGTGGTTACACTCACCGGAGCGCCCCACCCCTGCAGGGGTACGAGCTTATGATGTTGATCCTGTCTCCCCGGTTATATGGGTGCCAGTATCCTTCCAAGCGTCCCAATCCTAAACGCAGCTACTTGCATATAAGGAGGTAGGGGACTTCCTGTCCCTTGATGTAGTAAAGGTCCCCACTGGATATCCAAGAAGCAATTACTGTAGTAGAATTTTCTTTGATCCCAGATGTGATGATCCAACCAGACCAAATTAACCTGTCCAACCTGGTTGGGATACATTGTTTTTTGGGGAGTTTCGTACTATAACAAATTCTTCACTTCTAAAAAGCCATTATATTATACACTTGAGCACTTGTTTAATTTACAGTCACACCCTTAGTTCTAACACAGCGCCACTCCCTATACTTTGACCTTCTTCCATATGTTTGCGGTGTTCCCCAGATGGTTTCTCGCAAACTTCAAATCGGACTTATGGCTTTCTTTCAACAATGGCTTTCTTCTTGCCACTCTTTCATAAAGGCCAGATTTGTGGAGTGTATGACTAATAGTTTTCCTGTGGACAGATTCTCCCACCTGAGCTGTGGATCTCTGCAGATCCTCCAGTTACCATGAGCCTCATGGCGGCTTCTCTGATTAATGCTCTCCTTGCCTGGCCTGTTAGTTTAGGTGGACGGCCATGTTTTGGTAGGTTTGCAGTTGTGCTATACTCCTTCCATTTTCGGACGATAGATTGAACAGTGCTCCTTGAAATGTTCAAATCTTGGGATATTTTTTTTTTAACCTAATCCTGCTTTAAACTTCTCCACAACTTTATCCCTGACCTGTCTGGTGTGTTCCTTGGCCTTCATGATGCTTATTTGTTCACTAAGGTTTTCTAACAAACCTCTGAAGGCTTCACAGAATAGCTGTATTTATACTGAGATTAAATTACACACAGGTGGACTCTATTTACTAATTAGGCGACTTCTGAAGGCAATTGGTTCCACTAGATTTTAGTTAGGGGTATCATAGTAAAGGGGGCTGACTACAAATGCATGCATGCCACACTTTTCAGATATTTATTTGTAAAAAAAATTTGAAAAACATTTATTAATTTCCTTCCACTTCACAATTTATGTGCCACTTTGTGTTGGTCTATCACACAAAATCCCAATAAAATATATTTGTTTTTGTTTGTAACATGACAAAATGTGGAAAATTTCAAGGGGTGTGAATACTTTTTCAAGGCACTGTAACTTCTAAATCTAATCATTCTTGTCTTTTTTATATGTAAAGTTTTTATTGCCTATAGCAACCAATCAATTCCCCCCCGGCAGCTGTATACATTTTGTAAGTGAAGACTTGTTACATGTTCAGCGCTCAACACAGAATTTCTCACACAACTGAATGATGCAAATCTTTGGGAAAATGACTGGTTTGCAACAGTTCTCCTATAAATGGTGCAGTTCATTTTCCATTTGTTGAGGCATTTTTAAATGAGTGCTCCACTTAAAACCCAGTACGAACAGAACAAGCTAGGGCACTAAAATTTTACTGAAATTGAGTGCAGATGGGGCTTCAGTAACACCAGACAAGATAGCAGAATTATGCTTCATGTGTAGAGTGCTTCTTAACATTTCTCCCAACAACCACTGCTTGCCTCAAGAGAATGGCAGGACTACTTTTTTTTGCCCATTTCTTTTTTTTTATTTAAATTTTTTAAACTGATCTCATAACTAATGTTAGCACAGGCCAAAGCTGCACAATCACCGTGAGATATCAGAATGAAAAGTCTTCAGAGGCCAGGCAAAACTAGGCATGGGAATTTACGTCATAACTGTCACTACAAATGAAAGCGCAAATTGGGGAGTATTTTCTTTACAAATTGCTCCGGCTTGGGTTTCTGTGTTTTTAGACTAATAATTAAATTACTTGCACATAATGCTATATTGTAATTTGTTCTAGTCAGTATTTACATGGAATAAATATGATAAACAATTCTATTTAAAATTTATTATACATCTGTGGTGTAAACTAATAACTCATGTGGTTAACAGAAGAGGCATTAATCTTACCCTTATGAGTTAGAGTGAGATTCCTGAAACAGAAGTTGTCTGTATGCATGTGGTACACAAGTAACTGTTTGTAGGAATGGTTCTATTTGGCATGAACATCGAAACATAAAGAACAAGCTGGCAGATAGTGTTACAAATGTAATTGCACAAAAATAGAACACAATGTAAAGTAGCTTATTGGATCATTTGACATCCTGATTGCACCATTAAATTTTATCGGCAGTTTATGAACAAGTGTAAAATATCACAGTTGTGCCATTATTAAAAAATCAAATTGTTTAACATTCATACTGTATCTTGCAGTGTATGCTTTTGTACTCTGAACAGCAAAATAAATATTAAAATGTAATTTTTTTTTTGTTTTTATATATACAGGATCTCATGGCTAAAGTACGAGCAATGCTGGCAGCCTCCAAAAACATGCATTCTAGTGCTTCCTGATATGTTCCATACAGTTACTGCCATCGACAAAAGGAAGACTTTGAGAATGGATGTGATCTGAGATGGTCTGTAGTTTATCTTTGAATGCAGTGATTTCCTTGTGAAATCAAATCAGCATTTGGTCAATTTTTCATTGACCCTTTCAGGTTAGCTGTTCATACGGTTCTCAGCCTGCAACTTAATGGAATATTCTGTCTAAATCCGTGATCTAAAGTGATTGTATTTTTATGAAAACAAGCTGACAATGGTCTAACCGGATGTGCTGCCCAGAATAACTGGAGTTCTGATGATTGTCCAGGCCCTTTTCTATACAGTGACCAGCAGCTGCTCTGTGTATATTTGTACAAATGGTGTTTCTGTATAAAGTGATGCAAAATAAACATTTTTTGGAATGGAAAAGGTATCTGTTGTCAGTTTTGTAATTTCAATCTGCCTCATACTGCCTCTGTAATTTGGTATTAGAATGCTGTTCCCAAGTAGGTTAATGCTTGGTCCTGCCTGTCACAGCTACACAGGTACATTGTCATAGGGTCCTCCTGGAAAAGTATTGATATTTTGATACTATTTCACATAGAAGAGGTACAGTTTGTAAAAGGTAAGAGATTTTAGGAACTGGAGATACTAGAGGCTACAATGTGGTGTTTTCTCATCCTGCACTTTAACCGCTTCAGCCCCGGAAGATTTTACCCCCTTCCTGACCAGAGCACTTTTTGCGATTCGGCACTGCGTTGCTTTAACTGACAATCGCGTAGTCGTGCGACGTTGCACCCAAACAAAATTGATGTCCTTTTTCTCCCACAAATAGAGCTTTCTTCTGGTGGTATTTGATCACTTCTGCGTTTTTTATTTTTTGCGCTATAAACAAAAAAAGCGACAATTTGGAAAAAACATTTTTTACTTTTTGCTATAATAAATATCCCCCAAAAATATATAAAAACTATTTTTTTTTTCTCAGTTTAGGCCGATTATGTATTCTACATATTTTTGGTAAAAAAAAAAAATAGCAATAAGCGTATACTGGTTTGCGCAAAAGTTATAGCGTCTAAAAAATAGGGGATAGTTTTATGGCATTTTTATTTTTCATTTTTTTTTATTAGTAATGGCGGCGATCTTCGATTTTTATCTGGACTGCCACATTATGGCAGACACATCGGACAATTTTGACACAATTTTGGGACCATTGTCATTTATACAGCGATCAGTGCTATAAAAATGCACTGATTACTGTGTAAATGACACTGGCAGTGAAGGGGTTAACCACTAGGGGGCGATGAAGAGGTTAAGTGTGTCCTAGGGAGTGATTTTAACTGTGGGGGATGGGCTTCAAGTCACATGACAGCGATCACCACTCCCGATGATGGGGAGCGCTGCTCTCTGTTATGACACAAGCCAGAACGGGGAATTGCCTTGTTTACATAGGCACTTCCTTGTTTTGAGGCTCTGTGACACGAGTCCGCTGGTCCCGCGGGCACGATCGTGCTGTACGCGGCGGGCTTGGCTGCTATCCCCAGCTCTTAAAGGGGACGTACAGGACGCCCATTTGCCCACCGCTGCCATTGTGCTGACGTATATCGGCATGCAGCGATCGGCAAGTGGTTAAAGTGATTGTAAGGGTTCTTTTTTTTTTTTTTTTTTTTTTTTAACCTATCATACTTGCCTCCACTGTGCAGCTCGTTTTGCAGAGAGTGGCCCCAAGCCTGCTCTTCTGGGGTCCACTGGCGGCTCTCGCGGCTCCTCCCCACATCGGATAAACCCCCTGGGAGCGTTCTCCCAGGGGATTACTCTGCGGGCGCGCTCCCGAGTCCAGCATTCGGCGTCTATAGAGGTCGAATGCAGGATTTGGATTTGGTTGATAGCAGTGGAACCCAATGGCTGCGCTGCTATGAATCTATCCAATCAAGACCCGAGAACCCCAGGCAGAGAGAACGCGTCCACATGGGTCAAGGTCCAGGGCTCCGGTAAGTAAAACTGGGGGGCTGGTCACTGCCAGGAGTTTTTCACCTTAATGCATAGGATGCATGAAAGTGAAAAAACACATAGGTTTACAACCCCTTTAATGGATTTCATATATTAAAGAATAAGTTGTCTTTCAGTTACATGTCCCCCAACCTCCCCTCCCCCCCCTCGGCAAATTCCCCATTTGGACAGCAGGCAGGTGATCCCCTCACCGCTTCCTCTGTCACAATTCAAAAACAGTTCAGCCTTTGTCCACAAGACCGCATTGTGCATTCACAGGTTCCTGTGAATGAATACAAGTACCGTTTGCCATTACAACAAACTGTTTGTAGTTCTCAATGACTGAGGCATTGCACACGCAATCTGTTGATCATGGGTGCAATGCTTTACAAAACTGCAGGGTAAAGAAAAAAATTTTTTTTTTTTTTCCTGTAAATGTGCATTTTTTTTTTTTTTTTTTTTTTTTTTTTAAAGATGAGCTTATCCTTTATATTTCAATAAGTTTTTATTGCATTGTACATCGAAAAAAATGGGTGTATATGTCATCGCCTAATAAACGATTTAGGCAAAGTGGAAGCATAGTGCACGTACAGTAACACTCTACAGACAGAAAACCTAGCATGTAGGGATAAATGACCTATAGTTGACTACAAATTATGTAGTATAGTAGCAATCCACAAACCTAAAGTACGAAGGCACACAGAATAGGAGCTAAAGGTAATAGGAGGGATCTTGTGATTTACAACAAATCAATTCAATGCAAGGAGTTAATGGTTACTTTATAGGTGAGTGTTTTCCGAGAAGAGAAATAGTAGAAATTATTGGCAGTGTAAAGGGGGTGGGTAAGCCATGGGCTCCAAGAGAAGTTTAACCGTATGATTATTTTTTTGTGATGATTGCACAGTTCTGATTCACTTCTTTAATATTTCCAGTTACCACAAGAATAATGGAGAAGTTCCAATGTCTCATATGGGTTTAGCGGAGAGGAGAATATGAACAATAAGCATTCTAATCTTGGAGTGGTTGGTGTCTGATATGTAAAATGGCCAATTCAGTACAAGCGGGGTGTAAATTCTGAAATCAATGTGGAGCCGTGATTCCAGTAGGATCAAGATTCAGTACCACATAATATGGATTAGAGAGCCCACAGAACCACACTTCCTCCAACACTGTACTGAATTGTCTAAGGAAATCTTAGCATATAGGGAGTAATATATCACCAATTTAGGACTTTATGGAGCAGCTCACAATGTTCTGCACTGAGTGGAGCCATAAGACATCCTAATGGGTGCTTGCCATTTGGTTTCTGGATAAACTTGACCAATGTCATGCACTGTAGAAGAAATGCTAGTAAGCATTGTGGACCTAATTCGGACTTGGTCCAAAAGGCATGTGCCAGCCTTGTCTTCTGTCCACATTCTGTTAGTAGACAATTGGCAGGTGGACCTTATCAATCAGCGGTGCCTGCGCGCAAGGGAGTGGTCTCTCTACCTTTGCATTTTTGGTGATCAGAGTTACCAAATCGGCTCAGAAGGACTTCGTGCTGTGCTGTCCAAACAGGAACCATCTCAAATACTCAGCCAGGAGCTGAGGGGATGAAGACTTACAAAAAGGGCGGACATGAGCCAGACAACCCCAAGGGGGGGGATGGTGATGCTCAAACTGCTGCCTCTGGTAATACAGGACAGTGGCTCCAGAGGTGTCTAAAAAGCAATAGATATGGATATGTGTAGCTATACTGTGATAATCGATGAGGCCAACATTGTGTAAGCCATTAAAAAGTGGTAGCTAGACATATAGGAGCAAGTGTGAGTACGATCATATAAGTAGACCAATGCCACTAAATGGGAACAGAATAGGTGATGAGGAAAATATAGGCATGGAGCTCACCATGCAATGTGCCAGGGATGGAAAAATGAGCGATAAACTAAAAAGAGAGAGATATGATGAAAGAACCACTGTTGCAAACCCAAACTACCAAGATGAATACCTGTGGTTCCCATATGACAAGATCAAGTGAACAAATGGTGTAACGCAAACAGCCAACAACCAGCAGCACTAACCCATCCAAACGGGAGTATATGTAGGCACAAAGTACGTCCAAGGGTCTCCCCCCAGTGTCACTATGGCGTCACTCAAAGGGGAGGAGCACAGCCACCACCCACAATGGCGTGAGAGGCTCCCCCATGAACACGCCAAAGGATGGATAATACGCCGGTGCCAGGAAAGGCGTCACATGTCCGGTGTAATGCTTGGCGCCGATGCAAAACGGGACAAGCCCGCCCACTCCTCCCATGTGTCAATGACAACAAGGGGGAGAAGGAGGGCCCTTCAGCTCCCAGGCAATTTGAACAAGGAGACAGCCCCAGCATCACAGACCACATATCACACAAGGATGAAACGAAAATGACAGTAAAATGATAAAGGTAAATTGACTTATGTAAGAAGTTAATTAAATACAAGCTGAAAACCAAATCTAATCTATGATGAAGGACCCAAACAGGATATGGGTGGTGTCAGTACACCAAAATGAATAACCAAACATGTGCCTCCATCCCTGGTATATTGTATGAATGATAAAAATGGGGAGGGGAGGTTGGGACTTTAAATGAGGCACCTGGGAGTAGGTGCCTCCATCCCTAGCAATTGATAATAGAAAAGGGGAAATTGTGACTTTGAATGGGGCACATGATTGGAAGCAAATGTTTGATCAAAAACCAAATTTATTAAAACAAGCACACAAGACATAGCACATCCAGTGTATGTATATATATATATATATATATATATATATATATGTGTGCATAAATACAGCTAGTAAATTGATCATCACAAATGGCCCATTGTAGGACATTGATATATAAGGGAGTATCAACATAGAATAAAACAGTCTAGAACAGGGGTCCCCAAACTATTGCCCTCCAGTTGTTCAGGAACTACAATTCCCATCATGCCTAGTCACGTCTGTGAATGTCAGAGTTTTACGATGCATCATGGGACTTGTAGTTCAGCAACAACTGGAGACAGTAGTTTAGAGATCCCTGGTCTAGAACATCAATGGCCAATACATAGAACAGACCATATCCTGTGCTGGGGACATAAATGCATCATAAATAGCTTGATGCATTTCAGGGATTGTTCCACCTCATCAAGAGAAAATGCACATGACATATCTGTAGAAAAAAAATTATAAGTATAAAAACCAGTATAATCTACTGTTAACCCCTTGAGTGGGGGAGATAAACAGGAAAAAAAAAAGAACAAAACGATTCGGAGGAAGGAAAATAGTAATCCCCCTACTTACATATTGGTTCAAAATGTGGACACGTGGTGCTGACCAAACAAGGACCATATTTGAATGCTCAGCCCGGGAGCTGAGGTGATGAAGACCCACAAAAAGGCGGACATGAGCCCAACAACCCCAAGGGGATGGTGATGCTCAAACTGGCGCCACTGGTAATACAGGACAGTGGCTCCAAAGGTGTCTAAAAAGCAATAATGGATGGTGGGACTATAGCAACCTAATAGATAAAACATAATAATAATGATGTTTTATTTATTAAGTTGCTATAGTCTCACCATTGTAACCAATGCCTATAAATACTTTTTGCCTTCCCTACCCCTGTATCCCTTTAAGACCAGGGACAGGGGAGGCGTCACCGTGAGTGGGCCTTTCTTCCCCTATAAATTGGCAAGCTACTAGTGAGTTAGTGGGTGTGACCCGAGGAAGGAGGCCATGTCTCCGAAACATGTTGTCATGGCAACTGTGTGATGTCCTCATTCTCTTCCCCCCGTATCCTGCTCGTGTGGGTTTGTGTTTTCTCCAGAGAGCAGCGCCGGTTAGCCCGGGCGCATGCGCATTAGGATCTGCACGTTGAGTATGTGGTGGATAGCCTCGGATGTGCTGCCAGCATCCGAGCAGCTAGGTTGAACATCCATGGCACCCCCTTCCCCTATCGAGCTCTTGAGGTGGTTTTAGGAGTGTGTCAACCGTGGAATCTTTATGCTGTATCTATCTTCACACAATGCGAGTTTGACCATTGTAGTGTGTTTAACTTTACCATATTAAAGCTGAGTTACACTAGGGCGGCTTTGCGCTGTCTTCTTTTGTGTTTTTGTCTAGATGTGTTCCTACCATAGAGAGTAGCAGCACCCTTTGACTTGTCTAATTATCACCAATAGCCAGCTGGAGGGCTATACTAAACTGTTGATCAGCACACCTGCTAGTTTTTTCTTTTGTGTGTATTTTTTGTCTCCATTCAACTCTATTATTATTATTATTATTATTATACAGGATTTATATAGCGCCGACAGTTTACGCAGCGCTTTACAACAACATTAGGGCAGACAGTACAAGTACAATACAATTCAATACAGGAGGAATCAGAGGGCCCTGCTCGTTAGAGCTTACAATCTAGGAACTCTAATGGCTAAGTTCACCTTTTCAGGCAAAATTTCACTTTTCATAGTAAAAAGAAGCCCTTTCTAATGTCTTTTCTGCCCAAGCCATCCCAATGTGCTTATCTCTCGCTTACCTAGTCCATGGCAGCTTTGAATCTGTACCTCTCTGTTCAAGATTTAAAAAAATGCATTCTGAGACCTGACTGTCATTGTTCTTGTGTAAACACACCAGTTTCGTTTCCTGGCCCCACTCACTTTTAACGTAGAGGGTGCACACATGTGTTTTTTGGTGTATTTTCCCATGACATGCATAGGACAGCCCATTGTTTTGAATGGGCTGCCCTACAGGTAGCATAGTAGCTCATAGGGCATTTTGGCATGCTGCAGTTTGCACATTTTCTTATGATCATTTTGCTGCGTTGTTGCTCATTCATACTGCAAAATGCGTGTTTTCATCTGCATTTGGGGTGCCATTAACAATGGCACCAAAAGCACTACAGTTCATTTTAGATGTTTAACCACTTGCTTACTGGGCACTTAAACCCCCCTCCTATTCAGACCAATTTTCAGCTTTTAGCACTGACACACTTTGAATGACAATTGCGCGGTCATACAACACTGTACCCATATGAAATTTTTATCATTTTTTCACCACAAATAGAGCTTTCTTTTGGTGGTATTTGATCACCTCTGCAGTTTTTACTTTTTGTCAAAAAATGTAAAAAACTGAATTAAAATATATATATATTTTTATATTTTGTTATAAAAAATTTAAAACAGGTAATTTTTCTCCTTCATTGATGTACGCTGATGAGGCGGAAGTGATGGGCACTGATAAGCGGCAGTGATGGGCACTGATGGGTGGCAGTAATGGGCACCGATGGGTGGCAATGATGGGCACTGATCAGTTACACTGATAGGCAGCACTGCTAGGTGGCACTGATTGGCACTACTTGTGGGCACTGTTAGGTGGCACTGATGAGGCAGATGTGCCTCTTCCACTTCGGGAGCGATGTCCCTCACATCTGAGCTGGTGGTCGGATTTTTTTTTTTCAGCGTGAGTAGAAAAAAAAAATGATTACCGATCTTTTGTCTACATCATGTGATCAGCTGTCATTGGCTGATAGCTGATCACATGGTAAGGAGCCCCTTACTTGGATCGGTGATCACCCGAGTCTCAGTGACTTGGTGATCACAGCACGCTCGCAGGGCGCGTGCACAGGGGAGGCCGTCGTAAGCCTCCCGGGAATTCAGGTCCGCGCTGTGGCCGTCATTCGGCCATAGCGCGGATGTCAAGTGGTTAAAGGTGGCAATACACATCTCCTTTAAGCCGGCCATACATGACTAGAAATTCAGCTGGTGCAGCAGGGACCAGTGGAATTTCAATCCATGTATAGACTAGCTGATTGTATACATGTTGTTCTATCGACAACCAGCCTGTCAGGTTTTCCCGAACTATCAGTGCCATCAGTTATAGCTAGCAACACTGATCATTGCTCAGCAAGGATGATTCCTCCATCCACATTGAATGTCTACTGCCTAGAGCCAATTTAAGATACTCAAGCGCTTCCTCCTGCTCTTTCTTCGAGAGGACTCATCTTCACCCGGGTTACTGCATACTCCTATACTCCTACCAGACACTATTACGTTATATCGCACACACTACTCCACGAGTATCCCACAGGGTTAATACCCTCACTTGTAGCTATGGTGCAGAACAGGCAAAGAGGAGCCAACTCTAAACAGCAGGCGAATATTTGCTCTGCTGCAGGCCCACATTACACTCAGCACAACAGTCTCAGCATCTACATGTAAATCTATTTCAGGCATGTACCAAGCAGCCTACCCAAATAAGCAGAATTCTCTGCATCTACACTACTGTGCAAAAGTTTTAGGCAGGTGCAAAAAAAAAAAAATGCTGTAAATTAAGTTTTCAGAAATAGAAGTTACTAATTATTTTTATCAATTAACAAAATGGAAAGTAATGAACAGAAGGGAAATCCAACTCAAATCAATATTTGTTGTGTCTACCCTTTGCCTTCAAAACAGCATCAATTATTCTAGGTACACTTGTACACAGTCTTTGAAGGAACTAAGAAGGTAGGTTGTTCCAAACATCGTGAGAAATAACTACAGATTTTCTGCGGATGTAGGCTGCTTCAAATCCGTTTTTCTCTTTGCGAAATCCCAAACAGACTCGATGTTGAGGTCAGGGCTCTGTGCGCCTGAAATTCTCAGCATTGAAGACACCATTGATACCGACCAAATCTCCAACTCCATTTTCCAAACTTGCAAGAAACCTCCACCATGCTTTATTGTTTCCTGCAGACACACATTATTGTACCACTCAGCAGCCCAGTTTCGGTGAACAAACTGCCTCCTGCTACAGCCAAATATTTATAATTTTGACTCCTCAATCCAGAGCACCTGCTGCCATTTTGCTGCACCCTGTAATAATATTAATGAAACATCATGACTCCATTTTGTATAAACTTGCCATTTTGTAAGTCCCCTATTTTGTAGGTCCCTTATTGTGTAAGTTCAAACTTGTGTTTGTATGCTTGTACAACCCCCCCCCCCCCCCCCATCTTTTCTGTATGGTCAAGCCTGTTCTCAGAATGTATATCCTGTTTAGCCTTAGGCAATCAGCTAAGATATGTGAATAATGACCAGGTGTCCTATCTAACTGTTTATCCACTTGCCGATTGCCTCATGACGATATACGTCGGCAAAATGGCACGGGCAGGCAAAGTAACGTATGGGTACGTTACTTGCCTCCTGCGGGCTGGGGGTCCAATCGGACCCCCCCTGGTGCCCGAGGCAGTCGGCATCTTTCCCCGAGCGATCAGAGGTGAAGGGGAGGCCATCCATTCGTGGCCACCCCCTCGCAATCGCTCCCAACCAATGACATTCTTCCTCTGCCTCTGAAATGTAAACAGTGGCAGAGAAAGTGATGTCATCTCTCCTCGAGTCGATCTTTTCCGTTTCAGCGCCGAGGAGAGAAGACATCAAATAAGTGCACCAAGCACCACACTAACAGTAGAACACTCTAGGCACACATTTCACCCCCGATCACCCCCCTGTACCCCCTGTCACAGTGACACCAATAGCAGTTTTTTTTTTTGCATTGGTGTCAGTTTGTGACAGTTATAAGTGGTAGGGCAGTTAGGGTTAGCCCCCTTTAGGTCTAGGATACCCCCCTAACTCCCCTAATAAAGGTTAACCCCTTGATCACCCCCCCCCCCCCCGTTGCCAGTGTCACTAAGCGATCGTTTTTCTGATCGCTGTATTACACAGGTGACGCTAGTTAGGGAGGTAAGTACATAGGTTCGCCGTCAGCTTTTTATAGCGTCAGGGACCCCCATATACTACCTAATAAAGGTTTTAACCCCCTGATTGCCCCCTAGTTAACCCTTTCACCAGTGATCACTGTATAACTGTTACGGGTGACGCTGGTTAGTTTATTTTTTATAGTTTCAGGGCACCCGCTGTTTATTACCTAATAAAGGTTTAACCCCCTGATCGCCCGGCGGTGATATAAGTTAAGTTTTAGGATCAGATAGGGTCTGCGTCGCCCCAGGCAGCATCAGGTTAGTGCCAGTACCGCTAACACCCACGCACGCACCATACACCTCCCTTAGTGGTATAGTATCTGAACAGATCAATATCTGATCAGATCTATACTAGCTTCCCCAGCAGTTGTTAGTGGAATCAGCCCAGATACCTGCTAGCACCTGCGTTTTGCCCCTCGGCCCAGCCCAGCCCACCCAAGTGCAGTATCGATCGATCACTGTCACTTACAAAACATTAAACACACATAACTGCAGCGTTCGCAGAGTCAGGCCCGATCCCTGTGATCGCTACCAGATTTTTTGGTAGCGTTTTGATACAGTCGATAACAGGAGCTTTTTTACCTGTGAGTCTCACTAGTGTACCACTAAATTTAGAGCCCAAAATGGCAAATCGAAGGTACACTAGTGAAGAGGCCTACACTTTTCTGAGCATGACAGATAGTGAAGAGGAAGTCACTCATCTGTCAGATTCAGGCTCAGAATACGATCCTGTAGAGCAGGGGTCTTCAAACTATGGCCCTTCAGTTGTTCAGGAACTACAATTCCCATCATGCCTAGTCATGTCTGTGAATGTCAGAGTTTTACAATGCCCCATGGGACGTGTAGTTCTGCAACAGCTGGAGGGCCATAGTTTGAAGATCTCTGCTGTAGAGGACAGCGGCTCCATGACAGATAGCTCTGACGATGGAGTTGTGGTCCCTGCCAAGGTCAGGCGTACCAGACCCCAATCTTCTTCTGCTGTTGTTGAGGTACAAGAATCGCAGGTCCCTCGTATGGAGCTGAGCAGTACTAGCGCCGCTATTCCTTCTGGTGAACTGGCAAGCACCAGCGGCCTAGTACACCCTGGTCGTACACCCAGCACTGCAGTAACACTTGGTGATGTGGCGAGTCCCATAAGTGCAGTTCCAGCTGGTGAGGTGGCAAGCACAAGTAGTGTCCCGCTGCCACCAAGAAGAAGAGGAACACAGGCCCGTCGTGCCCTTCCTGCTGCATTCGCCAATCCTAATTGGGAACCCACCACTTCTGCAGCACCCGTACTTCCCCTATTCACGGCATTCAGGTGGAAACAGTTGATTTTACATCACTTGATTTTTATTCGCTGTTTTTCACCGAAGATCTCTATAGATCTATTGTGGACCAAAGCAATTTGTAAGCTGGTCAACACATCGCCACAATTCCCCAGTCCTCCCTTGCCAGAGATTGGAAACCAATTACGGTTTCCGAATTTAAGATCTTTCTGGGCCTTTATCCTCAACATGGACATAATTAAAAAGAGTGAGTTGCGGTCATATTGGTCCACTGACCCAATTCACCATATGCCCTTGTTCTCTGCCTCCATGACCAGGGCACGATACGAGCAGATTTTGCGGTTCATGCACTTCAACAACAATGAACTCTGTCGTCCTCGTGGAGACCCTGGATACGATCGGCTCTACAAAATTCGCCCCCTCGTAAACCACTTCAACCAACGTTTTGCAGACTTGTTTACTCCCCCTCAAGTTGTCTGCGTTGATGAGTCCCTGATTAAGTTTTCTGGCCGCTTGTCATTCAAACAGTACCTTCCCAGCAAGCGTGCCAGATACGGGGTCAAGATGTATAAGCTCTGTGACAGGGCCACAGGCTATACATGTAGTTTTATGGTTTACGAGGGCAAAGATAGTAGAGCCGACTAACTGCCCTGGCTACATAGGAAGCGCTGGCAAGATTGTGTGGGACTTGGTGTCACCCTTATTCGGAATGGGGTACCACTTGTACGTGGACAATTATTACACAAGCGTGCCACTTTTTAGTCCCCTTTTTGATCATCAGTTTGGAGCAAGTGGCACCGTGCGACCTAATCACAGGGGCTTTCCCCAGCAGCTTGTAGATTCCCGTCTTAGGCTGGGGGAGAGAGCCTGCTTGAAGTGTCATAACTTTCTCGCTATGAAGTGGAGGGATAATAAGAATGTTTTCGTTCTTACCTCCCTTCATGTAGACACGATGGTCCAAATTCCTACGGCGACTGGTGTTGTGGAAAAACCCCCCTGTGTCCACGAATATAACCTTAACATTGGAGGGGTGGACCTCAACGACCAGTTGTTGGCGCCGTACCTAGTTGCCCGTAAGGCCAGACGCTGGTACAAAAAAGTGTCTGTTTATTTATTTCAATTGGCTTTGCTGAACGCTCATGTGCTATACAGAGCTTCAGGACGGACTGGATCCTTCCTTAAATTCCAGGAAGAGATCGTCAGAGCCCTTCTGTTTCCAGACGGTGCTTCACTTCACCTTCCCCAACCAAATGCAGTAAGCCGGCTGCATGAGAGGCATTTTCCGTATGTCCTCCCGAGTACCCCTACCCAATGAGCCCCCCAAAGAAGATGTTGTGTCTGCAGCAAGCGCGGATATAGGCGTGACACCCGCTATTATTGTCCCTCCTGTCCTGACAATCCTGGTCTTTGCATTGGTTATAGTTTTGAACGCTACCATTCACTAGTATTAGCGTAGGGTACAGCACTGCACAGACTAGGCACACTAACATAGGGTCTCCCAAGATGCTATCGCATTTTGAGAGACCCGAACCTGGTACCAGTTACAAAAAAAAGTGTAAAAAAAAAAAAAAGCAAAAAAAATAAAAACACAAAAAAATATGTAAAATAAAAAAACAAAAATAGTTGTCGTTTTATTGTTCTCTCTCTTTATTCTCTCTCTATTGTTCTGCTCTTTTTTACTGTATTCTATTCTGCAATGTTTTATTGTTATGTTTTACCATGTTTGCTTTTTAGATATGCAATTTTTTTATACTTTACTGTTTACTGTGTTTTATTGTTAACCATTTTTTTGTTTTCAGGTATGCAATTCAGCTGCAGCGCGGATTTATTTATCTTGACAGCAACAGCGTTTGCTTCCACGATACATAAAGTCGTGACTCCAGCGCTGTCGGAGGTGATTTCACCTCCTACCTTATGCGGGAGGATGCCCCCATGCTTCGGCATATATATATTTTAGGCACAGGTTGCGTTAAATGTTTTATTTTTTACTATTTTTTTTTGTATTTGCTTTGCAGGTATGGTAAGTCTTATGCCCCGTACACACGGTCGGACATTGATCGGACATTCCGACAACAAAATCCTAGGATTTTTTTCTGACGGATGTTGGCTCAAACTTGTCTTGCATACACACGGTCACACAAAGTTGTTGGAAAATCCGATCATTCTGAACGCGGTGACGTAAAACACGTATGTCGGGACTATAAACGGGGCAGTAGCCAATAGCTTTCATCTCTTTATTTATTCTGAGCATGCATGGCACTTTGCGCGTCGGATTTGTGTACACACGATCGGAATTTCTGACAACGGATTTTGTTGTCGGAAAATTTTATAGCCTGCTCTCAAACTTTATGTGTCGGAAAATCTGATGGAAAATGTGTGATGGAGCCTACACATGGTCGGAATTTCCGACAACAAGGTCCTATCACACATTTTCCGTCGGAAAATCCGACCGTGTGTACGGGGCATTACTGTTATACTGTAATGTTACTTTGTTTTATTGTTAACCATCATTTGCTTAGCAGGTACGCCATTCAGTTGCAGCGCGGATTTATTTATCTTGACAGCAACAGCGTTTGCTCCCACGATACATAAAGCTGTGACTCCAGCGCTGTAGGAGGTGATTTCACCACCACAGTTAAAAAAAGAGCATATATGCCAAAGCATGGGGGCAGCACGGGCGGAGGAGCGATTTGCTCCTACCTTTTGGGGCGGATGCCCCCATGCTTCGGCATACATAAACGGTGCATATATGCCCATCATTAGAAGTGGGTGGATGAAGGGAGGTATTCTAATGGTGGGCATACCCACCGATCAATCTCTTTTTTTCGTTCAGCCCACAGGCTGCATGAAAAAAAAGTTTACAATATATGCCCAACAAGGACCAGCAACGTACTGGTATGTTGCTGGATTTTGAGTGGTTATACCAGAATGATGCCTGCAGGTTTAGGTATCATCTTGGTATCCTTCTTTTCAGCCAGCAGTCGGCTTTCATGTAAAAGCAATCCTAGCGGCTAATTAGCCTCTAGACTGCTTTTACAAGCAGTGGGAGGGAATGCCCCCCCCACCGTCTGCCATGTTTTTCTCTGGCTCTCCTTTCCCAACAGGGAACCTGAGAATGCAGCCGGTGATTCAGCCAGCCGACCATAGAGCTGATCAGAGACCAGAATGGCTCCAAACATCTCTATGGCCTAAGAAACCGGAAGCTACGAGCATTTTATGACTTAGATTTCGCCGGATGTGTACAGCGCCATTGGGAAAGCATTTTATCACACCGATCTTGGTGTGGTCAGATGCTTTGAGGGCAGAGGAGAGATCTAGGGTCCAATAGACCCCAATTTTTTCAAAAAAGAGTACCTCTCACTACCTATTGCTATCATAGGGGATATTTACATTCCCTGAGATAACAATAAAATGATTTAAAAAAAATAAAATGAAAGGAACAGTTTAAAAATAAGATAAAAAAGCAAAAAAATAATAAAGAAAAAAATAAAGCACCCCTGTCCCCCCCTGCTCTCGCGCAAAGGCGAACGCAAGCGTCAGTCTGGCGTCAAATGTAAACAGCAATTGCACCATGCATGTGAGGTATCACCACGAAGGTCAGATCGAGGGCAGTAATTTAGCAGCAGACCTCCTCTGTAAATCTAAAGTGGTAACCTGTAAAGGCTTTTAAAAAAAGGCTTTTAAAAATGTATTTAGTTTGTCGCCACTGCACGTTTGTGCGCAATTTTAAAGCATGTCATGTTTGGTATCCATGTACTCGGCCTAAGATCATCTTTTTTATTTCATCAAATATTTGGGCAATATAGTGTGTTTTGGTGCATTAAAATTTAAAAAAGTGTGTTTTTTCCCCAAAAAAAAAGCGTTTGAAATATCGCTGCACAAATACTGTGTGAAAAAAAAAATGAAACACCCACCATTTAAATCTGTAGGGCATTTGCTTTAAAAAAATATATAATCTTTGGGGGTTCAAAGTAATTTTCTTGCAAAAAAAAAAAAAATGTTTTAATGTAAACAAAAAGTGTCAGAAAGGGCTTTGTCTTCAAGTGGTTAGAAGAGTGGGTGATGTGTGACATAAGCTTCTAAATGTTGTGCATAAAATGCCAGGACAGTTCAACCCTCCCCCAAATGACCCCATTTTGGAAAGTAGACACCCCAAGCTATTTGCTAAGAGGCATGTCGAGTCCATGGAATATTTTATATTGTAAGACAAGTTGCGGGAAAAAGACAAATTTTTTTTTTTTTTTTGCACAAAGTTGTCACCAAATGATATATTGCTCAAACATGCTATGGGAATATGTGAAATTACACCCCAAAATACATTCTGTTGCTTCTCCTGAGTACTGGGATACCACATGTGTGAGACTTTTTGGGAGCCTATGCGCATACGGGACCCCGAAAACCAAGCACCGCCTTCAGGCTTTCTAAAGGCGTAAATTCTTGATTTCATTCTTCACTGCCTATCACAGTTTCGGAGGCCATGGAATGCCCAGGTGGCACAACCCCCCCCCCCCCCCCCCCCCCAAATGACCCTATTTTGGAAAGTAGACAGCCCAAGCTATTTGCTGAGAGGTATAGTGAGTATTTTGCAGACCTCACTTTTTGTCACAAGGTTTTGAAAATTGAAAAAAAAAATGTTTTTTCTTGTCTTTCTTCATTTTCAAAAACAAATGAGAGCTGCAAAATACTCACCATGCCTCTCAGCAAATAGCTTGGGGTGTCTACTTTCCAAAATGGAGTCATTTGGGGGGGGTTTGTGCTATCTTGGCATTTTATGGCCTTCAAAACTGTGATAGGTAGTGAGGAGTGAATCAAAAATTTATGCCCTTAGAAATCCTGAAGCCGGTGATTGGTTTTCGGGGCCCCGTATGCAGCTAGGCTCCCAAAAAGTCCCACACATGTGGCATCCCCATACTCAGGAGAAGCAGCAGAATGTATTTTGGGGTGTAATTCCACATATGCCCATGGCATGTTTGAGCAAGATATCATTTAGTGACAACTTTGTGCAAAAAAAAAAAATTGTCACTTTCCCTTGTGTCAAAATATAAAATATTCCACGGACTCAACATGCCTCTCAGCAAATAGCTTGGGGTGTCTACTTTCCAAAATGGGGTCATTTGGGGGGGGGGGGTTGTGCCATCTGGGCATTTTATGGCCTTCAAAACTGTGATAGGTAGTAAGGAGTGAAATCAAAACTTTACGCCCTTAGAAATCCTGAAGGCGGTGCTTGGTTTTCGGGGCCCTGTACGCGGCTAGGCTCCCAAAAAGTCCCACACATGTGGTATCCCCGTACTCAGGAGAATCAGCAGAATGTATTTTGGGGTGCAATTCCACATATGCCCATGGCCTGTGTGAGCAATATATCATTTAGTGACAACTTTGTTCAAAAAAAAAAAGTTTGTCATTTTCCTGCAACTTGTGGCAAAATATTCCATGGACTCAACATGCCTCTCAGCAAATAGCTTGGGGCATCTACTTTCCAAAATGGGGTAATTTGGGGGGGTTTTGTGCGATCTTGGCATTTTATGGCCTTCAAAACTGTGATAGGTAGTGAGGAGTGAAATCAAAAATTTACGCCCTTAGAAATTCTGAAGGCGGTGCTTGGTTTCGGGGCCCCGTACGCGGCTAGGCTCCCAAAAAGTCCCACACATGTGGTATCTCCGTACTCAGGAGAAGCAGCAGAATTTATTTTGGGGTGTAATTCCACATATGTCCATGGCATGTTTGAGCAATATATCATTTAGTGACAACTTTGTGCAAAAAAAAAAAAGTTTGTAATTTTCCCGCAACTTGTGTCAAAATATAAAATATTCCATGGACTCAACATGCCTCTCAGCAAATAGCTTGGGATGTCTACTTTCCAAAATGGGGTCATTTGGGGGAGTTTGTGCCATTTTGGCATTTTATGGCCTTCAAAACTGTGATAGTATAGAATGTATTTTGGGGTGTAATTCCACATATGCCCATGGCCTGTGTGAGCAATATATCATTTAGTGACAACTTTTTGTAAATTTTTTTTTTGTCATTATTCAATCACTTGAGGCAAAAAAAATTAATATTCAATGGGCTCAACATGCCTCTCAACAATTTCCTTGGTGTTTCTACTTTCCAAAATGGGCTCATTTGGGGGGATTTTGTACTGCCCTGCCATTTCAGCACCTCAAGAAATGACATAGGCAGTCATAAACTAAAAGCTGTGTAAATTCCAGAAAATGTACCCTAGTTTGTAGACGCTATAACTTTTGCACAAACCAATAAATATATGCTTATTGACATTTTTTTTACCAAAGACATGTGGCCGAATACATTTTGGCCTAAATGTATGACTAAAATTGAGTTTATTGTTTTTTTTTTTATAACAAAAAGTAGAAAATATAATTTTTTCAAAATTTTTGGTCTTTTTACGTTTATGTATTATGTATGTGTCCGATGTGTCCGCCATAATGTCGCAGTCACAATAAAAATCCCTGATCGCCGCCATTACTAGTAAAAAGAAAAATTATTAATAAAAATGCTATAAAACTATCCCCTATTTTGTAGACGCTATAACTTTTGCGCAAACTAATCAATAAACGCTGAGTGATTTTTTTTTTTTACCAAAAATATATAGAATACGTATCAGTCTAAACTGAGGAAAATATATATATTTTATATATATATATATATATATATATATATATATATATAAATATATATTTTTGGGGATATTTATTATAGCAAAAAGTAAAAAATATTGCTTTTTTTCAAAATTGACACTCTTTTTTTGTTTATAAAAAATAAAAACCACAGAGGTGATCAAATACCACAAAAAGAAAGCTCCATTTGTGGGGAAAAAAGGACGTCAATTTTGTTTGGGAGCCACGTCGCACGACCGTGCAATTGTCAGTTAAAGCGACGCAGTGCCGAATCTCAAAAAGTGCTCTGGTCTTTGGGCAGCCAAATGGTCCGGGGCTGAAGTGGTTAAGGAGGCGGGTAAGAATAAGGAGGTAAGTAGGGGCACTGGGGAGGAAGACGGGGCTATATTTCAGGGCCCCTTTATGACCATAGGTGAGGATATGCTTAAAAAGCCCAAAATTATAAAACACTGCCCCAAACCAAATATCTGCCCTGGAGGCACGTTGGCATACTTGAAAAAGGCTTGTAAGGGTAGGAATTACACACAAGAAGACTTTAGTCTTATCATTGATGGCATTATAGGACACGCCACTGCCTGGGATTGGACTAATGTCACATCTATATCAGTAATCACCCCATATAACAGACAGGCAAGTAAATACCCATTAAATACAGAATACGGTAGAGGGGGGGACGTGACCGGATGGGAGTAGAGTGAGAGTATGGAGTGAGAGCGTGGGACGTGTGTGTGCTCTCTCCCACCTTTCCCTGAAGTGAGATGGTGCCGCAGTGCATGGAGACGCAGATTGGCTGGTGCTGCTGACTTTCGGGGGTAGGAGTACTGTGCGGGGAGCGCTCGGATAGATCCGGCAGGCTGATTGACAGACCGAGCCTCTGCTTGGAGGCGGGAGAGGAGGCAGTGCACAGTCTTGGATAGCTCCGGACAAACCCGAGAGATGCCGAATAGCTTAGAGGCGGCCTGTAAGTTAAAAAAAAAAAAAATCCCTGCGAAAACTCCGTGAGTGGAAGAAGAAAAATATCCAGCATACTATGAGAAGCAACGAGTGAGAGTGGGTATTGGCACGGGCATTAATATCAGCATCAGTGTCTGGATCAATAAGGGTATACAGTGGGGACGGAAAGTATTGAGACCCCCTTAAATTTTTCACTCTTTGTTATATTGCAGCCATTTGCTAAAATCATTTAAGTTCGTTTTTTTTTCCTCATTATTGTACACACAGCATCCCATATTGACAGAAATACACAGAATTGTTTTTTATTTTTGCAGATTTATTAAAAAAGAAAAACTGAAATATCACATGGTCCTAAGTATTCAGACCCTTTGCTCAGTATTTAGTAGAAACACCCTTTTGATCTAATACAGCCATGAGTCTTTTTGGGAAAGATGCAACAAGTTTTTCACATCTGGATTTGGGGATCCTCTGCCATTCCTCCTTGCAGATCCTCTCCAGTTCTGTCAGGTTGGATGGTAAACGTTGGTGGACAGCCATTTTTAGGTCTCTCCAGAGATGCTCGAATGGGTTTAAGTCAGGGCTCTGGCTGGGCCATTCAAGAACAGACACGGAGTTGTTGTGAAGCCACTCTTTCGTTATTTTAGCTGTGTGCTTAGGGTCATTGTCTTGTTGGAAGGTAAACCTTCGGCCCAGTCTGAGGTCCTTAGCACTCTGGAAAAGGTTTTCGTCCAGGATATCCCTGTAATTGGCCGCATTCATCTTTCCCTCAATTGCAACCAGTCGTCCTGTTCCTGCAGCTGAAAAACACCCCCACAGCATGATGCTGCCACCACCAAGCTTCACTATTAGGACTGTATTGGACAGGTGATGAGCAGTGCCTGGTTTTCTCCACACATACGACTTACAATTAAGGCCAAAAAGTTCTATCTTGGTCTCATCAGACTAGAGAATCTTATTTTTCACCATCTTTGAGTCCTTTAGGTGTTTTTTATCAAACTCCATGCGGGCTTTCATGTGTCTTGCACTGAGGAGAGGCTTCCGTCGGGCCACTCTGCCATAAAGCCCCGACTGGTGGAGGGCTGCAGTGATGGTTGACTTTCTACAACTTTCTTCCATCTCCCCACTGCATCTCTGGAGCTCAGCCACAGTGATCTTTGGGTTCTTCTTTACCTCTCTCACCAAGGCTCTTCTCCCCCGATAGCTCAGTTTGGTTGGATGGCCAGCTCTAGGAAGGGTTCTGGTCATCTTAAACGTCTTCCATTTAAGAATTATGGAGGCCACTATGCTCTTAAGTGCAGCAGAAATGTTTTTGTAACCTTGGCCAGATCTGTGCCTTCCCACAATTCTGTGTCTGAGCTCTTCAGGCAGTTCCTTTGACCTCATGATTCTCATTTGCTCTGACATGCACTGTGAGCTGTAAGGTCTTATATAGACAGGTGTGTGGCTTTCCTAATCAAGTCCAATCAGTATAATCAAACACAGCTGGACTCAAATGAAGGCGTAGAACCATCTCAAGGATGATCAGAAGAAATGGACAGCACCTGAGTTAAATATATGAGTGTCACAGGAAAGGGTCTGAATACTTACGACCATGTGATATTTAATTTTTCTTTTTTAAAAAAACTGCAAAAATGTCAACAATTCTGTGTTTTTCTGTCAATAAGGGGTGCTGTGTGTACATTAATGAGGAAAAAAATGAACTTGATTTTAGAAAATGGCTGCAATATAACAAAGAGTTAAAATTTTAAGGGGGTCTGAATACTTTCTGTCCCCACTGTAACTGAAATCCCCCTCGGGGGGGTTAAGGCCGGGCTGGAGCGGTGACATACTTTTATACAAGTATATTACCTGAAAAGCAAGCAAGGACTGTGTCACGGAACGTCCCTCACTTCGCTTGAGTGCTTCCGTCAGTATACCGCTTCCTAAGTTCTGGAACACGAGTCCAATGGATCTAGCTATAGGAACCCCCAAGAACTAGACAACACCAGTCTTGGAGTACATCAGAACTACTTCTTTATTTGAGATCTCACACACATTTATACATCAGGCTGACTCAAAGCTAACCTAATTAACCTAATTAACATGAGCTCCAATAGGAGTCGTCCCATCTCCTACATTGTATAGAGGACAATGTGATCAGCTCATTCAATTAACATACATTACCATAAACATCAACACAGGGTTAATTAGAACAAACAACAATGAGTTGAATACCCTTAGAACCTAGACTAAACTTATTTACATTAAACCCATTATAGCTGACATCAGACAGGTGAGTGGAGTTGATGAAATTAGCATCTCCTCACAGGATGTGTCCCAACAGTATAATTCAGTCTTATCATTCTAATATGGCATATAAAGGGTTCCAGAGTCTGTGTGTTTTGGGGGGACATGGAGCTGAATCCAAAGTAACACCAACCCCAGGGTCCCCAGGCATACAGCTCACAGAGAGCACCATTCCCCCAAATGCTAGGGCCCATAATCGGTGGGCAAGAGGCTTGCGTTCAGTCCCCTCCAATAGCCTCTGTCCCGGGTGAGTCTGTCACATTTCTCCCCTTTCGGCAGGAGACTAACACAGGAGGAGACCCCAGATGGGTTGACTCCGAAGTTAGTAAGTAGCTCCAGTCCTCTAATGCCTGTAACCACACAGTACCCCAAATAAATTGTTCCAAACAAAGCATTACTCACCCAGCCAACCTCTGCCTCTCTCAGAGAACATATCTGCCGCTGGGGAGAGGCCTGGACTGGCCCTTCTCCCTGGAGTCCTTTCTGCCGCTGGAGAGAAGACAGGGTGACTGGGCTCACTCTGTCATGCTGTTGGGGATCTGGGCCCACTGCCCAGAATCCCTGGGGTATACAGGTGGAGACTGAAGTCCCATCCACCTTCACAGGAAATCCATCCTCTGTTAGTTGAGGGCAGAGTCCAGCAGTCCACAGCCCTGTTGCCAGCCCTTCTGCTGGAAACCCCACACCATCTGTTCCAGCTAACTGTTGGGGAGGGAGGCCGACTGCCCCGCCTCCCTGGAACTCTGTAGTTGTTGCCGGTGCTGGGCAGAGATTGGTAGCACTCTGCCCTGTTGCCAGCACTTCTGCTGGGGACTCCGCATCCTCTGCTCCGGCTAACCGTTGGGGCAGGAGGCTGGCTTCCTCCACTCCCAAACTGTGTAGCTGCCATTGGGGAGGTGAGCCGGCTGCTTCCTTTTCCATTCCCTCATCTGGCTGCTGGGACGACATGTCGATGGTACTGTCTCCCAGGTGCACGGATCTTTGCTGGGGAGGAAAGCCCGCTTCCTCCACCCTGGCCAACTGTTGGGGAGGGACAACACACACATCCTCTCCCTTCTCCCCCTGTTTCTGCTGCTGGGAAGTGATTGCCATCTTGTCACCCTGAGCCTCCACAATTGCTGCAGGTGTGGGGCAGAGGTCTTGGACCCTCTGTCCAGTTGCCAGCACTTCTGCTGGGGGTTTGCCAGGTGGTTCCTCCTCTACAGAAACGTCTATTAAATCCCCAGTCTCTGGAATTGGTAAAAGTGTGGGACAGAGGTCTTGGACCCTCTGTTCAGTTACCAGATCTTCAGCTGGAGAAGTTTGTTTTAACTCCATAGATGCTGCTGGCAGAAAATCACATGTCCCTGTCAGTGTTGTGGGAGAAAGGCCGACTACCTCTTCTCTCAAGAAGGCCGAAGCCACTGTTGGTGCTGGGCAGAACACCGTGAACTTTGGCCCTGATAGCAGCTCTTCTGCTGGAGGCTCATCAGGTTGTTCTTCCTTAGCAGAAAAGTCTATCAAATCCCATGTCTCTGCAACTGATGTCTGGGGATAGAGGTTCACCATCTCCTGTCCATGGAACCCAGAAGATGCTATCATTTCTGGGCAGAAGTTAGCAGAGCTCTGCCCTGTTGTCAGCACTTCAGGTTTGGGGACGACAATCTCCGGATTTTCCACTGCCGATTCTCTGGCATGCTGCTGAACTTGTTCTAGCAGTTTCCTGTATGCCCTTTCCAGATGCTGTTCCTTCCTTAGCAAATGGTCCAGATCAGGTTTAAGCTCTGAGACCCCTGCAAGACCGAGCATAGACTCTCTATATTCTCTCAGGTCCTCAAGGTCAGGTTCCCCTTCATCGCCAAACATAAAAAGATCTGTAAGGCTCTCCCACAGCAATCCAGGGCCGCCAAAGTCATATCCCTCCGGAGAGCATTCTGTTGTCCCCCCTAAATATCCCTCCTCTGCGTGCCATTGCAGAGTCCGATAACGATTGTCCAGCTCTATCTCCTGCTGGACCAACCTGTCCAACTCAGTCACCCATTGCTCCTGGGGCTGCTCTCCCAGGAATGCCATCCGCAATGCCCGTTGGTCACTGGCCCGTTGTTTTTGGGTTGGAAAGCACTTGCCCTGTTTTATACCAGCGAGACGGAGGGCTGCAATCCAGAGCTCCACCCGAATTTGCTCCCTGAGCTCCAGGTATTCATCCTTAGACACAGTCCTGGTGTATGTTGAAAGGATGATCCGCAGCAGCCCCGGGAACTCTGATGCCAGGTCCATATTTCCGCTGGGGTGACTGAAGTCTGCTATGCTGATCTTGGATCCAGTTGGAGGTTTGGATGTCCCAGACTGCAGGAAGCTTTCCCGCTGCTTGCCACCAATGTCACGGAACGTCCCTCACTTCGCTTGAGTGCTTCCGTCAGTATACCGCTTCCTAAGTTCTGGAACACGAGTCCAATGGATCTGGCTATAGGAACCCCCAAGAACTAGATAACACCAGTCTTGGAGTACATCAGAACTACTTCTTTATTTGAGATCTCACACACATTTATACACCAGGCTGACTCAAAGCTAACCTAATTAACCTAATTAACATGAGCTCCAATAGGAGTCGTCCCGTCTCCTACATTGTATAGAGGACAATGTGATCAGCTCATTCAATTAACATACATTACCATAAACATCAACACAGGGTTAATTAGAACAAACAACAATGAGTTGAATACCCTTAGAACCTAGACTAAACTTATTTACATTAAACCCATTATAGCTGACATCAGACAGGTGAGTGGAGTTGATGACATTAGCATCTCCTCACAGGATGTGTCCCAACAGTATAATTCAGTCTTATCATTCTAATATGGCATATAAAGGGTTCCAGAGTCTGTGTGTTTTGGGGGGACATGGAGCTGAATCCAAAGTAACACCAACCCCAGGGTCCCCAGGCATACAGCTCACAGAGGGCACCATTCCCCCAAATGCTAGGGCCCATAATCGGTGGGCAAGAGGCTTGCGTTCAGTCCCCTCCAATAGCCTCTGTCCCGGGTGAGTCTGTCACAGACTGCAAGACTGCAAGATTGCAGCCTGAGCAGACATACACATGGTGCTGGATTTTTGGACTATAAGCTTTTTAAAAAATGATACTGTGAATACCTGTCATTGTGGCACTCCAGGTAATCTAGCCCTTAAGATTCAACAGTTACCAGTGTATGATACTCAGGTATATTTGTGCTAATATTCCCGCAAATCTATGCACACTGCTCTGATAATATAGCTATCTGAACTGTGACTAAATCCATGCACTGTGCTTTGATAAATGCACTGTTTGAACTATGAATAAGTCCATGCACTGCGCTTTGAAAAACGCACCATCTGAAGTGTGAATAAGTCCATGTACTGTGCCCTGGTAAACGCACTACCTGAACTGTGAATAAGCCTATGCACTGTGCTTTGGTAAAACGCACTGTTTGAACTGTGGATAAAACCCAGCACTGCACTCTGATAAACGCATTATCTGAACTGTGAATAAGCCCCAGCACTGCGCTCTGATCAACATTTTACCTGAACTATGAATAAGTCCATGCACTGCGCTGTGATAAACGCATTACCTGAACTATGAATAAGCCCATGCACTGCGCTGCAATAAACGCATTACCTGAACTGTGAATAAGCCCCAGCACTGCACTCTGATCAACGTTTTACCTGAACTATGAATAAGTCCATGCACTACACTCTGATAAACGCATTACCTGAACTGTGATTAAGCCCATGCACTGCACTGTAATAAACGCATTACCTGAACTGTGAATAAGCCCATGCACTGTGCTCTCATAATCGCATTACCTGAACTGTGAAAAAGTCCACGCACTGTGCTCTGATAAATGCATTACCTGAACTGTGAATAAGCCTATGCACTGTGCTCTGATAAACGCATTACCTGAAGTGTGAATAAGTCCATGTACTGTGCCCTGGTAAACGCACTACCTGAACTGTGAATAAGCCTATGCACTGTGCTTTGGTAAAACGCACTGTTTGAACTGTGGATAAAACCCAGCACTGCACTCTGATAAACGCATTATCTGAACTGTGAATAAGCCCCAGCACTGCGCTCTGATCAACATTTTACCTGAACTATGAATAAGTCCATGCACTGCGCTGTGATAAACGTATTACCTGAACTATGAATAAGCCCATGCACTGCGCTGCAATAAATGCATTACCTGAACTGTGAATAAGCCCCAGCACTGCACTCTGATCAACGTTTTACCTGAACTATGAATAAGTCCATGCACTACACTCTGATAAACGCATTACCTGAACTGTGATTAAGCCCATGCACTGCACTGTAATAAACGCATTACCTGAACTGTGAATAAGCCCATGCACTGTGCTCTCATAATCGCATTACCTGAACTGTGAAAAAGTCCACGCACTGTGCTCTGATAAATGCATTACCTGAACTGTGAATAAGCCTATGCACTGTGCTCTGATAAACGCATTACCTGAACTGTGAATAAGCCCATGCACTGTGCAATGATAAATGCATTACCTGAACTGTGAATAAGCCCATGCACTGTGCAATGATAAATGCATTACCTGAACTGTGAATAAGCCCATGCACTGTGCAATGATAAATGCATTACCTGAACTGTGAATAAGCCCATGCACTGTGCAATGATAAACGCACTACCTGAAATGTGAATAAGCCCATGCACTGTGCTTTGATAAATGCACCAACTGAATTGTGAATAAGTACAGGCACGGTGCTCTGGTAAACACACTGTCTGAACTGTGAATAAGTCCATGCACTGCGCTTTGATAAATGTACTATTTGAACTGTGATTAAGTCTATGCACTGCGTTCCGATAAAGGTGCTATCTGAACTGTGAATTAGTACATGCACAGCACTTTGATATAGGCGCTATTTGAATGGTGAATGAGCCCACGTAGTACGCTTTGACTACCTGAATTGTGAATAAGCCCATGCACTGTGTTCTGATAAAGTAACTATCTGAAGTTTGAATAAGCCTATGTACTGGGATTTGATAAATGGAATATCTGAACTGTGAATAAGGCCATGCAGCGTGACTTGATAAATGAACTATTTAAACTGTGAATAAGCCTATGTACTGAGCGTTGACAAATTAACTACCTGCGAATAAGCCTAGGCTTTGGGCTCAGATTGAACATGGACTGAAGCTTATAAAATCAGAAATGGCAACGAGAAGGAGAGGTGTAGAGCAAACGCAGCCAGAGAATGTGGGGACACAACAATTGCGTCCCTCAAAAGAAAAAAACCCCAGCGGGCTGCCGCAGCTGCAGCAACTCTGGAAAGATTTGTCCATACCCCAGTGCAGACACTTATAAAAGGGGTCCAACAGGCTAAAATACAACAGGGTGTATCAGGGGATAGAAAAAGCCAGGACCACTCATCAGCTCTAGCATTAGCTGCTTCAACAATAAAAACAGGGAGTATTAAGAGTGTAGGCTTGACGGAGCAACCAGAAGAGATACTCTCTGACCGTAGTTCAATCCTTGAGAAAGAACCGTCATTGAAAGATGTACTCCAGGCTGTAAATGTATGTAAACTCTCATTGAGGGAACTATGTGACCAAATGAAGGGGGTAAAGGTAGATTTGATATTGGCCAGACAAGACCTTAAAAAAACGGCAGAAAGAACAACAGTCCTGGAAGGGAGGATAAGTCAAGTAGAAGATGATATGCACCCATTAAAACATGATGTTAAAAAATTTGAAAGATCAGATGATATATATATATATATATATATATATATATATATATATATATATATATATATATATATATATATGCCTCAAAAATGGATGAGATGGAGAATAGGCTCCAGAGGGATAATGTGAGATTGGTGGGACTACCACAAAAGAGCGAGGGGTCTGACCCTATAGAATTTTTAGAAAATTGGCTTGTAGAAGTATTTGGAAAAGAGTCATTCTCACCATTGTTCTCAATTGAGAGAGCACACAGAGTCCCTTTCAGAGCCCCACCACCAGGAGGATACCCAAGACCAATTGTACAGATAATAGGCTGCGCTGCTAGTAAATGAACGTGATCATAATGAATACAACCACCTTAATGACAATTAAACGTAAGCAAAGTATTCCTTGACAATTAAATGTGAACAAAATAGTAAAAAATATACAGTAATTGAAAAAACATAAATCGCATGCAGAAATAGTGAATAAGGAATTCAGTGATCAAAACAATTGAATCAAGTCCATATATTCAAAAAAAAAAAAAAAAAAAATAAAAATAAAAGTTCCTGTGGGTGCAGAAAATTAATGGATAGAGGGAGAAAGACACCCTTTCTTCAAGTGATGTAAAAAACTATCTCCGTGAGGAGCGTGGTGTTATAGGGAGTTCCTCCACCTTAAGTAGGTAAGCCCCTTACCAGATCCAAAGATCTCCTGTCAAAGAGATCATACACGCAAGTGGCTGTGTCCCCCAGCCACTGGGTCTCTGTCAGTACGTGTGTCACAAGCCACCTCTCCGGGAAATCAGCCTAATGATGATGTTTCCGCTCCTTGGCTCCTTTTTCGATCCAACGTGGCTTTTGGTCAATGTTCCACAGAACTCCTTTTGCTGTTGTTATAGACAATTCAGAAACTCACCCGGGCAGAGAATCCAACATTGTCCTGCTGTACTTTGCCGCATGCGGCCATGCGGCAAAGTACAGCAGGACAATGTTGGATTCTCTGCCCGGGTGAGTTTCTGAATTGCGCACAACAACAGCAAAAGGAGTTCTGTGGAACATTGACCAAAAGCCGCGTTGGATCAAAAAAGGAGCCAAGGAGCGGAAACATCATCATTAGGCTGATTTCCCGGAGAGGTGGCTTGTGACACACGTACTGACAGAGACCCAGTGGCTGGGGGTCACAGCCACTTGCGTGTATGATCTCTTTGACAGGAGATCTTTGGATCTGGTAAGGGGCTTACCTACTTAAGGTGGAGGAACTCCCTATAACACCACGCTCCTCACGGAGATAGTTTTTTACATCACTTGAAGAAAGGGTGTCTTTCTCCCTCTATCCATTAATTTTCTGCACCCACAGGAACTTTTATTTTTATTTTTTTTTATTTTTTGAATATATGGACTTGATTCAATTGTTTTGATCACTGAATTCCTTATTCACTATTTCTGCATGCGATTTATGTTTTTTCAATTACTGTATATTTTTTACTATTTTGTTCACATTTAATTGTCAAGGAATACTTTGCTTACGTTTAATTGTCATTAAGGTGGTTGTATTCATTATGATCACGTTCATTTACTAGCAGCGCAGCCTATTATCTGTACAGTTAGTAAGGTGGGGGTTGTCTCGCATTTAAGGTTGCAGCAGCATTTTATGGTTATTTTGTATTTCTTGTTCTTTTTTTTGTTTGCTTTGTTCTTTCACTGAACACATGTGTGGAATATTTTCACTTAAGGGATAGCGCAGTATTTTACTTTATGGTTTTACCCAAGACCAATACTGATGAAATTTCTTAACTATAAAGACAAAGTGACACTCTTACGGAAGGCAAGAGAGGAGGGGAATATTTCCTATAAGGGAACCAAAGTATCTTTCTATTCAGACTTTTCGCCTGACCTGCAAAAGCGCAGAGCAGGCTTTACTGAGATAAAACGCTCTTTACAAAAATTTATGATAACATTTGCACTGCTTTACCCAGCTCGGCTGCGAATAGTAGCACTGGGAGGAACACAGATTTTTGATAATCCGACTGGAGCGGCGATGTGGTTGAAGGACAACAAGGAGAAACTGCAGATAAACTGAATAAGGGGAGGAGGAAGGGGGAGGGGTAATTTGAAGGAGAAGAAGGGGAATTTATATATATATATATATATATATATATATATATATATATATATATAATATTTTTTTTTTTCTTCTCCTTCCCTTCCTCTCCTTCTTTTCCACTGGACGGAGATATGGACTGACTGATCGTTGGGAGGGGTGGGGAGGGGGGCCACAAATAGGAGCAATGGGGTTGGTAATGATATTATATGGAAGTGAGGGATGCATGTTTAAAAATGTTTATATTATTTTTTATTGATGTTGATAGGGAAGGGGAGTAGGGGAGAAAGAGGAAAGTATGTTGCACTGAAAGATAATGAGGAATATGTGGAGTTGAAATTGGTCACTATAAAGCCCCTTAGGGCGCACTTTGATAGCTGGGGGGTGGAAGAGGGGAGGGTAGGTGCGTGGGGTGGGGTCAGGGGAGGGGGGGTGGGAATAGATCAATAGTTCACTCACAAAAAGAATATAAATTTAGAGTCACACTTATAAGGAAATATACACTTGAAAATAATATATTAGAGAAACTTACACTGAGGTTACAATATACTGCACTTGGAATTAATGGTAGAAATAAACAGAGAAGATTTGAAACCCTTAGGAATTTAGTATCAAATTTTCAGTCCCGAATAATTTTCAGACCCCCCTGGATTTCAGATGCAGGCTAAAACTCTTAATATTTGCTCCTGGAATGTCAGGGGAATGGGTAACCCAGTTAAAGCAGCTGTGCAAGCCATGCTAGATAGACGTGGTATAGGGCTGGCCTGTCTGCAGGAAACACACCTAATGAAGCATACAATATAACAACTAAAGAGTAGGAGGTTCCAGATACAATACCACTCGACTTACTCTTCCTATTCTAGAGGGGTCAGTATTATGGTCAGGGCCATATTTAATGCAGGGCAAAAAAGGCAGCTGCCCTGGCCCTGTCATTGCTGTGGGGCCCAAAGCAGCTGCCACTTAAGCCCTGCACTGCCCGCAGCTTTTGCGGAGTAGCGAGTGCAGCCGACCCCCCCTCCTCCCAAGCGGAGGCCACAGGAGTGGGACAGCTGCGGGCTTCATGTGTTTGAGCCCGCTCATCCCGCTTCTCCCTCTGTCAGGAGCTGCGGACCGGAGTCAATGACAGAGCGAGAGCAGCGCTCCGTGTTCCTCCCACACCCGCCTGGCAGACCTGTGTAGCACACAGCCGAGTGAAGTTTTCTGGCTGTGTGCTGGGTCTGATAGGCGGAGACTGTGTTGCACCGCCGTGTAATCAGGTAAGAAAGAACAACGAGGAGAGAAGGGGAAGGGGATTCATATGTGCAGACTGCAGAGAATTTCTGGTACAGAGGTGGACATGGGGGGGTACAGAAGTGAGAGGTGGACATGGGGGGTACATAAATGGACATGGGGGGTACAGAGGTGGAAGGAGTACAGAGATGGACATGGGGGGTACAGAGGTGGAAGGAGTACAGAGGTGGACATGGGGGGTACATAGATGGACATGGGGGGTACAGAGGTGGACATGGGGGGTACAGAGGTGAACACAGGTGGACGGGGGGAACAGAGGTGGTGGTGGGGTACAGAGGTGAACACAGCGGTGGACGGGGTACAAAGGTGGAGGGGGGGTACAGAGGTGGACATGAGGTGGACATGAGGGGGTACAGAGGTGAACACAGGTGGACGGGGGGAACAGAGGTGGTGGGGGGGTACAGAGGTGAACACAGGTGGACGGGGGTACAAAGATGGACATGGGGGGTACAGAGGTGGACATGGGGGGATACAGAACTGAGCTGTGAATAGGGGGGGTACAGAGGTGGATGGGGGATACAGAAGTGAGCTGTGGATGGGGGGGTACAGAGGTGGATGAGGGATGCAGAAGTGAGCTGTGGATGGGGGGGTACAGAGGTGGAGGGGGGGTACAGAGGTGTACACAGTGGTGGAGGGGGGGTACAGAGTTGGGCATGAGGGGGTACAGAGGTGAACACAGGTGGACGGGGGGTACAAAGGTGGACATGGGGGGTACAGAGGTGGACATGGGGGGATACAGAGGTGGAGGGGGTTACAGAGGTGGACGGGGGTACAAAGGTGGACATGGGGATGTACAGAGGGGGGTGGGGGGGTACAGAGGTGGACGGAAGGATATAGAGATGAACGTGGATGGGGGGGATACAGAGGTGGATGGGGGATACAGAAGTGAGCTGTGGATGGGGGGATGCAGAGGTGAACATGGATGGGGGGTACTACGGAGGTGGATGGAGGGTACAAAGGTGGACATGGGGGGGTACAGAGGTGGATGGAAAGATATAGAGGTGAACGTGGATGGGGGGTACAGAGGTGGACATGGGGGGGTACAGAGGTGAACACAGAGGTAGATGGGGGGTACAAAGGTGGACGGAAAGATATAGAGGTGGACATGAGGGGGGTACAGAGTGGATGGGGGATACAGAAGTGAGCTGTGGATAGAGGGGTACAGAGGTGAGCTGTGTATGGGGGGGGGACAGAGGTAGACAGGGAATACAGAGGTGAGCTGTGGATAAGGGAGCAGAGGTAAGCAAAGTGATGTGCAGAGGTGACCAATAGATGGTTACTTTGGGGGAGGGGGAGGATATGCAAGTACTGCCCCTTGTGCTGATTTTTTTCTGTGCCCTGTATGATACAAACACCTCAATGTACACACCCCCAATCCCTGTGTGACATCCTGCACTCCTATCTCCCCCCTTCCCCCCATCATCTTGAACTCCTGCATCTCCACCCCCCCAATCATCCTGGACTCCCGTTTCCCCCCCACACCCATCATCCTGGACTTCTCTATCTCTTCCCCCCATCATTATTATTATTATTATACAGGATTTATATGGTGCCAACAGTTTGTGCAGCGCTTTACAACATGAGGGCAGACAGTACAGTTACAATACAATGCAATACATAAGTTTACGTGTGCTTTTTTTTTCGAATGTTGGGGTGGAGAGACAATTTGCATGGGGGGCCCCAAGAATTTTTTTGCCCAGGGCCCAATCAATAGTAAAGATGGCCCTGATTATGGTGAGAACGGGGGTGTTTTTTTCTTGCATACAGACCAGCATTGATGAGATGGGTAGATTTGTCTTAATCCACTGTTTAATAGAAAATAAAATGTATGTTCTCGCAAAAATATATATACCCCCACCTTTTAAAATGGTTGTTATGTATAGATTAATGGAATTTTTGGTAGGTAAGGAGGATATAACGATAATATTAGTGGGTGATTTTAATGAAGTATTAGATAAAAAGATCGATAGGTTCCCCCCGGGGGTATATCCAACTAACATAGAAAAGTCAATTCCTGGAGGAAGTGGAGTTGATAGATGTTTGGAGAGTGCGAAATCCAGGTGCTCGACAATATTCCTATTTTTCAGGTACTCCACACTCTCCAGGATAGACATGGCCTTAGGAAAAATAAGAAAGCTACAAACTATAAAAAATATAAGTTATTTGCCAAGAGGGGTTTCGGATCACTCTCCGCTGGTGCTGGTACTGAATTTAGGGGAAAAAGGAGTTTTAAGAACCTGGCGAATAAGCCCATATTGGCTGGAAATTATTAAGAAATCAGATGAGGTCCTCCCTAAATTGAGAGAGTTTGTGGAGTACAACAAAGGTACAGCGTCGGCTGGGATCCTGTGGGATACATTAAAGGCATTCCTCAGAGGTATATTGATTCAACAGGTGGCAAAATTCAATAGAGAATCAAGGGAATGGGAGGAGAACATTAGAAGGGAGGTAACGATGGCTAAAAATAATGATGTAAGTGACCCATCACCGGGGAAAAAGAAAATATGGATAAATAGCCAACAAGATTATAAAATGGCTATTATCAGGAAGGCTGAGAATAAGAGACTTTTTCAGAAACAATGTTCTTTTGGAGAAGGAGAAAAGGTGGGTCAAATGTTGGCACAATTGGTGAAATCTAACTCTCCCACCTCGACTATTCCTACAATTAAGGGAGTACGAGGGAAGATAACGTCATTTACCTCAGAGATTATATACACATTTAGTGACTTTTTAGAAAATTGTATACTTCACAGAGGAGGGGGCAGGAGGGAGAGATGGATAAATTCCTGAGGAACCTAGAGATGCCGTCTACTTCAAAGGAAGATAATGAGGCCCTGGATGCCCCAATAACTCTTGGAGAACTTCAGCAGGCAGTGGCTGGAATGGCAAACCAGAAATCCCCTGGTCCTGATGGGCTGCCAACGGAGATATACAAATATTATGGTGAAATATTACTTCCAGAATTGCTGGGAGCGCTGAGGGCGGCGGTGGAGGAGGGGGGCTTCCGCCCTCGATGCTTGAAGCAACAATTATAGTGATACATAAAGAAGGGAAAGACTCCCTGGATGCAGCCTCATATAGACCAATCTCTTTGCTGTGTTTGGATGCTAAAATAATAGCTAAAGTCTTAGCGGCCAGGCTGAATAGGATAGTTCCAAAAATTGTTCACTCAGGCCAAACGGGATTTGTTGCAAATAGATCTACCAGTATGAATATTAGAAGGACATTTCTGAACATGCAGACCCCGTCAGACAATGAGGGAGCCAGAGCTGTATTGTCACTGGATGTGACTAAAGCCTTTGATAGCCTGGAATGGGCAAATGTATGGCGGGTGCTGGAGGAATTTGGATTTGGGCCTTCTTTTATAGGCTGGATAAAAATGTTATATAAAAATCTGAGTGCAAAAATTAGAATTAATAACTTTTTTTTTTTACATAGTAGGTGAGGTTGAAAAAAGACACAAGTCCATCAAGTCCAACCCATGTGTGTGATTATATGTCATTTTTACATTGTATATCCCTGTATGTTGCGGTCATTCAGGTTCTTATCTAATAGTTTCTTGAAACTATCAATGCCCCCCGCTGAGACCACCGCCTGTGGAAGGGAATTCCACATCTTTGCCGCTCTTACAATAAAGAACCCTCTACGTAGTTTAAGGTTAAACCTCTTTTCTTCTAATTTTAATGAGTGGCCATGAGTCTTGTTAAACTCCCTTCTGCAAAAAAGTTTTATCCCTATTGTGGAGTCACCAGTATGGTATTTTTATATAGAAATCATATCCCCTCTCAAGCGTCTCTTCTCCAGAGAGAATAAGTTCAGTGCTCGCAGCCTTTCCTCATAACTAATATCCTCCAGACCCTTTATTAGCCTTGTTGCCCTTCTTTGTACCCGCTCCATTTCCAGTACATCGTTCCTGAGGACTGGTGCCCAGAACTGGACAGCATACTCCAGAGTCTTGCAGAGTGGGAGAATTATTGTTTTATCTCTGGAGTTGATCCCCTTTTTAATGCATGCCAATATTCTGTTTGCTTTGTTAGCAGCAGCTTGGCATTGCATGCCATTGCTGAGCCTATCATCTACCAGGACCCCCAGGTCCTTTTCCATCCTAGATTCCCCCAGAGGTTCTCCCCCCAGTGTATAGATTGCATTCATATTTTTGCCACCCAAATGCATTATTTTACATTTTTCTACATTGAACCTCATTTGCCATGTGGTTGCCCACCCCATTAATTTGTCCAGATCTTTTTGCAAGGTTTCTACATCCTGCGGAGAAGTTACTGCCCTGCTTAGCTTAGTATCGTCCACAAATACAGAGATTGAACTGTTTACCCCATCCTCCAGGTTGTTTATGAACAAATTAAATAGAATTGGTCCCAGCACAGAACCCTGGGGGACCCCACTACCCACCCCTGGCAATTGTAGCCAGTTTTCAATCCATGTACACGCCCTATGGTCTATGCCAGAGGATCTGATTTTGTACAGTAAACGTTTATGGGGAACTGTGTCAAATGCTTTTGCAAAATCCAGATACACCACATCTATGGGCCTTCCTTTATCTAGATGGCAACTTACCTCCTCATAGAAGGTTAACAGATTGGTTTGGCAAGAACTATTCTTCAAGAATCCATGCTGATTACTGCTAATGTACCATTTTCATTACTAAAATCTTGTATATAGTCCCTTATCATTCCCTCCAAGAGTTTGCATACTATTGATGTTAGGCTAACTGGTCTGTAATTCCCAGGGATGTATTTTGTGCCCTTTTTAAATATTGGTGCTACATTGCCTTTTCTCCAATCAGCTGGTACCATTCTAGTCAGTAGACTATCAGTAAAAATTAGGAACAATGGTAATGAATATTCGGAAAGAATCCAATTAAAGAGAGGGACTAGACAGGGTTGCCCATTGTCTCACATAAGCAAATGCATCCCTCCACGATCTTTGGAAGGTATCACTCAACCTAAGTCGCATGCTGGCTATTGGTATGTTGTGCCTCCTCTACCTATTGCTTGTGAGTTGTTTCTTTTTACCAATTTTATTTAATAAATGTTTTAAAAGTTAATGCACAAGGCTGGTGCGCCCCTGTTTTTCTTTTATTTCGGTTGCCCATTGTCTCCCCTGATCTTTGCTCTCGCAATGGAACCATTGGCGATAGCCATAAGATCAAGCCCCGAGATAAAAGGATTCTTGAGGAGGACAGGGGAAGAAAGAATAGCTTTGTACGCAGACGATGTTCTTCTTTTTTTAGGAGACATTGGGCAGTCTTTAAATAAAGCCATGAATATTGTGGAGGAATTTGAGTTTTTTCCGGATTGGTAATAAATTGGGAGAAGTCGGAGCTACTACTGGTGGACACTATGAGTAACCTAATTATTGCTGGAATGCCCCAATTAGCGGTGGTAGACACACTGAAATATCTGGGGATTCTGCTGATGAGAGATCCTAATCAGTATATTAGTAATAATTTAATACCATTACTGACTAAATTTAAACAAAAGATAAATATTCGGAAGCGGCTCCCCTTGTCAGTAGCAGCACGATGTAGCTTGATAAAAATGATTTGGATGCCACAACTAATGTATGTGCTACATAATTCCCCAGTATGGAAATGTAAAAAGTGGTTTAAAAAAATTGAATCCCTCTTCAGATAATTGATCTGGAAAGGGGGGGAAGCTAGAATTCGTTTCCGGGCACTGCAACTTCCGACCGGGGAGGGAGGATTGGCGATACCGCATCCTGAAAGTTATTATCTGGCTGCACAACTGCAACAGCTAATAGGAGGTGATAACGTTGGAGGAGGAGGGACAAACGGGGGAATAATTCTAGCAGGAGCGTCTCATAAGACATTGGTGGAGGCAGAATCTTTTTATTATAAAAATGCAACAATAAAAATGATAATACAAGTGTGGAAAACAGCTAAGAAAATGATGGGCTACTCAGGGAAACTCAAATATACCCCCTTCTGGAACAATAAAAGCTTACAGGAGCTGTTGACAATAGGAACGGTTAAAGAGTAGGAAATAAAGGGCATAAACAGATTGACTCAGCTGTATGAAGGGAATGTTGTAAAAACTTTTTCAGAATTAAAAAAGGAATATAATATACCTTATTACACATTCTATAGATACTTACAGATTAGGCATGCCTTAGAAGCTCAATTCAAGACCCAAGTACAAATATGGAGTAAAACCCAGCTTTTTCAAAAGATATTTAAAATGGACACAGCCAAGTGGCTTATTTCCGAAATATATGGCCAGCTGCGTAAAGGAGATAGGCCTAGGCAGGACCCCCGTGATAATAATAGGGAGAAATGAGAAGCAGATACTGGAGAAATAACTAATGAACAGTGGAAGAGAATATTGGAGATGGGTCCTAAGATATCAATATCCCCTTCACAGAAGGTGTCTCATCTGATGCTGATACACAGAGCTTATTATACCCCCAAGAAGTTATTTATGTATGGTAGGAGACCCGATGCGAAATGTCAGGAGAGTGGGGACCTCATACATATGATGTGGAGATGCCCAAAGTTGTTTCATTATTGGGAGGGGGTTCTGGATACAATAAATGGGACCTACGGGACATCCTTGAGTCTGGAGGTTAAGCTCTGTGTGTTGGGATACAAGGAGAAATCAGATGAGGGTCAGAGTATGACAGTTGCAATATTAAGATGCTTGTTCCAGGCTAGAAAATTAATTACGCAGAGATGGCAGTTGAAGGAACCCCCTGCAGTAAGTGGTTGGATCAATACAATAAATGAAACTATATGGATAGAAAAAGTAACTTATACATAGAGGGGAAATCTTAGAGAATTTGAAAAGATGTGGAGAGCGTGGTTGGTGAGAATGGGCATTCTCCCCTTAGTGGGCTAAACTTAGAGCAAGAGCTACGATTTATTAAAAGGGTTAAGCTCGAATGGTATTTTCCGGACAAGCTAATACAAGTTGAAGGGAATAAAGCATTATAACATAGTCCAAAAATGAAGACAAGAGTTGGTGTAACACAGTAGCAAAATATAGATAAAACTAGAAAGTCAGCATAGTTGCATATAGACAGTGAGTATTTCTCTAATGGGTTGGGAGGGGGGAAGAGGAGGGGGAGTTGGGGAAACGCTTGCTGGAAAGTATTACTTTGTTGAAGATGGAAATTATGAAGGATAAATAGCATGTATGGAATATTTGAAATTGCTCTTAATATATTTTGTATTGGAATAAAATAATGAATAAAGAACAAATAATTAAAAAAAAAAGAGAGAAACGGGAACATTCTAGCATTAACCTACAAACACACAAGAGCACAATATAAATAGAAAAAATGCTCTTAGACTAAGCTGGGTTTTTGTTTCATTTTTTTTTCTCGTGTTGAGGTATATTAGTTTGTATTGAAGTAAAAAGTGAATTATTTAAGTGAAGTCCAAATTCCTCTTAAAAGTCATTGGTCCCATGTTTCTGTGAGTGATGTGACTTCAGTATGATTCAAAACATCTATTTTTTTTAAATAAAAACCATGAACAAAAAAAAAATACAGAAGACGGTAGAAAAACCTAGACCCAAGAGGCCGGGTTGTCTTTGCAGGCAGATATGATAAGTTTGATTCAAACCTACATATCTAATCTTAAATCACAAATGGGTTTAATTGTTAAGGCAAATGATCTCTGTGTGGCCCACCAGTACACTGGAAGACTTTCAGAAGACAATAACAGAGAAAGATGCAGCAGGTTGTTTTGCGATAAAGGAGAAACCAGTAAGTGCACATTTCCAAGGGGACCACAAAATGGCCCACCCAGGGGAATGATGGACAGTGGGGAGGAAGAGGACAAGGTAAAGGAAGGGGATGAGCTAGGGGAGCTAGGGGCAGGGGTAGAGGGAGGGGTTTTCACATTACCCCCCCGGTAACTCCAGAACCGGATGCTTCAATTGTGGGGCAGAAGATCTCTGGAGTCCCAAGGCTAGACTTCTTAGCCCTTACCACCCACGCAAAATAATACCCAGCGGGCACCACCATTCAGTGGCCAAATCATCAACAATGAAGCTGCCCTGAAGGTAGTATCCCGGCATTCCCTCTTGTCTCTCACTCATATAACATACGACCGATCGTGACATTACATGTCCAAGGAAAGGTGATCCCTTTCCTCCTTGATTCAGACACGACAAAATCAACCCTGAGTGAGGATCTCTATAGAGGAGAGACCACAAATGCTAAACCTTCAATGGGAATTAATGGGATACTCACCAAAACCTTTAAAACCCCACCCCTCCCTGTGGTAAATGTAGAGCGGGGATCAGTGTTGTTTCACCACAGTTTTAGGATAATCCCCAATTGGCCTGTTAATCTCCTGGGGAGGGATCTGATGCGAAAGTTGGGCATAAAAATGGAAATAACAAGTCAAGGTGGTGTCATTGCACACTCTAAAAAGGTTCCGATATGGCCCATGATGCTAAGCACAGAAATAAAAGGGGACCTTGAGAAAGTATGGTCAGAGAGCGCCCTCAATGTGGGACTCATCTCCTGCACCCCCTATAGAGTCACTCTTAAAGAGTGGGCACAACCCATTTACCACAAACAATATCCCCTGTCCAAAGAGAAAGAGGAGGGAATTGCTCCGATGGTGGAGCACTTTCTTTGATTGAATTTTAAAGAGACAGTTTCACCCCTCAACACACCTATAAATCCAGTTAAAAAGCTGGATGGCAGTTATAGGTTTGTGCAGGACCTAACGGCCATAAACAACTTAGTTGTACCCATCGCATCCATAGTGCCTGATGTGCCATCACTCCTCACCTCCATTCTATCTGATGCTGAATATTTCTCTGTGATCGATTTACCAGATGACATGGTGTAGAATGCCCCAGGGTTATGTGGACTCCCTTGTAGTCTACTCAGTGATCCTCCAGGCAACCTTGCGGTCCTGGACTCCCCGCCATGGTTCCATCTTACTCCAATATAGTGATGATTTACTGTTGTGTAGTCCAAGCCAGGTTGCATGCAAAGAGGATGGTTTAGATCTGTTACATTGGTTAGCAGATAATGGTCACAAGGTTTCTAGGAAAAAGCTACAATGGTGTCAGGAAACTGTTGAATACCTTGGTTTTGTGCTTTCTGAAAGAGAGAGGAAAATCAGTCACAAGAGAGCTGCGGCTCTTATGGGTCTGCCCCGTCCACTTACTAAGAAAGATATGCTATCTTTTCTTGGTATGAATGGTTACTGCCACCAATGGATACCTGATTGTTCCTACTATGATAACCTCCTGAGACAAGCCACAAATATCGACATGCCAGATTGTGTAAAATGGAATGATGAAATGTGTGATGATTTTGTGTATCTTAAAACTGCAATGGTCACAGCTCCTGGTCATGGAATACCTGAATATGGCAAGATGCTTCACTTATTTGCCAGGGACAACTGTAAAACCAAGGCGGGAGTCCTAGTGCAGGAGCATGGGGGCAAACTCCGCCTATTGCATTTTTTTCAAGGTTTGTGCCTATGCCGATATAGGGTATGCCGGCGTATCTCCGAGCTTTAGCATCCTGTGCGATGGTTGTGGAGATGGCTACTTCATTCACCTTTGGTCATGCAACTACACTACATACTACCCACAATGTGTCCATCCTTTTAAAGACCATCTACACTCAACAGATGTCAGCTCAATGTTTGAGCGGCTATGAGGTGATCTTGTTGTCCAACCCAAAACTTGAGATAAAATATACATCGCCCACCTCTGGCCCCGCTCCTATCCTTAATGCTTTACTAGGCTTGAAGGGTGAGGAAGATGAGGTAGTGCCTCAGCATGAGTGCATGGACCTCATACACCAAGATACATCTCCCAGGTCTGAAATGTGTTCAACCGCCCTCCCTGATGCACAAAATGTATTTGTAGACAGCTCTTGTTCAAGGCCAAATGATAATACATATCACGCGGCGTATGCTGCAGTTCAACTACCCAATGTCATACTAGAAGCAAACCCAGTTCCCTTTCAGTCAGCTCAAGCAGCAGAACTGATAGCACTCACAAGAGTCTGTCAGCTCTCTGAGGGACGAGACGTGAACATATACACTGATTCCAAATATGCATTCAGGGTCGCACACGATTTCTGAGTCATTTGGCAAAGAAGGGGTTATATAGCGGCCGATGGTAAATCCATCTCACACTCCACTTTGGTTACGAGTCTGTTAGAAACAATACAACTGCCAAAATCAATAGCCATCCTCCATTGCAAAGCACACACAGGACAACAGGATGACATTGCTAAAGGGGAAAAGCACTAGGAGATAGAATAGCAAAAGAAGCAGCTAACAGGCAAGAGGCCACAATACAAATGCCCTTCCTAGCTCTAGAAATGCCCCTTCTAGACCAAACCTTATCCGGCCTCCAGGTCCATGCCACCCCAGAGGACATTAGGAAATGGAACATTGAAGGAGTGAAGAAAAGCCCTGAATCAGGGCTCATCTACCAAGAGGAGAGACCATGCATACCCGTAGCTAGTGCACCCCTATTTATCTCACAATATCATGGGGTAGGACACAGAGGCTGGCAGGTTACATGTGGGTTATTGGATAAAGATTTTTTCATCCCCGGTCTTCCCTCATAAGTAAAATCATATGTTGCAAGATGCATTACATGCCTCAGGAACAATACAAGAAATCCACACAAGGCAAAACACAAACACCTTGTTTACCCGTCCACACCATTCACTCATCTTCAGATTGATTTTACACACATGCTCAAACTAGGCACGAGACAAGAATATGTACTTGTAATAGTAGATATGTTCTCACGATGGACAGAAGTGTTCGTCACCACAAAGGAAGATGCAAAAACAGTGGTCAGAATCCTTACACAGGAAATAATCCCAAGATGGGGTCGTCCACTTCAAATTAAGTCAGACAATGGTCCTGCCTTCATAGCCAAAGTGTGTCAAGATTTAGTGAAAACACTGAAGATCCCATACCACCCCCAGAGTTTAGGGATAGTAGAAAGAATGAATAGGACACTCAAAGATAAAATCAGGAAAGCCACAGGGGGAACATTCAACGGATGGAAAAAAGTACTTCCTGCAGTCCTTGCAGAGGTAAGAATGACTCCCACAGGTTACTTCCCTTTCAAGGTCTTGATGGGCAGACCCTTCCCCACCCCATGGGCCAGTCAGCCACTAATGTTAGAAAGAGGGGTTCTTGATCTCAGACAGGGAGGAGTATGTTAAGAAATTGATTGAGACTTTGGATAGAGTTGAAAAACGTGTCCCTCGCACCTCTCCTTTTTCTTCACAGGAACCTACTCACCCTTTCTAGGTGGGAGACATCGTAGTGGTCCAGCAACTGAATCGTACCAAGAAGCAAGAGTACCCATTTGGACCCCCAACTACAGTGATCGCTGTTACCCGAACAGCCATTCTGGTAGAGGGACAACAGGGTTGGATCCATGCCAGTCGTGTGAAGAAGGTGAACCAAACACCTAAGAAGCAAGATAAAGCACAGAGAGGCGAAGCAGGTGATACAAATCCTCGAACAGTGAATGTAGCAGGTGGTCAAGACTCTGAAAAAGATGACCTCACTTATTTCACCACAGACTTCTGGGAAGGCCTTGGACCTCTTGCTCTTGATGACTTTGATGGTGTTCTTACCAACATGGATCAAAACTCACTGTATTTATCATGCTGAAGACCTGGGGGCCCTTAGAGGCTTATGTGGCATACCCAATAACACCACCAATAATACACTTATTAGACATAGAAGGGATGTGTATTCAGATTATGAGGGAATTAAAACTGATAGTTTCACAGAAAAAAATTGTTACTTAAATTTAAATATAGTTATGCCCAGAAATCAGGATATGAAAAATGTTGGATATGTAGTAAAGTACATCCTAGCACAGCATGTATCCCTCTTATGGCTGTACCCTTGAATATCACCCCCTTCCTGAATGGAACACCTCCCATTATCCTTGCTAAAGTATCAGTAACATTGAAAAATAGCACTGTTACCTTTCCAGCCATGGGCAGAAGTCACTTCCCTGATTGGTGTTTTAGGTTGGAAAATTAATCGCAGGGTGGAGATTATGTAGCCATACTAAAATTAACTTCTCCATGGCCCCAGACTTCTCCACACCTTTTACCACCACAGACTGTAATTTAAATGACACCCTCTACACGCTTATGAGCAATACTAATGCTGACAATGAGATGGGAAAGTTGCATGACTCTCAGGGATGGTGTGACCTTGCATCACTGATCCCAATAATGGGTATATTTGGGGACAATAAGGGAGGACCCCTGCTGAAGGCTAGCATACACCCCGGGTACCCTCTCAAGCATCGCCACAAGAGAGATTTGTTCTTAAAGAAAGACATGGTCTGGGTATGGTTCCCCTCAGGGACAGGATGGGGAATTGATATGATGAGGAGGCTGAACAACTACTCTAAAATATTAGACAAGATATTAGACAAGAATTCTGATGACATTTCAAAACTAAACCTAGAGATACCCTCAACCACTAACGTTCGCAGGTACCAAAAACGTGACCCTCCTCCCAACATTTCCAATGATGACATCTCAGACACAGATGTCTCCTCACCTTCACACTCTAGAGTATACTCCAATCAATCCAAATCCTCTCACGCCCACACTAAAACTTCACACCAATCGAACACTTCCACTTTAACTTCACTCACTCATTTTTTTAGACCGCATGCGGGCACAAACCAAAAAATATCAAGACAATTTACACAATCAACCACATCAACACAAGAAATCCTACCTATCCACCAACAACTAAAGATTATTAATCTTTCTGATCACATCCTGATGAGACTCAAGTCCTTCAAAAGGGCCTTACTTTTTGTCTGGTGGCGCAGTTGGACAAGTTTGAGGTCATAAAAGAGGTACATTTGTTTGTACGTAACTTACTGCTTAAATCTCTATATAGCAAAACACAACCTAACCAACCTACTAGTTTATCCCTTATGGAATCTGAAGCCATTGAAAATTTGATATCTCTATTGAAGGATAACTAACCATATGAGTCTAAAGATGACCTGGACACTGATCAGCAGCCCATTCAGAATATTATTCCATCATCTCCTTTATCCAGACCCAAACCTATTTCTTTAAAAAGAAAATCCAGTATCTATCCGACCCCTAGCTCTAATCCAAATGCAGCTTCCTTTTTAAAGTTGGTTTCTAGGGACATACATAACTTGAAAGTATCTCCCAACCAACGTGAAAGCAATTTTACTTCCAATGAACAGTTAGACTTATAGGTCCTTAGTGCCAACTCCTCAGTTGTGATTAAACCGACCGACAAAGGAGGCAACATTGTAATTCAAAATAGTGCTGACTATGTCCAAATATGTAGAAGAATTCTTGATAACCCTCAGTGGTACAGACCTATCTCCAGACCTGCCATTGACAGTTTTCAGCAGGAATTCTATGCACTCATCGATGAGACCTTTCATCAATCTATAATTCACAAGAATTCTTGGGAATTTATATGGACAAGCTTCCCTAGAGAGGCTACGTTTTATGCATTGCCGAAAATACATAAAAATATTGATTTTCCTCCAGGAAGACCAATTGTTTCCGGTAGAGGCAGTCTTACAGATAATTTAAGTAAATTTGTTGACAGAGTCTTTCAGCCTTTGGTTGAGGCTCTGCCATCACATATTGAAGACACTATCCATCTACTTCAAGTCCTTGATGGCCTCCATGTCGATAGTGACATTCTTCTTGTCGCCATCGACGTGGAGGCCCTCTGCAGCTCTATTCCACATGATCGGGGCCATTCAGTATTGCGGCATGTGTTACTTCATTCTAACAGATATCCTGACTCCTTGGTTCAGTTCACACTGGCCTCCCTAGAGTTTATACACAACTTTTTTTCTTTCAACAGCTCCCACTACCTCCAGGTACAGGGCGTTGCCATGGGCACCTGCTGTGCTCCAGAATATGCCAATCTGTACCTGGGGGAGTGGGAGAAAACGTTGCTGGTGGACTGCATGGCACACCCTTTCTTTTCAGGATGCATCACAGCATGGTATCGTTACATAGATGATGTCATCATGTTGTGGAAAGGCCCTATTACTGTCCTTCCTGAATTTTTGGAATATATTAATGTAACTAACACTTTTAATTTAAAATTTACTATGAACTACAACATCCAAAGTATTGCTTTCTTGGACCTCACAATATCCAAACACTCTGATGGCTCACTACAGAGTGAGCTATATAGAAAACCGACAGCCGGTAATACTATTCTGGCTGCTTCCAGCTTTCATCCAAAACCATTGTTAGCATCGATACCATTTGGACAGTATATTAGGGCCAGACGTAACTGTTCCAGTGATGAACTCTTTGAAAAGGAAGCTCAATTGTTGAGTACCAGATTGAGAGCACGCGGGTATACCAATGATATCCTGAAGAAAGCCTATAAAAAGGCTAAAAACAAAATCCGTAATGAACTTTTGTTTCATAAAAAAAACTATTAGGGTCAGGCTCCCACACGGGTAATCACAAAATATTGCCAGCAGCATAGACAGATTAATGTTATCTTGCAAAAATACTGGCACTTACTTAGCATGGATCCCACAATGACATCTTTTGTTCCCACTCAACCAATAATTACTTATCATGAACACAAGAATGTAAAACCAAAAGGTATTAAATTAGTGGGAACATTCAAATGTGGCTTCTGCAATTATTGTCAGTATATGGACAAAGCTAAAAATAAATATTTACCCAATGGACAACTATTCAAACCCAAGCACTTTATCAATTGGCGCACTGAAGGGATAGTATATTTGCTGCGATGCGAGTGCAATTGTTACTATGTCGGCAAAACTAAATTAGAATTTTGGCGAAGAATCTATAGACACATTGACAGCATTAAAAAGAAGGATCCCGCTCTCCCGTTAGGGAGACACAGTCTCACTGTCCATCCAGGCTGTACTCCTAAAGTTTGGTTTCTGGCTTTTGATCACATCCCAAATAATCTCGGGGGGAGATTTTAATAAATTATTACTACAGAGCAAATCGAGGTGGATATTTCACCTGCGTGCTACTGTCTTTCCTGGCCTCAATTAAATATTTAGCCTCAAACCATATCTTGAAGGCTTTCAGTCAGGCAAATGTGAACTTGATATTTAACATCACATTTTTTTATGTTGATTTTCCTCTAATATTGCTTACTGTATATTATAATATCTAGTTTATGTTATTATTTAGATTTTTGTCTTGTCTGTAATGGTTAATAACTACATTTGCTATATTGCAGAATTTTGCCCTTATGTAACCATTTGCGGTTGTCTCAACTTTGACCACAAGAGGTCACTATTTACATTGAATGCACATATGTATACCCTGTTCCATCCTGGACCCTGCAGGTTGGGCTATGCGGTGCTGTCAGCGATGGCATGGGGGTCTACATTGCTTCCCGGTGTGCGGGAGGCTCCCCAACCAAGCCAATTGCTTTGCCTGGGGTACCTCAGCCTCCACTTTTTGTGGTTTGGCTAATTCCCTTCCTGTTTGCACTTCACTGTGAAGCGCAGACATCCGGGACTTACGCACGCCGGTGACGTCACGATGCGGGATGCAGCTCCGCCCCTCGGAGCAGTCCTGCGCTGTACGCCGTGTCATCTGAGAGCACCCTATCACACCAGCCGTGCATACAGCACAGCGCCGCTTCTGTGATCAGGCCACAGCTGATTTGGATCGCTAATCAGCGACCCTAGGCAGCTGTTTACACTTTCTGTATTTTTTCAGTTTGTCTGCACTATCTGGCCATTCGGATGCGCCAGGCGGTTGCAGAAACATCTCTTTATCATACCTCAGGTAATGTCCTCTCTCCAGCTTCTTTATTTAGCATTTTTTCTAGTATCAATTGGCAAGACCGGCTCCAAGTTTGGACAACCAGTGCCTTTTACATGTAGCAATACTTTGTGCTTTTTCTGGCACATTCATTCTATCAGGTATCTCTTGTGCTCTCTTTATAGTTGCACATCAATACTGATGGATTAAATTCTCATGTCACAGCGAGTGGGGCCTCTCCTATGTTCAGCGCTTATAGGTATGATCTTTACAGATATATTATCAGTACCTTTATTATTAAACTTTGACGGATTGATCTCTAGACAAGTACTTTGGTCGACTTTATATATTTTTTTGCTGATCACAATTATTGCTATTATTACAATTAGCTACCATTATATTATGTCTATATTTACAGATCTACATCTTGTGTAGTTGTGGAGTATACATTATATGGATCAATTGTCAGGGCTAATATATGTCCTGCACTGACTGGGTGCTCTTGCAGCATTAGATCCCCCTCTTGTCTTTGTGACAGCATTGCAACATAGTGGCCTACTTTCCATCCTTTTGGCCTCTCCCTGAGCTGGGTCCACCTGGCTATATATGCCCTCTGATCTCCACATGTGCTCATTGTTGGCCAACCGCTATTGTAAGTACATTTGGTGCATCTTTTTCAATTCACACATGTTGGTTTAATGTAAATATATTTTGGGGTCGCATATGCGATTTTAACAGCAAGGTATAATTATGCGTACTTCATTGATTTTTTTGTACTAATATGTGATCTGTCTATATTATAGAAAAACTACATATCTGTGTATGTGACAGAAGCCTTTGAAGAAGGACAATTCCATCTGAAACATGTCAGGCGTCATTTATGGCATTTGTCTATGTTAGCTCACCAAATGTACCCAGGGCAGCTAAGTCTCATGCTTTTTATGTATTTTAATCTTGTTTAATATTTTATATTCTGATATTTACATGTCTTTGTATTTACTTTTTTCAATTTTGGTTAATAAACATTGACTTTTTCCATTACATTTGGTCAGTCAATTAAAGTCCCAAGGGGTCATACTGTGCCTTGTGCACTAGATTCTCTTGTCTATATTTAATGGATTAGACTGGCCAAATGTTTTTGCACTGAATGCCAACCCCCCTTTATATAAACCTAGAGACAAGGGCTATCAGAAAACAGTTAGAACTCCATGATCTAGCAATGGAGAGTATAAGTGCTGCACTCACTGGGCTGTGCAAAATAACTGAGGACTATGAATTTTGCACTTGGATACATAACACCAGTGTAGAGTTACCTGATTATTATGAGATCATTGCACAGCACAGAAAAGAGGTAGATAAACTACAAATTGAAGCAAGGGATTTAGCTAAGACATGGAGCCTTTTTAACAACATAGGAGAGTTTGGCCTTAGTGGGATATTCTCATGGATAAAAGCCATTGCCATGGTTATTATAATGATCTTGCTTTTTGTCTTGTTCATGTATGTTTGTTTCAAACTTGTTATGTGCTTAATTTCCCAGGCTACTCGAACCCCTGATTCAGCTGCTGCTAATAGAGCTTACCTCAGCTTATATTACAAAAGCCAAGATGAGTATGTTACAATGAAACGGGATACGTCATGTCCATGGGATTGTAATAATATGCATGAACCATCATGACTCCATTTTGTATAAACCTGCCAGTCCCTTATTGTGTAAGTTCAAACTTGTGTTTGTATTCTTGTACAACATCCCACCCTTATCGTTTCTGTGTGGTCAAGCCTGTTCTTGGAATGTATATCCTGTTTAACCTTAGGCAATCAGCCAAGATATGTGACTAATGACCAGGTGTGCTATCTAACTATTATTGATACACATCAAGTTTTAAACCGGTATAACCCTAGAAACTCCCCCCTCCTTTGTTCTATACTGAATATAAGCTGCATTCATTCTCATTAAAGACAGACATCTTTTGAATTCACATCTTGCTTGTTTCACATGTTTCATTGGGTGTCTCACAGTACCAGGTGTCACGGTGGTCTGCTGAAGTTAACCAAGGGTGGTCATCCAGAACCAGAATTCCTTTCACATCCCAGTTCCTATGTTTTTGTGCATAGTTGAGTTGCTTAGCCTTGTTTTGACATCAAAAGTATGGCTTTTTGGCTGCTATTCTTCCATGAAGACCACTTCTGGCCAGACTTCTCCAGACAGTAGATGAGTGGACCTGGGTCCCACTGGTTTCCACCAGTTCTGTGCTGATGGCACTGCTGGGCAGCTTCTAAAGTCGAAGCAAAGTAAGTATGATGTGTCTTTCATCTGCTACATTAAGTTTTATTGGCCGACCACTGCATCCACAGTTCTCAATGTTGCCTGTTTCTTTGCACTTCTTCAAAAGAGTTTTGACAGCACATCTTGAAACCCCAGTCTGCTTTGAAATCTTTGCCTGGGAGAGACTTTGCTGATGCAGTATAACTACTTTGTGTCTTATTGCTGTGCCCAGTTTTGCCATGGTGTATGACCTGTGACATGAAACTGTCTTCCACAACCTCACCTTAGTAGCAGAGTTTGGCTGTTCCTTGCCCAGTTTTAAGCCTCCTACACAGCTTTTTCTGTTTCAGTTAATGACTGTGTTTCAACCTACATATGAAATTGATGATCATTAGCACCTGCTTGGGATAATTGGTTACCTTACTCTAATCTTGCAAAATCCCTGACTTTTTGTAAGTGTAAGAACTGATGCTGGTTTGAAGCCAAGAGGTAGTCACACCAAATATTGATTTGGTTTAGATTCTTCCTCCTGTTGCTCACTTTGCATTTAAAACAAAATTGGTAAAAATAAAATATATTTTCCCTTGAACTTCTAAGGTCTTCTTTTAACAATGCAGATAGGGATGCACAACTAAGCTTGTGAAAAGCAGGCTGTGCTAACTGCTGCCTGACTATAGAAATACAAAATATTCAAATGCAAGATTTCATATTTACCATAAAGAGAAAAATATATTCAAAACCTCAATATGAATTCCCTTTAACTGAACAGTAGATCGCGTGCTGATTCAGCAGCAGTAGTTTGCTAGTTTGTAAAATTCAGAAGCAATTTGTTTATAAAGTCATAATTGAGAAACAGAAAATATTCCATTGTACACTTATGTGATCAACAGATGCAAAAAAATCAAGCAGCATACAGGTACTACAATTTTAACATTTGCAACTATATAAAAATGTTCTCAAACTGTAATAAGTGTTACCAGTAGGCAACTCATCTTATGCTAAGTTACTAGATTTTAGAAAGCCATTGTTGTTGCCTATTGCCCGGTACACACGATCGGACTTTGTTCGGACATTCCGACAACAAAATCCTACAATTTTTTCCGACGGATGTTGGCTCAAACTTGTCTTGCATACACACAGTCACACAAAGTTGTCGGAAAATCCGATCGTTCTAAATGCGGTGACGTAAAACACGTACGTCGGGACTATAAACGGGGCAGTGGCCAATAGCTTTCATCTCTTTATTTATTCTGAGCATGCGTGGCACTTTGTCCGTCGGATTTGTGTACACACGATCGGAAATTCCGACAATGGATTTTGTTGTCGGAAAATTTTATAGCCTGCTCTCAAACTTTGTGTGTCGGAAAATCCCATGGAAAATGTGTGATGGAGCCCACACACGGTCGGAATTTCAGACAACAAGGTCCTATCACACATTTTCCGTCGGAAAATCCGACTGTGTGTACGGGGCATAAGTCTTCATTTACAATTTTCAAATTTAAATATGATCCAGGGGAATTTTTGTTGAGTCCAATAGATGTTGTGTATGTACTGTATATAGTATATTTACATGTTTTCTATTTTATTGCACCCTTTTATTTATTGAGAAATACATTATAACTTTCACCAACAAGAACAGAATTACAACACTGGGGAACAATAATGAAAACATAGAGGTGAACACACCAATAATGATAACAGACCTGCTGGGAAACAATAAAAACACAAGAAAGTGCTCAAGTAACCTGTAAATTATACTGGAATGGTGAAAAAGCCCTGAGTTCAGTTCCTATTTTGTAAAACAAAAGTATAAGCCAAGAAACATTCAGGGTGTAATATTACTTAGATTCGTATAAAAAACACTGCACTCCTAATGCAGGCAGGGAATAACACATGTAAACCTAGGTGGATAGATGTAAGCACGTGAAGTGTCTGCTTATGGTTAACAACAAGGTCTCTTTTACGTATTTTTTTCAACCAATACAGTAGGTCTTAATCGTACATTACAGGACAAAGGATTATTATTATGCATGCTACCTTTTAGATTTGACACTGACAAAGCTGAAAGGACAGCCCTATCATATCCCCTCCCACTCACAACAAGCCCTTTTTTTCTTTTTTTTTTCTTGCTAGTGTCTGGTGTACAGATGTCTTTTTTTTCTCTCCCAGCTCTGAAAAAAGCAAACTTCTTTTTTGTACAAACTTTCTTGATTCTTCTATAAAGTGTGTAGCTGCTCATAGCCACTGTATCTGCAACTAACTGGATTGATTGACTCCTTGGCTGCACGTTGGGGGATGCCAGGAAGAAAATGCAGGTCCTGCATGTACAGTTGCTTTGGGCACTGGATTCTGCATGGGTGCTCACATGGTGTTATCCATGGGAACCTATATACAGAGCATCCGGAAGGTATTCACAGCGTTCACTTTTTTCACATTTTGTTGTTACAGTCTTATTCCAAAATGGATTAAATTCATTATTTTCCCTAAAATTCTACAAACAATACCCCATAATGACAACATGAAAGAAGTTTGTTTGAAATCTTTGCAAATGTATTAAAAATAAAAAACGAAAAAATCACATAACTATTCACAGCTTTTGCTCAATACTTTATTGAAGCACCTTTGGCACCAATTACAGCCTCATGTCTTTTTGAGTATGATGCTACAAGCTTGGCACACCTATTTTTGGGCAGTTTCTCCCATTCTTCATCAGGTTGGATGGGGAACATCGGTGCACAGCCATTTTCAGATCTCTCCAGAGATGTTTAATCAGGTTCAAGTCTGGGCTCTGGCTGGGCCACCCAAAGACATTCACAGAGTTGTCATGTAGCCACTCCTTTGTTATCTTGGCTGTGTGCTTAGGGTCGTTGTCCTGTTGGAAGATGAAACTTCATCCCAGTCTGAGGTCCAGAGCGCTCTGGAGCAGGTTTTCATCAAGGATGTCTCTGTACATTGCTGCATTCATCTTTCTCTTGATCCTGACTAGTCTCCCAATTCCTGCTGCTGAAAAACATCCCCAGAGCATGATGTTGCCAACACCATGCTTCACTGTAGAAATGGTATTGGTCAGATGATGAGCGGTGCATGGTTTTCTCCAGACATGACGCTTGCCATTCAGGCCAAAGAGTTCAATCTTTGTTTCATCAGACCAGAGAATTTTGATTCTCATGGTCTGAGAGTCCTTCAGGTGCCTTTTGGCAAACTCCAGGTGGGCTGTCATGTGTCTTTTGCTGAGGAGTGGCTTCCGCCTGGCCACTCTACCATACAGGCTTGATTGGTGGAGTGCTGCAGTGATGGTTGTTCTTCTGGAAGGTTCTCCTCTCTCCACAGAGAAATGCTGGAACCCTGTCAGAGTGATCATCGGGTTGGTCACCTCCCTAAATAAGGCTCCTCTCCTTCTCCCCCGATTGCTCAGTTTGGCTGGACTGCCCGCTCTAGGAAGAGTCCTGGTGGTTCCAAACTTCTTCCATTTACAGATCATGGAGGCCAATGTGCTCATTAGGACCTTCAATGCTGCAGAAATTTTTCTGTACCCTTCCCCAGATCTGTTCCTCAATACAATCCTGTCTCGGAGACAATTCCTTGGATTTCATGGCTTGGTTTGTGCTCTGACATGGACTGTTAACTGTGGGCCCTTATATAGACAGGTGTGTGCCTGTCCAATCAACTGAATTTTTACCACAGGTGGACTCCAAGTTGCAGAAACATCTCAAGGATGATCCGTGGAAACAGGATGCACCTGAGCTCAATTTTGAGGGTCATGGCAAAGACTGTGAGTACATGTGATTTTTTTTTGTTTTTATTTTTAATAAATTTGCAAAGATTTCAAACATCTTTCACGTTGTCATTATGGGGTATTGTTTGCAGAAGTTTTTAGGAAAATAATACATTTAATCTATTATGGAGTGAGGCTGTAACATAACTAAATCTGGAAAAAAGTGAAGCGCTGTGAATACTTTGCGGATGCACTGTAAATCCAGAACTCTGATACAGCTGCCTAAGGTGATCCTGCCTCTGAAGACCTCCCTGTGGAGTTTGTCCACCAGGAGGGTAAAGAGCTAGAGGAGACTTGTGTCTACATCCTATTAACTGCTAGGACATAGCGGTAAGGTGGGAATATGCCCCCTTATCTAGGGAGCCCAGAATGGCGCTGCTACAGCTCCTTGGGGTTTAATTTTGGGTGCTGGGAATTGTACTTTTTTTTTGGCCATGTACCATGAAGGGAGTCAGCCACTTTCCAGGAGTGTTGCCCCCAGATTGAGTTGGTACTGTGGGCATTTTCTCTCCCAATGTAAGCAATATGGCTCTGACCTACACCATTAGCATGCAAATCCAAGCTGCAGTATCTAAAGCTAGCAAAATACTTTCTTATTAAAAAATACTTTCTATATTAAAAGAAGTATAGACTTCAGAGAGAGACAGACATAATTTTTCCCCCACACAAAGTATTAGTAAGACCTGGAATATGCAGTTCAGTTTTGAAAGAATTGTGCAGAGTAGGGCAAGCAAACTGATAAGAGACATGGAGGACCTCAACTATGAAGAAAGATTGGAGGAACTGAATTTATTCCCTCTTGAGAGGAGGCGATTAAGGGGGGATATTATCACCATGTATAAATATATAAGTGAACTTGGTGTACTTATTCACTTTAAAGTCATCACAAAGGACAATCTTTATGTCTGCATGAAACCAGATTTAACCTCCACATACAGAAAGTCTTCTTCACAGTGGAATAGGCTCCCTCAAGAACTGGTTATGGCCAGCTCAGTAAATTGTTTAAAAAAAGAGCTTGATGTATTCCTTAGTTAATAAAACATAACTGGATAATAACATTTATGTAATATGTATGATTTACGTCTTTATTGCTTGCTTCTAAACTGAGGCTTGCTGGGATCATGAGGGGTTATGCTGGGGCTGTCTTTACAGCTTTTGTTTGCCAGTGTCCAATTACCTGAAGGTAGCTGCATAACCCATCGAACTAATGCTAAGTTCAGGTATTTTATCCTTGGATCACACTATCATCTGCATGTCAATCGCACAGGAACCGCACTGCATTCCTATGCAATCCACATGCAATTTGAGGATATTCCAAATGCGGTGCGATTTGAGTCCATTCAATATGGGCACAGCATCTCACCAAAGAAGTGCAGGTACCTTTTTTGGAGCCGCACCACATTCCATGGTCGTTTTGTACCAAGGCAAGCCACACCTCATTTGCGATCCTTCTGGGGTGTTGTTAACTTTGTACTGGCACCCGCACTGGGATAGCAAACTGTGCGATTGCAATACGGTGCAGGAAACATGCGGGGATCGCAGTGTTTTTTTCCCTACCGCATATGTGTAAACCTACATAGGCCTAATGTCCTGAAAGAAAAGGATTTTACCGGTACGTTAAAAATCCTTTTTTTCAGACTTTAAACTCAGCCATGATTCAACAGGGAATAATGTTTCTCGACACCATCAGAGTGGCTCTGAAACGATTAATGGGAACATCCCAGGATGCAGAATTACATGCAATTATGAGCAGGCTCATGGCCTGTAGCAATATACAATTGAGCAAAATTATAAACACGACACTTCTATGTTTGCCCCTATTTATCATGAGCTGAACTCAAAGATCTACGACTTTTTCTATGTACACAAAAGGCCTACAGTATTTCTCTCTAATATTGTTCACAAACGTCACCAAGATCAGTTCAGGCACCGCGTCATCCCAACTTCCGAAGTCTGGATCTGCCAGGTGCCTGTCAGTGAGCCGCTGAGACAGCCGCTCCCCACCCCTCCACAGCTCAACGCTCCAGTGAGAATGGAGGAGCAGAGCAGGAAAGATGCTGATTGACAGGCAGCCGCTCTCCGCTCGGGGAGGGGAGAGAACCGAGTCATTGGCGGTGTTCGGTGGCTCGGTTCTCAGTGCAGAGGCGGTGGGGGACAGATGCAGCATGGGACCGATGCTGCATCCACTTGGTAAGCATGATTAGCCAATAAAAAAAAAAACAAAAAAAAACATACTTCTCTTTTTTTCTGAGATGTAATCTATTTCTACACTGTTGTGAGTTTATTACACTGCAACTCATTTAAACTAGTCTTGAACATAAACCCACAGGTAACCTGTGCTGAGATAAAACAGGATTCTACTATTCATGTTATGCCTGTAAAAGTTGCCTGGTTGTCATGCAGATATTCTGGCTAAAACACTGTGAGTCACTGATCAAGAAAAATATGCATGGTCAGTGACTCAAGAAAACTTGAGGCCAGAGAAACACAGTGATGGTCAGGTGGCCAGCATCCAGGGGGGTGGGGGCAGCAATAGCAACCCTAATATTCATTTTAGAATGGGTCTCCTATATTTGCGCAGCTGTGTTGGAGATCTTATCTCTGCAGTATATGCACCTAAATTATTTCTGTTCTTAGGTTTTGTGGTGCCTTCTCAGACAGGCAAAGTTATTAGTCTAGCAGCACAATAGATAACATTCTGTGCAGGTCTGAGACCAGTGGAGAGTGATTTACTCTGTCAGCTGTCTAAATCCTGAATGCAGCATCTTGTGCTTTCTGAAAAAAAGGAGTTAAATGTTTAAAGCAGGTAGCTGCTAGTCCTTGTTTAAATTCCCTTTTGACTAAGCAGGTTCTTTTTTTTCTGGTTCAGAGGCTTAATAATGATCCATCTGTTGGTTTGGTACATATTGACATCAAGTCCTTGAGGACAGCGGCACTGTAAACTTTTTAATTTGGCTTATAAATATGCCAAAGTGCTGTTATTTTCATGCCAGCTTCCCTAGCATGATTCACATCATAATGCAAAGTGCTTGGTCTCAGGCCAGTTAGGAGAAGCTTGTATTCATTTAGCCATTCTGCAGTGTGCCTCTTCATTCTCTGCTTATTTGAGCTGTCGGATTTATTTGGGGACAAAAGGGGGAAAAGTCTCATTCCATAAAAGCACCTACGCTCTACAAGAACAATTAAGCTGTCTAAGTGGACCTGGCACTGAGCTTTTACAACGTTTGGCAATAAAGGAACCTTTGCACCATGGGAATCTAATCATAATCTGAAAGATGCTCCATGCTTACTAATACTTTATCCTATAACAGAGAGCTTTCTAAGTCCAGGCAATAGATGATTAGTTCATCAGTGCTGCCAGTGTAAAGTGTCAATGTAAAGTGTCTCTGCCGATCCTCCTGTGTTGGCAATGTCTATCCGTTTCTTATTTACATACTGCTGTTGTCATCGATGAAGTAGTGCAGAATTTTTGCTGCAATATTAGATATTTATTGCAAAATTATGGACCCAGTTCTGTTACCTTAATAGACTGCAGTGTCCTCTGGTAGCATAAGTGATGGAAAACCTCTCACAGGCCAAAAAAATATTTTTTTAAATAATGTATTCACTGCTGTCTCTTTTTACAATATATTACTTAGCTGCAGAGTTGCATAAACATGATTGAAACTCATGGGCCCTTCCTACAAAGCCAGCCTGATTCCAGGCTTCTGCCATTGGTCCTGATGTCTTAGCTGCTGTACCCATGTAACATTCATTATGAGGTTCCACTTGTAGGTCTTACAATGCCTTTCCACAGAAACAGGACAGGGACAACAAGTGAACCCTATGAGATTATACATTGATAGATATACATTGATGGAAGGCTGTGAACTTGAACGTGGTATAATTGCACATTACCATGGAAGATGTTTGTATTTCCTTAAAGTTGAAAGGCAGAAGGTTTTTTATCTTAAAGCGGAGTTCCACCCACTTTTTTACTCCTCACCATGCAGCACTAATGTGCATCCCTAAAATGAATTGGCAATTTTATTTTTTCTGTTCACTTACCTGATTTATACCTATATCTAATTTCACTTACTTCTTTAGGGGGCGCGGCGCTGTACGTCATTTCCTGCTTTGCATTGGCTCCTGGGAGATCTTGGTCAGCTTGACATGGCACTGCTCCTGTAACATTTAACATTGGCGTCAATGGAAAATCTTGGTCAGCATGACAAAGCATGAGTATTCTAGGGGTAGATTTATCTTAAAAGTCATATTTCGGCCTGGAACTCTGCTTTAATACATTCTATGCATTAAGATAAAAAACTTCTGTGTGCAGCAACCCCCCTAATACTTATCTGAGCCCCATCTCGATCCAGCGATATTGCATGAGAGCCTCGGCTGTCCAGAACTCTCCCTCCTCATTGGCTGAGACACAGCAGCGGGCATCATTGGCACCTGCTGCTGTCAATCAAAGTCAGTAAGTCAGTTGTTATGCAGAGTATTGAAATTATGCGCTGGAAGCTTCTTGGATATAGCAATAGCTTTACTTTTATGGAGGATATCTTTATCATGGATTAGGAAGAGAACACAAACATGTGCTTATAACACAAAAAGGTTGGTACTTCCTCTGATTACCTCTTATCATAGAATACATGAACTATACACTATAATACTACAGCGCCACCTGCTTCATAGATAGGTATAATGCATACAGTATATAGTTCACAATATAAAAAGCTACTTGGTGTTGCTTTTCCAACACCCCTTCTCAGCAGCATGTGCTTTGTCAACGTACATTCAGCATTTTCTGGATATAACTATGATATTCCTTCAGCAAAGGTTTGGTGAGTGCATCAGCAGTAATCGCCTCTGACGGGCAGTATTGAATGTCAATAACACCTTGCTCTTGATTGTCCCTCAGTTGACATCAATGTGTTTGGTCCTAGGATTGACCCTTTCTGATTGTGTAAGCTTTATACATCCCTGGTTGTCTTCAAAAATGGGAATTGGTTTTGACATGTCTATCTCAATGTCCACAAAACATTAGCAAATCCATATCGCTTTTCGACATGCATGTGCTGCTGCAATGTACTCTGCTTCAGCTGAAGATAGAGCGACAGTTGCTTTCGACTAGACCGACTTATAGTTCCTTCCCCATATTGGAAGATGAATCCATTTGTGGATTTGCAGCCTGTGCAGTCCCCGGCCTTGACAGGGGGCTGAGACTTTCCTGCATAGTATGCCCACTGCTGCGGCTATGTCTGGTCTTGTCACAGTGGCAACATATAGCAGCTTACCGATTGCTCTGCGATGCATGTCATTGTTGGGCAGCAAGTTTTCTGCTTCATTGCTCTTTTGATAACCTGGTTCCATAGGAGTTTTCACTTCCTTTGCATCTTGCATATGAAATTATTCCAAGATTTCTGAGATTTTCTAAAATTGGTTGAGAAGCTAACATAGTTCTTCTTCTCTCTCTATTCAGATTCACAGATAGTAGCTAATGTTCCCAAGCTCTTTGATTTCAAAAATTTCTTTCAGCTTGTGAACTATCGGATTATAATCCCCTTCTTGTTCAAAACAGGTTATAATGTCATCAACATAGATAAGGATGAATGTCCATCTGTCTCCTTCATTCCTGGAGTAAAGACAGGGTCTGCTTAACTTCTTGAGAAACCCTCTCTAGTAAGTACTTTGTTCACTTTCTCATTCCATACCCTTGCAGATTGCTTAGGACCGTAGATGCTCTTCTGAAGTTTACACACAAGGCTGTCTCCTTGCTCAAACCCTGGTGGTTGCTCCATGTAGAGATCTTCCTTAATATCTCCATATAGGAAAGCAGTTTTAACGTCTAGGTGTTTGACTTGCATGCCCTACCCGGCTGCAACACTTGGAAGGCTCTGATGGTGGAGTGTTTTACAATGGGAATGAATGTTTCATCGTAATCTTCACCAAATTTCTGGGAGTAACCCTTGCCAACTAGTCTGGCTAGTCTATATTTGTGGATATTCCCTTCTGCGTCTGACTTTACTTTGAAAGTCCACTTACTTCCTATATTTTTGCAGTTAGAAAGGAGCTCTGTAAGTGTCCAAGTTTTATTTTCTTGAAGTGACTTTAATTCTTACTCTGCAGCCTTTCTTCATCTTTTGGCACTTTTCTATGTCTTCCCAGGATGTTGGTTCAAGTACGCTGTGTGTTTTGACAGTGTATGGCAGCTTGCAGGATGGTATCCCCTTTGTAGTCAGAGTGGATCTTCTGTCTTTCTGTTGGAATTTGTTGCTAGACATGGAAAAGAAATCTTGAAGCTTCTCTGATGATCCATTCTTGTGTTTCATCAGATAAGTAGCTGTGTATGTGAAATAATCATCAACGAAAGTCAGTAGAAATCTGTTCCTGCCTGACGTGGGAGTTTTCATTGGACCACATACATCACTGTGTATGAGCTTTTTTCTTTGAGAAGCCTGTGGAAGGGGAGCATGTGTGGCTTTTGCTTCAATGTAGTACTTGCATTTCATGAACACTTTGCAAGATGTGATTGTCAAATCTTCTGCTAGACCTCTCTTTATAATGTCCTGTATAGCTTCTGGACTTCTGTGCCCCAGCCGCCTGTGTCATAAGTGAATACATTTGCTGTGTAGGTCATTAGAGACTGTATCGGCTTGCTGGTCTGTGTTGTTGAGCCTGTATAGGTGGTCATCCAGTTTTACTTTTGCAAGGAATCGCTTATTATTGTGAATTCATCACCCTGGAACTTAACTGTGAGACCATTGTTTGCAAGGCTTTTCACTGATAGAAGGCTGCCTTCTACTTTTGGAACATACAGCAATTTCTTTACAAGGATACTCAGCTTGCCTTGTGGAGTAATACAGTTCAGGAAGCCCTGGTCTTTACCTTCTCATGTGAAGCTTTTCCCGTTGACTAGGAAAACTTTGTCTTTTGCACTGTAAGCAATGTTTGTTAAGAAGGTCTCATCGCTAGTCATGTGGCTTGTCGCACCTGAGTATATGCATCAGCCACGTGGCTTGCCGCTCTGTGTTATTTTAAAGGTGCCATTCCATGAAGTGTCTGCAGTTTCCTTTGTGACTGCTTTGACTCTTTTGTAGATAGCTCTAGCTTTTGCTGCTCGGCTTTCCAGATAGAACAGCCCTTTTTTTAAGTTACCAGTCCTTTTACAGTGAAAACAGGCTCTGCTTTCATTGTTATGCTTTGTGCCTTTGTACATCTTAAGAGCTTTGTCATCATGGTGCGTAATTTCTTTCCTTCTGTCATATTTACCAATTAATTTGCCTTTGACATATTTCAGTGTCAGCTCCTGATCGGGTCTGGTTTCTAAAGTGTTATTAAAAGAGTAGTATATGTCTCTGTAAGGCTGCAGAGGAGCAGGGCAACAGTATGATTATCTTTGATGTCCTCTCTGATGGCGCGTAGCTGCTCTATGATCTATAGCATAGCATTCACGTGATCACACATTTGCTGGCCTTCTTCTAGTCTCATCTTATACAACTTTCTTAGTAGAAACAGCTTACTGTTTAGACTTGAACGCTCATACAGTTTTTGTAATGAACTCCACATATCTTTGGCCGTTTTCTCTGTTCTTATGTGGGTAAGCTGGTCATCTTCCACTAATAAGCTTATAGTCGCTTTTGCCTGTCTATCCCTCCTGTCCCATTCCTCTGTCTCTCCGTTTGTAGGTCTGTCTGTATTCAGCATTTTCCATAAGTCATCCATGCTAAAAAGCATTTCAAGTTTAAACCTCCTCAGCTGGTAATTGGCGTTGTTCAGCTTTGCTATTGCAAACTTCACATCTGAACTGCTTGCCATCTTTCAGTAGCTTGTATACAGTACTCACTGAGTTGCAGTATTCTTTGCTCCAGTGCCTGCTGGGTGGCTGGGGTATCCTCTCCAATGCCTGGGTGTCCTGGGTTTGCTGGGCTTATAACCTGTTATGGAGAGTACTGAAATTATGCTCTGAAAGCTTCTTGGATACAGCAATAGCTTTACTTTTATGGAGGATATCTTTATCATGGAACAGGAAGAGAACACAAACTACTGTATATAACACAATAAGGATGGTACTTCCCCTAATTACCTCATATCATAGAATTCATGAACTATACACCATAATACTACAGCACCACCTGCTGCATAGATAGGTATAATGCATACAGTATAAAGTTCACAATATAAAAAGCTACTTACTGTTGCTTTTCCATTGAGAAGAAAGAGGGGGCGGGGCCAAGACATGGCTCCATGTCTGAATGGACACATAGAGTAGCGGCTTGGCTCAGGTGCCCCCATAGCAAGCTGCTTCCTGTGGGGGTACTTGACAGGAGGGAGGGGCCAGGAGCACAGCGAGGGACCTGAAAAGAGAAGGATCGGGGCTGCTCTGTGCACAACCGCTGCACAGAGAAGGTAATTATAACATGTCACTTTAATATCACTTTAAAGCAGATTTTCACTGCATCTGAGCACCACAAACCAAAAATAATATTTACTTTATTTTAGTATTCAAAGCAAACTTCCCTGTCCATCCATGCATTATTTTGTTGAGAAATCACTTTGAAAAACAACCCACTAGCATTTCTGGCTGTGGCCATCTTGAGTAAGGGCAGATGATTTGTTAACATTTACTTCCTGGAATACACCTGCCCTTAGCTCAAACATGCATGCGGGAGAGTGTGCTTAGCTAAGAAAACCCCTCCCCCCCTCCCCTTCCCTCCCCTTCCCTCCCCTCCTCCCCCCCTCCCCTCCTGAAGACTCACGGAATGTATGAAACTAGGAAATAAATGAAGAAATGTAAAAAAATCTAGCAGCAGGAGGATTAAAAATAATCAATGTTGATTGGGAGAGTGAAGTTCCACTTTAATTCTCTAGTAATTAGAAGCGCCTTCATTTTTATTACCTCCTATTTTGATGATATACAGTTTTAGGTGTTCTAAAGTGAAGTGGGACACATTTGAAAAAACTGGTGGCTTTTCATCATTCAGATGAATATTAATTAAGGGTATAAATACCAATGACTGCCATTATTTCATACAGTATATACGCAGTGTATTGATATAATACAGATGCCCTGTTGTACCAATAATATTTAGTCACGGTATTTACAGTTTATATTTTCATGGCTTTGCATAGAATTCAGACAAAATATTTGGATATAACAGGATTTATCCTTGCCTAAAAGTAGTGGCTTCTTTTAAGACTGTATAGAAGTCTTATGTGTGGCAAGCCTATTCCTCTGTGTGAGAAGAAATTAATTTATCTGAGAAATGACACCAATAGCACTTGATAGAGCAACAAATCTTGCAGGAAATAAATGGGTCCTCTCTTTTATGGCTTGCACAAAAATGCATTGAATTTAAAGGTCTCAATCCTTCACTTTCATTCAGCTCATTCCATCTCGAAATCATCTCCAGCACAGACCAAAAGCATCTGCCAGTCATTCCTATTATAGCCCAATCCTCCAGCACCCCTTTCCCCCACCCCAACAGCACTCATACTAAAAGGGTGGTATTGTTCACAGAGAAATAGGTCTATAATAAATTCTTTAGGTTAGCCATACACAGCTCATTTTTCCCCCATCAATGCTAACAGTGAGGTTGGAGAAATATGCACTGCCGGTATTGTATTCAGGCACCCATGGCTGCCTGTATACAGTGGCACTGCTAAACAGTGACTGCATCTGATAGGATGGAAAACTTAATTTGGAAAGCATATTTTTTGTTTATGCTTCCCCACACTGTGACTAGACAGTGAAAGGAGGAGCAGCAGACTCATGAGCTCAACTCTCGTTCTCGTTCTTCTCTCCTCCTATCAGAGGGTTCCTTGTAAGTACTGAAACACAACTGATTGACTCCTTGTGTTGCTTCTCCCACTCCTATTCTGAGCTCTTCTATATAGAGATTGCAAGAAGCTAATACTGAGTCAAATTAAGGTACCTACATTAGAAAATATATTTAATGATGTATTCATGAATACAGAGCTGTGCTAATTTGTGCATTTTTTTTATCTCTGGGGAGTTCAGCTTTAACATGGAAATATATCTGATGTTAGGTCCACTTTAAAGAGAGCCAAACACAACTAGACTTATATATATATAGAGTTTAAATATTTGGCCTTAAAATTCACTTGTTCACTTTAGCACCAACCCCTGCAGCTGCTTATATGTTTGCCTCTGAATCAAGGGAGAAATTTCCCTGTCAGACCTGTAGCATAGAGCCCAGGGAAGTCCTCTGAAGCTCCTCCATATCTCTGTGTGACTGGTGGCATTGTCTAGTAGAAGAGTCAACAGGGCAAGTCAGTGTTCTGAGCAGTGAGCACAATGAACTTTATTAAAAAAAACAAAAGCCCATCCATTTATAAGAGCAGCACCAGCAGCTGTCACTGTAAGGACCTTGCTGTGACCTTGAAGGAGAGGGGGGTTGGGGTGTGCAGAAGTGACAGCTGTAGATGGAGGGTTGCTTGGGTACAAAGGTGAGTGATATGGAGGGAGGAGCCCTGCATGCACAAGTGACAGCTGTTTTGGGGGGAAACTGGGTGCACAGATGAGAGCTGTGGATGTGGGGGAGGGAAGGCTGGGTGCATAGGTGGGAACTGTGGATGGAGAGGGTTCAGAGGTGAGATCAGTGAATGGGGGGGGGGGGTCAGATGTTAGATATGGAGATAAAAGGAGAAGGGAATGCAGTTGTGAAATCAATGAATGGAGGGGAAGTCAGAGATGAGAGCTGTTGATTGAGGGGGGATGCAGAAGTGAGTGTTGTGAATTATACGGAGGTTGTATAGGTAAGAGCTGTGGAAAAAGGTGTAAGGGAGGTGAAATCTATGGACAAAGGTGAGATGGATGCACAGAGGTGAGAGTTATGGATGTAGGGGAAAGGTGCAAAGAACAAGCTGTGGATAAAGGTGGGGTTCTGAGGTGAGAGCTGCAGATAAAGTTGGGGGAGATTTCAGGTAAGAACTGAGAATAAAGCTGGGAGGGGGGAATGCAGGGGTGAGAGCTGTGGGTGAAGGGGGTGGTGATGAGGTGAAAACTGTGGACCTTCATTAAGGCGATTGTTCCGTGCAGGGCAGCCCATTCAGGAGGATAGGCTGCCCTATGCGTGATAAGTGAAAATGCTCCAAAACTCACCCCGCATGTTGTAATGCGAGTTCCCGCTATGCAGAGATGTGAACTGGGCTTGACAGCTGAGTGTTTCTGTCCACTCCCACCTATGTACTTGTATAAAGATGGCCACACACTATGAATACTGATTGTATATTGTGTATTTAGTGAGAAGGGTGATCACTGATTGATTGCATTTCATTTAAAAAACGTGCAGCTGGGAATGGGTGGGTAGGTAGGAGGGTGGATGATGCAAGGTGTGTGCTAATAAGGTTAGCTGGTCAACTCCTTCCTGTGTCATAACCTATAGTCTGTCCAGGAAGTAAGACATTACTAATGGATACATTTGGAAATATGGATGAGGACAAGTCAAGTAAGTGTCCATAGATTTAATGGAAAACGTTGATATTTTTGCAAAATAAGTACATTAATGCTATGTGGGTACATAGGGCGGCTGAAATTTAGAAAAAAAAACGTGAACAAAGATGAACTTATCTTTTAACTAAATACAGTTTTCTAAATGTTTTTCTTTTTTTTCAGAACTTCACTAAAAATGTACACAGCAAAAAACTCTACTAAGACTCTACATTGTTACTTAAAAGTCACTTAGAAGATTACTGTACAGAAAATACATTTTTCCCTATTTCAGCATAATGAGTAATAAACATATGTATCCAAATATGTCAGTATCCAATACTTGCTCATTACATACTGTGTACAGGCTTTTCTTCTAGCTCTGCATTACTACTTATTGGCTGCACTTTACTCTTTCTTCTCATTAGTCTATAATTTAGCTACTTATTGATAAAAATGCTAATTCCTATGTGGCTGATTTCTTAACTCAGTACCGGTAAAGTGGTTGTAAACTTCTAAAAATGAAAAAGATATCCCATAGTGTCCAAAGCACCTAGTGTGGTTCCTCTCTGATCTCTCCTTTCTCATGCTATCTGCATGAGTCGCATTGGACAGCCTAACTCAACACCACAGAATCCTGGATAATGGCCCCACCTCCCTGCCCCCACCAGCACACATCAGTGATTAACATCCCCAGCTGTATATGTTTTCTCATGAGAGTGTGTAGAAGGGGGTATGTCCATTCCCTCCACTCAGCTCTCAGATTTCACTGAGCTCTCCTCTCATGCAGTGTATAACATCAGATCCCTGCCTCCCACCTTCAGGAGCTGAGAAAAAGCCTTTGGTCTGTGTGTTTTTGGAGGATGTAAAGAAGAGAAGAATACAGATAAACATGTACAACTTATCTAGGAGGATTTGTTTAATCTCTGTGTTTCACCTGAGGTTAGTCACTTCAGAAGGTATATGTAAGGGTTTACAACCACTTTAAGCAAGCAAAGTGATAACACTGAGCTACTTGGAACTCCTGTTAGTGATTTATCTACAAATCTCTCTATTTAAAGGAAAATAATATACACTGCTCATAAAAAATGAAAGGAAAACTTTGAATACACTTCAGATCTCATTGGGGAAAAATATCATGCTGGATATCTATACTGATATAGACTGGGTAATGTGTCGTTTTAACAAAAGGATGCCACATTGTTTGATGGAAATTAATAATATTAACCTACAGAGGGCTGAATTCAAAGACACCCCGAAAATCAAAGTTAAAAAAATGATGCAGCAGGCTACTCCATTTTGCTGAAATTTCATTGCAGCGAATCAAAGTGGTACTAGATACTCTCGCTACATAAGACTGGGCATTGTCGTGTACCAGGAGGAACCCAGGACCCACTGCACCAGCGGAGGGTCTGACAGTGGTTCCAAGGATTTTATCCTGATACCTAATGGCAGTCAGGGTGCCATTGTCTAGCCTGTAGAGGTCTGTGCGTCCCTCCACGGATAGGTCTCCCCAGACCAGAACTGACCCACCACCAAACCAGTCATGTTGAATGATGCTTTAGGAAGCATAACGTTCTCCACGGCTTTTCCAGACCCTTTCACGTCTGTCACATGTGCTCAGGGTGAGCACTCATCTGTGAAAAGCACAGGGTGCCAGTGGTGAACCTGCCAATTCTGGTGTTCAATGGAAAATGCCAATCGAGCTTCACGGTGCCAGTCAGTGAGCACAGGGCCCACTAGAGGACATCAGGACCTCAAGCCACCCTCATTAAATCTGTTTCTGATCGTTTGGTCAGAGACATTCACACCAGTGACCTGCTGGAGGTCATTTTGTAGGGCTCTGGCAATGCTCATCCTGTTCCTCCTTGCACAAAGGAGCAGATACCAGTCCTGCTGATGGCTTAAGGACCTTCTACGGTCCTATCTAGCTGTCCTAGAGTAACTATCTGTCTCCCAGAATCACCTCCATGCTTTTGAGACTGTGCTGGGAGACACAGCAAACCTTCTCGCAATGGCATGTATTGATTTGCCATACTGGAGCAGTTGGACTGCCTGTGCAACCTCTATCAGGCCCAGGTATCACCTCATACTACCAGTAGTGACACTGACCCTACCTAAATTACAAACTAGTGAAAAACAGTCAGAAACAACGAGTAGAGAAAAAAATGTTAGTGGTCTCCACCTGTAAAACCATTCCTGTTTTGGAGGTCATCTCATTGTTGCCCATCTAGTGCACCTGTTGTTAATTTCATTAACATCAAAGCAGCTGAAACAGATTAACGACCGCCTCTGCTACTTAACTGACCAGATCAATATCCCAGGTGTTTAATTTACTTAATGCTATACTATAAAAGTGTTCCTTTCATTTTTTTGAGCAGTGTATAATAAGCTATACTGTTAGCAATCAAAAGTTTCCTGGGTGACTAGGTTCTTCATAGTGGTTAAAGTGGTTGTAAAGACTCAAGGTTTTTTACCTTTATGCATTCTATGCATGAAGGCAAAACATTTTCTGTGTGCAGTAACCCCCTAAAACTTACCTGAGCCCCATCTTGATCCAGCGATGTGCACGAGAGCCCCAGCTCTCCGAGGACTCTCCCTCCTCATTGGCTTAGACACCATCAGGAGCTCCCACTGCTGTGAATCACAGCCAGTGATCCAATGAGGAGGGGGCAGGGCCGAGCCGTGGCACTGTGTGTGTCAATGGGCACGCAGAGCAGCAGCTTGGGAGGGAGCCTGCTTGGATGCCCCCAGACCAAGCTGCTTGCTCTGGGGGCACTCAGCAGGAGGGAGGAGCCAGGAGCAACGGTAGGGACCAGAGAAGAGGAGGATCAAGGCTGTTCTGTGCAAAGCCAATGCACAGAGCAGGTAAGTATAACGTGTTTTTTTGTTTTGTTTTTTTTTTAATTCTACCTTTAATATTACGGTAACTATGCCCCAGTGAAAACAGAATCATCAATTTCACAAGCACGCATCTTTATTTCAGGACTTTCTGTTTAAAATGTTACATTTGTAATAAAATAATGCCTATGCATTAAGCAATGATTTTTCTAAACATCGATAGAATTACAATTTATCATTGAACCCAAAAATGCTGGGTGCTGTATCTATGCTATGATCCTGGTAAACAATATTTTCATTATAGGTTCGAGAAACATTAATCACATAAACATTTTGGAAGTTTGTAGTTGCCAATCTGAATAAGTGTTTCTACATAAATGTGCTATTCAGTATTCAGTCTGCAAGTCTGCAACAGGACCCATTCTCTACCTAAGTTGTTAAATGATAAAATCATTTTAACGCAAGAGAAGAACTAATATAATTATGGAACCAATGTGAGGAGCAGACATATGTTTATGCAATGCTAAATAATTCAACTTTTTTTCCCTTTGAAAAAATAATTAATTTTACAAGGATAGAGAACACCAAACCAGAATGTAGACCATGAGAAGCAAGTTACCAATATAATCAGGGTTGTAATTAGTGCAAATAAGTCTACTCATTTATCAAACGATTTCTAATAGTATTGTGTGTTTTCAAAACCTGCACCTGCAATCTGGGGCAGCTGACTGTGATAACTTTGTGAAGATCTGCAATAGATTTATCTTTATATTTGTGACATTTTCCGCCTACATTTTTTCCTACATATAAAGTGGTAAGGCATGAGTTTCATATTGGCACAGTGCTACATTACAGATGGAGAGGGGAGAATTTATGACTCGGGCTTTTGTCTCTTAGTAAATCTGCCATTTTGGTCTTGTTTTACCATTTCCTGCCCATACCTAGAGTGCCACGGATACAGGGGGCATCACTAGTGCCAGGCACTCAGAGAACGTGCTCTGCACCTCCGACAGGGTGCTATGGGCCCCCAATACTGCAGTACTTTGGCAGCCAGCATATCCCCTGTCACAGTGATAGAATTTAGAGCCATGGAAAGCTTCTATTAGGCTTTGCTGGGCTCCGACACAACAGGAGGGGGAACCTAGGAGGAACGACATCCCCGGCATTCTAATATTTGTGCTGGGGGAAGGAGAGAATTATTGCTGAAGGCGATATTTGTACAAGGAGGAAGGGGACATTTTGGCTTGTACAGAGAGTTTGTCCTTGTGAGTGAGTGTGCAGATTAGTGCTGGACTCTTTTTTTTTGGGGGGGGGGATCGGATTTATATGGGAGGGGAAACTGGATGAAAGAATTGCTTGCTGACCCCTGCAGTTTCTTACTGACCCCTCCATTCTGTGCATTAAATTCTCTTGTCCCCTGCACTCAGTGCATTACACACACCTAACCCCTGAATTTTGTACATTGCACACTCTTGCTCCTGCATTACATAACCCTGACCCTTGCACTCTGTTGATTATGTACAGTACTTCTGACCCCTACACTCTGTAGATTATGTACAGTACTTCTGACCCCTACACTCTGTAGATTATGTACAGTACTTCTGACCCCTACACTCTGTAGATTATGTACAGTACTTCGGACCCCTACACTCTTTGCATTCCACACTGATGACTATTTATATGAAATTACACTTGATGTGACCTAGATGACCTTCGTGACACAGCTATGTGACCTTGCCCAACGCATGTTGTATATTCTTTGGTCTGTTATGCTGTGGTGATTCTGTTAGTAGTGTTATTGTTTTAATACTCTCTAACCCCTGCTTACATGTATAAAGAAAATTCCCTTTTCCTATAAATAGCAGCTACTGTATGGAATATACCCCTGATATCTATAGATAACCAATAAATAAATACAACGCTACTTAATTATATATACATATAAACGTGCAATTACCTCAAAAACGTGTTATATCTTCAGTTTATGTATGGTTTACTGAGCAATAGCAGTGTACACTGGATCACAAAGCATCGAATGAAGAGTGACAAGTTCCAAGAATAAACACACAGTTTTTATATGGTATCTGTTACACTGTACTATTCTATATCTTGGCCACATATCCAGTGGGAAGGGGGAAACTCTGATTATCTGAGATAAAATTGTCACCTAAAGTGTTGCATAAGTGTCACATATAAATTACATTTGTGTATTAATTAAAGTCTTGTATATCAGCCAAAAAGCTATTAAAAATAACATGAAAGAGAACCCATAATACATAAGAAAAACTAAAGCCAAAGGTACAAGGATGACCGTCCATTCCTATCCACCTGCTTCTAACCACCATCCCACGTATCTAGTTACAATTACCAGCCTAAATTTGTCATTCCTATATTGTCTAGACCAGTGTTTCTCAACTCCAGTCCTCAAGGCGCCCCAACAGGTCATGTTTTCAGGATTTCCCTCAGATGAAACAGCTGTGGTAATTACTAAGCCAGTGAAACTGATCAAATCACCAAATCAAATCACGCAAAATAATGGAGAGCCTGAAAACATGACCTGTTGGGGCGCCTTGAGGACTGGAGTTGAGAAACACTGGTCTAGACAGAACTCTCATCTTAACACAGGTAATACATAAAACTATTAATCCATAAAACACAAGCACAGACAATGTATGACACACTGAGAGAGGAATATCCAAGCATTGCTGAGTGTTGTGGAGCATTTTATACTTATTGAATTAGGGCCGATCCTAGGGTCACAGACGCCTGGGTGCAGAAATATTTCTGGCGCCCCCATGTGTGCGTGGTCATCTTAGTAACTCCTTCCCTTTACAAATGTATCTTTAGCACTGACACAGAGGTGCTCTCCTAAGGAGTCTTTGTTGCCCTGGGATCCTCCCACAATCTCTTAATAATAAACAAAATACAGGAAGAGAAGCAGAATACTCTAACGGACCTGGAGGGGGGTCTCTCTAATGGACACAGAGAGGGCCTCTGTTAGAGAGTCTGTTAGAAAGAGCCCCCAGATAGACTGCAGACATACTACAGTAAATGGTCAGAGACTGCAGACACAATGCAGGAGATGGTCAGAGATTGCGGACATGATACAAGAGATCAATGCATCAACACAGCCTACCAGTGCCCACCAAATGCAGCCTACCAGTGCGCACCAAATACAGCCTTATCAGTGCCCACCAAATGCAGCTTACGAGTGCCCACCAAATGCAGCCTACCAGCGCCCACCAAATGCAGCCTACCAGTGCCCACCAAATGCAGCCTTATCAGTGCCCATCAAATGCAACTTATCAGTGCCCATCAAATGCAACTCATCAGTGCCTACCAAATGCACCCTATCAGTGCCTACCAAATGCAACCTACCAGTGCAACCTACCAGTGCCCACCAAATGCAGCCTTATCAATGCCCACCAATTGCAGCCTACTAGTGCCCACCAAATGCAGCCTACCAGTGCCCCTGGATCACACAGAGCGGCGGCGATCTCCTGCTGTCACGGAACTTGGATTTGACTCACCCGGGCGGCCGCTGTAACAAAGTCCCACCTTCTAGGCCCCTATGATACACATCTCACTGATTACATTTCACTGCATTGGATCAGTGTTCCGTCTATTACAGGAGCCCGATATAGGAGGCTGAACATTGTCACAGCGCCGGCGGGCATTTCAGACAAAAGCTCCGTGCAGCGTGTGTGACATACACAAGGAGAGGAGCAGGGCCATCTTTAATATTGATTGGACCCTGGGCAAACATTTTCTTGGGCCCTCCTAACCCCATGCAATTTCACTCTCCACTCCAACATCCCCAAAAAACAAAGAAACACTTTGACTAAAAAACTTTATAATGTAAACATAAAGAACTAGTCCACACTCCCTAATTGGTCCAGGCTCATTGATTGGTTGCTAGAGGTTACTGCACATCAATAACAATCACTGATTGGTTAATTGAGGTTACTGCAGATGTTTACCGCTCACTGATTGGTTGCTAGAAGTTACTGCTTTTCATTACCGCTCACTGACTGGTTGTAGCATGTCATTACCAATCACTGGTTGCAAAAAGTTACTACACTGTATTATTGCTCACGATTGGTTGCTAAAGATTACAGATGGTCACTACTGTTCACTGATTGGTTGCTAGAGGTTACTGCACATTATTTCCACTCACTGATAGGTTGCTATCGGTTACTATGCATCATTACCACATACTTATTGGGTGCTAGAGGTTACAGCACATCATTACAGCTCACTGATTGGTTGCTGAAAGTTACAGCACATCATCTGCTCACTGCCTGCACACCATAGATTCTGGAGGTGAGGGAACCTACCAATAGATAGAAAATTCTAGAACTTCTTATTAGCAATGAGCCACCCTCTGCTCCCCCAACAGTGGCTGCGGCCACCCTGGTATCTGAGCAAGGTCACTACTCTCATTGGCCATTTGCACTGTCCATCTACCATTGGGCTGCTGCTGTTTGGGCAGAACACTGTAGAATCCAGGGTGCAGACTGCATATATTGTGTGTCTACACATTGCGAAGTGTACATGCTGGAAAGCAAAAGCTAGTTTGGCACCACTCCCGAAGGAGCCGCTTGGTAATTTTGGGTTCTCTGTTCTCCGTCTGGACTTCAAGAACAACCTCAGCCCCTCTGACACACCGGGTTAAATAAAAATTACTACAGGCACAAGTAAAGACACAAGTGTAAAATACCTTTAACCTGGCTGTGAATTACTACTAGTAAATAGACACACACCCATTTAGTGGTAAATACTCTGAGCCCGAGTTCACAATGTAGCGATGTCAGACATCGCATGTGATTTGCACCTGCACTGCGGTGCCGATCAAATGTGATGTCTGTGCAGTGCAAGTTCAGCCACACAGCTGTATGGCTGAACTCGCATTGGATTTGCATAAAAAAAAAGGTGCAGGGACTTTTTTTCCCACACTGGAATCGGATCGCATGGGTGTTCTCACCCATGCCATTCGATTTCTGTCTGAATCCACAGTTCAACTGCGATCTGTGAAATGATCTGGGGGTGTCATTAACATTGTATTGACATCCGTAGAAGTTCACAGGGGGCAGTGTGAACTGCCTGGGGGAGAGATGCGATGTGGGAACCGGCCCTGAACTCGCGCTGGTTCCCGGATCACTACAGTGTGAATCTAGGCTTAATTGATATGGGTTGGAATGAATGGCAACTTGAACATAAATAAGCACACAGCAGGTAAATTATGACACAATCTGCTAGTGTAATAACTTTGGCAAATATTACGTTTTATACCACTAACTAGAATATAAAGGTGAGTTAGCAAAACTACAATAAACAATATTAATAAACAGTAAATGCAGTATAGATGAGGAAAATACTACAATAGATTAGAGTGCATTCTAAGGGATTGACAGGGGTACAGAATCTCTCAGGGAGGTACCTCTTTCACTAAATAAAGTGACAAGGCCGCACGGCAAAAACTGTTATGCCGCGTACACACGAGCGGACTTTTCGACCGAACTGGTCCGACGGACTGAATCGGGCAGACAATCCGACCGTGTGTGGGCCTCATCGGACATCCGACAGACCTTTTTGGTCGAAAATCCGACGGACTTTAGATTTGAAACTTGTTTCAAATCTTCCCGGCGGAACTCTGCAGCACTCAGTTCCTATGGGGAAACCCGTTCGTCTGTATGCTGGTCCGATGGACCAAATACGACGAAAGGGCAGCTACAGCACCTGCCTACGAGAATGTTTTGATAGGATCACGCTGGTTCTCGGCGACAGGGTACTGTGCATCTCACGCTCGCTGCAATAGGAAAAACACATTTTCCTATTGCAACGAGCACGAGAGGGAGGCGACAATGTCACTTAGGTCTGGTATGGATTTTAAGGGGACCCCCCTACGCTGAAAAAACGGCGTGGTGGTCCCCCCAAAATCCATACCAGACCCTTATCCGAGCACGCAGCCCGGCCGGTCAGGAAAGGGGGTGGGGACGAGCGAGCGCCCCCCATCCTCAACCGTACTAGGCGGCATGCCCTCAACATGGGGGGTGGGTGCTTTGGGGGGGGCCCTGTGGGCCCACCCAAAGAACCTTGTCCCCATGTTGATGAGGACAAGGGCCTCTTCCTGACAACCCTGGCCGTTGGTTGTCGGGGTCTATGGGTGGGCGGCTTATCGGAATACAGGAGCTCCCTTTAATAAGGGGGCCCCCAGATCCTGGCCCCCCACCCTATGTGAATGAGTATGGGGTAAATCGTACCCCTACCCATTCACCTGGGGAAAAAACACACTAGACAGGTTTTAAAAGTAATTTATTAGGCAGCTCCGGGGGGTCTTCTTCCGACTTCAGGGGTCTTCTTCCGACTTCAGGGGTCTCTCCGGCCTCTTCTCCCGGTGTCTGGTTCTTCTACCGCTCTCCGGTTCTTCTGCCAGGCTCCTCCGCTATCTTCTGCTCTTTTGCCGCTCTTTTGCTAGCGGTGGCCCGGTCTTCTCTGTCGTCTTGTTCCCTCTTCTCTTCTTCTGATGTTGACACAACGCTCTCTCCTGCTGTAATGCTGTGTGAGCGGTGCGCAATGACTTATATAGACATGGGGCGTGGTAACCAGGTGACGACACCCGGTGACCCTGCCCGGGGCATGATGGGACTGTGATGTCATAAGGGGTGGGGTCACACAGCATTACAGCGGGAGAGAGCGTTGTGTCAACATCGGAAGAGGGAACAAGACGACAGAGAAGACCGGGCCATCGCTAGCAAAAGAGCAGAAGGTAGCGGAGGAGCCCGGCAGAAGAACTGGACACCGGAAGAAGAGGCCGGAGAGAGCGGAGAAGAACCGGACACCAGGAGAAGAGGCCGGAGAGAACGGAGAAGAACTGGACAAAAGGAGAAGAGGCCGGAGAAACCCCCGAAGTCGGAAGAAGACCCCCGAAGTCGGAAAAAGAAGACCCCCTGGAGCTGCCTAATGAATTACTTTTAAAACCTGTCTAGTGTGTTTTTTTATTGACACTTTTTTCCCCAAGTGAATGGGTAGGGGTACGATATACCCCATACTCATTCACATAGGGTGGGGGGCCAGGATCTTGGGGCCCCTTATTAAAAGGGGCTCCCGGATTCCGATAAGCCCCCCGCCTGCAAACCCCGACAACCAATGGCCAGGGTTGTCGGGAAGAGGCCCTTGTCCTCATCAACATGGGGACAAGGTGCTTTGGGGTGGGGGGCCCGCAGGGTGGGGGGCGCTCGCTCATCCCCACCAGCCTTCCTGACTGGCCGGGCTGCGTGCTCGGATAAGGGTCTGGTATGGATTTTGGGGAGACCCCCACACCGTTTTTTCGGCATAAGGGGTTCCCCTTAAAATCCATACCAGACCTAAGGGCCTGGTATGTTCTGCAACGGGGCTCGCAAGGTGTCAACCTCGGCGATAAAAGCGACGAGATTGACTTCCTTTTCTAGTCCCATCGTACCCGAGTCATGTTCAAAATGAACGGACTTATCCGTGTGTGGGCAAGTCCGTTCATTCGGAAGTACGCCGTAACTCCGTCGAATGTCCGTCGGGAAGACCGGCTCACCTAGTCTGTCGAAAAGTCGGGTCATGTGTAGACAAGTCCGTCCGTTCAGAAATTCCGTCGGAACTCCGTCGGGAAGACCGTCGGACCTAGTCTGCCGGAAAGTCCAGTCGTGTGTACAAGGCATCAGAAGCAGACTTTAGTCCTGAGCCCGGTAATAGTTGGCGCACTATAAGGAAGTCAATAGGCCTGCAGGCAGTAGCTATAGAACTATAGGATAGCTGAAAGGTACAGTATCTCACAAAAGTGAGTACACCCCTCTCTTTTTTGAAAATATTTTATTATATCTTTTCATGTGACAACACTGAAGAAATTATACTTTGCTACAATGTAAAATAGTGAGTGTACAGCTTGTATAACAGTGTCAATTTGCTGGCCCCTCAAAATAACTCAGCACACAGCCATTAATGTTTACACCGCTGGCAACAAAAGTGAGTACACCTCTAAGTGAAAATGTCCAAATTGGGCCCAATTAGCCGTTTTCCCTCCCTGGTGTCATGTGACTCGTTAGTGTTACAAGATCTGAGGTGTGAATGAGTAGCAGGTGTGTTAAATTTGGTGTTATCGCTCTCACTCTCTCATACTGGTCACTGGAAGTTCAACATGGCACCTCATGGCAAAGAACTCTCTGTAGATCTGAAAAAAAGAATTGTTGCTCTACATAAAGATGGCCTAGGCTATAAGTTTGCCAAGACTCTTAAACTGAGCTGCAGCATGGTGGCCAAGACCATACAGCAGTTTAACAGGACAGGTTCCACTGAGAACAGGACTTACCATGGTCGACCAAAGAAGTTGAGTGCATGTGCTCAGCATCATATTCAGAGGTTGTCTTTGGGAAATAAACGTATGAGTGCTGCCAGCATTGCTGCAAAGGTTGAATGGGTGGGGGGTCAGCCTGTCAGTGCTCAGACCATACGTCGCACACTGTATCAAATTGGTCTGCATGGCTGTCGTCCCAGAAGGAAGCCTCTTCTAAAGATGATGCACAAGAAAGCCTGAAAACAGTTTGCTGAAGACAAGCAGACTAAGGTCATGGCTTACTGGAACCATGTCCTGTGGTCTGATGAGACCAAGATAAACTTATTTGGTTCAGATGGTGTCATGCAAGTGTGTCTTGCCTACAGTCAAGCATTGTGGTGGGAGTGTCATGGTCTGGGGCTGCATAAGTGCTGCCGGCACTGGGGAGCTACAGTTCATTGAGGGAACCATGAATGGCAACATGTACTGTGACATACTGAAGCAGAGCATGATCGCCTCCTTTCGTAGAATGGTCCGCGGGGCAGTATTCCAACATGATAACGACCCCAAACACACCTACAAGGCGACCACTGCCTTGCTAAAGAAGCTGAGGGTAAAGGTGGTGGACTGGCCAAGCATGTCTCTAGACCTAAACACTATTAAACATATGTGGGGCATCCCCAAACGGAAGGTGGAGGAGCGCAAGGTCTCTAAAGTCCACCAGCTCCGTGATGTCGTCATAGAGGAGTGGAAGAGGACTCCAGTGGCAACGTGTGAAGCTCTGGTGAACTCCATACCCAAGAGGGTTAAAGCAGTGCTGGAAAATAATGGTGGCCACACAAAATATTGACACTTTGGGACCAATTTGGACATTTTTACTTAGGGGTGTACTCACTTTTGTTGCCTGCGGTTTAGACATTAATGGCTGTTTGTTGAGTTATTTTGAGGGGACAGCAAATGTACACTGTTATACAAGCTGTACACTCACTACTTTACATTGTAGCAAAGTGTCATTTCTTCAGTGTTGTCACATGAAAAGATATAACAAAATATTTATAAAAATGTGAAGTGGGTACTCACTTTTGTGAGATACTGTAATTCTTAATGGCTCAGTCTTTAGTTGGAGGTAACGAATAGCGGCCACAAGGCCCTCTCACCAGACCCAGTGATGCAGCAGCAGTGACTCCTCTTATCAGGTGTCAGCATGGCTTGCCCATGGTGACTGTAGTAAGCAGCACAGCAGGTCCGTACCCTTGGCAGCAGCTTGGTCCCACCACACTCAGATCACACTCTGTACTTTTTGGTAGTCCTACAGACACAGCAGTGGGCTTTCACTGGCATAGGCTCCCTCTCTTCCTTAGATGACATCCCTCAGCATGGCCCTCTCACACACTTGTCAAGTGTATTACTCAACATGAGAAGAAAATATTGCCTGGGAAAATCTGGTTCTCTCCTACCCCCATCCACACCTCTCCTCCGTACCCCCCATCCACAGCTCTCTTCTGTACCCCCCACCCACAGCTCTCCCCTGTACCCCCCCATCCACAGCTCTCCTCTGTATCCCTCCCCCATCCACAGCTCTCCTCTGTTTCCCCCATCCACAGCTCACCTCTGTTTCCCTCCCCCATCCACAGCACTCTTCTGTACCCCCAATTTACAGCTCTCCTCTGTATCCCCCCCAATCCACAGCACTCCTCTGCACCCCCCGTCCACAGCTTACCCCTGTACCCTGGCGTCCACAGCTCACCCCTGTACCCGGCATCCAAAGGTCACCCCTCCAAGTGGCATCCACAGCTCACTCTGGTACCCTGTGTACACAGCTCACCCCTGTACCCTGTGTCCACAGCTCAGCCATGTACCCTGTGTCCACAGCTCACCCCTGTACCCTGTGTCCATAGCTCACCCCTGTACCCCGTGTCCACAACTTACCCCTATACCCCCCATCCACAGATCACGTCTGTACCCCGCATCCACAGCTTACCCCTGTACCCCGTGTCCATAGATCACCCCTGTACCCCGTGTCCACAGCTCACCCCAGTACCCCATTACCACAGCTCACACCTTTACCCCGTGTCCACAGATCACCCCTGTACCCGTATCCACAGATCACCCCTGTACCCCATGTCCACAGCTCACCCCTGTATCCCATGTCCACAGATCACCCCTGTACCCTGTGTCCACAGCTCACCCCTGTACCCCGTGTCCACAGATCACCCCTGTAGCCTGTGTCCACAGATCACCCCTGTACGCCGCATGAACAACTCAACTCTTCCCCACCAAAGCTTATACAACATGCCCCCCTCCCTACACAACTGTCACCTCTTTTCACAAATTCACACACACACAAACACACACACACTTTAGAGCTCTTATCTCTTCACAAATTCAGCCCCCCCTCCTCTTTTTACAGCTTTCACCTCTTTTCAAATCCAGCAGATGATTGTCAAGATGATTGTCTGCAAAAGCGCCCCTTCCCCACACACTCTGCGCAGTGCTGCTGACCAGAATAGGAGGGAGGAGGGCGGGCGAGGGGGAACACAGAGCGACGCTCTGCTGCTCACACTCCCTGTCACAGCTGCTCTGACAGAGAAGAAAGTGCGGCAAGCAGCCAACAGCTCTCCCTTCTCACATATTCAGGGCAAGTTTGTACTAACCGGAGAGCAAGGGTGCGGGGATCGGCTGCACTCACACTGCCTCATGCTAAAGACGACCCTGGAGAGGAGGAGGGAGGGAGCACTCTGGCACATCGGCGTTCCCTCCTCTGCCGCGCCTGGGTGCAGCGCACCGCGCACACCCGCCCAGGATCGGCCCTGTATTGTAATTGGTGGACTTGTTGCATGTGTTTATTATGTAACAGAGTTGGAGTACTGCACATTTTTTTGCACTCTGATGTGTTTATGTGATATTTTAGTGATAACTCTATGTATATATAAGCACTTTAATCAGTGGCGGCCCATCCATATGGGGCGCACAGGTGCTGCCCCCCCATCCATGCGTCCGGCCCCTAATCTACATGCAGGGCACCGGATGCATGGATTCCAATGGGGGGTGTTTTTTTTTAAAGCGGGGGTCCACCTATCTATCGTTTTTTTTTTTTTTTTTTGAGTTCATTCACAAAATTTTCTTCTCAGCATTACATACTCACATATTGTGTGTAATATGTCCGCCTGTGTCAGATTTCGTCGGAAAGAATAACTTATATTATTCACTGCAGGCGGTTTCCATCTTCATTGTGGGCATTTGAAGCCCACAAGCATTTATTTCCTGGATGTGGTGAATTCTGTGCTCCCAGCATTCACCGCTCGTTCCCACACATGCTCAGTGGCATCCTGGGAAGCCTGAGACTAGCTCCCAGGAGTCTGGGAGAGGCTAGAAACACGCCTACTCCCACGGGAGGAGAACCAGGAAGTGCAAAGAAGAATAGAAAAATAAAAGGTAATTACGGCGATTTAAATTTTTTTAAACAGCATGCCAGCATCTAGGCAAGGAAGAGAATACATACAGATATTGTTCAAAATTTGGGTGGAACTCCGCTTTAAGCACGTGATGTGATCCAGAGGCTCTAATAGGCTTCAAAATAGGGTGGGCTCAGGGCGCCTGAGCACTGCGCTCCGTGACCACCCAGTTGTATGACACTAATGAATGAATATGCACTGTTTGCCACCCCCCCAAAAAAAAAAAAAAAATACCATCGGCCGCCACTGACTTGTAATATGTTTTATAGATTACTTGCACTGATGCACATTTTTGTGGTAACTGCTCATTTATATGTATATATGATTAAGTAGCGCCATGGGCATCCGCAGAACTTATTCTGGGGGGGTGGCATCATTTAAGGATCAAAATAGAAACAGGCCGACATTCAACCTGTTTGTACGGGCAGCTGGTCTAACAGAAGCCAGCCAATCTGGCTTCTGTCGAAGGGGCAGGACCGAAAAAGGTCTGCTGATTGGCTCTCTATGAGCAATCTCAGCTAATGGGTGAGAGCAATGGCATGGGGGGTGTGGCGTCCCTTATCAGAACACAATAGAACAGCAGGGGTGATCACTAACGTTGGATTGTTAGTCCAGCGGCTACTTGTTTTTGACAATGCCATGAAGGGGAGGGGCTTCGTCATTACCACTGTGCCAATAAATTTCAGCCTCACTGCGCTCATCAAATGCAGCCTCACTGTGCCCATCGTATGCAGCCTCACTGTGCTCATCAAATGCAGCCTTACTGTTCCCATCAAATGCGGCCTCACTGTGCCCATCAATTGCAGCCTCACTGTGCCCATCAAATTTTGCCTCACTGTGCCCATTGTTTGCAGCTTCACTGTGCCCATCAATTGCAGCCTCACTGTGCCCATCAAATACCGCCTGTACAGTACAGAGGGTGTACAGTAGTGTATATAGAGGAGGTGGATGGTATTGGAAGGAAGGTGGGGGTCTATATAGCTGTATACATACAGGACAGATGATGTATATCTGCAGTCAGTGATGATGGAGGAAGGTCTCTATATACAGGAAGGAAGGTGGGTGTATACAGCTAGATATATACCCGCCTTCCTTAGACCCTTATCTTAACTTATATCAGCACATGAACCTACCTCATTACATTTTTTGTATTCTATTCTGTGCGAGTATACAACCGAGATCTTTAGGCCCTGGCTGTACAGGCCCTTAATTTTCAATTCTTACCAATATATGGATTTTATTCCCCTCTTTCTTTTTTATTTTTATTTTTAAATTTTCTATTTTTATATTCTGTGGATACATAGTTTGTGATTTTTTCTTATACATATAGACCTACCACCACATTGGTTCTATAAAGGAGGGAGAAGAGGAAAAGAGAAAAAGAGAGAGAAAATTTTTTCTCAATTTTTTTCTAAAATTTTTAATTTTTTTTCTATTTTTTCTTTTTTGCCGATTCCGTTTTTATTATTCCTTTATATACCATTCATACATTATCATTATGTTGCGGGTTTTTCCCGTGTCTTATTTTAAGTAATACTGTTTGTGTGGTTTGGTTTGGGACAGACCTTGGGCAGCTATACATTTATATACATCTTTTATTACTGCCCCAGCACACACATATTTTGACATATGGTATTTATTTATTTAACTCTCTGGATATATATATATATATATATATATATATATATATATATATATATATATAATTTTTTATATATATATTTTTATATATATTTTTTTTTTCTTACACATTTCTTCACCTCACTTCATTTTTCTTCATTTTTTATTTTTATTTTTATTTTTATTTATTTTATTTTTAACTTATGTACATATTTTTTAATTTTTCTACTATTTGATGTGTATTTTATATGTTTTCAGGGCACACAATAGTAAAGGTATTTAGTGCCGTTATATTCTTGAACTCATATATTTTTGAACTTATGCTTCCCTCCTTGCTGATTATATAGTTTTAGTACATTCTATAAAAAATATATACTCTTTGGAATGCAAAATGTATATTTCTATGTTGCGGATTTGAAGACAAATGGAGGTGCCAAAAGATACTATTCCCCTTTCTACCCACTTGATGGCGCATGACTATCATCAGGGATACCATTAGATTCCAATTATAAGTCACGAGGGCGGATTAGAAACATTTGATTGGTGATCGCGGCACCTCCATTTCCCTATATAGACGTGTGGAGTACCAAGATGGCCGAGCCTCAGATGACGTCTTGATGACGAAACGCGTAAGGCGTGGCCTCGGGATACGCACACGTCGGCATCTCTCTGCTTGAGTTAGTTCCGGTTTCGAGCATGCGGGCGGTGGAATGCACGCCACACCACGCTGCCCACCAGCTGCGAGCCGGCTATTGGAGCGCTGTCAGCTCCTGTGTTTACAAACTGCTTTTAACTAAATTTGACCATACCCTTATGGATTTTTATTAAATAAAACCCATTTTTTCGGATTCACGCTATGAAGTTCTTTCTTTCCCTATTATATATGGATGTTTAACATTTGGGGATACAAAAACATCAGAGAAGGATAAACACCCCTGGACGGAGGACCGCTTCCTGGACTCGCCATTGCAGGATTTTCTACATACGCCTTTTACCCCTGCAGGGGTTAGGCAGTCCGGTGAGTGTAAGCACGAGTGGGGGTGCAGTGAAGGACGGGGGCAACACCAGTCAATGCTGAAACCACGTTCTTTTCACCAAAAGGATACACTTTAGGACCTTGATTTTGGACACTTACCGTTTTTTCATATACATTTTTCTTCACCCTTCACATATTCCTTTGTTGGACTTTTTATGTACACATGCTGGGGATTTTTCACTATCATAACTTTTTACTGTCATAACTGTTTGTTCCTTATTGCCAATACTGTTTTATTGCCATAAGTGTTTATTTTGGAGTTTTTGTTTTTACTTTTGGGCACATTCCTATACATATATAGGCAGTTGGTTTATATTGAGACATTGGCACATATATATTTATTTTAGGAGCACGTTGCACTTTATTATCACTTGCTGGAAGTGTTGTTTGCACTCTAATAGCTCCCACAACACACTGGTCACACACATATTAATTGTTTTATATTTATTTTTTATTTTCTACATGTATGTCTCCTTTTTTCTTGCACTTGTAGGAATTATCATCTAATGCACATATAGCCGGACAGCGCCAATTCCCCTATTTATAGCAATTTTTTATACTGGATTTCACCTAGGTGATTTTCATTTTTAGGGGGGCAGCAGTCCTTTCCTGTCCCTATTCTCCTAAGCGCGGAATTACCGTCACCCATTCACAGCTAGATATATACTCGCCTTCCTTACTGTATATAGAGGCCTTCCTCCATCATCACTGACTGCAGATATACATCATCTGTCCTGTGTACAGTTATATATACAGGACAGATGATGTATATCTGCAGTCAGTGATGATGGAGGAACACAGGAAGTAAGGTGGGTGTATATAGCTGTAAACAGGAGGAGGACAGGACCGATAATATGATCTTTCCAGAATTCCAGCAATAGCTTCCACTTAGTTCCAACTTTCCAATATACTCCTCCTAAGTTGTTGTTACCTGTGGTTCTTTACTCAGTCACTGCTGAAAGGTATGATTCCATGCCAGTCCAGTATGCCACTTGACGTCACTTCATAAATTTTTCCTGTGATGAGGACACCCCGGGCCTAGACAGCGACAAGTCCTCCATGTTTCTGCACTTTGGCTCTGCACTGCACAGTAGGGAGGGAGTGACTCACTGGAGGCTGGAGCCAAGCGGACCAATCGTATCGAATCAGAGCAACAGCACCAGACAGCAGTCACTCAGCTCAGTGGAAGTCAGAAAAAAGGCCATGGCGGCCCCTTGCAGATTCCAGGGGGGCAAGTGAGTAATGCTGTATTTATTTATTTTTTGAGTATTATTGTTTTGCATTTCATTGTCAGTTTCAAGCAGGTATTATGGGTAAAATGGAGGCGGGAACCTAATGATAAAAAAAGGATTTGCCTGGGGCCCATGTTGGCTATCAGTACCCCTGATTAGCATGAATATCTGTACATCTAATGTAATTTCTATATAGCAATTATACGTAGTATATCTATGGCCAGAATTAAAATCATAAATTCATTTTTTATTTTTTCCAGAATTGTTATTGTTTTCTGGATAATTTCTACAAACAAGAGGTTATCATACAAAATGTGTCAAATAATGCTTATATTGGAAGAATGGTATATTTATGGCCTACTCCAATTAATCTTAAATTATATTTAAGGTTAAAAATGTACTTATTGAAAAATCCCACATATTTTCTTCCTTGAAGTCTGTAGCACATAAACACCATGCCCTGTGAGTAGGCAGTGCTGTGTCACAGAATTCACCATACAGGAATCACGCAGTCAGCAAGGTACCATGGAATATGTAGTCCTTAGAAATTGAAAGTAACAACTAAGGAAATGCTGCAAAGCAAGGCAGGAATCCAGAAGGTTATGAAAAGAGATGACCAGCAGACAAGCAGAACTCTCAACATGGCAAAAGATTTTTCAAGTAAGCGTATATTGTCAATAATAACTATTGTTTGTACTGTTATTACATTTCTGATATTATAAAATGGAAGCATATTCTGTGACCATCAAAACTATTTGAATTGGAAGTAAATACAATCCAGTGTTATACAAAATAAACATTATGGAAAGAAAGTTAGAGGTTTGTACTACTTCCCTCCTGTGCGAAACACAGAACTTTTGAGTGTATTTGTTTTACTGAGTTTAGATATTACAGGCTCGTCAAAGCAGTGGTAGCTGTATAGTGTACCTGCAAGACGCATGATTACGAGCGTGCAGCTTATGCTTGGCTGCTGTCAATCTGCAGTTAGCACGCTGAGCTAAATCAGCCCAGTGTTTAGTTAATGTCTGTGTAGGTGCCGAGTCAGCACAGTGGGAGAACTGCAGCAGATACCTTACAGAGCAGCACAGTTACTAAAAAACTACTTAGCACATTGCCTGCCAACTCTTCCAGCAATTAGAAAAAAACTATCATTAAAATGGACCTGGCTTAATTGCCTCCACCAGCCAAGGCTCTATTTATATTAAAGAATCAAAAGCAGAACGTGGGTCTTTAGACTGAGAATTAGCAAATACTCATTAAAACAAACAATAACATCCTTGACATCTTTGAACTTTTAAACTCTATTAACAGGTTGTAATGACAAGTTAAACGTAAGTGACAAAGATCTGCAATTGTGCCAAGAGTGCAATACCTTACATGAACTGGCCATATTGAATGATTGGAAATTTACATTACATTTGTGTCACATACACAGACAATGGGCTAAGAAAGTCAGAGTACAAAAAACTGTGTCTGCCATGCTTATTTGTACTACAGACATCTGAAAGATTAAAAAGGATTTAAAGGAGCTTGTCATTTTAATCTTACCTTCACAAAGCATATGTATACATCATATACTGTACACATTCGTGCTCCAGGACAGTGATTCAATATGTAGTAAAGCATGGATAAGGATGACAGCCTCGAACCTGCACAAAAAACAAGTCAATAAAGGCAGATTCCATATCCTTTCACCTACAGGTTCTCTTTAATTTTGTGTGACCTTTGCAATCAGTGGCGGCCGCTCCATTAGTAGCACAGTTGCACCGCCCCCCTAATCCATGCACCCAGCCCCTAATCTACATGAAGGGCCCCAGAAGCCTGGATTTCAATGGGTTTTTTTTCTTTTAAGCACATGATTAGAGACTGAGGCTCTAATTGGTTTAAAAAAAAAGGGTGGGCTCGGGGCGCAGAGCACTGCTCTCTGAGCCCATCCAGTTGTGTGACAATAGCAAATTATTATTTACTATTGTCTTCCTGCTTCTCCTCCCAGCCAATCAGGAAGCAGTTTGGCCAAAAGGAGAAGCTTCCGTATTGGTCGCCGAGGAGGAGGAGATGCAGGCGGAAGCCACCGAAGCTGCCCGTGACCTAGATGGGGTAAGTTTGGGGCTGGTTTGTTTTCCACCCCCCCCCTACCAAAAAGTGGAGCACCAGCCGCCACTGTTTTCCATACAGCCAGAAAAATATTCCAAACGCACAGATTCCTGGAGATGGCAGTAAAGTATCAGAATAAAGGAAAGGGATGGTCGGCACTCAGGATGACATCGAAAATAGTATTTCTTTATTAAATGCATGTACAAAGCTGTAAAACAGCCTACGCGTTTCGAATGTTAGTCCTTGTCCTTTGTACATGCATTTAATAAAAAAAAAACTATTTTGGATGTCATCCCGAGTGCCGACCATTCCTTTCCTTTATTCTGGTACATTGGAGGTGTCAGCAGCCTCAACGTCTGAGCACTGGTTGGAGCTTTGTTTTTTTTTTCCAGGAAAATTTTATTTTAGGAAAAAAAAGCAATTACAGAAATCTCGATCAACTGTTGTGTACATAACTGAATTTTAAATCAACAAGATTTCAATACATGTAAAATTTTGTCACTTCAACATAAACCTTTACATGGTGGATCTGGACCTACTATTCCGTTCAGTATGATCTACATTTTGTCATTAAGCTTTATCCAAGAAGGGGCCCCATGTAGAGTGTGACTACTGCTAAGATTCTCAGACAAGTAGCGGGGAAGGGAAAGGTGTCTTAAGTAGAATACGTGGGCATAGTTTAATAGTTTTTGGAGGGAGTTGCAAATAGTAATAGTGAGGGATTCGCCATGTGTTAGGCCCAAGTTTGGTTCTTATAGAGTGTAGGGGCAGAGCTTTTATGTGGGAAGGTTGCAATGCCTATTTACCTATTTTCCATGGCTGTAATATAGGTGGGCACTGTAGCAACCACCGGCTGGAAACCAGAAACAATACAGAATGGGAGATATGACACCAGCACACCAAGGATCTCTGAAAAAACATCCAAGAGTTTTATAAAATTATGACATCAAAATATAAACCAGCGATGTTTTGGGGCCAAGCAGGACTCCTTCCTCAGGCATGTGACCTGCCAATGGGGTGATTGGTGGAAGTAAGGCCGGCTATTGACAGTTTGAATCTTGGACAGTTTAGCAGGAAGTGGTCGAAATTTGAACCATGTATGGGCAAGCTGAATGTACCAAGTTGATTGATCAATCAACTTGGGTACAAGCAGCCTGCAGGATTGTATATGTGGTATAGCCACTAGCTATAAACACTGTCTCAGCGGAAGGGATTTCCCTGTCAACACCAGTGGTTGCAGGAAAGAAATTTGCTGTGTATGGCCTGCTTAACTGTAAGCACTCACTTTGCCTTTTAGAAAATGCTTACATGTGCCTGCAAACAGATGCATTAAAGTTGTCATGGTTTTACTATATACCTAAAACTCCATTAGTTGCTAATACTACATGCTGTACAAAATAAAACAACAATGCTCTTTTTCTTCACTTGCTTTTCATAGCGGTATCTCTTGTTGCAGCCTCCTGATAAGGAAATGTATTGTATGTTGATAATATAAATTGACTTTTTAAATAAGGAGTTTTTGCTACTAAGTTCCTGTTTGATGTTTAATTTAAATCTATACATTTGAAACTGGTATTGTATATCTTTGTTTTACAAATAAACTTTAATACATGACACGTATTCCAAAAGCAAAGAGAAAGAAACAACCAACAGAGGATACTTACTTTGTAATTCCCTTGCCTGAATAAAACCTCCCACTGAGCTTTCTAATGAGGGATGCGTTAAGCCTGGTACACACTATTAGATTTTTTTTTCCATTCAATCCAGCGGGCTGAAAGGAAATTAAAAAAAAAAAAAAAAAAATGAGGCGCTCAGAAGGAGCTTGCTGTCCTAACTATGCAATGTTCATACAGCGATCTCCCACTGAAATATTGTGTTTTGACAGGAGGATAGCCCCCGCCAACCAGAACACACCAGTCAGCGCTCACAGCCATTGACTGCCAGTGCTGATCAGATGCTGGTTTTCCAGCATGCCCATTGGACAGAAGCCCGACGTTAGGCCAGCTTCTTTCGGACAGGCTGCTGTACACACTGGCAGATGTTGGCCAGTTTCTGTTGAATTGGCCAATATTCGGCCATTGTGTACTAGCCTTTACTGCTGTGATGAGTGATTCCAATAAACAAGGGGCTTCCTACAGCAGAGCTGTCACATGCCTGGTAGAGGCCGAGCTGATGAGAGGGCATACCTTTATACCTCCTGCCCACAAGCTGGAGTTAGAGACAGGGTGTAGCAGGGAGAGGAATGGCATAGGTGCCTGTTGGGTTGGAAACAGCAGGAGATCAATAGACAGTGTTGGAGTTGCATTTCTTCAGTAGATGCTTGGAGCAGGTCTGTGCAAGAAGCTGGTGCACAGGTCATACACAGGAACTTGCAGGTAAAAGGGGAAGAGCCATAGTCAGAACAAGCAGGGTGAGCAACTTCCAAGAAGTAAAGATACCAAATCAAGGGATGATCAAAGTTCCGGTCAAGGTCATTAACAGAGGGGTACCGAGAGTGCAGGCAGGAGTCATAGTCAGGATACACAACAAGGTCACCAACCATAAAGCTGAATGCAGCAGAGTCAGGAAGCAAGCCAGGTTAAACAGAGGATAGCAGAACGCAGGTTAGGTCACAGGTAAGTATTTCTCCCCAGTTGTGCTGTGCTTTTAATAGGAGTCTTGGCACCAAAGCCAATGCTAGCTGTGCAGCCTCATTTCTACTCATGCATGAGAGATAGCATAAAGCCTCATACACACTAAAAACCTGGCAGCTCAGAAGTAGCCGCTGGACTAACAATCCAGCGTTATTACAGTGATCACCCCCGCTGTTCTATTGTGTTCTGATAAGGGACGCCAACCCCCCCCCCCCTCCAGTGCTCTCAGCCATCGGCTGAGTTTTCCGATCGAGAGCCAATCGGCACACTTTTTTCAGTCGTGCCCTTTCAACAGAAGCCAGAATGGCTGGCTTCTGTCAGACCAGCTGCCCGTACAAACGTAATGAATGTCGGCCGGTTTCTATTGAACTGGCCAATGCTGGCCGACATTTGGCCCGTGTGTACTAGGCTTTGCACTGTTTGCATTCCACATCCCCGACTATTTTGATGAAATGACACTTGGTGTGACCTAGATGACATTTGGGACCTTGCTCAGCACATTTCTTGATTTTGTATAATCTTTGGTCTTTTATGCTGTTATGATTTTGTTAGTAGTATTATTGTTTTAATACTAAATAATCTCTTAACCGTGCTTAACAATCCGATGTTAGTATAGTGATCTCCCCTGCTGAGCTATTGTGTTCTGACAGGGGAAAAGCCCCCCTGCTGGAACACTCCGGTCAGCGCTCTTAGCCATTGGCTGAGAGCAATGATCAGGAGTCGGTTGGCACACCTCTTTCGGTCATGAACATTCAACAGAAGCCGGCTGAACAGCCATCTTCTGTCGGACCGATTCCAGTACACACAGGCCAAATGTCGGCCAGTTTCTATTGAAACGTCCAATGTCACCCAACATTCAGCACGTGTGTACTAAGCTTTACCATGCACCTTTTCACATGAACCACCACTACTGATGTATGCACAACCCTGTGCAGTGGGCCATGAGCTGTAATATGGGCATACACAGATTTTCAGGATGGGCTGTACACTTAACCTTACTGACAAGAGGTGAAAGTTTAAATAGCTGAATTTGACAGAAGAAGACGAGTGCTCCATCTGATGGTTTTTAAGAACCCTGAATAAACCCAATATGCAATATTTCTCATTTAACTTACTAAAGTATGTTTTAATTTTTTTTTTTTTTTACTCCTGACCTTAATAAATGAAATGTGCACAAAACCACTCTACATTCCCTGAGATGAGATGCAGTACAGTAAGAGCATCCTCTCAGCCTAGGGGGAGAGTAACGTTCCTTCAGGCAGTTTTCCACTCATAGTGAGAGTTGTTTGCACCCTATCGGGAGAAAGTGCACCTCTGTCTGGCTGTAAAAGTTATTTTGTGGGGAAAAAAAAGAAATAGCTATAGGTTAATGTTTATTATTTGAACACGCTGATTTCTGTGAACTGAGCCAAAGCAGCACCACTGACAGAATCCACATGCATGGTTTCTACTTTGATCATAAAATACACAAGTATGCAAGCAAAAGAGGATAAGGGTAAAAAATAATTTAAAATCACTGTGAGACTGAAAAGGAAGTATTTATTAAACCCGATGAACTGACACATACTACAAAAAGGGCCTGAATGTTGTGTGATGTATTTTTCTGCTATTTCTAGTGCAGGAAAAATACATGGGCATAAAATACAACATGGTTTTCATTGTAGCGTTTTACATGAGGTTAGGAATATAAGGGTTAATTTACACTTGCATTGGTCTCTCAAAAACAATTGGTGGTGGATCACTTCAGAGAAAAGTACAGGAGCAGCTAACAGGCATTCAGGGGCAATATTTGCTTTTTTTCTCTCTGCCTTCCGGCTGTGGCCATGGAAGATGTAGGCAGCTGAAGCCGGCCTGCATTCATTTACGAGTTTTCCTGCAGCTGGCTACCTAGCATGCACCTCCCCATCTTGCACCTCTGCAGTAACGAGTCTGCGAGGCACACTTTATTGTTTTAATGTTGATATAGCAATGGTGGTGTCGGCCGAAGTTCCTGCCCTGTTGTTGTAGCAACCCCCTCTAACAGCAGAGAATGATCCTTTTCTTCAAAAATGGTGCCTAACTCCTCCCGGTCATGTCATTTCCAGTCAGGAAATAACACAATAATAAAAGCTTTGGGTGCAAAGTCTCCTGGTATCAATTACATAGATATCCCAGGAGGCAGCGGGACAAGCTGATTACATAAGTTGCTTAGGTGGCCACGACCAGAAGTCTTGGGGAAAACAATTAAAACAAGTTTCTTTCTGATAAAATTCAACAATTTAAATATCTAATGATATCAGCACTATGAGTGAGGATTAAAATAAGGCTAAATGTGAAAAATGAGTGAAACTCAGTTTTAAGAGGTTTATGTCAGAAGGTGGAGTACTCACCGAGGCCGAGATGCAGAGAGCGGTTCACTCTTACGACTGAGCGCACTCCACCCCCTGGAGATGGTACAGAGAATGTCATGAAGATCCTGCCAGTAACCGGCGATCCAGGCGCATGGGAACACGGCCACGGGTCCCACTGCGCATGCGCGTACGTTCACGGGTGCTGTCAAACATGGGCACGCACGCGCGCACTCCCGCTGGTGTCAGGCGGGCTATTTAAACCGGTCTGTCACACTCAATCCTGTCTGCTCTACAGCGTTCCGTGTGCTTTACCTGATCTGATCTGTGTATCCTGTTATCTGACCCGGCTTCCTGTTTGACCATCCTGCTATCCGCCTGCACCAGACCCTCTTGGCTTGCCTGACCATCCCTCTGTGTAAACCCTGGTACCTCTGCTGTCCGACCAATACCGACCACCGGCTTGTTGACCTTCCCGCTGTGTATTCCAGCATCCAGGTTCCTACCTGCTGTCTGTTCCTGGTTCCAGTCCAGCGTTCCAGGCTCCTGCCTGCTGTCTGTTCCTGGTTCCAGTCCAGCGTTCCAGGCTCCTACCTGCTGTTGTTCCTGGTTCCAGTCCAGCGTTCCAGGCTCCTACCTGCTGTTGTTCCTGGTTCCAGTCCAGCATTCCAGGCTCCTACCTGCTGTTGTTCCTGGTTCCAGTCCAGCGTTCCAGGCTCCTACCTGCTGTTGTTCCTGGTTCCAGTCCAGCGTTCCAGTCTACTACCTGCTGTTTGTTCCTGGTTCCAGTCCAGCGTTCCAGTCTGCTACTTGCTGCTTGTTCCTGGTTCCAGTCCAGCGTTCCAGTCTACTACCTGCTGCTTGCTCCTGGTTCCAGTCCAGCGTTCCAGTCTACTACCTGCTGCTTGTTCCTGGTTCCAGTCCAGCGTTCCAGTCTACTACCTGCTGTTTGTTCCTGGTTCCAGTCCTGCTCTCCTATCCGGCTTGCTTACCTGCTGGGTTCCTGGTCCTCCCTGCATTCCAGTCTCAGTCTTCAGTCTTCTCTTCAGCTTCAGGTTCCAGAGGGTGCCACCACTACTGAACTTCCAGTGACTGTTGATCCTGCCAGGCAACCATACCACTCTTCACTCCTGGCCCTCTGTCTCCATTCCAGGGGAACGGGAGTGGGAGCTGTAAGGGAGGTCTTTCTCTGCACTTCAGGCTCAAAACCTACCAGGTACGTGACAGAGGGTGAATAGCGCAAAGAGGCACGAGCTACCAGCAGGCTGGGCAGGACTTACGTGAAGATCAGTGTGGGACTTGGTAGCTGTGCAGGAACAGGTAACTGGAGCTGGAGAGTGGTGACGTCAGAACAGGCCGAGGGTCAAACACCAGGAGACAGTCCATAAGAAGGCTGGAAGCCAAGATAAATCCGGGATCACAGCAAGGTAATCCGGGTCACAAGCAGAGGGTCAAGGCACAGGAGACTGAAGGTAATCTAGGACACAGGCCAAGGGTCAAACACCAGAGATGTAAGTGAAGTCCATTAAACAAGCCAGAGGTCAGGTCCAGGAGAAGATTAAGGCAGGTCGAGGTCAATCCGGGTCACAACAGGTAATCAGCAAAACAGGAAGTAGGAAAAGGTACACAGGAAGCTGAAGACAAACCAGCGATTTGCCTGAGGGAAGAGGCAGCAAGGAGGTCACGTTATGCGTGTACTAGTGCGCATGTGCGTGCGCCGTTCATTGGGACAACGAACGTGTGTGCACTGAAACGATGTTTCGCTATGAACGTGCATGCGCCGAAGCTTCGTTCCGACACTCAAACGTGCAGGGAAATGAAGGGACTGGCAGGATGGGTTCTGAATCCTTCTCTGACAGTTTAGCAACTCTGTGGAGTTTATTCTTTGTGACTGCATCAGGACAAAACTGCAGCAGATAAAAGTTCATTTTTTTTTTTTATAGAAATTTACTTAGAACCTCCAAGCATTATACATTTTTTTTCTAACACCCTAGAGAATAAAATGGCGGTCAATACTTTCTGTTACACCATATTTGCTCAGCGGTCTTACATGCGCACTTTTTTTGGAAAAAATACACTTTTTTTTAATTAAAAAGTAAGACAACAGTAGAGTTAGCCAATTTTTCTATATTGTGAAAGATAATGTTATACTGAGTAAATTGATACCCAACATGTCACACTTTAAAATTGTGCCCGCTCGTGGAATGCCGACAAACGTTTACTCTTAAAGATCTCCATAGGCGATGTTTAAAAAATTCTACAGGTTGCATGTTTTGAGTTACAGAGGAGGTCTAGGGCTAAAATTATTGCTCTCACTCTACCGATCACAGCGATACCTCACATGTGTGGTTTGAACACCGTTTTCATATGCGGGCGCTACTCACATATGCGTTCGCTTCTGCACGCGAGCTCGGCAGGACAGGGCGCGTTTATAACAAAAAAAATGTCTTATTTATTTTACCTTTTATTTTTTATTTTTACAATGTTCTTTTAAAAAAAAATTGTGTCACTTTTATTCCTATTACAATATTACAAGGGATGTACTGTAAACATCCCTTGTAATAGAAAAAAAGCATGACAGGACCTCTTAAATATGAGATCTGGGGTCAAAAAGACCTCAGATCTCATATTTACACTAAAATGCAATAAAAATTTTAATAAATTGTCATTTGAAAATTTTTTTTTTTAAACGGCCCTTTAACCACTTGCCGACCGCCTCGCGCAGATATAATACTGCGGAAGAATGGCACAGGCAGGCAGAGTAACGTATGGGTACATTACTCCCCGACCCCCCGGTGCCCGAGGCGGTCGGCATAGTTCCAGGAGCGATCCGTGCTGAGGGGGAGGCCACTGATTCATGGCCACCCCCTCGCGATGGCTCCTGGCAGATGAGAAGCTTCCTCTGCTTCTGTAATGTAAACAGAAGCAGAGGAAGTGATGTCATCTCTCCTCCTGAAGCCTTTTTGTTCTGGCTTCCAAGGAGAGAAGACATCTACAGTGACTCTGCTGCAACACTACACTGACACTAGCACACATAGGCACATAAACCCCCCCGCACCCCCTGTCATCCCCTGTCACAGTGACACCAATAGCAGTTTTTTTTTTTTTTTTGGTTTTTTTTTACTGATTACTGCATTTGTGGTATAAGTGGTAGGGCAGTTCGTGGTAGGCCCCTTTAGGTCTAGGGTACCCCCCTAACCCCCCTAATAAAGGTTTAACCCCTTGATCACCCCCCCAGTTAACCCCTGTCGCCAGTCACTATCTTTTTTCTGATCGCCATATTAGTGTCACAGGTGACACTAGGTAGCCAGGTAGATATTTAGGTTCACCGTCAGCTTTTTATAGCGTCAGGTACCCCCATATACTACCTAATAAAGGTTTTAACCCCCTGATTGCCCCTTAGTTAACCCTTTCACCAGTGATCACCGTATAACTGTTACGGGTGATGCTGGTTAGTTAGTTTGTTTATTCTTATACCCGCCATTTATTACTTAATAAAGGTTTAACTCCCTGATCGCCCTGCGGGTTATATCAGTTGGGTTTCAGGGTCAGGTAGGGTCTGCATCACCACAGGCAGCATCAGGTTAGTGCCAGTAGCGCTAACACCCATGCACGCAGCATACACCTCCCTTAGTGGTATAGTATCTGAACGGATCAATATCTGATCTGATCAGATCTATACTAGCGTCCCCAGCAGTTTAGGGTTCCCAAAAACGCAGTGTTAGCGGGATCAGCCCAGATACCTGCTAGCACCTGCGTTTTGCCCCTCCGCCCAGCCCAGCCCACCCAAGTAAGAGAGGGTAAAGAAGGGAAGCGCCACAAAAGACATAATTAAAAAGGGCTCATCTGTAGATGGATGATCCTGGTGGGTTCCTGGTGGGGATGATCCTGGTGAGTTCCTCGAGCTCCAGTCTGGGTGTTGTATCAGCGATGTAAGGCTGTTAGAGAAGCTTTTCAGCAGATGGTTCGCCCTGTGGCCATCAGGGGGAGGCTGGGGCCGGCGTGGAGCACACAGAAGGTGTGCGTGACGTCACGGGCTGTTCAGCGGCTTCCGGCTTCCGGGTACATTCCAAGGGGAGGGCTCGCATGGAGGGAGGATACTAGCTGTGAGAGAGTCTGTGGATAGGCTACGCGCTTGGAGCAGCTGCTCCTTCAATAGGCCTGAGGGGGCAGTGTGTAGATGCTGTGCTATTTATATGCCGGCGCTGTGGGACAACAAGGCTCAGCGCCGGCTAATAGCACAGCGCTGTGATGGAATAATACAGTGTGGTGGGCTAAAGGGGGGGGAGGAAAGGGAGGGGATGTGAAATATGGTTTGTGAAGGACCGTACTGAGGTGGGGGAGGGGAAGGAACACAAATAGAATGACACACGGGAGGAGGGCGCATGATGGCTGAGAGAATGTTGATGCATATCACATATAAATAAATTAAGTCAACAATCAATTATGAAAAAGTCAATAAAAAATTCAATAAAAAATTAATTAATGAAAATCAAATAAAAAGTCAATATAAAAAATCAATATAAAATTCAGAAAAAAGGAAGGGGGGGGGGAGGGGGAAAGGGAAAGGAATCATGTGTATGGAGGGAATTGTCATTATGTGGAGCTGATATGTGTTACAAGCATGCATGCACACACGCATGCATGCATGTACACGTACACACATCTTTGTTATATAAGATACAAAAATGAATTACCCTATACTTAAAAGATCTCATATATACATTAGTGTAAAAACAAAAATAAGGGCAAGAATATATATATAATATAATATATTTAAGTAGTATGCATGTGCCTGCGCACGGTGTCATATGTAAATATATAGGAAAGTACAAAGTTTAGAGAGGGATAAACTGGGGCATGGGCAAGTTGGCGGGGCGGGGGGTTGCAGGGGGGCGGGAAGCTGGAAGGGGAGGGGGGTAGGGGGGGGTTTATGGGGGGGGAGAAGGGGGGGAGGAGGGGAGGAAAAAGGGGGAGGGACGTAGGGGAGGCTGGATGGGGGAAAGGGGAAATGGAAGGGGGACGTGGGGAAGGCTGGATGGCAGAGTGGCTCATAACAGTGTGTGAACCTCGATTTCTTCGTTAAGCCCACCGGGTGTAAGGGTGCCCAAGGAATAGATCCAATAGGTTTCTTGTTGGCACAGGCGTTTGAAGCGTTCAGCTGTAGGAAATGTAGCAGGGATGGACTCAATGACCCACACGCTTAGGCCTACAGTGGACCGGCCGTGGTGTGTAAGGAAATGTTTGGGGACGCTATGGTGGTCACGACCCTTTTCGATAAAGCGCCTGTGTTCCCCAAATCGTGCTCTGAGTGCCCTTATGGTGCGACCAACATAGAATTGTCCACAGGGACAGGTCAGGCAGTATACAACAAAGTCCGTAGAGCAGTTGTAAAATTCCTTGAGGGTATAGCTTTTGCCTTTGACGTTGAAAGTTTTCTGACCATGTTGCACGAATGGACAGGTGAGACAGAGGGGTTTTTTGCATTGGTACATCCCTCTGAGGGGTATAAGGACAGGTTGCAGGGGGATGGATTGGGATGACTTGATTTTACTAGGTGCGATTTGACTCTTAATATTCCTAGACCTCCTATATGTTACTTTGGGTTTTGTCCCAACTGTAGCTTTTAAATGGGGGTCTTCCAGAAGAATGGACCAGTGTGACTCTAGTATTTTTTCCATTCGTTTATGTTTGTCGTGGAACTGTGTGATGAAACGGGTTGGTTGTTTGGCAACGGGAGAGGAGTTATGATGGTCGTTCTGTGGCTTGCGGTAATTGTTGAAGGCTGCCTCTATGAGAGGAGCAGGATATCCTTTTTCTTGAAACTTTTTTGATAGGAGTAGGCCATGGGCTTCGTAGTCTGAGTCTCTAGTGCAGTTTCTCCGGAGACGGCAAAACTGGCTCCGGGGAATATTGTTCACCCATCTGGGATGATGGCAGCTTGTATAATGTATGAAGGAATTGCCCGCAGTAGGTTTGATGAAATTTTTGGCATAAATGATTTCATTGTCATAGCAAAGTTCAAGGTCTAAAAATGCCAGGGTATCAGGATCAGCCACGTGGGTGAATGATAGGCCTAGGGTGTTGGTATTACAATGCTGGACAAAGGTAAGTTTGCCATCGAGTGTACCATCCCAGATGATAACTATGTCATCAATATATCGACCATAGTATATTATGTTTGCGGCAAAGGGGTGGTCTGCTGCGAGGTACATATGTTCCCAGTATCCCATGGTGAGATTGGCGTAGCTGGGGGCAAAGTTGGCCCCCATAGCTGTACCATTGATCTGAAGGTAATGTGTACCCTCTGACTCAAAATAGTTATGTTTGAGGCAGAAGGTTAGGGCTTCTAATATGAAATTAGCTTGCCGGGGGTTAATGAGGGGATCATTGGCCAAAAAATGTTCGACAGCCCTGACTCCTATATCATGGGGTATCGATGTGTAAAGTGATGACACATCGAGTGAGAGCCACCAGTAGTTCTTATGCCATGTATAGGGTTTGAGCATCTCGAGTAAATGGGGTCCATCCCGTATATAGGAAGGGAGGTTCTGTGCTAGGGGTTGGAGGAATTGGTCAATATATATGGAGAAGCCACTAGTGACACTCTCCATGGCAGCTACTATGGGACGGCCTGGGGGACAGGTGAGATCTTTATGAATTTTCGGTAGATGGTAGAAGTACGGAACTTTGTGGAAGTTTTTCTTTAGGAACGAAGCTTCAGATTTGGAAATGATTTGGTCAGTAAGGGCTTTATTAATGAGTGTAGCTGCTTCTAATGAAAACTGGGATGTGGGATCAAGTAATCTTGCGTGATTCGAGTAAATAATCTTCTTTGTCCTGGATATCAAGACTATGCTGAGGCTTCCCCTATGTCCCACATCGCAGGTTTGATTAGACAATGGATCTCATTAATAAAGCCCTTACTGACCAAATCATTTCCAAATCTGAAGCTTCGTTCCTAAAGAAAAACTTCCACAAAGTTCCGTACTTCTACCATCTACCGAAAATTCATAAAGATCTCACCTGTCCCCCAGGCCGTCCCATAGTAGCTGCCATGGAGAGTGTCACTAGTGGCTTCTCCATATATATTGACCAATTCCTCCAACCCCTAGCACAGAACCTCCCTTCCTATATACGGGATGGACCCCATTTACTCGAGATGCTCAAACCCTATACATGGCATAAGAACTACTGGTGGCTCTCACTCGATGTGTCATCACTTTACACATCGATACCCCATGATATAGGAGTCAGGGCTGTCGAACATTTTTTGGCCAATGATCCCCTCATTAACCCCCGGCAAGCTAATTTCATATTAGAAGCCCTGACCTTCTGCCTCAAACATAACTATTTTGAGTCAGAGGGTACACATTACCTTCAGATCAATGGTACAGCTATGGGGGCCAACTTTGCCCCCAGCTACGCCAATCTCACCATGGGATACTGGGAACATATGTACCTCGCAGCAGACCACCCCTTTACCGCAAACATAATATACTATGGTCGATATATTGATGACATAGTTATCATCTGGCATGGTACACTCGATGGCATACTTACCTTTGTCCAGCATTGTAATACCAACACCCTAGGCCTATCATTCACCCACGTGGCTGATCCTGATACCCTGGCATTTTTAGACCTTGAACTTTGCCATGACAATGAAACCATTTATGCCAAAAATGTCATCAAACCTACTGCGGGCAATTCCTTCATACATTATACGAGCTGCCATCATCCCAGATGGGTGAACAATATTCCCCGGAGCCAGTTTTGCCGTCTCCGGAGAAACTGCACTAGAGACTCAGACTACGAAGCCCATGGCCTACTCCTATCAAAAAAGTTTCAAGAAAAAGGATATCCTGCTCCTCTCATAGAGGCAGCCTTCAACAATTACCGCAAGCCACAGAACGACCATCATAACTCCTCTCCCGTTGCCAAACAACCAACTTGTTTCATCACACAGTTCCACGACAAACATAAAAGAATGGAAAAAATACTAGAGTCACACTGGTCCATTCTTCTGGAAGACCCCCATTTAAAAGCTACAGTTGGGACAAAACCCAAAGTAACATATAGGAGGTCTAGGAATATTAAGAGTCAAATCGCACCTAGTAAAATCAAGTCATCCCAATCCATCCCCCTGCAACCTGTCCTTATACCCCTCAGAGGGATGTACCAATGCAAAAAACCCCTCTGTCTCACCTGTCCATTCGTGCAACATGGTCAGAAAACTTTCAACGTCAAAGGCAAAAGCTATACCCTCAAGGAATTTTACAACTGCTCTACGGACTTTGTTGTATACTGCCTGACCTGTCCCTGTGGACAATTCTATGTTGGTCGCACCATAAGGGCACTCAGAGCACGATTTGGGGAACACAGGCGCTTTATCGAAAAGGGTCGTGACCACCATAGCGTCCCCAAACATTTCCTTACACACCACGGCCGGTCCACTGTAGGCCTAAGCGTGTGGGTCATTGAGTCCATCCCTGCTACATTTCCTACAGCTGAACGCTTCAAACGCCTGTGCCAACAAGAAACCTATTGGATCTATTCCTTGGGCACCCTTACACCCGGTGGGCTTAACGAAGAAATCGAGGTTCACACACTGTTATGAGCCACTCTGCCATCCAGCCTTCCCCACGTCCCCCTTCCATTTCCCCTTTCCCCCATCCAGCCTCCCCTACGTCCCTCCCCCTTTTTCCTCCCCTCCTCCCCCCCTTCTCCCCCCCATAAACCCCCCCCACCCCCCTCCCCTTCCAGCTTCCCGCCCCCCTGCAACCCCCCGCCAACTTGCCCATGCCCCAGTTTATCCCTCTCTAAACTTTGTACTTTCCTATATATTTACATATGACACCGTGCGCAGGCACATGCATACTACTTAAATATATTATATTATATATATATTCTTGCCCTTATTTTTGTTTTTACACTAATGTATATATGAGATCTTTTAAGTATAGGGTAATTCATTTTTGTATCTTATATAACAAAGATGTGTGTACGTGTACATGCATGCATGCGTGTGTGCATGCATGCTTGTAACACATATCAGCTCCACATAATGACAATTCCCTCCATACACATGATTCCTTTCCCTTTCCCCCCCCCCCCCCCCCCCTTCCTTTTTTCTGAATTTTATATTGATTTTTTATATTGACTTTTTATTTGATTTTCATTAATTAATTTTTTATTGAATTTTTTATTGACTTTTTCATAATTGATTGTTGACTTAATTTATTTATATGTGATATGCATCAACATTCTCTCAGCCATCATGCGCCCTCCTCCCATGTGTCATTCTATTTGTGTTCCTTCCCCTCCCCCACCTCAGTACGGTCCTTCACAAACCATATTTCACATCCCCTCCCTTTCCTCCCCCCCTTTAGCCCACCACACTGTATTATTCCATCACAGCGCTGTGCTATTAGCCGGCGCTGAGCCTTGTTGTCCCACAGCGCCGGCATATAAATAGCACAGCATCTACACACTGCCCCCTCAGGCCTATTGAAGGAGCAGCTGCTCCGAGCGCGTAGCCTATCCACAAACTCTCTCACAGCTAGTATCCTCCCTTCATGCGAGCCCTCCCCTTGGAATGTACCCGGAAGCCGGAAGCCGCTGAACAGCCCGTGACGTCACGCACGCCTTCTGTGTGCTCCACGCCGGCCCCAGCCTCCCCCTGATGGCCACAGGACGAACCATCTGCTGAAAAGCTTCTCTAACAGCCTTACATCGTTGATACAACACCCAGACTGGAGCTCGAGGAACTCACCAGGATCATCCCCACCAGGAACCCACCAGGATCATCCATCTACAGATGAGCCCTTTTTAATTATGTCTTTTGTGGCGCTTCCCTTCTTTACCCTCTCTTACTAATCACAGAGCCAGCATCTCTGGGGATAGCAGCCGCCTTCTAGATCCATTGCTTCATCAACCTACTTCACACATTGTGAACTGCTACACCTTTTTAACCCCTGGACTGCCAAACCCTTTTTAATCATGTAATCCCATATCCATATGCTTCTAACTGCCAGACCCTCATTAACCCCTGGGCTGCTAACTCTTTAGCCATGGACTATATGCCTGGCCAATCCGATTAATCCTGAATATTGTATACTGTATATGCGCTTGAAGTTATCATTATCTTTATCAGCCCACCCAAGTGCAGCATCGATCGATCACTGTGACTTACTAAACACAACACACATAACTGCAGCATTCGCAGAATCAGGCCTGATCCCTGTGTTTGCTAACAGTTTTTTTGGTAGCGTTTGAATCAGTCGCTGACAGTCAGGAGCTTTTTTACCTGTGAGTCTCACTAGTGTACCAGTAAATTTAGAGCCCAAAATGGCAAATCGAAGGTACACTAGTGAAGAGGCCTACACGTTTCTGAGCATGACAGATAGTGAAGAGGAAGTCACTCATCTGTCAGATTCAGGCTCAGATTACGATGCTGTAGACGACAGCGGCTCCATGACAGATAGCTCTGACGACGTAGTTGTGGTCCCTGCCAAGGTCAGACGCACCAGACCCTGATTTTCTTCTTCTGTTGAGGTGCAAGAACCGCAGGGCTCTCGTATGGAGCAGAGAAGTACTAGTGCTGCTCATCCTTCTGGTGAACTGGCAAGCACCAGCGGCCTAGTACACCCTGGTAGTCAAACCAGCACTGCAGTAACACGTGGTGAAGTGGCGAATCCCATAAGTGCAGTTCAAGTTGGTGAGGTGGTAAGCACAAGTAGTGTCACGCTGCCACCAAGAATACAAAGACAGGCCCGTCAGGCCCATAGTGCCCTTCCTGCTGCATTCGCCAATCCTAATTGGGAACCCACCCATACTTCCCCCATTCACTGGCCAACCCGGCATTCAGGTGGAAACAGTTGATTTTACGTCACTTGATTTTTATTTGCTGTTTTTCACTGAAGATCTCTATAGATCTATTGTGGACCAAAGTAATTTGTATGCTGGTCAATACATCGCCGCTAATCCCCAGTCCTCCCTTGCCAGAGATTGGAAACCAATTACGGTTTCCGAATTTAAGATCTTTATGGGCCTATCCCTCGGCATAGTTAAAATGAGTACGTTGCGGTCATATTGGTCCACTGACCCAATTTAACATATGCCCGTGTTCTCTGCCTCCATGACCAGGGCACGATACGAGCAGATCTTGCAGTTCATGCATTTCAACAACAAGGAACTGTAATCCACGTGGAGACCCTGGATACGATCGACTCTACAAAATTCGGCCCCTCGTAAACCACTTCAACCAAGTTGTCTGCGTTGATGAGTCCCTGATTAAGTTTTCTGGCCGCTTGTCATTCAAACAGTATCTTCCTAACAAGCGTACCAGATACGGGGTCAAGATGTATAAGCTCTGTGACAGGGCCACAGGCTATACATGTAGTTTTATGGTTTATGAGGGAAAAGATAGCCACATGGAGCCGGAGAACTGCCCAGATTACATAGGGAGCGCTGGCAAGATTGTGTGGGACTTGGTGTCATCCTTATTCGGAAAGGGGTACCATTTGTATGTGGACAATTATTACACGAGCGTGCCACTTTTTAGTCACTTGTTTGAGCATCAGATTGGAGCATGTGGCACCGTGCAACCTAATCGCCGGGGCTTTCCCCAGCGGCTTGTAGATTCCCGTCTTAGGCTGGGGGAGAGAGCCTGCTTACAGTGTAATCATTTGCTCGCTATGAAGTGGAGGGATAATAAGAATGGTTTCGTTCTTACCTCCCTTCATGCAGACACGACGGTCCAAATTCCTACGGGCGACTGGTGTTCTGGAGAAACCCCTCTGTGTCCACGAATATAACCAAAATATGGAAGGGATGGACCTCAACGACCAGTTGTTGACGCTGTACCTAGTTGCCCGTAAGGCCAGACGCTGGTACAAAAAAGTGTCCGTTTATTTATTTCAATTGGCTGTGCTTTACAGAGCTTCAGGACGGACTGGATGCTTCCTTAAATTCCAGGAAAAGATCGTCAGTTATACTTTACTGTTTACTGTGTTTTATTGTTAACCTTTTTTTGTTTTCAGGTACACCATTCAGCTGCAACGCAGATTTATTTATCTTGACAGCAACAGCGTTTGCTCCCACGATACATAAAGCCGTGACTCCAGCGCTGTAGGAGGTGATTTCACCACCACAGTTAAAAAAAAGAGCATATATGCCGAAGCATGGGGGCAGCAGGGGTGGAGGAGCGATTTGCTCCTAACTTTTGGGGCGGATGCCCCCATGCTTCGGCATATATATTTTAGGCACAGATTGCGTTAAAAAATGTTTTATTTTCTACTATTTTTCTTTGTATTTGCTTTGCAGGTAGGTATGGTATGTCTTACTGTTATACTGTAATGTTACTTTGTTTTATTGTTAACCATCATTTGCTTAGCAGGTACACCATTCAGTTGCAGCACGGATTTATTTATCTTTACAGCAACAGCGTTTGCTCCCACGAAACATAAAGCCGTGACTCCAGCGCTGTCGGAGGTGATTTCACCACCACAGTTAAAAACAAAATGGTGCATGTATGCCCATCATTAGAAGTGGGTGGATGCATGAAGGGAGGTATTCTAATGGTGGGCATACACACAGGCTGCATGAAAAAAAAGATAACAATATATGCCCAACAAGGACCAGCAACGTACTGGCATGTTGCTGGACTTTGAGTGGTTATACCAGAATAATGCCCGTGGGTTTAGGTAACATCTTGGTATCATTCTTTTCAGCCAGTGGTCGGCTTTCATGTAAAAGCAATCCTAGTGGCTAATTAGCATCCAGCCTGCTTTTACAAGCAGTGGGAGGGAATGTCCCCCCCCCACCGTCTTCCATGGTTTTCTCTGGCTCTCCTGTCCCAACAGGGAATCTGAGAATGCAGCCGGTGGTTCCACCAGCTGACCATAGAGCTGATCGGAGATCAGAATGGCTCCAATCATCTCTATGGCCTAAGAAACCGGAAGCCACTAGCATTTCATGACTTAGATTTCGCCAGATGTAAACAGCGCCATTGGGAAATTGGGAAAGCATTTTCTCACACCGATCTTGGTGTGGTCAGGTGCTTTGAGGGCAGAGGAGAGATCTAGGGTCTAATAGACCCCAATTTTTTCAAAAAAGAGTATCTGTCACTACCTATTGCTATCATAGGGGTAATTTACATTCCCTAAGATAACAATAAAAATGATTAAAAAAAAAAAAATGAAAGGAACAGTTTAAAAATAAGATAAAAAAGCAACAAAAAAAAAGCACCCCTGTCCCCCCTGCTCTCGTGCAAAGGCGAACACAAGCGTTGGTCTGGTATCAAATGTACACAGCAATTGCACCATGCATGTGAGGTATCACCACGAAGGTCAGATCGAGGGCAGTCATTTTAGCAGTAGACCTCCTCTGTAAATCTAAAGTGGTAACCTGTAAAGGCTTTTAAAGGCTTTTAAAAATGTATGTAGTTTGTCGCCACTGTACGTTTGTGCACAATTTTAAAGCATGTCATGTTTGGTATCCATGTACTCGGCATAAGATCATCTTTTTTATGTCATCAAACATTTGGGCAATATAGTGTGTTTTAGTGTATTAACATTTTAAAAAGTGTGTTTTTTCTCAAAAAAAATGCGTTTGAAAAATCACTGCGCAAATACTGTGTGAAAAGAAAATGAAACACTCACCATTTTAATCTGTAGGGCCTTTGCTTTAAAAAATATATATATAATGTTTGGGGGTTCAAAGTAATTTTCTTGCAAAAAAAAAAAAAATTTTCATGTAAACAAAAAGTGTCAGAAATAGTGTCATTTGGGGGGTTTGGGGTTGTACTGTGCTGCCATTTTAGCACCTCAAGAATTTAGATAGGCAGTCATAAACTAAAAGCTGTGTAAATTCCAGAAAATGTACCCTAGTTTGTAGTCGCTATAACTTTTGTGCAAACCAATAAATATACGCTTATTGTCATTTTTTTTACCAAAGACATGTGGCTGAATACATTTTAGCCTAAATGTATGACTAAAATTTAATTTATTGGATTTTTCTTATAACAAAAAGTAGAAAATATCATTGTTTCAATTCCGATATCGCAAAAAATAAAAATCGCAGGGGCGTTCAAATACCATCAAAAGAAAGCTCTATTTGTGGGGAAAAAAGGACCCAAATTTCGTTTGGGTACAACATTGCATGATCGCGCAATTACCAGTTAAAGCAGCGCAGTGCCAAATTGTAAAAAGTCCTCTGGTCTTTAGGCAGCCAAAAGGTCCGGGCCTTAAATGGTTAAGAGCTATGGGCGGAAGTGACGTTTTGACGTCGCTTCCGCCCTGCAATGGTAATAGATTGGGAGACTGTATGGACCATTTGGACTGTTTTTTTTTTTATCACTGCTTATCTATGTTTCTTTGGGGTTGCATGGAAAATAGTAGCCAGCATAGCCCCAATGCATCTGGTGTGAATGGGCCCCTAACCTCCCCATTAAACAATATATTGATATATAACTTTCTATGTAGCATTAAAAACTGCATGTAAGAAGATTATGAAGTAAATCAGTTTTTAGCTCTCATAAAACTTAGAAATACCCTTATAGTCCCAATCCAAAGAGCCATTCCAGAGGATCACAGCAATTCTCTAGCAGGCGTTAGAATTGTATGCCACAGGCAGTGTTTCTATGACTACATATTAATAAAATGTTAGACTTGTAAAACTAGAGAATATTCTTGACATAAGTGAGTCATAGACACATTCTTCAAAGAAAAATATTACTCTTAGAAACCACCGAGAGAGGAAAATTTTAAATTTCTGTTATTGGTACTTGGAGGGTTATTCTGGTATCTTGCCTCTGGGAAACTGTGAAAAGCACATTGTAATTTGGGCTTTTAAAATTTATGGATCACTAATTATACACACATTCATTTTAAACACATTCAGAAATTACACCTGTATTTTTTTAACTGTGTGCCTTCAAAGCTTAGGACATTTTGGACCTAAAGAATTGTATACCAGTGCAATATATATATATATATATATATATATATATATATATATATATATATATATATATATATATCATATACTGTTCTCTTTTTAATCCTTCCTTTATGAAAATGTTATTTTTTTAAAAGATCAAAATGGAACTAAATGCAGAACTGACAACACATCTATTAAAGATGACTTACAGTCATCTGTCCTCTCCTTATGAAGTGATAAACGAGTCCTATACTGTACACAAAGTTACATTAATCTTAGATTTGTTGACTGCTGGCTGCTATAATGATATTTTTCAAAGATGGGAATACTGTACAGCACTTTCTGAGAACAAATACATAGCTTTATGATAATTGCTTAGCTCTAATCTGTTTTTGCAAATGTGATATATAAACAGATGGGAAAAATCAGCTGTGACATACAGTGTTGCTAAAAAAAAGTTTTACTTATGTTCACAATACTCTTTTTTTTAAAAGACATTTTACATTTACAAATATTACTAAAGAAAATGAAGATAAAACATAAAAGCGAATAACCCGTGGGATGGCAGAGAATTGAACATAAGCTATGTTTCCGTTATGAAGGACTATATAAGGAACAAAGAACAGTACAGTACAGAACAAAGGAAAGGGGTAAGGAAGTATAGATAAAACAAGACAATGAACACAACAATAAAACACTAACCTGTCACAATTGTACTGGACTGGTATATACTTGTTTCTTTGCAGTGCCATTTATTCTAACTAGCACCCCAGCTTTGGCGCTCTTCTGGGGCATTCATTGGGAAAGGCACCCCAATGCACCTTCACACTGCACCTGCAATGCAGTGCACCACAATGTGCACTTTTGTACATTGCAGTTCCATAGTTGCCAACATTGTAAAAAAAAAATGTGGGACACTTTTGTGGCTGTAGGCGGAGCTGTCCAATAATTAGGGGGCGGGGCATTCATCAGCAGGCGTGGCCTAGCAAAAATAGACAAGTGCGGCGCGCGAAGCGCGCCGCGCCGAAAAATGGGCGTGGTTTACGCGAAATTGTGGGCGTGGCTTAAATGGGCGTGGCTCTAGAGGGTGTGGTTAGAGTCTGAAATGAATGAGGGATGGAGAGGGGGAGAGAGAGGGAAATGACGGGACAGCAGGCCCAGATCCTACACAATAGAAATATGTGTATTCTAGAAAGTTTAACAATCAGCAGATAAAGATACTCCAAACACCTGGTGTTAATGCTTCAATCATCCCGGCACCATGGTTGTTATGGTGTCAGGATGATTGAAGCGCATTATTTCTATTATTACATTGTAATATAAAATGAAATCATTCAACTCACCATAATGCAGAATCAGTGGGATCCCTGAGCGTGTCACCAGCCACGTCGCCTGCCACCAGCCGTCCGTCCTTGCTTCAGATGTCCGAGCAGAGTCCGTCCTTGCATCAGGTGCCCCCAGCGGAGCCCCCCCTCACACCAGGAGTCCCCGGCGGAGCCCCCCCTCACATCAGGAGTCCCCGGCGGAGCACCCCCTCACACCAGGAGTCCCCGGCGGAGCTCCCCCTCACATCAGGTGTCCCCGGCGGAGCCCCCCCTCACACCAGAAGTCCCCGGCGGAGCCCCCCCTCACACCAGGAGTCCCCGGCGGAGCCCCCCCTCACACCAGGAGTCCCCGGCGGAGCTCCCCCTCACATCAGGAGTCCCCGGCGGAGCCCCCCTCACATCAGGAGTCCCCGGCGGAGCTCCCCCTCACATCAGGTGTCCCCAGTGCCCCCCCTCACATCAGGTGTCCCCAGTGCCCCCCCCTCACATCAGGTGTCCCCAGTGCCCCCCCTCACATCAGGTGTCCCCAGTGCCCCCCCCTCATATCAGGTGTCCCCAGTGCCCCCCCCACTCACATCAGGTGTCCCCAGTGCCCCCCCCACTCACATCAGGTGTCCCCAGTGCCCCCCCCCACTCACATCAGGTGTCCCCCCCTCACATCAGGTGTCCCCAGTGCCCCCCCCTCACATCAGGTGTCCCCAGTGCCCCCCCCACTCACATCAGGTGTCCCCAGTGCCCCCCCACTCACATCAGGTGTCCCCAGTGCCCCCCCTCACATCAGGTGTCCCCAGTGCCCCCCCCACTCACATCAGGTGTCCCCAGTGCCCCCCCCCACATCAGGTGTCCCCCCCTCACATCAGGTGTCCCCAGTGCCCCCCCCACTTACATCGTGTCCCACAGCGGTGCGCGCGCTCACCCCCCACCTAGAACCCCCGCCCCTTTCCATATCAGACTGGCAGCGGGGCGGGGGGTAGGCGGGCCGAGGCGGAGCGGGGCGAGGCGGAGCGGGGCGGGCCGAGGCGGGCCGAGGCGGAGCGGGGCAGGGGGTGGGCGGCGACGCAGAAGCTTCGTCTAGCCCCCCCCAGCCGTCTTCCTGAACTTCAACAAAATGGCGGCCGGCGGAGACAATGTCTCCGCCGGCCGCCGACCTCTAGCGGCGGCGGCGGCGGCGGCGGTTTCAAAAACCGGAACCGAATTTTTCGGGACATTTCCCGGGACACCACAAATCCGGGAATGAAGTCCAAGTCCCGGGAATGTCCCGGGAAATTCGGGACAGTTGGCAGCTATGCAGTTCCCATATGCTCATCAAACTTGATAGATGTCTGTTTTTCGGTCAGCTGTGGTGCATTGGCAGTCCATTCACATGAATAGGCTGCCTTAAAGTGAAAGTAAAACAGTATTAAACCCTTGCTTTTTTTTCAACTAAAATAGCAAACCTATACTTACCTGCTCTGTGCATTGCTTTTGCACCGGGTAGCCCAGATACTCTTCTTCTGGAGTTTCCATCCGGTGCTCCATGCCCCTCCACTTCAGCAGGTGCCCCCACGGAAATCCGCTTTCCCTGGGGGCACCCATGCATAATCGCTCCTGAGTCCCGCTGCTGTGTCCATTGACACAGACAGCTGGACTCGGGCCCGCATCACAGTTTTTGACATGGCTCCAGCTGCTATCAATCAGTCCAATGAGGAGACAGCGGCGGGAGCTGCTGTGCTTGTGCACACCGCTGGATCGGGCTCGGGTAAGAAAAAGGTGGGGGGGGGAGCTGCAGTACAGGAGGCTTTTCACGTTTATGCTTAAAATGCATAAAGGTGAAAAACCTTAAGGTTGTAGAACCACTTTAAAGTCAATTTTTTTTCTATTAAAATAAAATAAAATATAAGTTGTACTTACCTGCTATATGCAACAATTTTGCACAGAGCGGTCCTTTACTTCTTCTTTGCTGGTCCCCCACCAGCGGTCTCTTCTGAGTGCCCCCATAGCAAGCCAAGTGCCTGCTATGGGGGTGCTGTGTGTGCATCAATAGACACACAAAGCGCAGCTCGGCCAAGCCCCCCCTCCCTCCTCACAGGATTTGAAAGACAGTAGCAAGAGCTAATGGCCCTCACTGCTCTCAGTGAAGCCTGTGAATCCAAGAAGCAAGAGGCTCAATGCTTCTGGTGGGGAAAGCACTGGATCATGAGAGGTGTCAGGTAAGTGTTTAGGGACAGGAGGGGAACAAGTAGTGGTACAGCGATAAACACTGCTCTATAGCAAGTGTAGCACCCTCTATCAATAGGTAGGTGCTAGTAATAGGGTTTTACTAGAAAACTGTCAGCACAGGCAAATTTAGGTAGGCTTATGCTGCAAACTAGGCCTGTCTGTTTTGATCTGGGGCCTGGGAGTGGTCAGAGTAGCAGTGGGTGTGGCCACCTGTACTCTAGTTGTGAGATGCCTGCCCTGCTTCCAGGGAGAATGTTCTGGAAGAGGGGCAGGGCCTAGGACTGGAGTGGCAGGCAGCTTGTGTGGGAGCCCTGACCAATCCCCAACTGGAATTGGCAGGGGGGGCTCCTATATAAGCTGAGGTAACATGCCACTGGGGGGGAGTTGTTGAGTGAGTGAAGTGGAGGATGGAATACTAGACAGCAGCAGGAGGGCCCCCACATCTGGGGGGGTGTACTGATCGCAAAAGGAGGCCCAGATAAAGAACTCCAGGGTTAGAGGGGCAGGTGAAGCTGTCGGAACGTATGGTCCAGTCAAGTTCTCCATCAAGGACTCAGGGCAGAGAAAGGTCGGTGAATGTACCACAGTGGAGGGCTGGATGTGCCAGGAAGTCTGTGAGGGAACTTTGCTCTTACATGGTCATCAGCAAAGTCTTCATCATTACACGGTCAATGATGGCGAGTCCTGGATCAGAGAGACTGTGGGGATATGTGTCAATCAAATTGATGTAGCCTGAGGGCACAGGATTTGTAAGCTGGGCTGGCTGGGAACAGTAGTCCACCATTCAACAATGTGCTGTTGAAACTACTAGGCCTCGGGGAGAGGTGCTGCAGGCCTCTGGCCTAGTAGCTGCAAGCAACCAGAGCCAGCTTAAAGGATTTATTCAGAGTTGGTCCTTCTAGCTTCAGAAGAAGATGTGGCATTACTTTACTTCAATATAAGATTTGTGCAGGAGGAAAGGAGAGCGGATAAGATTTGTGCAGGAGGAGAGAAGTTCTGGGAACATCACTCTTACATGGTCAAGAGTGTTGTCCTCATCCCATCCCTTACACAGTAATGGATGGGGAATGCCTGGAAAGCAATAGTCTGCGGGAGTTAAGCAGAGGAGAAGCAACAGTCTGCATGGTGATGCAGGAGGAAAGATCATAGCCATAAATACATGCACATCATCTCTTCTGGCTCTAAATGTGCTAATTTTTACAATATTTAAAGTATGATGGCAAATCAACTATCCTATGGGCATCCCATATATCCTTTTCCCCAACCAAGTTGTACCCCCCAATAAACAAAAAAAAAAAACAAAACCAGCAAAAGACTGTTCATTGTCTCTGCAAGTGATGTATGGGAGTCTGGCAGCGGGGTGATTTGGTGGATGTTTGTTACTAGTGGCAACTACACCGCTACACAAGTAATCATATTTTGCATTTCATCAACAAATAATATTTATCGTATTTATAAAATTAATGATAACTGATTGCCATAGGTAACTATTCTGTGTATATTTAATAACAATACCTGAGATTGTGTAGACCAGCCGTTGCCATATCGACTGCTCCAGTTTCAGTTCCCTTCTAAGCTTTTTATTTTCTCCTTTTTCTTATCTGTGCAGCCCATATGACTATAGAGTCACTTGTAGGTATATACGCTCGGGATAAATGATCACCCACTCCTTCCCTCGACATGTCTTTGTATTGCTAAATAGTATGGGGGTGGAATATAAAATGTTGGTTGATAGAGGCTTCAACTCCCTGTTATTCCCAGCACATACACACCATAGACACAGGCTGGAGGGGTGTGACACAACCTGTGATTGGCAGAACTTTCTCCAGATATCTTTACAGTGTGAAAGCTATTGTAAGTCAGCACTGCCTACACCATGTTATTGCAAAAAAAATAATAAACACTTGCTTTGAAATTTAAAATTGTCTTTACTTTTCAAACAATTTGTTGCTGAAAATTATTTATTTTGATTCTTTATTATGAAAACAGTCATGTGGCACAGCACCAATCATCGCTGTGCAGACACAATCATAGTTCAGACGTCCTCTGCTCCTATATAACTTACATCAGCAGAGTACTAGAAACTCCTCCCTCAGATGCCTCCCTGAGGATGGGAAAGACCTGGGAATTGTCACATGACTGCTGACAGCAATGATTAAATAAAGTACTCAGATGATTTTTTATATTAATTAAACACAATGGCATGATCTTTAGAAATAAATAGAAAGGGCAATGGCAAGTAAACATTACATGTTTAGTATGACTTTATATTTGTTTTACTATTTTAAAATGTTCAGCAGCTTTCACAAATGAGGAGTTCGACAAATTTCTGGTTATTTAACCTCCATTTATTTCATTGATGATTTTCTTTTTATTGGCCCGTCAATGAGTAGCATTCTGCTGAAATTGGTTGGTGGTATTTCAAGCTGTCTGTTTAGAATTAGGCATTCCATTAGCTAAAGAGAAAACGGAGGAACCAGTTCCAATCTTGTCCTTTTTAGGCATTGAGATAGATACCATTAACATGATTTTTCTCCTACCCGAAGACAAATTGTCCTGTTTGCAGTCATTATTCAAGCTGGCCATAAGTTTAAAAAAGCTAAAATAAAGCATCTACAATCACTTTTGGGGCAGTATCCATATTAGAAGAGATTTTTCATATGTCTAATCTGGGCAATGAAAGATGTTAAAACTCCATATCATTACAGATTTATTAACTGATCTATGCAGTATGGTTATCTTTCCTCATGGGGTATAATGGTAAATTATGTCATCAGGCTTAGGAAGCGCCTATTGCCACCCTCAAGCTAATCATAGGCCCTTCTTCCAAGGTGATTGGTGCGCAGAGCCTAGTTGCAATTTATCTGCAGTCCAACCCTGCTAAAATTCTGCCGATGCCCCTTCTTCTTTCCAGTTTAAGTGCTTCCGTTTATTTGCCCTGAAGTCAACGAGAGAAGGTCTTCCATGTGAGAAATTTTTGTGGACTATTGTTAGCAATGTTTGTTATATCCTCTTTATGCATCACCATTAATCTGGTTGGCCTACTAGTGTGCATTGTGGTAATCATTATCTCAAGGTAAGTTAGGTCTCAGTACTCACCAAGACAGATGGTTATCATTGTGCTCTTATCTTCTTTTACAGTAGATAGGGAATCAGTAGAAAGCACTATGTCGATCTTTTGGTTTTGTATATTCAATTGGGAAAATATGACAGAAGACACTTTTTTGTTACACACCAGATAGCCAAGGTTTAGAAATGGCTATTCTTCAACCAGTTTGTTTTTTTAGCCTTAAATTCTTGCTCTTCCAGGTAGGCTTTTTATGGGCATGAACTTAGGCATCTCTATTGAGATGGCCAGTTTGCACTGGCAGGGTTTTAGGGATATGCGGTGGCACTGAGTACTTCCTGATAGCCTTTAGGTACATAGTTTTTTCCTGGTACTATAGTGCTGCTAATCAATGCTGGGGCAAATGATTCCAGACATTTAAACGGGCAGCTTGTTACTGTCTAGCATTAAATGACTTGGTTGTTATGCAGCAGAAAATTGTTCTGTGCTTAATTTGGGCAAATATAACCCTTGGTTCAGTTTCAGAACATCAAACTGGAAGGTGATAACACATTCATTTGAACAAAATTGGCCTTGATATTTTTAATCTTGTATTTCAGTCTGTCATTGAGGAAGCGCTGGATTCAGTGGGGTGCTTTGTCTGCTAATGCGAACTGGCCTGGTAGCGGTTCTGCCTTGCCAATTTTGGATTATTCCAACCTTAAACCCTCTGAGAGCCTTGATTTTGTAGAGGTCTGTCTGCTGGAAAAAGAGTGTTTAAAGTGTTTAAATAGTGTTATAATGTTATGGTGATATTGTGTGCTCATAGTTTATCTCTGGCCAACATGGATTTATGTTGGTTTAATAAAGAGTTGTTTATTAACAATGCGGTTTAAATCACATAAAGCCGTGGCCTTGCCTTTACTGTACAAAGATAATTTTTCTTGTGTTTTATTCAAGGGAAGGGACCACAGAAAAAAATATATAAATCTAGGCAGATCTGACAAGAAAATATATTATTTTTATAGTTATTATTATCACAACAGTAGATCCTGGGATTTAAATACCATGGAGTTTGTATTTTTTGCACATTTTTAAATTGGCTTCCTACTGCAGTACAAAATATACCCGTGGACTATGTAGCCTGAGAGCTCTTTTTTTGGGGCTAATGTGACTGAATCTGTGTCTGTATCTGTCTAATATGCCAGCACTCTATAAATACATAAAATAATAACAAATAGGATATACAACAAGCATACTTTAATAAAGTAAACTATAACAATATATATCTTAACTGGGGACAAATGGGTATGAGGGTCCTGCTCATGAAAGCTAGCTTATCACTAGTAGGAAACTGATTGACATCTTTACTGGCCCAGTCTTCAAACTTGTATATTAGTTAGATCCTATTTTTTTTATTTTTATCGTCTTTTGCTATGAGTGTAATACATCTCTGTTCTCAACTAAGAAAGAACTGCTGACATACAAGTCCTCACACAGAGAAAATATAAAATTAGATATCTCAGTTCTAGTAATTGTATTGAAATGCCTTCAGACTTTACCATGTATCTTTAATTAGGAACACAGCAGAGAAACCACATTCCTTCAGAATTATGGGTAAGATGACTGTCCTTTGCTGGGAATTCAGAGCCAGTGAGATGTGGTCTTTGTAACATGAACCTCATTAAAGCTGTGATATGACATTTCTCAACACGAGGAATTTCTGTGAGGCCACAGCAAAGACAGATCAAGTAGCCTGCCAAACTCACCAAATCTAATATTTGTTGTGACAAGTTTGTCAGTATAAATTGTGAACTGATAATGAAGAACATGGAAGAATTCTCATTTCTTTGCTTCCAGAGAATACATGAAGTTGACTTTTCAACCACGGGCTCCCTGATGTTTTTCTGTAATTGGACGACACATTAACAAAAAATACATGTTGCTTTCTGCAGGACGCTACCCACTGGCACAAAGGTATTTTGAGGATTTAGAGGTCTACAACAATTATTAGAAAGTTGCACGATTTTATTTATTTAGATTTCTTAAGCTGGCCACACATGACTAATTTCTGTGACCACCACCACTTCGCTTGGCAAAGTTTGATAGAGAAATGAAAGCAGCTGGGGAAATAAGTTAACCAAATCCTGTGTTTACCACCAGCCAGCTTGGCAAACTTCGAAAAAGGAGTCGGGGAAAAAGTTGCCCAAATTGCAACTGCAGCCAAACAGCTGCAGTCAATGTTCAGGTATCCTGACAGCCACGTGTGGGGAGGTGCAGCATGGTGCAGCGGCAGTAAACACTCAAAGTCCAGTTGCATAAAACAGAACTGTATTGAAGTTTAAGTTTGGCAATACACAAGAAGCCCAGCTGGAAGACAATCCAACCGGGTGCACTCACAAGATTACAGAGATGAGCGGTAGTAGTAGGGCTCAGGTGTGCTAGCTGACAGAGTCTGTCTGGAGGGGCGAAATGAAGAAAGGATGGCGTGACCCTGAACTGTCCCTACTCATCTGGAACCTCTCCCTGATGCTAAGCACTGTCCCTAACAAACAGGTGACCTGTTCCTACACTACCCACGTGCAAAATGCATGACAAGCCCAGGAGCCAGGGTCTTAAATAGACTCTGCCTGACCCAAGATGGCCACCAGGGTCACATGGGGTGCCAGCATCTAATCGGATAGCTTTTCCAGTGACCCAGGAAACCATAGAGGAACCATGTTCCTCTTGACTTCCTCTCTCTCTGCAGTGCCGCTGCAGTTTAAGCACCACCGCAGGGGAGAAGAGTCACCTGCTTACACACGGATGCTGTCTGCCAGAATACAATATCCAGCAGCAGCAGATTTGTTCGATTTATGCTATTTAGTGTTGTGCTAGCTCTCAGAACACAATAGTTGACAGCAAAATACTTATCAATGAACAGTGTGCATTCAGAGGCAGCTCTAGGCTTGGTGAGGCCTTAGGCAAAACTTGGACATGAGGCTCCACTTACCCCCCGTAATGAGAAAAATAATTAAAGCAATTAAAATTAACGATATAAATTACATACAGTGGGTATAGAAAATAATCCCTCCTTTAAAATAATCCCATTTTGTTGCTTTGCAGCCTGAAATGAAGACAGACACAGTTTTTGTTTTATCCAGCTGTATTTACTAGAGCAAATTATAACATCATATTGAAAGATGTAACACCAACATGTCAATTCCCGCCTGTCTGAAAGAGATTGCTCTGTCACTGCAGAGGACACTAGGCAGTGGCATGCATAAAACAACTGAAGCTCCGACCACAAGCCCCCCCTTCTTCCCACCCTTGAACCTCTCTGCCTCTTTATTACCCTTTCTTGAGTCCCCGCACACAAACCCTTATGACAAACCTGCCAACTTATCTCCCCTCCTGTAGCCTGCAACCCTTCCAACGGGATCTCTGAGGCTTGGTAATGCTCTCCCTTTTCGCCAACGCTTGTAAGCTGCAGCCAGCCCGGCAGTATAGATGCTCCCACTCCACCTCTCTTTCTTTTCATTTTTTAATCAGCCCCGGAGCACTGGAGAGCCCTGGGAATGTTTGCGGAGGAAGCGATGCAGCCTTTTACAGGCCGTCTTTAATATTGATTGGACCCTTGATCTGACTCTATTTTGCAAACATACAGTATAGCTTGTTTTGGAGACTGCATCCCAGTATGTCCAAATGCTGAGATTTTGGGGACCTCAACTGCAGCCTCTGTATTTTTTAAAATGTATTTATTTATTTCTTTTTGGAGTGGACCGGGTGAAACATCACAGCTGACACTGTGGATATCAGGCGAGTTTGACCCCTATAATTTGGGCTTCATCGTGTCCGGTAAGAGGCCATCTGGCTTTTTTTAGCTTACTTCTCCATTTGGATATTAAGCAATGACCAGTCACCATTGCAGATTTCCAGGGGCTGCATCTGAAGTTGCCTTCATTGTCATCCTATTTCAAATTTATTGTGTCTGTTTTTGGGACTTTCTAACACATTAATTATAAGTTGTCTTTACGGACTTTTTATTTGAAAGTTCATCCTGTGTTTGTTGGGACTTTTTCAACACAATAATAATTGATTCATAGTAACGTATTCACTCACATGTTATGTGTTTTCTGCATGATTATTTATTGATGTGTTTGAGTTTTTGCACTCTCTTTTTTTCTATATATGTTTATGAATTGAGTATTTAGTTCTTTGAGATAGCAGCATACACACACACACTTTTTTTCATTTTTTTTTTCACTTTTTTCCACATATGAATTGTATTTTTTACACAATATTTTTATAATATTGATCACATTACTAGTTTGGTGAGCACAGAATAATTAAATTATACAAAAGCAAAATATGGGCAGAATAAAAGCTTATAAGCCAATTTGCCTTTATCTTGGGAGCATAGCTATGGTAAATAGCTCCTAGGGCAAGCACTGAAATTGAGCCCCCGTCTAAATACCTGACAACCCAGTTTTGGCACACCCAGACACACACACATGCACACTTGAGTCGCTAGGCCTGTAATGATGTTTAACACGGTGTACAGATTGAGGTGGTGTGAAATAGGGAATATACAGCACAGTGCACAAAATGAGGCAGTGTTGAATATAATTTATACAATAAGAATGAGCTGGAGCAGTATAGGGAACATACAAGCTTGATATATAGAATGAGGTGGTGCAGAACAAGGAATGTACAGCATGGCAATTGGATTGAGGCGGTGTAGTATAGGTAACATACAACACAGCCTATGGAATGAGGCATGAGGAACAGGGAATGTACAGAATGGCTTACAGAACAAGGTGGTGTGGAATAGGAATGTACAGCATGGCATACATACAGTAATGGGGCAGTGTGGCGTACAGCATGGACAGCATAGCATATGGAGTGAAGTGAATGTACAGCATTCAGGCCCGGACTGGGAAAAAAAATAGGCCTGGGCACTTTAGACTGAGCAGCCCATGACATATTTACCTGACAAGGGTGAGGGGGACTAGGAAAGAGCACAAGGGGAAAGCCTGAGAGCACGGGGGGTAGGAGAGCACAGAAGGAGGTAGGAGAGCACTGGGGCGATGGAGAGCATGGGGGGGGGCATAGAGCAATGGGGGGAGCCTGAGAGCATGAGGGGAGCAAACTAGCACAGGGGGGCTGGAGAGCACAGGGGGCCCTGAGAGCATGGGGGGCAGCAGAAAGAAGCCGGATAGGAGGAGCGGTGGGGGCTGCTGCATTTAGAAGAATCAATATCTCCATTTTCCTCCTGCATCCTCTCAATTCCTGTGGGAGGGACTGGAGGAGAAGCGGTCTTTAAGAGGCTGCAGGAGGAAACTACAGAGATTGATTTTTCTATATGCAGCAGCCCCGCCGCTCCTTCTATCCAGGCGCAAAGGGAGCTGCACTCACTTTCCCTCTGGTCCAGCATCTCGTCCAGCTCCTCCCTTTTCATGGTCACAGGCAGCTGACCTGTAGTTTCTGCCCCCCACCCCATCCCCCATCCCCTGGCACGATGGCTGAAATTAACTTGTGGCTGCGTATCGATTCATTTTGAAGAATAAGCATGTAGTATACTGTCACTGTAAGCACTGAGCTCTAAAGACAGCAGACTCATTCCTTGTTGGACACAATCCACACTGTCACATGGCCAAAACTTTCTTGCCATTAAATTCTTAAACTACAACAATTTCTTATTGAAACTAGAAAATATGTTCAGTCAACCAGCTGTGATAGAAGTAAAGTGTTTACTGTAGTAAACAGCACTTTCTTCAGTGACCTGAGCTTGTTTCTCCAGCCATCTGTAATCATATGGTCGGTTGGTTTCTTGTACTAAAACCACCAGAAATATACCAGCCCAGATCTTCAGTTTTTTCCCCCTGAATTAGTGTATTCTCTGAAGCAGAATTCTCCTGTGCAAACTCATGCGGGAAACAGCCTTGAATTATTAAACAATGTTCATTTGCTTATGAAACTAATCTTCCCTCTGGACAGAGTCCATCCATGCTGTGATGAGTATGATGCTTGTGGCTGCCTTCTAGCCATGAACTAGGTATTTCTAAGATAGGAAAGTTCAGAAAGGCAAGCAGATGGCTTCCACCCAAATGTGCATGTGTGTGCCTGCATATTAGAGGCCTCCACTTTCCAACATTAAACAGGGTCACTAGCACGTATAACTTTACATCAGGCACATTTCTCAACATGCGTGACTATTGGTTATTCTGGTATTGACAAAGAAAATGTAAAAAAAAAGTTTTTAAAGCCCATTGATGGAATCCAAACACATTTGCAAGTGGATCACCCTAAGGGAAAATGGCAGAAAACAGATACAAAAGATGAAAGTTAGAAAGCAACATTTTCCCCACGTGCCCACAACCACTAATTCAGTTATCTGTGATAATTGTTTAGAAGGGTGTCAACCACAATCTCTGACCTGCTGCAACTTGGACAGCACTTTACTCACTAAAGCTATGTAGGTAATAACTCTCAGGCAGTCCTCTCTCCCAATACTCCTTTCCTTAAAGCCTAATGCCGCGTACACACGACCGGACTTTCCGGCAGATAAGGTCCAAATGGAATGGAAATAATTCCATTGGACATTCCGATCGTGTGTGGGCTTCATCTGCCTTTTTCTTCCGAAAATTCTGACGGACCTAGAAATAGAACATGTTTCAAATATTTCCGACGGAACCAGTTCCTATCGGGAAAACCGCTCGTCTGTATGCAATCCTGACGGACCAAAAACAACCCATGCTCTGAAGTAAGTACGGGACGGAAGCGCTCGGTCTGGTAAAACTAGCGTCCATATTGGAGCTAGCACATTCCTCACGCTGCAAATTCTGTGATCGTTTAATGCAGCACATTATTTTCTTCTTTATAATGCTAGAAGAATGAAGTTGTTTTGCTGCTCATATTCACACAGAGTTCTCACAAATGGATTTCTGGATTATTTGTCCTGATCTCATGAATAATATTGTATTTTTTAAAAGCTCGATCTCCATAATAATGTGTGTCAAGTTACCACAATAACATCAATTTTTAATTTTTTTTGGTGTGTCAGGTTACCACAATAACATCAAGTTTTATTTTTTTTTGTGTGTGTCAAGTTACCACAATAACATCATTTTTTTATTTTTTTGTGTTAAGTTACCACAATAACATCAATTTTTATTTTTTTTTGTGTGTGTCAAGTTACCACAATAACATCAATTTTTTTTTTTTTTTTGGAACCTCAAGGAGTTTGGTGTCCCTTGTTAATTAGACATTGTCTTCTTAGAAATGTATTTGAATAAAAACCCATAGGCAAGTATTTTCAGAAAATAAAATATCCATTTATTCTGGGTGACAAAATAAAGATGAAGGCAACGCTGGAGAAACTTTTGGAATTTGTGAAGCCTTTTGGCCCCCAGGGCACACATCAAGTCTGTGGAAAAGAAAATTGGGATCTTGAACAGTCCATATAATAGGGAGCACAATCTGGTCCAGGAATCCCAGATATCAAGACCAGCAGCAGATGACATATATGTCCCCAGGCTGTGGTACTACAACAGCCTGCATCTTCTGTCAGACCAGACTGAAGCCAGGTCATCACTTTATTCTCTTCACTGCAGCCTTCCCTGCACCCTTCCCTGCAGCCTTCCCTGCAGCCTTCCCTGCAGCCTTCCTTGGAGGCTGTGGCTCTGTTGGTGGACTTGTGGCAGGAGGAGGAGGATGGGTGAGATTATATATGTGGCTGTTGTCAGTCAGCTGGCCCCTCAGCCCCTTCTGAAGGGCCTCAGCAAAAATTCCCTAACAGAGGAGGCGTTGACCCTTCTCCAATTCTACCAACCTGGTGGCTAGATAGCAGCCATAGGCCTCTTCAGCGTGGGGGGGGGCTCCTGAGGACATTCGTTGCTTCCCTAATGAGGCCCAGTGCTGCCTCCTCTGTCACAGTCTTCTTCCTGGGCCTTTTTGTTTGAAGGCGGAGGGGAGGCACCTGGGATTGGGTAAGGCTCCTACTGGGGCCAGCCACCTCCTGGCTGTCACTGGGCCTGGCCTCCTCTTGCCTGCCACTTTCCAGACCCTCCTCCTGGCTGAGCTCATCCTGTGTATAAAAAAGGGACATAGTTTTAGTTTTTGGTTCATCAATCAAGCACAATTTTCAGCTCATGACTTGCAAATTCAATGTTAATACATTTAAAAGACTATCATTCTGACCCCAGCATTTTTTCAAGCTGGTCACAAACATTTTTTTGCCACTACTGTCAATTGATATGTATACATCATTTGTTGGCTAAAATCATTAATAGGTAATTAATTATAACATCTAGTTAACATCATTAATATTAGGACAAGAAATATGTAGAAAAATAATATACCTGGCTCCAGCTGAGCACATCTGCTTCTTCCAGGATGGAAGGCAAAGGTTGTTCCTCGTCAGCCTCTGCTGGGGTGGAGGGAAGGCTGCAGGGAAGTATGGAGGGAAGGGTGGAGGGAAGGGTCAAAAGAGATTCCCTGGCTTCAGTCTGGTAGTCCAGAAACCGCAGTTTTTGGAAGTACCACAGCTTGGGTGTCAGGTCACCTTGGGGCTAGCTGACAGATGCACACCGTTGGAATCAGGAGTGCACCGCAAGGCAGTGGACCCTATGGCTGACTGCTGCGGATGGGAGTCCGGGTATAAGGAAGGCAGGGCCGCTGGAATACCAACACGGATCCCACCGGGGTTAGAGCGTAGGATTCCCTGGGGCGCGGAGTCTAAGAGTCAGCAGGTGTTCACCAGAGCCTCTAGTGGTGAAGATGGACTGGGCTGCAACTGGCTCCAGGTCGCGACCCCCAGGGTCCACCAGCTCACACCCACAGTAGGCAACAGAAGGATAGGGATAGTAAAGGAATAAGCCAAGGTCAGGTCCACAAGCTGACAAGGACAACAGAGTACACGCCAAGGTTCAGGGTCACAGGCAAACAGGGATAGTCAGGGACACGCCAAAAGGTCAGGGTCACGAGCAGACAGGAATAGTATAGAACACGCCAAGGTCGGTAACAGAAATAAATGTAGCACACACGGCAGGCAGGAACAGGAAGCCAAACACACAAAGGTTGATCAGCAGGGCTGACCTGCAGTGCAGAGGTTAATATAGAGTTCTCTGATAGGAGCTGGGGTGGAGCCATGCTAGAGGAGAGTTAATAAAAGCAGTCAGGTGAGAGACAGCTGGTCTTTGGAGATGAACACATGGAGACAGGTAAGCTGACAAACAAACTCTATTGCATAACCATGACATTGGGTACATATACATCATCTGCTGATGCTCCTGATCTCAGGGAAGCCAGGATCTTCTTTTGCTAAAAGCAAAAAGAAAAGCAGCGCTGCTCTAAGGGTAGTAAGTAGTTAAAAACACTATTTTATTACAAATTGTACACTCACATTTGTGTGATAAGAAATAGGCATAGGTAGGTTCTCCAGGGCAATGCAGAGTAACATCACGAAACAGCTGGGCTGTGGCGGGGCCGGCCTCGGCCGCTTGCGGTGGAGTCCGTAGCTTCTGATGGCTTGGGGTTCCCTCAGACAGCGCGTCAGCAGGTTCCTAGGAAGATGACGTCAGGTGGAGGAGAGCGGGGGGCGTGGCCGTAGCGCGCTCGTGTTCAGAGCATGCGTGCTCCTTCCTCCTCTTATGCTCCTTCCTATACATGTTCCTCAAGATCCCAATTTTAGTTTCCAAAAACGTCATGGTTGCCTCTGGGATCCGAGTCTTCACAAATACCAGAAGTTGCTCCAGCGTTGCCTTCCTTACTTGTTTATTGTAATATAACCTGTGTTTGACCTCCCACAGATTCCTCATCAAACTGTACTGTACTTGGGAACCCCGAACCAAAATTAAAAAAAAATGCGTGGGGGTCCCCCTAAATTCCATACCAGGCCCTTCAGGTCTGGTATGGATATTAAGGGGAACCCCGCGCCAAAGTTTTTTAAAAAATGGCGTGGGGCCCACTCAAAAATCCATAGCAGACACTTATCCGAGTACGCAACCTGGCAGGCCACAGGAAAAGAGGGGGGTCAAGAGAGTGCCCCCTCCTGAACCATACCAGGCCACATGCCCTCAACATTGGGAGGTTGCTTTGGGGTAGCCCCCCAAAGCACCTTGTCCCCATGTTGATGGGGAGAAGGGCCTCATCCCCACAACACTTGCCCGGTGGTTGTGGGGGTCTGCGGGTGGGGGCTTATAGTTTACGTAGCCGGGTGACCCCCCCACCCTCTGAAAGCCACAGGGAAGTCCCCGTGAAGTCCCCGTGCGTCAGAGGAGGTCGGGGTCACCGGGTGGCCCCACCCTCCATTATATAAGAAGTGTCAGAAGAACCAAAGCGTCACACAGTGGAAGACTCCCATTGAGGCGGATCGTGCAGATGGAGTGGAGAAGAAGCCGGAGGAAGATACGAGAAGAGCGGAGGAAGAAGAAGATGGAGAAGAAGATGGAGAAGAAGAAGATGGAGGAAGAAGAAGAACACCGAAGGAAGACCAGAAGAAAGAAGATAAAAGAAGAAGGAATTAATAAAGGACTTGTCAAAAACCGTCTCTTGTGTTTTTTAACCTTTTTGACACTTTTTTTGTGAAATAGTAGGGGTACATGTGTACCCCATTACCAATTCACACAGGGAGGGGTGGGATCTGGGGGTCCCCTTGTTAAAGAGGCTTCCAGATTCCAATAAGCCCCCCACCCGTAGACCCCCACAACCACCGAGCAAGGATTGTGGGGATGAGGCCCTTCTCCCCATCAACATGGGGACAAGGTGCTTTGGGGGCTACCCCAAAGCACCCTCCCAATGTTGAGGGCATGTGGCCTGGTACGGTTCAGGAGGGGGGGTGCTCTCTCATCCCTCCTCTTTTCCTGTGGCCTGCCAGGTTGCATGCTCGGATAAGGGTCTGGTATAGATTTTTGGGGGGACCCCACGCCATTTTAAAAAAAATTTTGGTGCGGCGTTCCACTTAAAATCCATACCAGACCTGAAGGGTCTGGTATGGATTTTGAGGGGGACCCCGGCGACATTATTTAAAAATTTTGGTGCGGGGTTCCCCTTAATATCCAGACCTGAACGGCCTGGTATGGAAATTAGGGAGACCCCCACGCATTTTTTTTTAAATTTTGGTTCGGGGTTCCCCTGTGGGGAAATTCCATGCCGTTTTTATCAATGAACTTTTATGTGTATTGCCGGACCGACAATTCATTATAGCCGGCGCTAGCGATAGTAGTTTTACATTACTTTTTTTCCTTTAGAAATGTCATTTTGCTGTCAGACTGTTCTAAACACGGGAAACATGCGCCCCTTTACAGGCATACTATAGACACCCCCCAGGTACGAAATTTAAAGGAATATTTCACTTTTATTGTTTCACTTTAAGCATTATTAAAATCACTGCTCCCGAAAAAACAGCCATTTTTAAAACTTTTTTTGCATTGATACATGTCCCCTGGGGCAGGACCCAGGTCCCCAAACACTTTTTATGACAATACCATGCATATAAGCCTTTAAAATTAGCACTTTTGATTTCTCCCATAGACTTTTAAAGGGTGTTTCGCGGCTTTCGAATTTGCTGCGAACACCCCAAATTGTTCCCTGTTCAGCAAACGGGTGAACAGCCAATGTTCGAGTCGAACTCATGTTCGACCCGAACATAAAGCCCATCCCTACTTGTTGTGTGTTCCTATTCTGATTATTAACTTGCATGCTGCTCCATGTACTTTTCTTTACTGTTGTACAGTTTTAAATAGCTACTTTCATGTTCGTGGACACAGTAGTCGTCCGTAGGAAACATCGTTAGTAGGAAACTGTTTGAAAATATATATGATGTATTTAGTTGATACAGGGTTTTAACTACATTTTGGTCTTGCTAATTTGTCCTATTAAAAGAATTTTAGGACATTGTTGTCTAGATGTCTTTGAAACTAGAATGAATAGCAAACTTCATTCAGTGGAATGTAAGGAGAGGACACTCAGCAGCTGTTTACACATCTGGACACAGGAGCACTAGTGTGGGACACCAGAGAACATTTTTTAGGGTAACCCACACAGGGGCTCCAGGGAATACTTGGGGTGTCTCCATCTGTGAAACTTGGCCAAAAAAGGTAAGTATTGCAGTTTGGTTAAAAGGGAATTTTAATCACGTCTTCAACTTGGATCTCTTCCCAAACAAACAATTGTACACCACTTCTAAGCAATGTTTCATATTCCTATTTCTGGACTCAAATATCTGTGTGCTAAGTATACCTTTTGTTTCATTCTCATAGGGGAGAAAAGACTCAGACAACAAGATCCCAGGGACCCCCGACCTCACCAGCCTGAATGGGAAGTTAGCACCAGCCCCCCCGAGGATATGGAAGAAGGAGAGGTAGAGGAAGTGGGCAACATGGGCACCCCACCAGGTGAGTGTCTGACCCCAGCTTCAGGTAATCTATGTATGCCTGCATTTTTCTAAATACATGTTTTTTCATCAATTTTAGGTGATGTTCTGGTTGTGGAAGGGGAAACGGCGGAACCATTTACAAGCACCAGCGCCCATTTTTGACACTATAATGTCTGATATTGCCTTCATTTTATAGATGTTGAACTTTGTAAGTTCCAGAGTTGTGTGTATGTTATGTTTTAAAACATGCCTGTTTGTAAAAAAAAAAAAAATTTATATTGTTAAAAAAAGAAATATATATATTTTTTAAAAAATTATAAACGCACATGTGAATGTGCACAGATTAAAAAGTTTGGTAATCAACAATGTGTGGCTTCTTCTTTCAATGGTGAATACCAGTTTTGTAAATAATTTTGTGGTTACAGTGACAATGGGGCTTATTTACTAAAGGAAAATCCACTTGGCACTACAAGTGCACTAGGAAAACCTAGGATACAGCCAAAACAAACACAAGCAATAAAGAAAATGAGAGAATTGACCATTTTTTTGGTTTTTGTTTTTATTCTAAAAAGTTTTTCACATTGTCTGGCATAGCAATGGCCGTAAAATAATTCACATATTTCTCCCGAACTTCATGGACGCTTTGGGGGGCCAAGCCAGTATGGCCAGTATCCAGGCCCGTCAGAGGATTCTCAGTAATAAGTCTGGCTTCAAGCCCAACTGAGGCTATATAATTTGTAGAATATTTTCTTAAAAAATTGTGAAGGATGCAGCATCAAAGGATGATATGATTGAGTTTGTAGTCAGCCGTATGGATTGCTGTCAGAAACAGGCAGAACCGGCTGGCCATTATCCCGAAGGCATTCTCAACAACTCTTATCGCTCTGGACAGCCAGTAGTTAAAAACTCTCCTCTCCGGGGTGAGGGTCCTTTGGGGGAATAGCCTCATCAGGTGCTCGCCCGGACCGAAGGCTTCATCTGCAATGAAGACAAAGGGGAGTCCTTCCACGTTATCCACATCAGGTGGCAATCCCAGGCCACCACTCTGGAGACGCTGGTAGCACTCCGTCTGGGCGAAGACTCCTCCATCTGACATCCGGCCATTCTTCCCCACGTCCACATACAGGAATTCATATTGTGACGACACCACCGCCATTAACACAATACTATGAAACCCCTTATAGTTAAAATAGTATGACTCCGAATGGGGCGGTGGCACGATGTGGACATGCTTCCCATCTATAGCTCCTCCACAGTTGGGAAAGTCCTAACGGGTGGCAAAATGTGATGCCACAGTCTGCCATTCCTGTGGCGTTGAAGGAAACTGGGGAGTCAAACAAGAAAAAAAATATAAGTACTTTTGCACATAACATTGCAAGCAGATTACACAAAAAACATTCTTGGCCAACATCAGTATAACATTTATTTTAAGTATTATTTAAAGACTAAAATATAAGGCCCACTTATCAGATTCCTCACCCCCTCTGATGGCCCATTGCTAAAATTTAAGGGGGGCTTATAAATTAATTTAAGGACACACATACCATTTGGACACATTTTGGGGGGGCTTATAAATAAATTTAAGGACACACATACCATTTGGACACATTTTGGGCGGGGGCTTATAAATTAATTTAAGGACACACATACCATTTGGACACATTTGGGGGGGACTTACAAATTAATTTAAGGACACAAACATACCATTTGGACACATTTTGGGGGGGCTTATAAATTAATTTAAGGACACACATACCATTTGGACACATTTTAGGGGGGCTTATAAATTAATTTAAGGACACACATACCATTTGGACAAATTTTAAGGGGGTGTTTAGGATAAAGCACTACAATGGAGATGACAAATATCAGGAATGGTGTCATCTCCGGTTTCACCTGCTGGTGGCACTATTACATTCAGCACCAAAAGGGTGTAATTCCAGTGGCCACCAGCGGGTGTCTCCCCGCCTGGACTTCAGACTTGCCATCAAGCACACCTGTCATGGGTCTGCTGGACCTGCTGAACATGGTTTCTGTTCCCTTGTCTCTCTTGCCCCTGCCTTATTTATATTTCACTTTTATTTCCTTGTTCGTGTATTATATTAGTTAGATAGATATTTAGGTGGGTTTGGGGGTTTGCTGTGTTCTCACCATTTACTTGTTTTTGGTTTGCTGTCTTGATTACACGTGTGTCTTTATCGTTAATAATAAACATACCTTTTTTTTCATTTACTCGTTTGTCCCTGATTCCTTAGTGCAGCCCAGCGATCTGATCACCTGCATTGGATGTTGTGTATAACATCCCCTGACAGAATTCTGAAGCCATACAATCAGATCGGTTGCACCTGGGAATTGGGGCCTGAGCCCCAGCTATTGTTGAAAGATGGACTTTGAAAGTATTTTGTATTTATCTCTCCTGGCAACTGATGACAGAGGAATTTGTTATCAGACATTGGCTAAATACACTAGGGAACAATTGTTAGAATGCATCCGCCTAGCTCATGTTTTTATTGATCAAGGCAGTTTTTTGTTTGAAGATGTGCAACCATTAATTAAGATCTGTATTGAGTTAGCCCTCTCTGATGTCGCTGGGGGAGGTGATGACTATACACCCCCTTTTAGTGCAGCTCAGGTAGAATCTTTAGTTTGGCTGTTGGAGGATGACTTGGCATTTTTTTTTAACAATATTCAGCTTGTCCTCAGGAGGTGCTTGCAAAATGCATTGAATCAGTGCAGTCTCTGGTCAGACAAGCTAAGTGCAAACCTGATTCAGTTTAATCATTAATACAGGTCTGGTCAAGTCTGTTGCACTCAGCCTCTGTTAGCTCCCAATATACCTTTCTACCAATGAAATACCAGTACCCTGTTTCCTCCTGTTGCACCTACCCTGCCTTTAACCCCCCTGCTTCTTCTCAGCTGCCTCCATCAGCTCCACTAATTCTCCCTTCAAAACCTGCTCCCTCTGTTTTGCCATCCTTTCACTCTTCACTTCTACCAGCTGCATTCACTACCTACAGCCCTGTACCCACTTATAAATCCCCAGTGGCTAAAACCAAAAAGAAGCGGAAGTTTTTCCCAACCCATACCATCATGCCAGTATCCAATCCTGCCTCCCCACCAGCTGATATGTTCCAGCCTGATGTGTTCCTGTATGCTGCCCAGCCTGATGTTCCGATGCCTGCTGTTCAGCCTGTTTTGCCAGTGTCTCTGCCTGTTGTCCAGTCTAACATCCCAGTGTCAGTGTTCCAGTCTGATGTGCCTACCTTCCAGTCTGATGTGCCTGCTGCCCAGCCTGAAGTTCCAGTACCGGCTGCCCAGTTTGAAGTTTCAGTACCTGCTATCCAGTCCGATTCACCTGCTGTTCAGCCTGTTGTGCCAGCCCCTGCTGTTCTGCCTGATGTGCCAGCACCTGTGCCTGCTGCTCAGTCTGAAGTTCCAGTACCGGATGCCCGATTTGAAGTTCCAGTACCTGCTATCCAGTCCGATGTACCTGCTGTTCAGCCTGTTGTGCCAGCACCTGCTGTTCTGCCTGATGTGCCAGCGCCTGTGTCTGCTGCCCAGTCTGAAGTTCCAGTACCGGCTGCCCGGTTTGAAGTTCCAGTACCCGCTATCCAGTCCGATGCACCTGCTTTTCAGCCTGTTGTGCCAACACCTGCTGTTCTGCCTGATGTGCCAGCGCCTGTGCCCGCTGCCCAGTCTGAAGTTCCAGTACCGGCTGCCCGGTTTGAAGTTCCAGCACCTGCTATCCAGTCCGATATACCTGCTGTTCAGCCTGTTGTGTCAGTACCTGCTGTTCTGCCTGATGTGCCAGCACCTGTGCCTGCTGCCCAGTGTGAAGTTCCAGTACCTGCTATCCAGTCAGATGCACCTGCTGTTCAGTCTGTTGTGCCAGCACCTGCTGTTCAGCCTGATGTACCAGCGCCTATGCCTGCTCCCCAGTCTGAAGTTCCAGTACCGGCTGCCCGGTTTGAAGTTCCAGTACCTGCTATCCAGTCCGATGCACCTGCTGTTCAGCCTGTTGTGCCAGCACCTGCTTTTCTGCCTGATGTGCCAGCGCCTGTGCCCGCTGCCCAGTCTGAAGTTCCAGTACCTGCTGCCTGGTCTGATGTCCCAGTGCCCACTCTCCGGCCTGATGTGTTCCTGTCCATTGCCCAGCCTAATGTGTTCCTGTCCTCTGCCCAGCCTGATGTGCTCTGTCCGCTGCCCAGCCTGATGTGCCACTGTCCGCTGCCCAGCCTGATATGCCACTGTCTGCTGCCCAGCCCGATGTGTTCCTGTCTGCTGCTCAGCCCGATGTGTTCCTGTCCGCTGCCCAGCCCGATGTGTTCCTGTCCGCTGCCCAGCCCGATGTGTTCCTGTCTGCTGCCCAGCCTGATGTGCCACTGTCCGCTGCCCAGCCTGATGTGCCACTGTCTGCTGCCCAGCCCGATGTGTTCCTGTCCGCTGCCCAGCCCGATGTGTTCCTGTCCACTGCCCAGCCCGATGCGTTCCTGTCCGCTGCCCAGCCTGATGCGTTCCTGTCCGCTGCCCAGCCTGATGTGTTCCTGTCCACTGCCCAGCCTGATGTGTTCCTGTCCGCTGCCCAGCCTAAAGTGCCTTTGCCTGCTGCCCAGCTTGAAGTGCCTTTGCCCTGCTGCCCAGCTTGAAGTGCCTTTGCCTGCTGCCCAGCTTGGTGTGCCTTTGCCTGCTGCCCAGCTTGGTGTGCCTTTGCCTGCTGCCCAGCTCGATGTGCCTTTGCCTGCTGCCCAGCTCGATGTGCCTTTGCCTGCTGCCCAGCTCGATTTGCCTTTGCCTGCTGCCCAGCTTGATGTGCTTTTGCCTGCTGCCCAGCTCGATGTTCTTTTGCCTGCTGCCCAGCTCGATGCGGATGTGCCACTGTCCAGCGTGATGTACCTCTGCTTTCTGCTCAGCCTGATGACATGGTGCCTGCTAAAACTGTTCCTGACTGATGCCCATCTTGCCGCTGTGTCAATCCTGTCTGTCGCCCGGCCTGAATGTAATGCTCCTGTGTGGTTGGCCTCCGATGGCTTCTTGCCCGTTACCCTGCTAATTTTCATCTCCGGATCCAAACTTCCTGACCCGGGTGGTGGGGTGCGTGTCCTATTTTTAGACTCTGATGGCACGTCCCCCAGTGAACTAAAAGACTCTGGCCTTGGAAGTGCGAAGAAGTCCGCAGACTCAGTAGGGAAACATTTTAGGATGTTTCTGCACCCACTCGGACTGTCGTACCCAGGGCTGAATGGAGTGTCCGGAGGCCACTCTTTAGGAGGGGGAACTGTCAGGAATGGTGTCATCTCCGGTTTCACCTGCTGGTGGCACTATTACATTCAGCACCAAAAGGGTGTAATTCCAGTGGCCACCAGCGGGTGTCTCCCTGCCTGGACTTCAGACTTGCCATCAAGCACACCTGTCATGGGTCTGCTGGACTATATAGACCCACCCTAAACTAGGCTTTAGTGCTTCAGAATTTGTCTGCTAGCCTTTGTCCTTGCCAGTACCTGCTCTTGTTCCAGCCTGTTCCTGTTTGTTCCTGGACCCCGTTTGTGTATGCTGTCCTTGAGTCCTGTTTCCCATTCCCTGCTCCTTGGTCTGCTTCCTTATTCCTGGTTTCTGTTCCCTTGTCTCTCTTGCCCCTGCCTTATTTTTATTTCATGTTTATTTCCTTGCTCGTGTATTATATTAGTTAGATAGATAGTTAGGTGGGTTTTGGGGTTTGCTGTGTTCTCACTATTTACTTGTTTTTGGTTTGCTGTCTTGATTACACGTGTGTCTTTATCATCAATAATAAACATACCTTTTTTTTTCATTTACTCGTTTATCCCTGATTCCTTGGTGCAGCCCAGCGATCTGATCACCTGCATTGGATATTGTGTATAACATCCCCTCACAACAAAATACATTGTTAAGTGACTAGACTAGGTGGATATGGGCCCAGGATAGCACGCTGGGGAGGTTAGTGAAGGCAAATATGCATGAAGGACGAAAAAGGAGCATTAATAGATTACAGCATGCATGAGGACAAAGGGGACATTCACAGCATATTGCAATCATGGTAATTAGGGATTGATGAAAGAAATACAATACATTAGCAAACATTAAATACAATAGAACGTGATGTTAAAGGATAAATCTTATCTTCATATAGTCCTTCTGCAGGACATGAATGATAGCAGAACAGGTCTCTGGGATAATGATCCCTAGAGCCTAGGGGGAGATGTCTGTCGAGAACTTGAGGTCCTTTAGGCTTCTCCCAGTCGCCAAGTACCGCAACGTGGCGACTAGCCTCTGCTCCGGAGTGATGGCTTGCCTCATGCAGGTATCCTGCCTGCTGATATAAGGGGTCAGCAAAGCCAAAAAACGGTGAAAAATGGGACCCGTCATCCTGAGAAAGTTCCTGAAATCGTCAGCATTATTCTCACGGATCTCATGAAGCAAAGGCATGTGAGAGAATTGGTCACACTGGAGCAACCAATTCTTGGTCCATGAACTCCTCCCCACCCTGTTCATGGACTGGGCTTGGGTCAAAGAATGAATCGCAACACCAAGCCCCAGCACAGCACGAACTCTACAACGAGTGCGTACATGCAACATGGCTTCAAAACGTCGGCTGGTCAGAACGAACTTAACAGAATGCACTATAGAACAGCAATGAGACAAGAATGCACTGAATACACAAATGTGAACTGACTACGTGCACTGAAAACCAGATACAAACCCACAAGCACAAACTGAACAGCAGTTAAACAATCTGAAAAAACATGAAAAACACTGAAAAGCGCGAATCGTCTCTCACCAAACTTCTACTAACACGAGATAAACACGAAATTAGCAGAAGGGTTCCAAAGGGTGGCGCACTGGCTACTGAACTTCCGTTTTATAGTCCTGTCATACGTGGTGTACATCATCACGTTCTAAATGATCGGACTTTGGTGTGATCGTGTGTAGGCAAGTCCGTTTCAGCGGAACTCCGTCGGAACTCTGGAACTCCATCTGAGTCTATTCTGACGGAGAGTCTGGTTGTGTGTATGCGGCATAAGTCCATGTTTCCTTTCACTTTAAATAGTTTGTTTCGGCCAAGTTAGATACTGTATGTAGCTGGTGCTACTAAAGTGTGATACACAATTATATTGATTGGTAAAGGAAATAGTTTGTTTGGCAGCTTAGCCCAAGCAAACTATTCAAAGTGATGGAAACATGGACTTAGGCTGGCTTTAAGAATCTAGAAGCGCATCCTCAAGTACTCCGGTAGCAATTATGCAAATATTAACTTTCCCCTGTAATATACTGTAGTCTTATCATTTTCAGACATGGCAATACTCACACCTGCTGGTATATTACCTAAGTATCAAGCACTACACTGTATGGTGAGGACAGGATGCATGCATACTTCTCACTATGAGGGAGAGTAGACATTGAGTTGCGGCAAGGAAATTTAAAAGACAAAAAAATCAACCGATAGTTTACGCTTTTGCTACAGGTGTGAATCTAATATGGGGTTACTTTAATAAAGGAAAACAGACTGTTTACTTTGCAAGGAAATTTTCCACAGAATGAATGAGGTGAAGCTCTGCTCAGTTACATCATCCAATCATGTGCAAGCAAAAACAATATTTTTTATTTTCCTGACACATGATTGGGTATGCTTTGCACCACATTTGCTAAGCTCTAGGTAAGATTTGCAAAGTGTAACCTGCCCTGCAAAGTGAACACCTATTTGCCTTTAGTAAATCAACCTCTATGTTATTGATCCCTACAGATTCACTTTAACGCCTATCCATAGCCAACATTAATTACAGCACATTTGAAGGATAACTATGTAAAGACTTTTTTTAGATAATGGCAACAAAGTAAAAGCTCTTAAATGTTTTACACTGCTCTCAGTACTTTTTAAAAAAGGGTAGTCATCCTTTAGATGAAGTATACGTATACAATGTATAGCATAATGTTCAGTGAGGAGCCTTGTGAACTATATGCTGTACAGCACAGTGTACAGACTGGCTCAGTGTGAAGCATATGATATACAGAAAAGTGTACTGAGTGGTTTGGAGTGAAGGATAGAGCACGGAGCACTGTGTATAGAGTTTGATTAGTGTGCAATATAGACGGTATAGCACATTGACGAGAACAGAGTGGTATTGTACCACCTGCCCCACCCTATTAGATTGTAAGCTCTTCTGAGCAGGGCCCTCTTAATCCTCCTGTATCTTATTGTATTATAACTGTATTGTCTCCCTTTTATATTGTAAAGTGCTGCGTAAACTGTTGGCGCTATATAAATCCTGTATAATAATAATAAGTATGGTGTATGCAACATACGGCATACAAAGTAGAGAGCTGCAGGACAGAGAATGTACATCACAGTGTACAAAGTAGAGATGTGTGGGGCATTGAACAGAAAGCACTGTTGTCATGTTTCACATGCTTGTGATATGTGTCATTATTCCAGGACGTCATCACATTACTGCTATGTTAGTTAAGCATTTCCATGAGCAAGCCAGCAAACCCAACCTACAAGTGGGAGACATAGTTCTCTTGAAAGAGACAGATTCTCATCGAAACCATTGGCCTATGGGTCTTATTACAAAGACTATGCCAAGTATTGACGGAAAAATACGGAAAGTAGAAGTTAAAGTAATGAAAGAAGGTTCTGCACACGTTTACTTCAGGCCTTTAAAGGAACTAGTACTTATTTTGCCCAAAGAAGAAGACAAGTCATCTACTTGATTCAGAGGGAGATACGAAGGATTGATGCATGTCGCTGCCTTCCCCTCTGAAGATGGATATTTCCTTGTCACAGCCTGGACCTTCGAGACCAACATCTGCTAGTATATGTTAATGTTTGCATTGTTTCCCTTGTTCTTCCCTTCCCTCTTGTTTTGCAGGTGTTTTTGGAAAGAATCTTCAGTACTTATATTTGGACTTGGACTAAAGTTTGTTAATAATAGAAATCATAGATTTTGACGGGGAGTGTCATGTTTCACATGCTTGTGATATGCCTTTAAATGTTATATGTATTACTCTGTCCCCGGTTCCTCCCCTTCCTGTATCTCAGCTTATCCTGTATAGTTAGCCTAGTTAGCCCCGCCCTTTGTTCCTTCTCCCTTTAATGCATCAGCTCATGTCTGGACTGGATCACATTATGATCTTTTGACCTATCCGATGTTCATTGTTGTAAGATCCTCACAGTTTATGGATTAAACTTCACAAGATCAACAAGGTGTCGTCTGGATCGAATCACTGTCTGTTTATCCAAATAAGATTGGGGTTATCGACATCTCGACACAACTAACTGTAAGTTACGGAGATCACACTTTCAATGCTTATATTGGAGAGGCAGAACAGTCAAAAGATCATTAGAAAGATTAGTCAATACATCCTTAGGAAGATCAATCAAAAGATCTGATCCTTGATAGCTCTGGAACCACTCTGAGAGGTTATATGGACACTGGAAATAGCAGCTATCAGACAGTGCAGCCATTAATACATAAGCCTGTATGTGTCTACAAGCAAGTCTCAGCATAGCACTCATCAGTCACAGGACAATATAACTGCTGTGAATGTTCATACAAACAGCATGTACACTGCCTCTGTATGCATCAGCAAATGGCTTTTTGTCTGTGTAATCTTATAAGAAAGTCAGAGTAAGGCCCCTTTCACATATATTAATTACCACTTACAGCCCCTGGCACAAGGACTACAGTCATATATCCGAGATGGAACCCACCTTTTGGATTTACTAAAATCCTATAGATGGGAAGACCAATATATCTGGACATCTTTGGATGTCAAAACCTTGTATACCTCTATTCCTCATACCTTTGGAATAGCAGCACTTAGTCACTTTTTATCCCAAGATCCGTACATGAGTAATAAACAGGCCTCCTTCATCTTGGACTGCGCAAGATATTGCTTGACTCATAATTATTTTACATTTGATGAACAATACTATCTACAGGTACAAGGGACAGTCATGGGGGCCAATTTTGTGCCCTCGTACGCAAACATGGCAATGGGATTATGGGAACACAGATACATCTGGCAAAATAATCCATTCCTTAGGCACATCATTTTCTATGGCCGATTCATTGACAACATCATAATCATCTGGGATGGTGCAGACGATGTTGTTGATGAGTTCGTCTCCCACTGCAACAATAACCCACATGGCCTTAGTTTTACCCACGTTATGGACAAAGATAAACTAGTTTTTTGGATCTTGACCTTTACCATGCAGATAATGAGATACATGCGAGGAATTTCTTCAAACCCACGGCAGGAAATTCCTTACTACATTATAAGAGCTGTCACTATAAAAAATGGAAAGACAATATTCCCAAGGGACAGTTTTGTCGACTGCGGAGAAACTGCAGTAGAATATCCGATTATATTGAACAAAGTCACCTACTTAGAAAGAAGCTCAAGGACAAGGGTTATCCAGATTCATTAGTTGATCAAGCACAGAAACATTATCTACAGTTTACACCTGTGGCCCAAAACAAAAATGATGAGAGTTTCAACCAATCTGGGTGCTTCATTACTAGATTTCACACTAATTTTTCCAAAATGGAGGCAATTTTTAAGAAGCATTGGCCAATTATTCTTGAGGATCCACACCTCAAACCTGTTTTGCCCAAGTATCCCAAAATCACTTACAGGAAGGCTCTTAACATCAAAAATAAAATTGCACCCAACAAACTAAAGTCCATAAAGGAAATTAAACCGGCACAAGCCCATATGATTCCACTTAGGGGCATGTTCCAGTGTAAAAAAGCTATGTGTAAAACCTGTAGTTTTGTCAAGCATGGGAAGAAATATTTTTCCACTAAAGGAAAAACTTACATGTTGGATGATTTTTACAACTGCGGCTCAGATTTTGTGGTTTATGGTCTCAGTTGTCCTTGTAACCTCATATATGTGGGGCGTACCATACGCCCACTAAGACAATTATTTGGGGAGCACAGACGAAAGATAGAAGGTGAGAGGGACAAACATAGTGTCCCACGCCATTTCTGTGAACATCATACAAAATCCACAGAAGGTATGGGTCAAAGAGCAGATACCTAGAAAACTCCCTACAGCAGAAAGATTCTATAGACTATGCGAACGAGAGACCTTCTGGATCTATTCTTTGGACACCCTAAATCCCGGCGGAATCAATGAAGAATTGGAAATCTCCACCATTTACTAATAATATTTGCTCTTAAGGTGTGATTCTGTTTATTTTCTTACATATCAATAGGTAATAGGAACATAACTAATACCTGTGATGACACAATAACAATAAATTATTTTTTCTAATTATTCCCTGTTTTTAGTGGCCCTACACATTGTACCCATGTACATGTGTACGTTATTTCTATCATTCCTTGTTTTTAGTGGCCCCACACATTGTACCCATGCATATGCATGTGTGTATGTATATTTGCCTGTATATGTATATATTATTATTATTATTATTCAGGATTTATATAGCGCCAACAGTTTACGCAGCGCTTTACAATATAAAAGGGAGACAATACAGTTATAATACAATACAATACAATAGGATTAAGAGGGCCCTGCTCAGAAGCGCTTACAATCTAATAGAGTGGGGCAGGTGGTACAAAAGGTTGTAACTGTGGGAAATGAGCTGGTGGAAGTGGTAGGAGATTAGTCGGAGACGTGATAGGCTTTCCTGAAGAGATGAGTTTTCAGGGATTGCCTGAAGGTAGCAAGAGTAGGGGATAGCCGGATAGATGGAGGTAGCGAGTTCCAGAGGATGGGAGAGGTTCTGGAGAAATCCTGGAGACGAGCATGGGAGGAGGAGATGAGAGAGCTTGAAAGCAGGAGGTCTTGAGAAGAGCGGAGAATGCATGGTACAAGTGCTTATTATGCTCATAATAGTTCTCCCTGCTTTTATAAAATTATTCATGGCCATTAATCTAGATCTTTATACCCACTATGTGTCACAATATGCATAACTTTTAATAATAATCATTTTTAATAATTTTTAATAATTTTTGCATATTTTACTTATATGTATTTTTATCTGTGTTCTATATATTTTTCGTTTTCGATTATATATGTGTTTTTCGATCTCATGTGTATTCGTAATAATACATATATAACTATTACTCAGTATAGAATGGAAAATCAGTACAAAAAAGGCAAGGTGCATATTAACACAATGCACATGCACATATCTTGATTCTGCTTTTCCTTTATATATCCCTTTATTTAAGATCGGTAATTTATCCCCGCATTATTAATTGTGTCCACTAGGCGGCAGTGCTAGGAGAGCACTTAAATAGGCTGCAAATAAACCAATTTTCCCTAGCTTGAGAAAGGAGCGCGCCCTAATGCGCATACTCTGAAACGCGTTGCTTAATGGCAGTACAGCCCATACCATCAAATCTGCGTTCCAGCCCTCCATTCGACTGCCTGGCAGAGGTGCAAGCCTCGTTTTGGATCACTATCGGATCCCGGAAGTCTGCGCCGAACACACAAGCCGGCAGCGCAGAGGAACAAGGCTCTATTCCATCTGAGAATGCAGAAACCACGTATGGCCCCTACTGTAACTTCCCGTGCCAGACTAATAAGTTTTTACATGTGAGTGATTTTAATGGAATTGTATCATTAAATAATACTGTCTAACTAAGAGGCGCCTTTGATGTTTCTTCTTTTCTTACATATTGGAGTGGCTTCACCTCCCTTCATAAGGCTGCCCTGCTAACAGACTGTTTACATCTCACAAAGAGCTTTTTATTGCTCAAAGGACTTTTTTTTTTTTGATGTGCATTGGGGATTATTGTTTATATTGAAACCTGTGCTGCTCTTTGTTGTTATATTTCTTCTACTTCAAAGTAGTCCCTGCACTACTTTGGTCCATGCAAGTTGATGTCCATAAACCTCAATGTTAAACCCTCAAGTAGCATGCAAATCGTACCTGAATAATATACGACTTTGTAAGCACAAGCTGAGGGTCAAAGCATTTGTAAACCCCAACCCTGTAAAGTCGTAGAAAGTAGTACTGATCCCAAATCGTGGCAAAATCGCGCAACTTTGAAGTCACACAAGTGTGAAAAGGGTCTAAACCTTTCTTAAACTGCAGCCTAAGAAACCTGAGCTCAGAAAAAGCAAATTGATAGATTTCTCTGCTGCTGGAAAACTTTAATATAAACCCTCTCCTTGTTAACAAGATGTTTCAACAAGACAATATGCAATCTGGGGATGCACAGCCAGGTTTAGTACTCCTTCCAGATGAGGAATTAAACCCTGAATCAAACCAAAGGGAAAAACACTTAACAAAACCAACCTGGTAAGTGCAAGAGAATCTTAAAGCTGATAAAGAAGAACTGCTGTTTAATATAAATGACCTATGGTCTAATACTGTTAAATGCATGTCTGCTCTCTCCCAACAATCTCATGAGCCATTACAATTAGAGGGCGCTATCAAGCAATTGAATGTTGCTTATTAGAGTTATCAAAGACTGTGTGTTAAATATACTGATCTCTTGAAGCGGTACAACACTCAAGGGTCAATGAAAGAATTAAAGGGATTTGAGGAGCTCAATCTTGAAAGAGACATTTTAGTGGTGCAAACAAAGACAAAGGCAGAAGTGAGAGTAATACAGCTTTGTGAATCCAGATCTTATCGCTCTGCATCTAATAGACGCTCCACAGGATCTTCCAAATCCCTGCAATCAAGATCTACTGCACTCAGTAAACAACTCATAAAGGCCCGTGCAGATGCTGAAGCTTCTAAAATTCAGGCAGCTTTCGCCCAAAAGAAAGCAGAGAAAGAAGTGGAAGCCGCACACCAGAAAGCAGAGAAAGAGGCTGAAGCTGCACGCCAGAAAGCAGAGAATGAAGCTGAAGCTGCACGCCAGAAAGCAGAAATGGATGTTTTGGAAAAACAATGTGAGCATGCCACAGCCATCGCAAGGTTAAGGGCCTTAGAACAAACCGCTAGTGAAAGCGAAAGAGACAACAGTTGCAGACACTCAGTTGTAGCTTATGCCTCAGATTCTTCACATACCTCTCCAGAACGTCAACAGTCTGTCACAGCAACCAAAGCACTCAATCAAAGTCTCCCATCTGCACCTACTGTACCTTAAGACAATTTGCCTTTATATCTTCCAGTACACCAGATTGCAGCATCTCAGCAAGCAGCAGACACTGGTATGCATATAACAGACTGTCCACCTTACTTTGACACTAACCAAGTACCTCCTGGCAAGCACACTAATCCACAGCTATAAACCAACACGTCAATGAACTTTAAGCCAGCTCCAGCATTGAATGCCTTCACACCAACATATGTTCCTAAGTCACTTAATGTCAATGCACCAGCCATCACAACTAACTCTGTTCCACCTGCAGTCATGCATCTAAAGTCTGAGAACACGGACATATCACAGTTTTCTAAATACATGCTCCGCAGAGAGCTCACTAAGACAGGCCTCACCAAGTTTGATGACAAGCCTGAAAATTACAGAGGCTGGAAATCCACCTTTAAGGCCACAATGAGTGACCTAGACATCAATGCCACAGAGGAACTAGATCTGCTCATCAGATGGCTAGGTCCCCAGTCAACTGAACGCATCAAGAGGCTCAAAGCAGTTCATACCGATAACCCCACTGCAAGCCTTAATTCTGCTTGGGACAGACTTGAACGTACCTTTGGCAGCCCAGAAGCCATTGAAGATGCCTTTTTCAAAAGGTTGCAAAGCTTCCCAAATATTTCTTCTAGAGACAATCTAAAGTTTCAAGAACTCAGCGATGTTCTATTAGCGCTTCAACTTGCTAAGGCTGACATCAACTTACCTGGTTTCAGTTACCTTCACACCGCTCGTGGCATCAACCCTATTGTTCTCAAGCTACCCTATGGCATTCAAGAAAAATGGGCAGCGCTTGGATCAAAATATAAGGAAACTCATCAAGAATTACAGACACTAATGCCATGTACACACGATCGGAATTTCGTCCCGCAAAAGACCGATGAGAGTTTTTCATCGGAAAATGCGACCGTGTGTATGCATGCAAATTTGAGCGGAATTCCGTCGGAAAAGCCGTCATATCTTTTTCCGACGAAAAGTCCGATCATGTGTACACGCCATAAGAATGACCCAAGTTTCTCCTATGGTGACTTTAACCCTCTCAGTTCACCCTCTCCAAGACCTATGAACACACATATGACACACAGAGACCATAGAGGTCCAGTGTTAGTGAAAAGGACTAATGTTCTACCTGCACCTGCTACAGTTCTCGAAAATACTGATCAAAACAAGAAAATTGAGATCCCAAATCGCCCATGTCCGATACATAACAAACCAGATCCAGATCCACTTAAGAAATGTATCGGCTTCAGAAAGAAAACCCTACAAGAACGTAAGGAAATTTTAAAGAAATTTGGAGTTTGCTACAAATGCTGTGCCTCCACAGAGCACTTTGCAAAGGACTGTAAAGCTATCACCAAATGTATAGAGTGCGACAGTGATGACCATGTGCAAGCTCTTCATCAATATCCGCACAACTCTACTACACCCACACAGATCAAACAGCACCTTCCACCTCAGTGTTCTCTACATGTACAGAAGTCTATGGAAAAGCACTCTGTGATGTGCTTGGTTCGTGTATACCCCAAAGGTCAACCAGAAAAGGCCATAAGACTATATACTATTGTGGATGAGCAGAGAAACAGATCTCTTGCAAGAACACAGTTTTTTGAATTGTTGAACATAACAGGAGATGCTCTACCTTATACCCTGAGCACTTGTGCTGGCACTACAGAAGTCTTAGGTAGGAGTGCCAGCGGTCTTGTAGTTGCTCCCCTGAATGACAATGTGGAAATATTCTTACCCACTATCACTGAGTGCAACCAAATCCCAACAAAGAGGAGATCCCTACCCCTGAAGATGCCTTTCACCATTCTCACTTGAAAGACATAGCTGACCAAATACCAGCCCTCAACGAAAGTGCTGATATCCTGCTGTTACTCGGCCGAGACATCTTAAGGGTGCATAAGGTTCGTCAGCAAATCAATGGTCCACATCATGCACCATATGCTCAGTGTCTGGATCTGGGCTGGGTCGTCATAGGCAATGTCTGTCGAGACAAAGGCAAAATGTCTTACTCAGTCTTTTCCTTTAAAACACACGTCCTGTCAAACGGACGGACTACTTGTTCTGCACAACGACCACATCAATATAATGTGAGAGATAGACTGTTTGAAAAAGGTGCACAATGGCACATTATACAAGATGATAAGAAAGCCCTTAATGTCTGGGATGACAGCATCGGCAACACAGTGTTCGAAGTAACCACTAAAGACCAGGAGTTGGCAGCTACCATGGAAAACAAGGGATTCTTGAAAACCATGAGTAAAGAGTTCTACCAAGATGATTCCAACAGTTGAGTAGCACCTCTACCATTTCGTACCACAAGAAAGAAACTACCAAATAACAGAGTGGAACGCATTAGGAAGTTCTCTATGTCTGAACAATGGCACTATGTTCCCACTAACCTCAACCCTGCTGATCGCGGCAGTCGTGCAGTACCTACTAGTGCATTTATGGACACATCATGGCTATTTCCACCAGTACTCTTGAATGATAAACTCATCTCAAGTTCTACAGATTCTAACTTTGAACTGGTTCATCCAGAATCTGATAAGGAAATCAGAGCTGTTACCACCATACTCAACACCTCTGTGAAACCAAGGGTAGGTCCTCGCCGCTTTGAACGCTTTTCTAAGTGGTCCTCTGTTGTACGAGCCATTGCACGTCTTATTCACATTGCTCATCAATTTGCAAACGGCTCTAGCACTGGAAAAAAGTGGCACATCTTTAAAGGCCCTCCCGCAATTGAGGAAGTCTCTCAAGCAGAAAGGGTAATCATCCAATGTGTCCAACATGAAGTGTACTCACAAGAGATTGCTAACGTATCAAAAGGACTCAACCTATCTAAGAATAGCCCTCTGTACGAATTAAATCCAATAATTGATCATAACCAGTTACTTCGAGTTGGTGGTCGCATTGGAAGGTCGAATTTGTTAAGTGAAGAGAAAAATCCCCTCATTATTCCAAGACGTCATCACATTACTGCTATGTTAGTTAAGCATTTCCATGAGCAAGCCAGCAAACCCAACCTACAAGTGGGAGACACAGTTCTTTTGAAAGAGACAGATTCTCATCGAAACCATTGGCCTATGGGTCTTATTACAAAGACTATGCCAAGTATTGACGGAAAAATACAGAAAGTAGAAGTTAAAGTAATGAAAGAAGGTTCTGCACACGTTTACTTCAGGCCTTTAAAGGAACTAGTACTTATTTTGCCAAAAGAAGAAGACAAGTCATCTACTTGATTCAGAGGGAGATACGAAGGATTGATGCATGTTGCTGCCTTCCCCTCTGAAGATGGATATTTCCTTGTCACAGCCTGGACCTTCGAGACCAACATCTGCTAGTATATGTTAATGTTTGCATTGTTTCCCTTGTTCTTCCCTTCCCTCTTGTTTTGCAGGTGTTCTTGGAAAGAATCTTCAGTGCTTATATTTGGACTTGGACTAAAGTTTGTTACTAATAGAAATCATAGATTTTGACGGGGAGTGTCATGTTTCACATGCTTGTGATATGCCTTTAAATGTTATATGTATTATTCTGTCCCCGGTTCCTCCCCTTCCTGTATCTCAGCTTATCCTGTATAGTTAGCCCCACCCTTTGTTCATTCTCCCAGTAATGCATCAGCACATGTCTGGACTGGATCACATTATGATCTTTTGACCTATCTGATGTTCATTGTTGTAAGATCCTCACAGTTTATGGATTAAACTTCACAAGATCAACAAGGTGTCGTCTGGATCGAGTCACTGTCTGTTTATCCAAATAAGATTGGGGTTATCGACATCTCAACACAACTAACTGTAAGTTACGGAGATCACACTTTCAATGCTTATACTGGAGAGACAGAACAACTGTGTTAGAACTAGAATATACAGATCATGTAGAGTGGAGGGGTATGTTGTAGTAATCTCATCATTATACCTAAACCATACATATCCAGGGACAAATTTCTAAAATGTGGAACTATCCTTGGGAAGAAGGGAAAACTGCTAACTATGGGAGTTCCAGTAACTACTGACATGGGTAGACAGACATGATGAATACGTTATCTTGAAAGGTATATTTTGTGATGAGCTGTGACTGACTGCCCTTACTATATGGGTCTCCATTCCAAACCTATGCTGCAGCTTCCTACTCTTGGCCCCTTCATAGCTGGCTGAGTTTAGAAACTTAGGTGGAAGCCATGTTATCCCTGGGTCTCTACTCCCAGCCCATACCCTTTGTTTGTCCTGCACCCAGTAGCCCTGTCAGATATATCTGCTGAACTAGGTGCTCACCTTGACCAATATGAAAACTCTGAAACCACTAGCTCAAGTACTTCCCCTGGCCCTTGAATCCTGTATGTACACTGTGTTTGTATGCCTTGTCATCTTCCCAGCCAGCAAGAAAAGCACCACTATCATCAAAGGCAAATCATCTGCTAGTTATTCATGGAAACTTCAAAGTTCTTGGGGACTACAGACTCAGAGTGTTCAGAGCTATAAGATTGAAGTCATAGTGTGTTATGATGTGCTAAAGTATGCTAGAAATGCTTGTGTTTTAAAATACACCAAAAAACATGAAAATGAACCTCTGAGCACAATAAAAATGCTAATTATTATTAAATTGTTTGGGAGCAATAACGTGTTCAATAAAGTGCATGCATTTTCATGCAACAAGAGTTCCTTCAGCCTAAGGGCTCATTCACACCCGGCCACACAACAAAGAATATGGACGCTGGTGTAGTAGTGGTGCAATGTGTTGTCACAACACATTGTACTGATTACACCAGCGTCCATTTTTTTTGTTGTGTGGCCAGGTGTGAATGAGCCCTTAGGCTGAAGGAACTCTTGTTTGTTAAACTTTATTGAAGTGTCACAAAATAACACCTTATTCAACACTGTGCACCACTGCATGCTGTGATGTGCTGCGATAACATGCAGTGTGGTGAATTGTTCTGCGTAAAATTGCATAAATGATGCAGGGGCACATTGCTTTGCATGTGGTGTGAATGAGTATGTCACATAATTACTTAGCTGGTAAGTTTGGATAAAGACACCAGTCCATCCAGTTCCACCTGTGGTGTGTGTGTGTTTATGTCAATAGTAATTCCCATGTCCCTGTATGTTGCGATTAGGGATGAACTTCGAGTTTGAGTCGAACTCTTGTTTGACTCGAACATTGGCTGTTCGCAAGTTCGCCAAACAGCGAACAATTTGGGGTGTTCGCGGCAAATTCGAATGCAGCGGAACACCCTTTAAAAGTCTATGGGAGAAATCAAAAGTGCTAATTTTAAAGGCTTATATGCAAGTTATTGTCATAAAAAGTGTTTGGGGACCTGGGAGCAGGATTTTAATAATGCTTAAAGTCAAACAATAAAAGTGTAATATCCCTTTAAATTTCGTAGCTGGGGGGTGTCTATAGTATGCCTGTAAAGGGGCACATGTTTCCCATCTTTTGAACAGTCTGACAGCAAAATGACATTTCAAAGGAAAAAAGTCATTTAAAACTACTCGCGGCTATTGCATTGCCGGTCCGACAATACACATAGAAGTTCATTGATAAAAACGGCATGGGAATTCCCCACAGGGGAACCCCGAACCAAGATTTAAAAAAAAAATGACGTGGGGGGTCCCCCTAAATTCCATACCAGGCCCTTCAGGTCTGGTATGGATATTAAGGGGAACCCCGGCCAAATTTTTTTTTAAAAATGACGATGAAGAAGATGAAGAAGAGAAGAAGATGAAGAGAAGAGTGGGAGCCTCCCTTCATGCCATCATGGATACGGAGCGGCCCGAGGAGAAGAAAGGAAGAAGATGCCGCGGAGGAGATGCTGGACGAGAACACCGGAGGAAGAACCAGAAGAACCAGAAGAAGAAGAAGATGAAGGAAGATAGAAGATAAAAGAAAGAAGATAGAAGAAAGAAGATGGAAAGAAGAAGCATTTAAATAAAGGAATTGTCAAAAACTGTCTCTTGTCATTTTTAACATTTTTGACAGTTTTTTAGTGAAATGGTAGGGGTACTTTTGTACCCCCTTACCATTTCACACGGGGGGGGCGGGATCTGGGGGTCCCCTTGTTAAAGGGGGCTTCCAGATTCCGATAAGCCCCCTGCCCACAGACCCCCACAACCACCGGCCAGGGTTGTGGGGATGAGGCCCTTGTCCTCATCAACATGGGGACAAGGTGTTTTGGGGGGCTACCCCAAAGCACCCTCACAATGTTGAGGGCATGTGGCCTGGTACGGTTCAGGAGGGGGGGGCGCTCTCTCGTCCCCCCTCTTTTCCTGCGGCTTGCCAGGTTGCGTGCTCGGATAAGGGTCTGGTATGGATTTTTGGGGGGAGCCCACGCCGTTTTTTTTTTTTTAATTTTGGCGCGGGGTTCCCCTTAAAATCCATACCAGACCTGAAGGGTCTGGTATGAAATTTAGGGGGACCCCCACGTCATTTTTTTTTTAAATTTTGGCCGGTATGGAATTTAGGGGGACCCCCCACGTCATTTTTTTTTTAAATTTTGGTTCGGGGTTCCCCTGTGGGGAATTCCCATGTCGTTTTTATCAATGAACTTCTATGTGTATTGTCGGACCGGCAATGCAATAGCCGCGAGTAGTTTTAAATGACTTTTTTTCCTTTGAAATGTCATTTTGCTGTCAGACTGTTCTAAACACGGGAAACATGCGCCCCTTTACAGGCATACTATAGACATCCCCCAAGTACGAAATTTAAAGGGATATTACACTTTTATTGTTTGTCTTTAAGCATTATTAAAATCACTGCTCCCGAAAAAACTGCCGTTTTTAAAACTTTTTTTTGCATTGATCCATGTCCCCTGGGGCAAGACCCGGGTCCCCAAACACTTTTTATGATAATAACTTGCATATAAGCCTTTAAAATTAGCACTTTTGATTATTCATGTTCGTGTCCCATAGACTTTAACGGTGTTCGCGTGTTCAAACAAACTTTTTTCCTGTTCGCATGTTCTGGTGCGAACCGAACAGGGGGGTGTTCGGCTCATCCCTAGTTGCGATCTTTAAGGTGTCCATCTAATAGTTTATTGAAACTATCAAAGCACCCTGTTGATACCACTGCTTGTGGAAGGGAATTCCACATCCTTACCGCATTGACAGTAAAGAATCATCTACACAGTTTAGGGTTAAACCTTGTCTCTTTCAGTTTCAATGAATGTACGCGTGTCTTTTTAAACTCTCTTCCACTGAAAGTATTTTTTTCCTATGCTAAAGTCACCAGTACAGTATTTGTATATCGTTATCATATTTCACATGAGTATCACACAATTTACAGAGCCCGTCCTTTGAACTACAGAGGTGCTGAGGGGAAGAGTTTCAGGAGGCGGAGTCAGTACAGGGACCACTATTTGCAGGCAGCATGGTACCATGGGATATGTAGTCCTTATAAATTGAAAGTAATCAGTAGAGGAAAAGCTGCAAAGCATGCAGGGAATCCAGAAAGTTGTGGAAAGAGATGACAAGCACACAGGCAGAACTCACAACATAAAATGAGATTTTTCAAGTAAACTTAAACTGGATTGTCAAAGGTAACTATTGATTGTATTACTTTTACAACACTGATTTTACAAAATGAAAGTGCTTATTGTGACCATAGATGTCCTTTAACCCCCACATGTAATAAGATTCCATGATTGAAAGAACTGAGATCCAGTGAATGAAAGGGATGGGCTTGGAATAGTCAAGGAGGAAAGGACTGGATGATACTGGACATTGGAAATGAGGTAGGCTCTGTCTGAATGCAACTTATAGAAAAGCTCACAGTGTGTGTGGTGAAATCAATTCAAGCAATTTCAATATAAAAAAGAAGGCTGTACAACTGTTGAAAACAGACAGTAAGGTGGTAGTTCAGCTTTAAAAGATAAGTATGGGTTTCCTTTTTTTTGCTTAATTCTAATCCTTTATTTGCTGCTGATATCTACAAATCTTTCCTCTCCTCTGAGAAGTGCACAATTTCTGTTAAAACAGAGTTAATTACCTGTGGGAGGGTCTACAGACTTTCTTGATGCATCATACCGACAATGGGAGTCTGGATCCACCCCCACCTGTCATCTTGCTTGATTGATGTCGGCTCTCTGCTCGTTCCTGAGACTTAAAGCGGGGTTCCACCCAAATTTTGAACAATATCTGTATGTATTCTCTTCCTTGCCTAGATGCTGACATGCCGTTTAAAAAAATTTAAATCGCCGTAATTACCTTTTATTTTTCTATTCTTCTTTGCACTTCCTGGTTCTCCTCCCGTGGGAGTAGGCGTGTTTCTAGCCTCTCCCAGACTCCTGGGAGCTAGTCTCAGGCTTCCCAGGATGCCACTGAGCATGTGCGGGAACGAGCGGTGAATGCTGGGAGCACAGCATTCACCACATCCAGGAAATAAATGCTTGTGGGCTTCAAATGCCCACAATGAAGATGGAAACCGCCTGCAGTGAATATTATAAGTTATTCTTTCCGAGGAAATCTGACACAGGCGGACATATTACACACAATATGTGAGTATGTAATGCTGAGAAGAAAAGTTTGTGAATGAACTCAAAAAAAAAAAAACGATAGATAGGTGGACCCCCGCTTTAATTCAACACACAGAGCTGCTCTCTTCCTCCCTCCCTTCTCCTTCCTCCTCCCTCCCTTCTCAGTCCTCCTCTCCCCCCCTCCTCCCTGTTGCAGGCAGAATGATCTAAGCACACGTTCAGGAAAGCAGCAGACTTCAGTGAGTGTAGAAGTCACTGGCAGTGCTCTGTATATTATATTCTACTCTCCTGGTAAAATTATAATACAAAGAATACATTTTTAAAGTAAAATCCAGCACTGGCTTTTGTCAGCATTGCATACATGGTGGGGATAGGGATGACATCAGTAGCAGTGGTGGGGCTAGGGATGACATCAGTGGCAGTAATGAGGGTAGGGATGACATCAGTGGTGGTGGTGGGGATAGGAATGACATCAGTGGCAGTGGACTGATGTCACCCCTATCCTTACCACCACCACTGTTGTCATCCCTATCTCCATCACTGCTACTGATGTCATAGTTACATAGTTACATCATAGGTGAGGTTGAAAAAAGATACACGTCCATCAAGTCCAACCCATGTGTGTGATTATATGTCAATATTACATTGTATATGCCTGTATGTTGCGGTCGTTCAGGTGCTTATCTAATAGTTTCTTGAAACTATCGATGCCCCCCGATGAGACCACCGCCTGTGGAAGGGAATTCCACATCCTTGCTGCTCTTACAGTAAAGAACCCTCTACGTAGTTTAAGGTTAAACCTCTTTTCTTCTAATTTTAATGAGTGGCTACGAGTCTTGATAAACTCCCTTCTGCGAAAAAGTTTTATCCCTATTGTGGGGTCACCAGTATGGTATTTGTATATTGAAGTCATATCCCCTCTCAAGCATCTCTTCTCCAGAGAGAATAAGTTCAGTGCTTGCAACCTTTTCTCATAACTAATATCCTCCAGACCCTTTATTAGCTTTGTTGCCCTTCTTTGTACTCACTCCATTTCCAGTACATCCTTCCTGAGGACTGGTGCCCAGAACTGGACAGCATACTCTAGGTGCGGCCAGACCAGAGTCTTGTAGAGTGGGAGAATTATCGTTTTATCTCTGAAGTTGATCCACTTTTTAATGCATGCCAATATTCTGTTTGCTTTGTTAGCAGCAGCTTGGCATTGCATGCCATTGCTGACCCTATCATCTATTACGACCCCCAGGTCCTTTTCCATCCTAGATTCCCCCAGAGGTTCTCCCCCCAGTGTATAGATTGCATTCATATTTTTGCCACCCAAATGCATTATTTTACATTTTTCTACATTGAACCTCATTTGCCATGTAGTTGTCCACCCCATTAATTTGTCCAGATCTTTTTGCAAGGTTTCTACATCCTGCGGAGAAGTTATTGCCCTGCTTAGCTTAGTATCGTCCGCAAATACAGAGATTGAACTGTTTACCCCATCCTCCAGGTCATTTATGAACAAATTAAATAGGATTGGTCCCAGCACAGAACCCTGAGGGACCCCACTACCCACCCCTGACCATTCCAAGTACTCCCCATTTATCACCACCCTCTGAACTCGCCCTTGTAGCCAGTTTTCAATCCATGTACTCACCCTATGGTCCATGCCAACGGACCTTATTTTGTACAGTAAACGTTTATGGGGAACTGTGTCAAATGCTTTTGCAAAATCCAGATACACCACGTCTACGGGCCTTCCTTTATCTAGATGGCAACTCACCTCCTCATAGAAGGTTAGTATATTGGTTTGGCAAGAACGATTCTTCATGAATCCATGCTGATTACTGCTAATGATACCGTTCTCATTACTAAAATCTTGTATATAGTCCCTTATCATCCCTTCCAAGAGTTTACATACTATTGATGTTAGGCTAACTGGTCTGTAATTCCCAGGGATGTATTTTGGCCCTTTTTAAATATTGGTGCTACATTGGCTTTGCTCCAATCAGCTGGTACCATTCCAGTCAGTAGACTGTCAGTAAAAATTAGGAACAATGGTCTGACAATTACTTGACTGAGTTCCCTAAGTACCCTCGGGTGCAAGCCACCTGGTCCCGGTGATTTATTGATGTTAAGTTTCCCAAGTCTAATTTTAATTCTGTCCTCTGTTAACCATGGAGGTGCTTCCTGTGATGTGTCATGAGGATAAACACTGCATTTTTGGTTACTGAAGCCCCCCGATTCCCTTGTGAAGACTGAGGAGAAGAATAAATTCAATACCTTCGCCATCTCCCCATCCTTTGTAACCAGATGTCCTTCCTCATTGTTTATGTTACCAGTATGGTCTGTCCTCCCTTTTTTACTGTTTACATACTTAAAGAATTTCTTGGGATTTTTTTTGCTCTCCTTCGCTATGTGTCTTTCATGTTCTATCTTATCCGTCCTTATTGCACCCTTACATTTCTTGTTGCATTCTTTATAAAGTCTGAATGCTGATGATGATCCCCCAACCTTGTATTTTTTGAAGGCCTTCTCCTTTGCTTTTATATGCATTTTTACATTGGAGTTAAGACATCCAGGACTTTTGATCGCTCTTTTAAATTTATTACCCAATGGGATGCATTGGGTAATGCCCTTATTTAATATGCTCTTAAAGCAAACCCATCTCTTCTCCGTGTTCTTTGTTCCTACGAGTTTATCCCAATTTATGCCTTCTAGCAAGGCTCGTAGTTTAGGGAAGTTGACTCTTTTGAAATTCAGTGTCTTTGTATTCCCCTTATGTTTCCTATTTGTGTGATTTATACTGAGGCCAATTGATCTGTGATCGTTGTTACCTAAATTGCCCCGTATTTCCACATCCGTGATCAGGTCTGTATTGTTGGTAATCAATAGATCCAGTAACGCTTTATTTCTAGTTGGTGCGTCTACCATCTGACCCATAAAATTGTCCTGCAAGGCATTTAGGGACTGGCGAGCCTTAGGTAAATGTGCCGTTCCCTCCACCCAGTCTATGTCTGGATAATTAAAATCCCCCATTATGATAACACTTCCTATCCTTGCTGCTAATCCAAATTGTGATAGGAGATCTGTCTCCCCTTCCTCCCTCAGGTTAGGGGGCCTATAGCATACTCCCAGTATTATTTTCCCCTTAGCTTCATCCCTTCGGAGCTCCACCTATAAGGATTCCACCTGCTCCCTAGCTCCCTTAGTGATGTCATCTCTCACGTTCACTTGTACATTATTCTTGATATATAGGCATACCCTATCCTCACCACTACCACTGATGTCATCCCTATCTCCACCACCACTGATGTGATTCCTATCCCCACCGCCACTGATGTCATCCCTATCCCCACCACTGCTGATGTCATCCCTATCCCTATCCCCCACTGATGTCATCCCTATCCCCCCACTGATGTCATCCCTATCCCCACCACTGATGTCATCCCTATCCCTACCACTGCTACTGATGTCATCCCTATCCTCACCACCTCCACTGATGTCATCCCTATCTCCGCGACTGATGTCATCCCTATCCCCACCACCACCACTGTAACTGATGGTATCCCTATCCCCATTACTGATGTCATCCCTATCCCCACCACCACCACCACTGCTACTGATGTTATCCCTATCCCCACCACTGTTACTGATGTCATCCCTATCCCCAACACTGATGTCATCCGTATCCCAACCACCACCACTGTTACTGTTGCCATCCCTATCCCCACCACCGCCAAAGATGTTAACCCTATCCTCACCACTGATGTCATTCCTATCCTCACCACCACCACTGTACACTAAATGAGACTCTGGGGACATATCCGGGGTCTAAAGTGAAATATTTCACTTTAAAAGACAGGGAGGGGTCAATTACCATCTCCCCTGCAGATCTCCTATGCACTGTATACAGGCATGCTCTCTACACATACCACTGTACATTTCAGAGAACAGACACAGGAAGCAGGTCACTATGCTTATCACCATGTCTCCTCTTCTGGTTTAACACAGTGCTATGTGTAGAGAGCATATCTGTGTTCATTGCTGGACATAAGAAGTGTTCAGTGATTCTCCCCCCCTCCCCCCATCGGCTGAAGGAGATGCTGACACAGACTTTGAATGGGGGGGGCGGAATTCTGAGGACACAGGAAGAAACATCAAAGCCCAAGGGAGAGGTGTTGGAGTCTCGCACTGTCTCTGCTTCCGGGTTTTAGCTGGGCACACGCTGCCATGGAAACAGAGGCACCTGAAGAACGTGCTTATTCTAGATAGCAGCCTGGGAGTGTACCTCTTCACCAAACACACCCACATGTCTTCCAGAGGGAGGGAGTGAAGGAGGGGCTGGATTGTGGAGATGTGTCCACCCCCTTGAAACTTTTGAACTGAGAGAGAACCATTAGAGGCTGATTCTGGACTCTTCAAAAGACTATTCTGCAAAAACTAAAGGACTGGGGAAAGAAAGAAATCCAATGCAGGTATGAGGGTAGCATGTACTACCTATTTTTCCATTCCCATACTTCTCCTTTAATATTATTCTGCAAACTGTACTGTCAACATTATAAATGTGAACTTCTATAGCACAGAACACGTACAAGTATGAATTTGAAGAAATGTATTTTGTAGATCTCAAGGAAAAAAAAAAAACAAATTTCTTAATCACAGAAAATGCAATTATTTATTTAATGTGTAAATCAAATAAAAAAAACAGATGCTGTACAGCTTTGAACTTTGCAATATCTTGTGATTAAGTTACCAACTTAATAAGATGCCATTTTGGTATAGTAGGTTATATACAGTACTATATCAATGCTGTGTAACGATTGGCAGCTTCCAAGGGTTTCCTGAAACAGCAAGTTGTCAGTGTGTTGAATATTCCTACAAATATTAAAACAAGACCTTATTAGATTGACATTATAAGCTATCCTTTCTAGCAGTCTGTGTATGGTGTGTTATTGACAGAAAGTAGAAAAGTAAGTCGTGATTTAATTATTTTTAAAACAATAGGCTCCTTCTGAGCCGTTTTTCAAAGTGCGCAATTTTATAGAGGTAAACAGCCTGTTAGTTTTTTTTTCTTGTGTGTTCTTTTCCTACCTGGCTATTGATGTTGTTGTAGGAGCACCTAATTGGATTTTGTTAAGACTTATTTTTCATTCTTGACTGGAATATTTATTGTGCTTTAGAAGAAACAATTATAGTGGTTTTGTCCCAGGTTTGGGGCTTTATTTAAAAAGGATCAAAGGCAACTATTATTTCCTCTGATTAAGAGCCAACATAAATCGTAAGTAAGTGTTTTTTTCCTTTTAATTCTCCTGCATTTTGGTAAACTTTTTATATTAGCTAGTAAAAATGAATTTTGTTTTCAAATGTTTAATTAAGTTATCAAATTGCTTGGCAGATGCACCCTATTAGGATCCCTATACACATGCGTCAGTACATTCTTCTTGCTTTGATAGCATTGAAACCTTGGTTGACTCCACCAGGGGCTAGAGTATGTTGCACATATAGTGTAAGTGAGCTGTATATGCACTTTGGCAGTATGAACTACACAAAGTTGTGTCACTGTGCCTACTGAAATGTGTCCTGCCCTTATTTCATGGTTGCTATTAACAAGAAATACTGACATCTGAGTTATACAGTTTTCTTGAGTAATCAGATTCATTGAGAGCCTTTATTTACTTTTTAATTTTTTTATTGTTCAGCTTTAAAAGTACGTGCAAAACAACTTTGTACCGTCTTTTTTTTCTGCACTAATGGTTTTTTAGGAATTTTCAGGAAAAGTTTTTATGTGTTCCCTGCTTCTCAGTCCAAGCAATACCCAAAGCTAAGAGTTCTGCTTGAACCAAGGAGAATAATACACCATGAAAGCTGGGTAGGGCTTTTTGACCTGATGCTTTGGAGCTAGCCACAGCTGAATTTTGCCAAAAATAGATAGATTGAAGTTTCTGATTTTTGGTACAGCTGCAAAGTTTGTGCATAACATTCATAGCTCACCCGTCATATGAAAGTTTGCAAGTCAAATCGTTGAAAGAACAGTTCTGAGTTTTACTTCACCTGGTACATAACCTTATTAATTAAGACAAGAAAAAAAAAAAACTTCCTTAAAAAAGTTAACTTCCCTTAACCACTTGACCACTGGGCAACCCCCTTCCTAACCAGACCAATTTTCAGCTTTCGGTGCTCTCACATTTTGAATGACAATTACTCAGTCATACAACACTGTACCAATATGAAACTTTTGTCCTTTTTTCACACAAATAGAGCTTTCTTTTGGTGGTATTTAATCACCGTTGGGTCTTTAATTTTTTGCGCTATAAAAAAAAAAAGACTGAACATTCTGTAAAAAAAAATGAATTTTTCTTTGTTTCTGTTATAAAATTTAGCAAATTAGTAATTTTTCTTCATAAAGTTTGGCCAAAATTTATACTGCTACATATATTTGGTAAAAATAAGTACAAATTGGTGTATATTATTTGGTCTTTGTGAAAGTTATAGAGTCCACAAGCTATGGTGCCAATATCTGAAAATTGATCACACCTGAAGTACTGATGGCCTATCTCATTTCTTGAGACCCTAACATGCCATGCCCTACAAATACCCCCCAAATGACCCCCTTTTGGAAAGGAGACATTCCAAGGTATTTAGAAAGATGCATGGTGAGTTTTTTGAAGTTTCCATTTTCCACAATTCTTTGCAAAACCAAGATTTTTTTTCCTTTTTTTTTTCACAAAATTGTCACATTAGCAGGTTATTTCTCACACACAGCATATGCATACCACAAATTACACCCCAAACATATTCTTCTATTACTCCTGAGTATGGCGATACCACATGTGTGAGACTTTTACACAGCGTGGCCATATACAGAGACCCAACATGCAGGGAGCACCTTCAGGCGTTCTGGAGCACCCAGGCCAATTCTGACATTTCTCTACTACATGTAAAAATCATCATTTATTTGCTAGAAAATTACATAAAACCCCAAAACATTATATATGTTTTTTAGCAAAGGCCCTAGAGAATACAATATCGGTCGTTGCAACGTTTTATCTCGCACGTTATTTGCGCAACAATTTTTCAAATGCGTTTTTTTTTTTTAAAAACTGTTTTGTGCTTTAAAAAAAAAACAAAACAGTAACGTTAGCCCAATGTTTTTGCACAATGTGAAAGATGAAGTTACGCCGAGTAAATAGATACCTAACATGTCACCCTTCAAAATTGCACACGCTCGTGGAATGGCGCCAAACTTTGCTACTTAAAAATCCCCATAGGCGACGCTATAAAATTTTTTACTGGTTACATGTTTTGAGTTACAGAGGAGGTCTAGGGTCAGTCTAAATTTGCAGCGATACCTCACATGTGTGGTTTGAACATCGTTTTCATATGTGGGTGAGACTTACGTATGCGTTCGCTTCTGCATGCGAGCACACGGGGACAGGGGCGTTTTAAAATTTTTTTTTTTTTTATTGTTCATTTTACTTTATTTATTTTAGTTTGACACTTTTTTTTTGATCACTTTTATTCCTATTCCTAAACATCCCTTGTAATAGAAATATGGCATGACAGGACCTCTTTACAGTGAGATATGGGGTCAATAAGACCCCATATCTCACCTCTAGGCTGGGAAGCCTGAAAAAAAAAAAAAAACTATCCTGGCTTTGATTGTAGCGGTGAGTCGGTAGAAGCACCAGAGGGCGGCGGGAGGGGGGGACATCCCCTCTTGCCTCATGTAAGAACGATCAAGCAGCAGAACAGCCACTATGATTGTTCTTATTTTGTAAAGAATCACCGGCTGAAAAAGCTGATATCTGAATGATGCCTGTAGCTGCAGGCACCATTCAGATATCCCCACACAAAGTCAAGGATGTCATATGATGGAGGGCGGGAAGTGGTTAAAACGCATTTTTTTTTTTTAACACAAAGTCCATTTATACAATATTTCTAACAAATAGCATGTACATACCAAAAATGACACCCAAAATAGATTCTCCTACTCCTCCTGAGTACGGCGATACCATATGTGTGAGACTTCCACAGCCTGGCCACATACAGAGGCCGAGTATGGCTGAGCATGGCAGAGCATGGCCGAGTATGGCCGAGCATGGCCGACTATGGCCTAGTATGGCCGAGTATGGCTGAGCACGGCTGAGCAAGGCTGGGTATGTCTGAGTATGGCAGGGTATTGCAGGGTATAGCCAAGTATGACTGGGTATGGCTGGGTATAGCAGAGTATGGCTGGGTATCACCGAGTTTTGCGGAGTATGGCTAGGTATTGCAGAGTATGGCTGGGTATGTCTGGGTATTGCAGGGTATTGCAGAGTATTGCAGAGTATGGCAGGATATTGCAGAGTATTGCAGAGTATTGCAGAGTACTGCAGGGTATGGCAGGGTATTGCAGAGTATTACAGAGTATTGCAGGGTATTGCAGAGTATTGCAGGGTATGGCAGGGTATTGCAGAGTATGGCAGGGTATTGCAGAGTATTGAAGGTTATTGAAGGGTATTGCTGGGTATTGCAGAGTATGGCAGGGTATTGCAGGGTATGGCAGGGTATTGCAGAGTATGGCAGGGTATGGCAGGGTATTGCAGAGTATTGCGGGGTATTACAGAGTATTGCTGGGTATTGCAGAGTATTGCGGGGTATTGCAGAGTATTGCAGGGTACTGCCGAGTATTGCAGAGTATTGCGGGGTATTGCAGAGTATTGCAGAGTATTGCAGTGTATTGCAGAGTATTGCAGAGTATTGTGGGGTGTTGCTGGGTATTCGCAGAGTATTGCGGGGTATTGCAGAGTATTGCAGAATATTGTGGGGTATTGCAGAGTATTGCGGGGTATTGCAGAGTATTGCGGGGTATTGCAGAATATTGCAGAGTATTGCGAGGTATTGCAGAGTATTGCTGGGTATTGCAGAGTATTGCAGAATATGTCTGAGCATGGAGGGATGGCTGAGCATGGATGGATTGATGGCTGGATGTGACTGCAATTGTCACAGAGCAGCGCTGTGGGCACTACAGATCCAGCCCACAGCGCTGCTGCCATCCGATCTCTCCCCCTCTCCTCTCACACTGTACCGATCGGAACACAGGGGGGAGAGAGGGGCCGGCGTCATGACACGACACCGGTTTGTTAACAAGTGATCGCTCCGTCATTTGACGGAGTGAAAATGCTGTAAACGCCCGTGATCAGCAGCCGTTTACCGTGATCCGTGATGTGCTGGGGTCACGGATGTGCTCGGGTGTGCGCCCCAGGGGGCCCACAAGAGCAGGATTCTGTGAGGACGTCACTGTATGCTCTCCCAGAACTATGCAACCGCCCTGTAGCCATCATTCGGCTATGGGCCGGTTGGCAAGTGGTTAAAAAAGAACCTGTGATTTACTCATTCAGGTTTACAGTTTTTCAAAGTGACTGGTGTACTTTAGGAGAGAGTAAAATGGAGAAAATGCAGACCATTTTTTTTATAAACAGAAAAAGTAAAAGGATTTTGTCCAATATTCCCAAAGCCTTATGCCCCGTACACACGGTCGGACATTGATCGGACATTCCGACAACAAAATCCTAGGATTTTTTCCGACGGATGTTGGCTCAAACTTGTTTTGCGTACACACGGTCGCACAAAGTTGTCAGAATTTCCAATCGCCAACCACGCGGTCACGTACACCACGTACGACGAGACTAGAAAAGACCAGTTCAGAACCAAGTACGGCACCCTTTGGGCTCCTTTTGCTAATCTCGTGTTAGTAAAAGTTTGGTGAGAGACGATTCGCTCTTTTTCAGACTCGTGGCTTTCAGATCGTTTTCTGCGGTTCAGTTTGTGCTTGTGGGTTTGTATCTGCTCTTCAGTGCGTGCAAGCAAGTTCCGCGTGACTTAGTCATTGTGTTCTTGTGTGTTCGTTACTGTTTTTCAGGTCGCTCTTCACAGGCCTTGCTGTTCTTCAGTGCGTTCTGTTACTTCGTTCTGAGCAGCCGACCGTTTTCTAGCCATGTTGCGTATACGTACTCCTCGTAGAGTTCGTGCTGTGTGGGGGCTTGGTGTTGGGGTCCTGACCTTGACACAAGTCCAGTCCATGAACAGGGTGGGGAGGAGTTCTTGGACCAAGAATTGGTTGCTTCAGCGTGACCAGTTCTCTCACATGCCTTTGCTCCGTGAGATCCGTGAGAATAATCCTGATGATTTCAGGAACTTTCTCAGGATGACGGACCCCGTATTTTACCATTTGTTGGCTTCGATGACCCCCTATATTAGCAGGCAGGATACCTGCATGAGGCAAGCCATCACTCCGGAGCAGAGGCTCGTCGCTACCCTGCGGTACTTGGCGACAGGGAGAAGTCTGCAGGACTTGAAGTTCTCGACAGGCATCTCCCCCCAGGCTCTGGGTATCATTATCCCAGAGACCTGTTCTGCCATCATCCAGGTCCAGGAGTATATGAAGATAAGATTTTTATCCTTTAATATCACATTTTATTGTATTGAATGTTTGCTAATATATTGTATTTCTTTCCTCATTCCCAAATTACCATGATTGTAATATGCTGTGAATGTCCCCTTTGTTCTCATGCATGCTGGATTTTTATGTAATTATTTTTTTGCTCCTTCATACATATTTGCCTTCATTTACCTCCCCAGCATGCTCTCCTGCCCTATATTCACCTCATGTAGTCACTTAACAATGTATTTTATCAGCTCCATAGTAGTGCTTTACCCCAAACACCCCCTAAAATGTTTTGAAATGTGATTTATGCTTTAAATTCAGGCAGAGTGCCAGAGGCTTTTTTTTGTAGTGTCCCCAAATCATTTTTACTAACCCTCCCTCCCCCCAAATGCTAAGTCAGCTGATCCCAATTCTCTATCTATCCTCAATCATCTATCTGCTGACTTTGCCAAACCCATACACACTATACCCACCTCTTTTGTGGTCAGATTTATGGATGAATTCCCCAAAGCATGTAGTGCAAGGGCCTGCCTGTATGCTTTCAAATGGTACTGTTTAAAGTTTTGTATTATATTATTATCTTGATAGGTAATAGCAGAATGTCCAAATGTGCTCAAATGTGTACAGTGTGTATTTATATCTTTGTATTATGACACTTCTTACCTGTCCAGTGGGCTGCCAATAGTGTAACTAAGGAGGGGCTGTTCCAAGTAATACCCTGTATTTAGGCATTCATCTCTCAATGAAGTGAATAGGGTTACCTGTCCAAGATCCCCCCACTTATAATGTTAGAAATGGCCCATGAGAGGGGGGGAGGGGGAATATGATAGGTGTACCTTATACTTTGGTGTTGTAAAATTCCCCTTAATAAATGTTTTATCTGGATGTTGGCCAAGAATGTTTGTGTCTAATCTGCTTGCCATGTTTATGTGCAAAAATAGTAATTTTTTTATGTTTTCCTCAACAGTTTCCTTCAACGCCACAGGAATGGCAGACTGTGGCCTCCCACTTTGCCCAGCGGTGGGACTTTCCTAACTGCCGAGGAGCAATTGATGGGAAACACGTCCACATCGTCCCACCCCCCAACTCGGGGGTCGTACTATTATAATTACAAGGGGTTCAATAGTATTGTGATGTTGGTGGTGGTGTCGGCTATTTACGAGTTCCTGTATGTGGACGTGGGGAAGAATGGCCGGATGTCCGATGGTGGAGTCATCGCCCAGACAGAGTTTTACAGGTGTCTCCAGAATGGCAGCTTGGACTTGCCACCTCCAGAAGACAATGTGGAAGGACTCCCATTCATCTTCGTTGCGGATGAAGCCTTTGCGCTGGGGGACCATCTTATGCGGCCATTCCCGATGAGGACCCTCACCCCGGACCAGAGGGTTTTTAATTACCGGCTGGCCAGAGCCAGAAGAGTGGTGGAGAACACATTTGGAATCATGGCCAGCCGGTTCCGCCTATTTTTGACACCCATCCATATGGCGGAGTATAAACTTAATCATATAATCCTGGCGTGCTGCATTCTACATAACTTTTTACGCCAACATTCTGCCAACTATGCTGGCTCAGTTGGGCCTGAGGCCGGAATTATAAATGAAACAACCCTGACGGCGCTTGAAAGTGGCCGTCCTGGCTTGCCCTCCCTGAGTGCCCGTGACGTCCGGTTAAGATACCTTGAGTTCTTTGCGGGTAGTGGGGCCATCAATATGCCAGACAATTTGTGAAGCCTTTATCAAATAAAACAAAAAAGACTAATCTTTGGTGACATTTACTGCTTGTGTTTGTTTTAGCTGACCCTGACTGAAATGTGGGGAGTCCTGAAAATGGCGTGATTGTGTAACCTTATACAAAGCACTGTTGGCTGTTATTTCTTAAAGGCAAAGACACTTTGCACTACAAGTGCACTTGAAACTGCACTGAAACTGCACTTGTAGTGCAAAGAGGATTTGCCCTTAGGAAGAACCCCCATTTTCACAGAAAGCAGCAATTACATCACCACAAAAGTGTTGTAGCGTTGAGACAATAATCCACACATTCTTGATTCACAATCTTTTTAATACCTGCACAATCACATGTGCATTTCGAAAAGGTTTTTAAAACAAACCAACATGTTTGTTGTATAACCTTTTTTGGGGGGGCATTATCAAAAATAGAAATATCCATTTAAGATAAAACAGGCATGTGTAAAACCAACAAGAAAGACGCAAATCTTGAACTTACAAAGTTCACATTTGGTAGAACTTGAAGGCAATATCATACATGAGTATTTAGGAACTGTGTTTGATATTGCGTTCAGATGGGGTGAAGTCACCCCAGGAAAAGACAAATTTGCAAGATGCACACAATTTTGCCAATGTCAACATGTGCTAGCTGCCATCACGGGGGATCAAGGGATGTGTTTTGGGGGAGAAACCCCTTCCTCTCAGCTACTTTATTATTGAGGAAGGGGTTGCACCCCCAAAACATGTCCATTGATCTCCCGTGATGGCAGATAGCACATGTTGGCACACTGTGTGCATCCTCCAAATTTTGCTTTTCTGAAAATCGCTCAAACATTTTTAAGATTGTAGCACACAAAAAAACAAAGGGATTTGGAGGGTTTTAAACTCACCCCAAAACATCAATGATGTTTTTAGTTTTTAGAATAACATCATTGATGTTTTTTTTGAGGTTTTCCAATTCTAAATTACACCCCATGATCTCCCCGATCAGGATCTGGGCACTTTCTGATGTGAAAGGATCTGGATCCACAACATCACGATCACCTAAAAAGAGAGAAACCAAACAAAAACAGGTATCAAAAATATGCCGGCATCCATCTCTTACCTGAGCCTGTGGTCGCAGACACTCACCTGTTGTGGTGACAATTTCCACCACATCTTCTGCCTCCTCCTGCTCGTCTTGGGTTGGGGGTATTTCCCCTTCTTCCAGAGGGGGGGTCTCTGTTCTCCTCGGATGAGGGGTGTCCTCCGAGTCTTTTCTCCCCTATGTAAAATAAAAATGGTATACTTAGCACACAAACATTTGATGGCAGAACTATAAATAGGAAACATTGCTTGGAAGTGGGGTACAATTGTCTATTTTGAGCGAGTTCCAAAATGTAGCATTTTCAGTGTCCTTTGTCAAGCTTCAATACTTTTTACCTGTTTTAAACAAGCTTCACAGATGGAGACCCCCCTATAGTATACACTGGAGCACCTGTGTGGCCCCCTAATAAAAATGGTGTTCTGGGGTCCCACACTAGTACTCCAGAGTCCAGATGTGAAAACAGCTGCTCAGTGTCCTCTCCTTACACAGAATCTAGTTTGCATTTCATTCTAGTAACAAACCCATCTACACAACCAAATTAGTTTCATACAAGTAGGGCGTCAAAAATGTTGCCAAATGCATATGGCCAAAACAATGGTGTTTTATAGGCCGAAAGAAAAATGTTTGATACGAACAAATAATATGCTCATGAACATGAAAGTTGCCATTTTAAAATGTACACTTTTAAGAAAAGCACATGGAGCAGCAGGAACGTAATATACAGAAAAAGATTAGGAACACAGGACAACTACTTACTTTTTTGCAGCACTCTCCGGATCTTTCTGTACTGCTCGTGTTCTAGTAATTTCAGGTCCGACCACCGTTTCCTGAGCTGATCTTTCGATCGTCGTACCCCGAAATTCCGGTGCAGACTCCTGACCACTTTCGCCATGATCTTGGCCTTTTCGGACATTGGGGTTGGGGTAAGGTCCATACTTCCCATCATAGTCGGCCTTCTTCAGGATGTCGACCATCTCCATCATCTCCCCAAAGGACATATTTGAGGCCTTAAATCGTCTCCTTCTGGATCCAGACATTTCAGGCTCCGGGCTTTCCTCCTCCTCCTCCTCGTTGCTGTAATTAGCACGCACCTGCTGTGTATCCGCCATGTGCTCTTCCCCCACTGCGCAGAACGAAAAGGGGCGGGGAATAGACTAGAAAGAACGTCAGGGGCGGGCGGAGTTAGACGCATGCGCAGTGTGTATAAAGCGTAACTCGCATGAGTATTACGTACGATCTGTGAGCGGAGGAAGGTGCATCGGAGGCGCCGATCGTGATAACGAAGGTAAGATCTAAACTTGGGCCTATACTGCTTCGAAATTGAAGCCTATATTGTAACAAGTTTAGTAGAGTTTGCCCTCATGTTGTGTCTTGCAGAGAAAATGGATGGCTTCAATGACCACAACTTTCTCCCCCTGTTCATAGACAAATACAGGGAGCTGCCCTGTCTGTGGCAGGTGAGACACCCCCATTACAACAATAAACAAAAGAGGCAGGCAGCGCTGGAGAAACTGCTGGAGTTGGTGAAGCCGGTGGTCCCCACAGCAACCATCCCTTATTTAAAAGCCAAAATTGGTGGCCTGAGGAGCACTTATCTTAGGGAGCGCAAGAAGGTCACGGATTCCCAGAGATCCGGAGCTGCAGCAGATGACATTTATGTCCCCAGGCTGTGGTACTATGAGAGACTGCAATTTCTGTCAGACCAGACTGAAGTCGGGGAATCACTCTCCACTCTTCCTTCCACTCTTCCTTCCACCCCAGCTGAGGCTTCCGATGTCCAACCTGGGCCTTCCAGCCAGGAAGAAATGGAGGAGCCCAGCTGGAGTCAGGTATAGCATTCAGATTTCTGGTCAATAAAGAAATGATCTTTACTAGATGTTATTATTGATCACTAATTGATGATTGAAAAAAGTGTTTTACATATCAATAGACAGTAGTGGGCACCCAAAATTGGGACAAGAATGAAAAATGCTGGGCTCAGAATGATAGTCTGTTATATTTGTTAACATTCAATTTGCAACAGTCATGAGGTGAAAATTGTGTGTGATTGATGAAAAAAATACTAAAACAATGTCCCTTTTTCATACACAGGAAGACCTCAGCCAGGAGGAGGTTGTGGAATGTGGCAGCCAGGAGGGGGCGGGGCTAAGTTGCAGCCAGGAGGAGGCGGGGCTAAGTGTCAGCCAGGAGAAGCCTGGGACAAGTCGCAGCCTGACTGAATCGCAGGTTCCTCCCCTCCGCCTTCCATACAAAAGGGCGAGGAAGGCGACTCACATGCAGGATTCTGCACTCAGGCTGATTCAGGAGGCTTCTGCGTCCCTCCGAGCCTTACCCACTCCTGAAGAGGCCTTTGCCTGCATGGCTGCCACAAAACTGCAGGGCATGCAGGAGGTTCAACGCAAGCTATGTGAGGACCTTCTTTATAAAGTCCTAAGTAAGGGGGTGAGTGGGGAACTAACACCCAAGACCGACGTGATTGAGTTGGACCATCCTCCTCCTCCTCCTGCTGCCACAACTCCACCACCAGAGCCACAGCGTGGAAGGAGGCGTGGGAGGAAGACAGGAGAGTGATGACCCTGGGTTCAGTCTGGTCTGACAAAAGATGCAGTCTCTTGTATGATCACAGCCTGGGGACACAGATGTCATCTGCTGCTTTCCAGATCTCTGGGACTTCTGGACCAGACTGCACTCCCTTAGATAAGGACTCCTCAGACCACCAATTTTGCTTCAAAATAGTTGATGTGTGCCCTGGGGGTCCAAGGCTTCACCCATTTCAGCTGTTTCTCCAGTGTTGCCTCCCTCTTTGTTTAGTTGTGAGCCCTTAATAAAATTTTTTTAAGGAAAATTATACTTGCCTATGTGTGTTTTCATTCAAAAAGGATAGTTTGTTGGTGAGGATTCAGGTACATTTCTAAAATACAATGTGAAATTTACAAGAGACAACAACACCAAACAATCTCCTACAGATTAAATAGAACAACATATCAATGGCGTTGTGGTAACTTGACACACAAAACACACACAAAAATATTCTGAAGTCCAAATAAAAATCCAAGAAAACAAAGATCAGCCTTGAAAAAAATACAAACCAAAAATAACTAATCTGCCTTAAAACCAAAACAAAAAAAAATCCAACACCAAAATAATGTTGTCAGATGTGACAAATCAAAATATATTAAGGGAATCCCACTAAATAATAAAGAAATACGTTTGTGAGAAGTGTGTGTGAATATGAGCAGCAAAACTACTTAATTCTTCTCACATTATAAAGAAGAAGAGAGTACGCTGTATTAAACCATTTTTTACATTGACGAAAGTGCTGTATCCATTGCGAACGCTAAGTTTACCAGACCGAGCTGTTCCGTGTCGGAATTTCTTCTGAGCATGCGTGGCACTTTGTGCGACGGAACAGGCCGCACACGGTCGGAATTGACGCGATCAGATTTTGTTGTCGGAAAATTTTATAGCCTCCTCTCAAACTTTGTGTGTTGGAAAATCCGATGGAAAATGTCCGATGGAGCCCACACACGGTCGGAATTTCTGACAACACGCTCCGATCGGACATTTTCCATCGGAAAATCCGACCGTGTGTACGGGGCATTACAGCGAATACCCACATCTGATATATTTCATACTCTTTGCCCGTTAAGAAAATACATTAGAAAAACTGCTACATTTATGCCCCGTACACACGGTTGGATTTTCCGACGGAAAATGTTTGATGGGAGCTTGTTCTTGGAAATTCCGACCGTGTGTAGGCTCCATCGGACATTTTCCATCACAATTTCCGTCACACAAAATTTGAGATCTGGAATTTACGACAACAAAATCCGTTGTCGTAAATTCTGTTCGTGTGTACACAATTTCCGACGCACAAAGTTCCACGCATGCTTGGAATCACGCAGAAGAGCCGCACTGGCTATTGAACTTCATTTTTCTCGGCTCATCGTACGTGTTGTACGTCACCACGTTCTTGATGTTCGGAATTTCCGACAACATTTGTGGGACCGTGTGTATGCCAGACAAGTTTGAGCCAACATCCGTCGGAAAAAATCCATGGATTTTGTTGTCGGAAAGTCTGATAGTGTGTATAGGGCATAACTGTGACAAGAGGAGTCTATTAAAAGAGCCTTATGATTGTTTCAATGCCGTTCTCTCTGCCTGTGGCAATGAGCTACAGAATACATCAACACAATGTATAAATATGAAAAGCGCATCTAAAGCCACAATGATGCATTATGGTATTTCTCCGTGCTGTTTAATGGGATAGGACAAATCCATAGAGAGCTTTAACGTTTGCTGTTCTGGGTCAAAGTATGACTGAATGAACAAGTCTCTGTACGTTGATGGATTCATCATTATTAAACATCCGCCTCAGGTGCTTTTTACGGAGAAGAGATGGACCAGACAGTAGGCAACATTTTGGGTGAATATTTGAGCATTGTCATTGTGATAAATAGAAGTCAGTTTTCTCTATGTTTGTGTATCAGCATGTCAGGTCTGTGCATAAAGTTCATGCAAGGATTGTTCTGACAGATAAAGAATTGCATGCAAGACACTGATGGAAGTTTGCAAGGTTTTTTAATTGCTTGTAGTTCATGAATGGAATGAATATGGCTAGGTTTTAAAACCATGATCTGCACCAGAGATGGGTTGTAAGGGGGCTTACAACTCTTCCATGCACTGTAGCTAATAACATGTCTCCTCTTATTTCAGTACCATGAAGTCAGAAAATTATGATGGTACACAGAGCCCCTCCGGACACTGGGAGCATTCCCGGGTCAACATAGCTGCCCATTTTGTCGGCGGCTCCGGGATCAGCTTCTTTTTCCAAAACTTCAGCTTTCTGAGAGAATCAAAGGATTCAGCAAACCAGATCAATTTCACAGACACATCTCTGTACCAGCCTATATCTCTCATAACATATCAAAACTTTTCAGCATGATACACAAGATACATTTAACTTATCTTCAGCCCCCTTTAAGTAGAAAGAGTAACAACCAGTTCTAGTTTTGGAAATATTAAAATATTTACTGAAGAAACACGGTTTAAATAAAAATAGATACATCATTCTACTATCATAAAAGTGCTCCATTTTCAGATTTCAGAGGAAATACTTGACTCCTCGCACCTGCGCCAGCCAGGGGCAACCCATTCCCTCCATAGGGGAACTCAAGCCCAAATCTCGCTCTCCTAAAATATAGTTCCTCTTCAAAATGGTCTTCCCACACCAACTATATACAGTATATCTCCTATACTGATATGACGAAGGACAAGGCACTCCCATGGTAATGGCCAAGCATAAGCCATCCCTTAAAGGGTCCTACAATTTAGCTTGGAATAAAGTAATACTACCTGGGTAAATGTTTTTGTTTTGTCAGCTTTTCCCTTTATTTTCACCTAGTGAACCAGCTGGTAACACACTTCCCATCTTAGGGTGGCTGCACTCATTCCTCCACTGAATCTATAAAGGAGCACCATAGCCACTATTAGACAGCAGCATTGTCACCCTTTGGAGAGGGTAGTGTTAGATGGAATAGTATTTTTAGTTGAAAATCACATATGCGACTAACACCAGTCATTATTTTCTTTCCTTTTAGCATATTAATTTTACCCCCTTCACGTCCAGGCCATTTTTTGCTATCCGGCACTGCGCTAATTTAACTGGTAATTATGCAGTCATGCAACGCTGTACCCAAATTAAATGTATATATTGTTATTCACACAAGTTGAACTATCTTTTGGTGGTATTGGATCACCACTGGCTTTCTTTATTTTTTATTATAGAAATGAAAAAAATACCAAACATTTTGAAAAAAAAAGCACAATATTTTTTACTTTCTGCTATAAAACATATCCAATAGAAAATTTAAAAAATCTAATTTCTTCATAAATTTAGGCCAAAATGTATTCTGCTACATGTCTTTGATAAAAAAAAAATCACAGTAATTATATATTGATTGGTTTGCAGGAAAGGTATAGCGTCTACAAACAATGATTGATATATATATATATATATATATATATATATATATATATATATATATATATATATATAGATAGATAGATAGATATACTAGAATTATTTATTTATTTTTTATATTAGTAATGGCCGTGATCTGTGACTGTGGGACTGTAATAGTAGGGCAGGCAGTCTGTGGGAACTGGCTAACTGACACTGACATCACCAGTGACACTAATACAATGATCAGTGCTAATACTATACACTGACATTGTACTGATGACACTGGTTGGGAAGGGGTTAACATCTTGGGGTAATCAAGGGGTTAAGTGTGTAATGCTGCTTTTTACTAAAGATCACTCTGTTTACCACCGAGATTGTTCCCTCTGCACAGAGCCCTCTGTTGTCTGTCAGCACAGGGCTCTGGGCTGTGATTGGACACAGTCGATCAGCAGGTCCCCACCATGTATCATTGGCCAGAACCTACTGACTAAGTCCCGCTGTGTTCAATCACAGCAGAGACTGTGGCCGCGTGCATGCCCTGAAAAGCCGTAACTTACAGGTACATTGTACCAACCGCCCATCCGCACTGCGGTGGGTCAGTATGATGTTAACCAAATGAACAAAAGCTCCACCGTCAAACTGTCCTTTGCTGGACAGCTTGGTCTGCAAATATTGAAAAGAAGTTGAAAAATAACAGACTTACTGTTAGGATCAACAGGTGAAATAAAGGAGAATAGAAGGAGAAAAAAAGCCTAGAAAAGTAAACTAATAAAGCCACCACATATATAAGAATTTGTAATATACAATACATTAATGGCTTTGGGCTTAGATATGCTTTAAATATATCTAAACCCAAGAACAAAAATGTTTTTTCTTTTAAGGCTGCATTAAAGGAATTGTAAAGGCAGAAGGTTTTTTTTTATCCTAATTCATTCTATGCATTAAGATAAAAAAAAACCTTCTGCATGTAGCAGCCTCCCCAGCACCCCCAAATTACTTACCTGAGCCCCATCTCTCTCCAGTGATGTCCACGAGTGTCTTAGCCATCTGGGGCTCTCCTCCTGATTGGTTGAAACACAGCAGCGGCTGTCAAACAACGTCAGTTAGCCAATCAGGGGAGATAGGGGCAGGGCCGGGCCAGGGCTCTATGTCTGAATCGACACACAGAGCTGTGACTCGGCTCAGGTGCCCCCATAGAAAGTAGCTTGCTGTGGAGGCACTCAACAGGAAGGAGGGGCCAGGAGCAGGGAAGAGGGACCAGAGAAGAGGAGGATCCGGGCTGCTTTGTGTACCTCCAACTGCATGTATTATTTTTAGGGCTGCGGAAATTAACGATTAATTCCTCGATTAATCGTTTATTTTTTTGATCCATCAAAATTCTTTTGATCGGTACTCACCTCTCCGCCGGCTTCCGGGTCTTCAGGGAGTTCCTTCGGAGATCCACTGATGTCATGGACATCGACGTCACCGGACTCCTCCCCCCTTCCCCAGTCATTGACGGTGCCCACGCTGGAAAATGGTAAAGTAATGGAATACAGCAGGCGCCTGACTGATCCAATCATGGCCTGAAAGGCTGAAAGGCTTCGACCGAGTGGGCGTGTCCGCGAATTGCAGAGGTGTGGCTGCGAGCCGGTTTTGTGATTGGCCGGACACGCCCCATGCTGATGATAGGTGACCCTTGCTGGGAATAAACAAGCATTGGAAGGCATTATGAAGGTGAGTGTGTTGTCTGTACTGAACAGGACAATTGTGCAGGAGGAATCGTGGTGATTTAAAGTATATATACAGCTTGAATCTGTATTTTAGCTTTAGATTAGGTCATGCAGAGAGAAAACACCTCTTGGTTTAGGCTTTGCCTTGTGCATCCCAGTGTGGAGCTTTCATTTCACTTCCTGTCCCAGAGACACAGCAGGAAGTGAAATGGCATTCCCATTTTAGATGTTTGTCAACAGTACTGGTATACCCATTGGAGGCATTACCCAGATAGCAAGCAATTGAGCTGCAAGTTTGAAAATGTCTTGTTTATTGTGGAGGTCCACCCTAAAAACATTAAGAGACTCTTTTAAAAAAAAGTATTTTTTTAAAAGTGTTAAGTCATGGATTGTGGAAACTAACTAGTGTCGGGTGATTGTATATAGTGTATACCACATTTACCACTGACTAATGCAGAGTTGCAATGCAAGGAGACCAGCTAAAAGTAGTGGGATCTGTATGTGCTTTATAATTAATCGAAATTACTCGATTAAAAAAAAAATCGAACACGAAAATTTTAATCAGTAACAGCCCTAGTTGTATTCTCCAGAATATTTTTCAGAATAAGAACATTTTCAGTAAAGCCCAGTATACACGTACTGGCCGACTTTCCGTACATGTGCACCACTGTCTGTTAAAGGCCAACTTCACTTGAACAGTCTTTTTGGAAAACCAGCATTCGATCAGCAAGCACTGATCAGTGTAGTCTGGCGGGAAGGGGAGGGGGGATACACTGATCAGTGCTTGCAAGTGCAGATCGAATGCTGGTTTTCCAACAAGACTGTTCAACAGAAGTTGAACGCAAGCACTGATCAGTGTAGTCTGGCGGAAAGGGGGGGGGGATACACTGATCAGTGCTTGCAAGTACTGATTGAATGCTGGTTTTCCAACAAGACTGTTCAACAGAAGTTGGCCTTTAACAGACAGTGGTGCATATGTACGGAAAGTCGGCCAATACGTGTATACTGGGCTTTACTGAAAATGTTCTTATTCTGAAAAATATTCTGGAGAATACAATAGCACAGCAGGAGAGATCTGTCAGCTTTTTTCAGTTCAACCTACTGGCTCGTAAGCAGGTTGAAATGCTCGTTAGTGAAATAGCTGCTGCCCCAGTTGACAGGGAAACAGTTAACCTGGTTTCCAACACTTTTTGCTGAGCTCTACCTCTGTCCCTGTGCTGATAATAAAAGGGGGGGGGGGGGGCGCTCTGCTCAGTCTGCATGGGAAGGAAAAACATAGACAAGCCACGGCATGTTATCTCCAACTGCTTAAAGAGAAGATAGAAGGGGGATTGCTGGGACCTGCAGTCCTGCCTTAGGACACCAGTTCTGGAGATCTGCCACTGTGGACTCTGCTTTGCATGGACTCTTGCCCATACAGGTACACTGGGGCAGCCACAAGCCTGAGTTAGGGATTCGTTTAGGGAAAAGACTGTTATGTGGCGAGTTTTCAGTAAAGCTTTTAAAACTTTGTCCTTGCCTGGTCTGAAGTTACTCAAGGGGTGTAATGTAAGTAACCGACACACACAGTCTACAAAGTGGGTCAGTTAAAGCACATTGGGGTATGAAGACAGCAATACAAGAGTTAAAGCGGTTGGAAACCGCTGGACATTTTTTTGTTGTACCCGCACGGTAATATCATAATGTGCTAGTATGCATCGCACATTATGTTAAACTTATCTTAAAATGAATTTTTCAGCGCCGAAATGTCAGCGTTGCAGGCGCTCTCATCTTCACCCATCTTGCTTCCAGGTTCACGGACTCTGACTCTGTGAATGGCCATTGCCGCAATGATGTCACTCCGCATGTGCGCGGGAGCCGCCGTTCATGGCAATGGGCTCTGAAGAAACTACATCTGTTGCTTTTTCTTCACAGCAAGAGATGAAAGTTTTCTTCCACTTTAATGTGGTACAGGAAACAGTAAGTGGTTACCAAGGGTACGAAGGTTTTACATGCAGCCGGTTGTGAGTGTGTAAATGTGGCAGGAGGGATAGCCTCTTTCAAGAGGATTTTTTGTCGGTACTCTCTGCTCCCATTGTCTTCCCTAGCAATGGGAGAAACACAGCAGAGGTCTCCAGGTACGGAAGATGTAGAGTTTAACAAAGTCCACGTATGGCGTTCAATTGGTCTGTTCAAGTGTACACAAGTAAAGGCACCCCATGTGCAGGAAGAGTGACCCAGTATACGGTGCCTAGCATAGCCACCTACAGGCTGAAAAATTGAACTTGTGTCCCCCGATTAAGAATAGAAAATAGCTGTTAATCTTATAACGTAGCGTTCTTGTTGCTTCTGGCCAGATGAACTGGAAACAAAAACTATTTCTGTTGTCTTCTGTAAACAACTAATCTTTCTATTTCCATGTAATGGAAATAAACATAGGCAGACTTTTTTTGAGGGCCAGCTTGGGTGTCTACCTAGGAACTTGTCACCGGACTTTCATCAATGCTACCAGCTTATTACCAGATCTGTCAAAATCTGTGGTTTGTCAGCGAATGTTTGTAAACGTGTGCTGTGACATAACTCGCATTAGTCACGTGCACTGCACTACCTGACGTGCAGAGGGAAGGGTGTTGTGTGCAGGCACTGGCTGAAATGCAGTAGCAGCTAATTACAGGAAGTGGCAGCAGTGAAGAGTGATTTTTTTCAATCAGTGTATTTTATTTCTCTGGATACTAAATTTGTAAAATGAATTAAGCATTATTCAGTGGGTGAGATACAGTATCTCACAAAAGTAAGTACACCCCTCATATTTTTGTAACTATTTTATTATACCTTTTCATGTGACAACACTGAAGAAATTACACTTTGCTACAATGTAAAGTAGTGAGTGTACAGCTTGTGTAATAGTGTAAATTTGCTGTCCCTTCACAATAACTCAACACACAGCCATTAATGTCTAAACCGCTGGCAACAAAAGTGAGTACACCCCTAAGTGAAAATGTCCAAATTGGACCCAAAGTGTCAATATTTTGTGTGGCCACCATTATTTTCCAGCACTGCCTTAACCCTTGGGTTAACCCTGGGTTCACCAGAGCTACACAGGTTGCCACTGGAGTCCTCTCCCACTCCTCCATGACATCACGGATCTGGTGAATGTTAGAGACCTTGCGCTCCTCCACCTTTCGTTTGAGGATGCCCCACAGATGCTCAATAGGGTTTAGGTCTGGAGACATGCTTAGCCAGTCCATCACCTTTACCCTCAGATTCTTTAGCAAGGCAATGGTCATCTTGGAGGTGTGTTTGGGGTCGTTATCATGTTGGAATACTGCCCTGCGGCCCAGTCTCTGAAGGGAGGGGATCGTGCTCTGCTTCAGTATGTCACAGAACATGTTGGCATTCATGGTCCCCTCAATGAACTGTAGCTCCCCAGTGCCGGCAGCACTCATGCAGCCCCAAACCATGACACTCTCACCACCATGCTTAACTGTAGGCAAGACACTCTTGTCTTTGTACTCCTCACCTGGTTGCCGCCACACATGCTTGACACCATCTGAACCAGCTAAGTTTATCTTGGTCTCGTCAGACCACAGGACATGGTCCAGTAATCCATATCCTTAGACTGCTTGTCTTCAGCAAATTGTTTGCGGGCTTTCTTGTGCATCATCTTTAGAAGAGGCTTCCTTCTAGGACAACAGCCATGTAGACCAATTTGATGCAGTGTGCGACATATAGTCTGAGCACTAACAGGCTGACTCCCCCACCCCTTCAACCTCTGCAGCAATGCTGGCAGCACTCATACGTCTATTTCCCAAAGACAACCTCTGGATATGACGCTGAGCATGTGCACTCAACTTCTTTGGTGGACCATGGCGAGGCCTGTTCTGAGTGGAACTTGTCCTGTTAAACCGCTGTATAGTCTTTGCCACCGTGCTGCAGCTCAGTTTCAGGGTCTTGGCAATCTTCTTATAGCCTAGGCCATCTTTATGTAGAGCAACAATTCTTTTTTTCAGATCCTCAGAGAGTTCTTTGCCATGAGGTGCTATGTTGAACTTCCAGTGACCAGTATGAGAAAGTGAGAGTGATAACACCAAATTAAACACACCTGCAACCTTGTAACACTAACGAGTCACATGACAGCGAGGGAAAATGGCTAATTGGGCCCTATTTGGACATTTTCACTTAGGGGTGTACTCACTTTTGTTGCCAGCGGTTGTGTTGAGTTATTGTGAGGGGACAGCAAATTTACACTATTACACAAGCTGTACACTCACTACTTTACATTGTAGCAAAGTATAATTTCTTCAGTGTTGTCACATGAAAAGATATAATAAAATAGTTACAAAAATATGAGGGGTGTACTTACTTTTGTGAGATACTGTATCTCACCCACTGAATAATGCTTAATTCATTTTACAAATTTAGTATCCAGAGAAATAAAATACACTGATTGAAAAAAATCACTCTTCACTGCTGCCACTTCCTTTAATTAGCTGCTACTGCATTTCAGCCAGTGCTTGCGCACAACACCCTTCCCTCTGCACGTCAGGTAGTGCAGTGCACGTGACTAATGCGAGTTATGTCACAGCACACGTTTACAAACATTCGCTGACAAACCACAGATTTTGACAGATCTGGTAATAAGCTGGTAGCATTGATGAAAGTCTGGTGACAAGTTCCTAGGTAGACACCCAAGCTGGCCCTCAAAAAAGTCTGCCTCTGTTTATTTCAATTACATGGAAATAGAAAGATTAGTTGTTTACAGAAGATAACGGAAATAGTTTTTGTTTCCAGTTCATCTGGCCAGAAGCAACAAGAACGCTACGTTATAAGATTAACAGCTATTTTCTATTCTTAATCTGGGTACACAAGTTCAATATTTCAGCCTGTAGGTGGCTATGCTAGGCACCGTAGACTGGGTCACTCTTCCTGCACATGGGGTGCCTTTACTTGTGTACACTTGAACAGACCAATTGAACGCCATACGTGGACTTTGTTAAACTCTACATCTTCCGTACCTGGAGACCTCTGCTGTGTTGCTCCCATTGCTAGGGAAGACAATGGGAGCAGAGAGTGCCGACAAAAAATCCTCTTGAAAGAGGCTATCCCTCCTGCATATTTATACACTCACAACCGGCTGCATGTAAAACCTTCGTACCCTTGGTAACCACTTACTGTTTCCTGTACCACATTAAAGTGGAAGAAAACTTTCATCTCTTGCTGTGAAAAAACAGCCACCCATGTAGTTTCTTCAGAGCCCATTGCCATGAACGGCGAGTGACATCATTGCGGCAATGGCCAGTCACAGAGTCGGAGTCCGCAAACCTAGAAGCAAGACGGGTGAAGATGAGAGCGCCTGCAGCGCTGACATTTCGGCACTGGAAAATCTTCATTTTAAGATAAGTTTCACATAATGTACGATGTATACTAGCACATTATGATATTACTGTGCAGGTACAAAAAAAAACTTAACTTCAAAAAGTAACTTCAGATCAGGAAAAGACAAAGTTTCAAAAGTTTGAAAACTTGCCACATAACAGTCTTTTCCATAAACGAATCTCTAACTCAGGCTTGTGGCTGCCCCAGCGTACCTGTATGGGCAAGAGTCCATGCAAAGCAGAGTCCACAGTGGCAGATCTCCAGAACTGGTGTCCTAAGGCAGGACTGCAGGTCCCAGCAATCCCCCTTCTATCTTCTTTTTAAGCAGTTGGAGATAACATGCCGTGGCTTGTCTATATCTTTCCTTCCCATGCAGACTGAGCAGAGCGCCCCCCCTTTTATTATCAGCACAGGGACAGAGGTAGAGCTCAGCAAAAAGTGTTGGAAACCAGGTTAACTGTTTCCCTGTCAAATGGGGCAGCAGCTATTTCACTAACGAGCATTTCAACCTGCTTACGAGCCAGTAGGTTGAACTGAAAAAAGCTGACAGATCTCTCCTGCTGTGCTATTGTATTCTCCAGAATATTTTTCAGAATAAGAACATTTTCAGTAAAGCCCAGTATACACGTACTGGCCGACTTTCTGTACATGTGCACCACTGTCTGTAAGGGCTCTTTCACATGGGGCGGATCAGTGATAATCCGCCCCGTGAACATCCGCTTGCTCAGCGGGGATCGCTCCGCAGATCCCCGCTGAGCAGGAAGATGACAGGTCCGTTGCTGCACACTGTGCAGCGACGGACCTGTCAGAGCGTCGCTCTCCCCTATGAAGGATCGGGTGATGACGGACGGTAGAGTCCGTCGTCACCCGATCCGATCCGAAAACGGATGGAAAAGTAGGTCTTTCCTCCGTTACACTTTTTCGGATCGGAGCAGGTCGGATGTCAGCGGACATGTCACCGCTGACATACGACGCTCCATAGATGTCTATGGAGGGTCCGTTCAGGTCCGCCTAAAAAACTGACAGGCGGACCTGAACGGACATTCCGTGTGAAAGAGGCCTTAAAGGCCAACTTCTGTTGAATAGTCTTGTTGGAAAATCAGCATTCGATCAGCACTTGCAAGCACTGATCAGTGTATTCCCCCCCCTTCCCGCCAGAATACACTGATCAGTGCTTGCAAGTGCTGATGTACTGGAAATGAAGCGAGTACAAAGAAGGGCAACTGAGCTAATAAAGGGTCTGGAGGATATTAATTATGAGGAAAGGTTGCGAGCACTGAACTTGTTCTCTCTGGAGAAGAGACGCTTGAGAGGGGATATGATTTCAATTTATAAATACCATACTGGTGACCCCACAATAGGGATAAAACTTTTTCGCGGAAGGGAGTTTAACAAGACACAAGACCACTCATTAAAATTAGAAGAAAAGAGGTTTACCCTTAAACTAGGTAGAGGGTTCTTTACCCTCTACCTAGTTTAAGAGCAGCAAGGATGTGGAATTCTCTTCCACAGACGGTGGTGTCAGTGGCGATAGTTTCAAAAAACTATTAGATAAGCACCTGAACGGCCGCAACATACTGACATATAATCACAGACATAGGTTGGACTTGATGGACTTGTGTCTTTTTTCAACCTCACCTACTACGTAACTATGTAACTATTCTTCTTTGATGCATCATCTCAGGTTGTTCAGGTCCTGTGTCATGTCCTTGCTGTACCCCTATAGAAAGAAGTCACAGGGTGTTAGGTCTGACGATTGCGAAGGCCAGAAGAATATTTGTGAATCATTCTTTCCTGCATGGCAGCAGCCCCGTTAATGCAATTTCAAATACACAAAAAGCCCTCTCTTTTTTCAATGTCGCCATCTTGTGTACATAGCATTACAATACACCTCTGGTGGTGATGACAGGAACAAACAAATAAACACACAATGACTTGAGATCTGTTGCCTTCAGATTTTCAACAATTGGCCGTATACCATTGTTGTCATGTGCAAAAGTAAAAACTTGTAGTGAGAATGACAACAATGGTAAACAGCAATCATTTGTCGTGTTACTAACGAGGCTCACATCGAACATTTGTAGTGCAGAGATAAAACTTGGACAGTTAATGTGTCTTTTCATGTTAATACAGTTGTGTTAGGTTCATTCAGTTACGAATAAATCAGCTTTACTTTTGTACCATCCTTCTTGAAAACACACTGTTTATAGAGTATGTAATTCGTAATGTCACTGCTGTCTCTGGTATCAACACATATTTTCACATTGCCCATTTGTTGCCCACATATTCTAACAGTTGCCCGCTTGTAGCCCAAGTATCATTAGGAATTAAATTTTTTGTGTTTGTATTGTCAAGTCAGCGCTGTTTGTTTACAGGTTCATATTATAATAATTTAATTCCCTGCAGGCTTATTACTATCAAACCACAGCACTGTTAGCCCCATGATTGGCTGTGGAGCCTTATGTGTGCCCTTTGCTCCCATCAGCAAGGTGCTCTGCATGCCGCTATTAGCCCTCCCCTTTCCATGCCCATCACCCCAACACAATCTCAGGATCACTGCCTTTGGAAAGTTCCCAAGTATGGTGGCAACTTTGGCTCTGTTCCCTAGGTACAGTGGAGGAGTAAATGTAGCCATCTAGGGACAGAAAGTGTATTATTTTCAGGATTACCAGGTGAAAAAGTGTGAAAGAGCCTGAAGTAAGATAACCATTGCAGCTCCCACATCTAAGGACTCATTAGCAATTACATTTTTGTTTTTAGGTTTGGATCCACCCTATAAAATGAATCTGCACAATACCACTCACATGTAAAATGCAAGCATGTATTTATAATAGGAAATGTGTTAGTTTATGCCTGTGGATCATTATTTTCTAAATCCTCCTCTGCTGGAAAACAGATTTTAAAAGTCTTGAAATTTCTGTGGAGAACAGAGGCTTTCAGTGCTATACTAAAGGTATCTATCTAGTGCTTTTAGCATTTGCAGAGTACAACTAAAATTGAATGCTTTGAATTGAGCATCAGCATCTGCTGCACCAGCTCCTAACAGGACATCTTTTAATTTGCATAGAGAATGCAGTAGGGAGCTTTGAAATCCATGGGACTTTGTCAAACTGCACAAAGCACACGTCGCAGATCAAGCACAGACAATTTTTATAATATACTGTGTTTTGTAGGTGTCAGACAAAATGTATTATGTATGTAAGTTTGTGATCAAAGGCAATTTGACATTCTGATTAATTCTTAAAGTTATTATAATTTTATTTATTTTAATGTATTGTTGCTACTTGTGAATATTTATAAAAAATCAACATTTTGCACAGCTCTGTAGAACAGGTGGATATTGTATAAATAAATACAAATAATGTTTTTTCAGCTAAGAAAAAAAATTAGGAAAATAGCCCAGAACAATTTTAAAGCAATGGTTTCAAGTGTTCTAATTTCTCATAATGTGCTACCAGAATGATAATGCAGAGCATCCTGGAAACCCCAAAGCCTGGGGTGTTCTCTTTTGCCAAATCATCTAGGAAGTCTTCGCTTTAGACTTTTAGCCAGTGAATCCATAAGCAATGGGTGTTAAGATGAGGGGTACTAAAGCAACAGAAGGAAACTGGGAGAGCGCAACACTTTACAAGGTAACCCATGGGATCCTAAGCTGCTGTAGAGAGCTGGGTGCCCGCCTGGTCCGCAAGCAAGTCCACAATGGTAAAAAGAAAGAAATGGCGGCACTTCAAGCGTATAAAATAAAATACATGCTTTATTGTAAGTCCGTTAAAAACAGAGATACGTGATCAACATACAGCTACCAAGAAATCAGCAAATGCGTTTCACACTGCTCTGCTTAATCATAGCCTGATACCCCAGGATTGTGCATTTTCTTATATATCCAAGGCTGCAGATGAGACCAATGATCCCACCTCCCAGTCTTGCAGCTAAGGGTGTGCACATTATATACAATATATACAAATAAATCAATACCACATGTGAAAAGGAAACAATGTAAAAATGTGTAAATTATAATAAAAACAAGGGGAGGGGGGTTGTATATATAAATAAGCAGCACCTTACATTGGAAAGAAAAAATAACATTACAAATAAAGAATATAGAGAATTCCACCGTCAATGAAGAAAAAAGAAAAACATCCCTAATAATATCGAACATAATATAATATTCACAACTGATCCATGGAGGAATCACCTGGAGGAAGAGGGGGGCAATAAAGCTACCCTCCCCCCCAGCAGTCCAACATGGAAACAACTTGGGAGTTTGATCAAATGGACAGAACACATAGTGTGTGGACAATATGGTGATGTTCCAAATATACAGTACATCATTCAAAAAATACAAAATAAAATAAAACGATACAAACATCCACACACTATAGAACAATTATAAAGGTGGGACAATATGTCAAAAGCATGCCCACATGCAGGAAATATATAATATATTTAATATTTTATATAACTATTCCAGAACAGGGGAAAGGAGGAAAAGACCTGTTAAAAAATGGGAAAAGAAATGTCCAAGTATATATTGTATTATATTATATATGCTATATTAATATAGGAATGGGGTACTGTTCTAATTTTTTTACAAATAAATACTTTTTTTTACAAATAAATATGTGAAAAGGTTGGCGTGAATTTGCATTCAGCCCCCCTGAGTCAATATTTTGTAGAACCATCTTTTGCTGCAATTCCAGCTGCAAGTCTTTTGGGGGATATCTCTACCAGCTTTGCTTCACTAGAGAGTGAAATTTTTGCCCATTCTTCTTTGCAAAATAGCTCAAGCTCTGTCAGATTGGATGGAGAGCATCTGTGAACTGCAATTTTCAATTCTCAATTGGATTTAGGTCTTGACTTTGACTGGGCCATTCTAACACATGAATATGCTTTGATCTAAACCATTCCATTGTAGCTCTGGCTGTATGTTTAGGGTTGTTGCCCTGCTGGAAGGTGAACCAGTCTCAATTCTTTTGCAGTCTCTATCAGGTTTTTTTTCTAAGATTGCCCTGTATTTGACTCCATCCATTCTTCCATCAACTCTGACCAGCTTACCTGTCCCTGCTGAAGGAAAGCATCCCCATACCATAATGCTGCCACCACCATATTTCATGGTGGGGATGGTGTGTTCAGGGTGATGTGCAGTGTTGGTTTTGCGCCACACATAGCTTTTTGCTTTTTGGCCAAAAAATTCTACTTCTTCTACATGTTTGCTGTGTCCCCCACATGGCTTCTCACAAACTGCAAACTTCTTATGGCTTTCTTTCAACAATAGCTTTCTTCTTGCCACTCTTCCATAAAGGCCATATTTGTGCAGTGCACGACTAATAGCTGTCCTGTGGACAGATTCTCACACCTGAGCTGTGGATCTCTGCAGCTTCTTCAGAATTAATATGGGCCTTGTTAGAAGATTTTAAGTTTATTATTATTTTAAGTGATAAAAGTTTCTGAAAAAATATATGAAACACATGAATGTTATATTAATGATGATTTCTGAAGGTTACAGGACGGAGGATAGAGGACAGAGAGAAGTGGTTTTGCTGGGTTTCTATTTTGAGTTGCTATGTCAGGACAATGGGTGGAGTTATACAACTGTATCTATAGACTAAAGCCATATAAGAATGGGTGTTATTCTAGGATATGCTGACATAACATTATGAAACAGTTCAAGAATGGATTAGAGTTATGGTAGATGAGGAATGAAAGAGAGGCGGAAGGGAGATGGGAAGTAACCCTACGCTTTGGAGAATGTAACATCAAGATGTTTCCTCCTCCTCCTTCTGAGACCATCACCATGCCATATATTACCAATGTCAGTCTTGTCTTTGCTTATCTTTCTGAACAAATAAACAACCTTTCTGGAAGCATTGTATGAATGAAGAATTCTTAAATTTCTACTGAGGAACTAATTCCTAAAAGTAAGTTGGAAATGCGGCCTTGGATAAAGACACAAACATATCTCCTATACACTCTACCCTCTAGGAGAGAGGACACTGACATATAACACAAAGACATTGCTATACTTCCAGAAATGCCCCTGAGAATAAGAATAGTAGATTTTATAGATATTTCTACATTCATCAGGCCTCTTGGCTGCTTCTCTGATTAATGCTCTCCTTGTCTGGCCTGTCAGTTTAGGTGGATGGCCATGTTTTGGCAGGTTTACAGTTGTGCCATATTCTTTCCATTTTTGGATGATGGATTGAACAGTCCTTTGTGAGATCTTCAAAGCTTGGGATATTGTTTTGTAACCTAACCCTACTTTAAACTTCTCCACAACTTTATCCCTGACCTGTCTGGTGTGTTTCTTGGCCTTCATGATGCTGTTAGTTCAATAAAGTTCAAACCTCTGAGGGCTTTGCAGAACAGCTGAATTTATATACAGAGATTAAATTACACACAGGTGGACTCTATTTCCTAATTAGGTGACTTCTGAAGGCAATTGGTTCCACAAGATTTTAGTTAGGGGTATCAGAGTAAAGGGGGCTGAATACAAATGCACGCCACACTTTTCAGATATTTATTTGTAAAAAATGTTGAAAACCATTTATCATTTTCCTTCCACATTTTGGTTGTAACATGACAAAATGTGGCAAATGTCAAGGGGTATGAATACTTTTTCAAGGCACTGTATATCTAAAGCCCTGAATGGAGCAGAAAAGGGCAACCAATCCCAAGTTTTCATTACTTTGTATATCCTCTGGACAGAAAGTGATGGTAAATGCAAAATTTTTACAGTTGTCTCTAGAAAAAGAATAGGGGGTAAATCAACCAATGGGTAATCTGTGTAAGGGGGATTTCCCCTCACTTTAGAGAGATATGCTTTCATTTCCCTTTGTATCGCTAAGACAGGAGGTGAAGGGCATCCTTCCTTAACCGCTTGCCGACCAGCCGCCACAGTTGTACTGCGGCAACATGGCTCTGCTGCGTGAATCGCCGTCAGATTTGGCCACTAGGGGCACGTGCGCACCCCCTGCTCGCCCACGGGGCTGATGCAAGTGCCCAGCGGTTGCGAACACTGCCGGGCTCATGCGATCGCTCGGGGCACATGGAGAACCGGGATCTGTGTGTGTGTAAACACACAGTTTCCGGTTCTCTGAATGGGAGAACAGACAGATCGTCTGTTCATACAGAGTATGAACAGCGATCTGTCATCTCCCCTACATAGTCCCCTCCCCCCTTCAGTTAGAACACACAATAGGGAACATATTAATCCCTTGATGGCCCCCTAGTGGTTAACCCCTTCACTGCCAGTGACATTTTTACAGTAATCGATGCATTTTTATAGCACTGATCGCTGTAAAATTGCCAATGGTCCCAAAATGTGTCAAATTTGTCCGATGTGCCATAATGTCGCAGTCACGATAAAAATCGTAGATCTCTGCCATTACTAGTAGAAAAAAAATTAATAATAAAAATGCCATAAAACTATCCCCTATTTTGTAGACGCTATAACTTTTGTGCAAACCAATCAATATATGCTTATTGCGATTTTTTTTCACCAAATATATGTAGAAGAATACATATCGGCCTAAACTGAGGAAAAAAAATGTTTTTTTTTTATATATTTTTGGGGGATATTTATTATAGCAAAAAGTAAAAAATATTGCGTTTTTTTCAAAATTGACGCTCTTTTTTTGTTTATAGCGCAAAAAAAACGCAGAGGTGATCAAATACCACCAAAAGAAAGTGCTATTTGTGGGAAAAAAAGGACGTCAATATTGTTTGGTTACAATGTCGCATGACCGCGCAATTATCAGTTAAAGCGATGCAGTGCCGTATCGCAAAAAGTACTCTGGTCAGGAAGGGGGTAAAATCTGCCGGGGTGAAGCGGTTAATAGGAGAAACAATACTCTATAAAAAAAATTAAAAAAGGTTTGTTGTTAAATCTACTTTAAAGCCAGTCTTCCCCAAACTGATATTTCATTTTAGGGTATATGCTGATTATCTAAATCATCTTCTGTCTTCTTACCTTTGGGCTATGATGGTAAAATTCAACTTACTCTGGCATCTAAAAATGTGTTTTGTTTTACCTTGGTTTATAGAAATTAAACCTACTGCATTGCTTAAAAAAAGTGCAAAACTAGCCAATCATAGCCAGTCAATTATAATTTTTGAAGCAAGAACATTTTTATTTTTGGGGGTAATTGCTTTAGCAAAGTGTCCTAATGACTACCGCTATATTATTTAAGAAGGGTGGAGAGGTTATCAAAGCTACTATTTTGATATAGGGAATTTACAGGTTCAAGTCCTATTTCATTAAAGCACTAATAAACTCTCACAAAAATGTATTCAAAATACGGTGGCTGCATTAGTTTCCTTTTTTGGCGTTCGTGTCTTCTTTATTTTCTCCTGTTGATCCAGCCAATAAGCTTGTTATTTTTCAGCCTCCTTTAACAGACCAAACTGTCCTGCAAAAGTTGCAGCTGGAGAATAAAGACAAACCATTTAACACTGTCAAGGTGCCTATAGTGGTCCTTTTTTGTTCATTCATTATGTTCAGTACCTTAGAATTTTTGTCCGCAACTGAAATAAAAACAAAGTTACTGGCAGGATCACCGAGGAGTCTTTTGTAAATGTTTCACAAAATAGTCATACAACTTCCACCCTAGAATCACACATTTTTGCAATTGCATTGAATTATAAAAATATGTGAATCCTGGGTGGACGTTGTGTGAAAACACTTATAAATAGACATCTTAGTAAAGTAGTGACAGTATGTTAATCCAGGAATTATATGAAAATTATATGACAATTTTATGTGTCAAAAGGAATGATCTGCAGCTTCAGATACTGAGGATAAAACACGAGGTACTTTCCGCAAAGCTGATCATTTTAGCAGTCCATTTAATCCAACTTACAACCACTAAAACATATCAGATATGGAAAGAAGTGAGACATTACCATCTTAGTTGTGGTTTTAATCCCATTTCTCAATGATACCTTGGAACATTACTTTATGAATATTTAACATACTGTATACTTTAAGAACTCTCCAACAAACTCTCTTTTCTGTCTGTTCTCCTCAGAATAGGTTGAACAGTTCTTTTCCTTTTACACCATTATCCGCTACATTTTTTGTGCTCAAACATGTTTGGAGTGATAATCTCTTACTGAGCCAAACAATCCCCATGCATTATTTTGAATTAATCTTTGGTGTTAGCTGGCAGAAATTATTTATATTGCTAAATATTTAATCCTGCCATTCCCGTACAATGGTGAACTGGTTTATGTGGTTAACTGAGTTCTGCAACAATAGTTTTACTCACTGGTCTTAATATTATGCCGCGTACACACGACCGGACTTTCCAGCAGAAAAGGTCAGACGGAATCATTCCATCGTACATTCCAATCGTGTGTGGGCTTCATCAGACTTTTTCTTTAGAAAATTCTGACGGACCTAGAAATAGAACATGTTTCAAATCCTTCCGACGGAATCAGTTCCTATCGGGAAAACCGCTCGTCTGTATGCTGTTCCGACTGACCAAAAACGATGCAAGGGCAGCTATTGGCTACTGGCTATTGAACTTCCTTTTTCGTTCTAAACGATCAGACTTTGGTGTGATTGTGTGTAGGCAAGTCTATTTCAACAGAACTCTGTCTGAACTCTGTTGAAAAAACCATCAGAATCGGGTGTATGCGGCATAAGGCATGTTACACAAAGACAGCCTTGTGCATTTTTTCTGGACTGAATTAATGGATATGCCAAATTATGTTTAGAGGTACTGAATTAATGGATATGCCAAATTATGTTTAGAGGTAAAACAATATCCCGAAACAGTTTGACTTTGCAGATTTAACGATTTATATTCAATCAAATATTACGTATTATGTAAGTGTTAAAAAAAATTTCTAGCACCCACTGTGGGTGCAAGATTTGAACCAGTCAGGTAATGATCGGCTGAATTCCCCACCTGCTTCATATAACTTTTGGAGATTCTTTAGAAAGCTAGTATATGTAAACCCAAGGTATCTGGCTTGTTTTTTTATTGAAGTTGTTGTATTTTATATTACAGAATATAATACAATGGAAATATTCAGCAGCAGGAGAAGCAAGAAGCCATGGCAATGGGAAGAACAGCAGAATAGTCCAACCAGGATATCTGACTGCTACAGAGGTACAAGACACTAGTGAGCGATTAAAATTTATCCAAAACAAAAGTTTTAGATAGAATTAAGCATGTAGGGTATTTATTGCTGTCTTTGTCCCAAATGGGACACAGAAGGCAGAAAAATAAGAAGGGTTTTAACCTTTCCCTGCTCTAGCCAAATAAAAAAAGGTTTGTATTTTTTTTTTTAATCAAATAATTTTTATTTTTATTTTTATGGTTGTACATACACACAGAAACTATATCAACTAAATTACTAAATATCAAAGATTATCGAGTAATATAAAAGACAAAAAAGAAACAAAAAAACATAAACCAAACAAACCTTGCACCTTTCGTATTAAAGTAGCTTAACATATAATAGACAAAACATGATAGGAGCATAAATACAATTTACTCATCAAATTAAGCTCCCTTAATATCAGTCGTTAGACTATGGTAGCCTCCTCCCTGCAGCTTCAGCTTATCTTTCTTTCACATATTAATTTCTTCTCATCTACTCCACTTCCTTCTACCCCAGCTCCTTACTCCCATCTATCTCCATTGCCTTTACTCTACTCTACTAGATAAACCCTCATAAAATTTGTTACTATGTTTTATCCACCATGACCATATTTTACCAAACTTTTGAGGTGTACCTCTATGCTTATACGTTAATTTTTGTCTTTTAAGTATATAGTTAAGTTTCTTAACCCATTGTTTATATGTTGGAGGATCAGCAGATGACCATTTTTGTAGAATGACTTTACGTGCTAATTATAGCGATCTTGTCCACATAGTGTACATCTCTACAGGATATGCTCCATCAGCTGTTATTCCCAATATTGCAAGTTTGGGTGTCCCTGTTATCTCAGTGAAGCATAATAAGTTTAAGGTTGTGAATATTTTTTCCCAGTAATGATGGAGCTTCGGACATAGCCAAAGCATATGGAGAAGAGAACCATTAAATAGAGAGATTTGCGGACATAGCGGTATTGTGTTTTTTCGCCCAAGCATGGAGTTTTTGTGGGGTGTAATGAGCCCTATGTATAATAAAAAGCTGAAATAGCCTTTGAGAGGGTGAGAAAGATATCTTGGGAAGTGTTTCCAGGGCGCGTGTCCAGTCCACCTTGTCTAGATCTTCTACAGTGGGGACGGAAAGTATTCAGACCCCCTTAAATTTTTCACTCTTTATTATATTGCAGCCATTTGCTAAAATCATTTAAGTTAATTTTTTTTCCTCATTAATGTGCACAGAGCACCCCATATTGACAGAAAAACACTGAATTGTTGACATTTTTGCAGATTTATTAAAAAAGAAAAACTGAAGTATCACATGGTCCTAAGTATTCAGATCCTTTGCTGTGACACTCCATTTCTTCTAAACATCCTTGAGATGGTTCTGCACCTTCATTTGAGTCCAGCTGTGTTTGATTATACTGATTGGACTTGATTAGAAAAGCCACACACCTGTCTATATAAGACCTTACAGCTCACAGTGCATGTCAGAGCAAATGAGAATCATAAGGGCAAAGGAACGGCCTGAAGAGCGCAGAGACAGAATTGTGGCAAGGCACAGATCTGGTCAAGGTTACAAAAAAATTCTGCTGCACTTAAGGTTCCTAAGAGCACAGTGGCCTCCATAATCCTTAAATGGAAGACGTTTGGGAGGACCAGAACCCTTCCTGAGCTATCGGGGAGAAGAGCCTTGGTGAGAGAGGTAAAGAAGAACCCAAAGATCACTGTGGCTGAGCTCCAGAGATGCAGTCGGGAGATGGGAGAAAGTTGTAGAAAGTCAACCATCACTGCAGCCCTCCACCAGTCGGGGCTTTATGGCAGAGTGGCCCGACGGAAGCCTCTCCTCAGTGCAAGACACATGAAAGCCCGCATGGAGTTTGCTAAAAAAAACACCTGAAGGACTCCAAGATGGTGAGAAATAAGATTCTTTGGTCTGATGAGACCAAGATAGAACTTTTTGGCCTTAATTCTAAGCGGTATGTGTGGAGAAAATCAGGCACTGCTCATCACCTGTCCAATACAGTCCCAACAGTGAAGCATGGTGGTGGCAGCATCATGCTGTAGGGGTGTTTTTCAGCTGCAGGGACAAGACGAATGGTTGCAATCGAGGGAAAGATGAATGCGGCCAGGTACAGGGAAATCCTGGACGAAAACCTTCTCCAGAGTGCTCAAGACCTCAGACCTGGGCCGAAGGTTTACCTTCCAACAAGACAATGACCCTAAGCACACAGCTAAAATAATGAAGGAGTGGCTTCACAACAACTCCGTGACTGTTCTTGAATGGCCCAGCCAGAGCCCTGACTTAAACCCAATTGAGCATCTCTGGAGAGACCTAAAAATGGCTGTCCACCAACGTTTACCATCCAACCTGACAGAACTGGAGAGGATCTGCAAGGAGGAATGGCAGAGGATCCTCAAATTCATGTGTGAAAAACTTGTTGCATCTTTCCCAAAAAGACTCATGGCTGTATTAGATCAAAAGAGTGCTTCTACTAAATACTGAGCAAAGGGTCTGAATACTTAGGACCATGTGATATTTCAGTTTTTCTTTTTTAATAAATCTGCAACAATGTCAACAATTCTGTGTTTTTCTGTCAATATGGGGTGCTGTGTGTACATTAATGCAGAAAAAAAATGAACTTAAATGACTTTAGCAAATGGCTGCAATATAACAAAGAGTGAAAAATTTAAGGGGGTCTGAATATTTCCGTCCTCACTGTATATCATCTTGCCACCGAACAAAACAATTTTTATGTTTTTCAGTATTCGCTATTATTTGTAGGTTGCAATAAAGATCTCCCATTAATCCTCATTTCCTACAGGCAGTCGAGGTTGCCTTTGTTATTACTTTAGATCGTTCATACTGTAATTGGATTTTTAAGCTTTGCGTTTGTAATGCATGACGTATTTGAAGATATTGGTAGAAGTTTTTATTCGTTAACTGATAACGGTCCTTTAATACATTAAAAGAAAGTAGAACATCCCCTTCATATAGCTGGTGCAAAAATATTATGCCCGCCTTTTTCCAATCTAAAAATTCTGAGAGTCCAAAAGTTATCCCATATGGGCATATGTTTTGTGTACCCTCTATGCTGTGTGATATTTTGCACTGCTAGTTTTGTCTTTAGTTATACTTTAATGTATAATAAAATGTCTATAAAGGAAATATGATTTTTATGGAGGACACCCCCCCTTAAATATAGAGCTTTATTATTAAGCCCAAATCTGTGGTGAATGGTGGGTGTGACATAATTGTGTTTACAGTGGGAAGAGCTTTAAGGGGTGTGGTTAAATAAAGCAAAACCTTCCTGTACCAATAAAATAAACATTTGGTTTTCACTCCCCCCAGTAGGGTACTTTACACTGATGAGGTGCTGTTTTCCCACACTATGGTTTTTGTGTGGGTTAGCTTTGCTTTGCCATTATTTCCCACAGTTTTGGTGCACTTTCTGAAACCAAAAACTGAATGTGTGGTTTTGGTGCACTTTTTTAGAAAGCGCATCAAAACCTTGTGACATAATAGAAGTCTATAGCAAAGCGCAGCTAACCTATGTGAAAACCGTGAGAACATGTGCTGCATGAGAACCACACTGTATCAGTCTGAAAGCCAAGCTGACCATTTATTACTACTGTCTTCTGAACTCTCTGTTAATTACTACTGACTCTGGAACTCTGCCTCATTTGTTACTGACCTCACTTCTGGGCTCTGTGTCACTTACTACAGAGTTCAGAGGTTAGTACTAAGTGAGGCAGAGTTCAGGGGTCAGTAGTGACACAGGGTACAGAGTGCAGTAGTAAATGACCATCTGTCTCACCTTTGCACTGCTTACATCAGTTCTCCTTCTCCCTGGACTTCTCACAGTACTCAGGGTACTGCAGCTCCAACTCTTTTCCTCCTTCTCCTATTCCCTGGTCCAGTAGGTGGAGTTAAATTACAGCTACCCATAGCCCTGCCTAGTGGACCAGGGAAAAGAAAAAGGGGGTGAAGAAGTGGAGGTGGAGTTCCCCCGACTACTGAGTCCCAGAGAGAAGAACAGACGTAAACCAATCCTTTTTCAGTGTTTTCTCTGCAGCTGCGCTTGTCACAGGCAAACAGAGCAGTGTTTCACCCCTTCAAGGCAATTAGTGGAGCCAAGAGCCAGAACGTGTGCCACCAGCAGTGGGCTCTAGGATGCAGCCTGGATTGCCAGGACACCAGAATTTAATTCAAATCTCGGCACAGTCCCATCCAATTAGAGTGTCCAGGCACATCTGGCACACCCTATGCACAGGCATACGGTCCCATACTTTTCCTATTCTAGTCAGGGACTCCAATTGTTTTTTTAGTTTTTGCATGGTGAGGATGGATAGCACATCCAGCCAAACAATGTTTAGTGTGTCCTTTGATCCAAAGAATGATTGTTCACAGCAGAATAGCCAGGAGAATGTTCAATCATCCACCAGGGCCATTGTCCATCAAATGGACCTCTGTGTCACAGTATAAGGACAGTGGTTGGAGGAAATAACATAACCCCCCCGCCCTTCCCCAAGCATGCATCATGGACAAACCCTGAGAGGTATAAAGTTATATATTTGTGGAATAAAATATTCCACTTAATAATAACATGTATACATCTTCTTTCTAATAGGCATTCAGGGAAACCTAGGCATTCATTTTCTGTGCTTTCTAGAAACACTAATAGAAACATAGTTTTCAGAATATAGCCTGAGGTGATATCACAGCTGTGAGTTGACAGCAATGGAACAGTACACCTACAATTATTTGTTGAACCATAACCGAGTTCAAGCATCCAATGCTGTATATAAATTTTGCATATTTTTGGTTAATGCTTAGTATACAGTATGCCATTTTCTGTCACAATGTGTATCTCTTTCTTGTGTGGTTATTGAATGTGAAGGTACGTATGTGTGTCTATCCTAGGAGGATGTGTATGGTCCACCATTGTACGTGACCAAAAAAATAAAGCACTTTGTTTTCTTTTAACCAGTTCCAGACCAGCCGCCACAGTCATACTGGGGCAGGTTGGCGCGGCTGGGCGAAGCGTCGTAGCTATACTGTCAAGTCTGTAGTGTGAGGCTGAGTTGCTGAGAGGGCGCCCCTTGCGGCTGAGTGCAGCGCATCCCTGGATTTGGGTACAGGGAATGTGATGCACAGATTTGCACAGGTTGCCAGGGATACTGCAAGCTGGCTGGTTGGCTGTAAGTAGCTAGAGTGCGTTCTGGCAGCCGTGCGGAGAGAAGTCTTGAACAGTAACAGCAGGGTAAACCAGGAACAGGGTCTGCAGCCAATCCAGGGGTCAGATACCAAAAGACAGTCCGAGAGAGGTACAGGAACAAGCCGGGTCATACACAGAGGGCAGAAGATCGGAGAGTAGTCAGCCAAGCCGGGGTCAGAGCGAGGAAATAAACAGGAACACAGGTCAAGCTGAGCAGAGGTGAAGCAGGGGTCTTCAGAGTATACAAGGCACAGGAACACAGGAGCTGTTTGATAATCCAGCAAACTGCAAGAGTCAGTGGCAGGCTTAAATAGGCCGGAGGGGTGTGCCCACAAGATCAAGGTGTGCGCACTAGACTCGCCTGCCACCATGACGGTTACTGGCGGAATTGCCCACAACACAGCCATTTCCCTGACAGTGCCCCCCCAAGGGGCAACCTCCAGATGCCCAACCGTGCCCATCTTTCGGGGTAACAAACTCGGAATCTCTGCAAAAGTCTAGGAGCATGTATATTGGCTTCAGGTTCTCAAGAACTTTCTTCTGCTGGGTAACCCTTCCACTTTATAAGAAATTGAATGATCCTACCTCTCCGGCGGCAGTCCAGGATGGCCTCAACTTCATACTCTGTTTCATCTCCCACAGAAACTGGAGGCGGAGGATCTTCTTTCCTTCCTGAAAAAGGACTAGAGATAACAGCTTTAAGTAAGGAGACATGAAACACAGGGTGCACTTTATAAGAACTCGGGAGTGACAGTTCAAAAGCTACTGGATTAATCTCCCATCCAACAATAGGCAGTCTTGAACGATCTGAACTTTTTCCGGTCTCCGGAGAATCGCTCCGGAACGGGAAATCTGGGTTCTGGAGGCGGGAACATCATCAAGGGAGCCGCAAAGGATTATTCGTGAGCAGATAACTCTGACAGGTGCTGCAACTTATCCGTTAGTTGCAGATAACCTTCCTGTAATTTCTGAACTGCTTGGGTCAGAGTGGTGGCTTGTTGGCACAAAGTCTCTAATGGGGACGCACCTCCCCTGGCCTCAGTCATGGCTGGATTATACTGTCAAGTCTGTAGTGTGAGGCCGGGTTGCTGAGAGGGCGCCCCTTGCGGCTGAGTGCAGCGCGTCCCTGGATTTGGGTACAGGGAATGTGATGCACAGAGGTGCATGGGTTGCCATGGATACTGCAAGCTGGCTGGTTGGCTGTAAGTAGCTAGAGTGCGTTCTGGCAGCCGTGCGGAGAGAAGTCTTGAACGGCAACAGCAGGGTAAACCAGGAACAGGGTCCGCAGCCAGGCCAGGGGTCAGATACCAAAAGACAGTCCGAGAGAGGTACAGGAACAAGCCGGGTCATACACAGAGGGCAGAAGATCGGAGAGTAGTCAGCCAAGCCGGGGTCAGAGCGAGGAGATAAACAGGAACACAGGTTAAGCCGAGCAGAGGTCAAGCAGGGGTCTTCAGAGTATACAAGGCACAGGAACACAGGAGCTGTTTGATAATCCAGCAAACTGCAAGAGGGGTGTGCCCACAAGATCAGAGCGTGCTCACTAGACTCGCCTGCCACCATCACGGTGACTTGCCCACAACACGGCCATTTCCCTGACATATACGCACGGGCGTGCCGATCAGATTTGCTTCAGAGCCGATCAATCTCCAGGCCGAGGCCAATGGTTTCTGGCCTGACCTGGTGATCGGTCCTGGCGAATAAAATCCTTCCCCTGCATGTGTAAGTGTAAACACAGCAGGGGAAGTGATGTCATCTCTCCTCGTGGAACTCTTTTCTGTTCCAGAGAGAGGAGAGAAGAGATCTCAGAGTAAGTGCACCAACACTACACTGACACCAGTTCACGTAGGCACACTTGTCACCCCCCAATCACCCCCGATCGCCCCCCCCCCAGTTAACCCCTTCACCCCCTGTCACTGTGTCACCCAGTGTGCATATTTTTTTTATCAATGTATTGGTGTCATTAGTGACAAAAATCAGGGTTAGGGTACTTAGTGTAGGCCCAGATAGGTCTAGGGACCTCCCCTAATAAAGGTTTAGCCCCTTGATCACCCCCTGTCATCAGTGATCACTGTATTAGTGTCACGGGTGACGCTGGTTAGCTAGTTTTTTTTTTTATAGTGTCAGGGCACCCGCCCTATATTACCTAAATAAAGGTTTAACCCCCTGATCACCCGCCGGGAGATATCAGTTAGGTTTTAGTGTCAGATAGGGTCTGCGTTGCCCCAGGCAGTGTCAGATTAGTGCCAGTAGCGCTAACACCCACGCACGCACCATACACCTCCCTTAGTAGTATAATGTCTGAACGGATCAATATCTGATCTGATCAGATATATACTAGCATCTCCAGCAGTTTAGGGTTCCCAAAAACGCAGTGTTAGCAGGATCAACCCAGATACCTGCTAGCACCTCCAGCCCAGCCCACCCAAGTGTAGTATCAATCGTTCACTATATATATAAAACACAAAGCGCTGTGATGCTAAATAGCTGATAATTACACATGAAACCAAGTGAGGCTGCTATCAAAAGAGAGTGTTTTCAGAGTCACTTAAAAAGAATAAATAATGATATTTGAAGCGCTTCACAATGTGCATGAAAATGAATATATAAGAATAAATATAAATAGTCAAATAAATCCAGCGGTGAGTAAAAATTCCTATAAAATCCAGCAATCAAAATAGTGTAAAATTATTAAAAATTAGTGACACCAAATGTGTAAAAAATTCACATAAAAAATCCACATAAAAATAAATATATAGGGATGTATTCAGAAGGTTCAATTATACAGGTGTAGAATCCTGATTGGTATAGAGTTTTTGATCACTAGCAAAGCTGTTTAAACACACTTGCTTAATTAAGGTGCTCATTGATAGTACCAATGTGTTTTTTGCTTCTATTCACAACCAATGTGGGAATCATAAACAGGCAGATAAGAGAAAAAAAAACAATCATTGTGCAATAGTTAGGATACCAAGGTACACAGGCAAACTTCAATCCACTCACGTGTGCCTTATAATGATAAGGCATATGCAGGTTTTACTATAGCAGTCAGCCGCCTTAGACAGGAGCAGATTCAGTGCAGTACACTGTGTGATACTGCTGATCTGCACAGAGCTTCCTTGGCTCCTCCCACGCGTTACATCACAGTCACGTGACTTTTTCAAGGATCATACAAGCTCTGACGGACTCAGCTTTATAGCACAACAGCAGAGTGGTTGCCATGGTTACAGCATGAGTTTATCATCATTCTGCTTCCTGCATATACTTCAATCCTGTTAAAACCTACTTTTATTAGACATGTAATTCATATGAATATCGTTGGTTTATCAAAACCACGATTCCATGTGTAAAAAACGCAGTGTGTAAAAAGTAAAAAATATATATATTGATATCTCTAATCACGTTTACTTTTTCAACTCCCTCCAGTGGTCACAATTGGTATAACATCTCACAGAGGAAATAAATGGCAAAGCGTTGTCTCTAATGGTTTTGATAATTGACCAGTGCCCCATGATATCACAAAAATGGGGTATCCACATGCTCTGCTCATAAATGTATGGAAAACGAAGTAAACAAGATGACATGATATATATATATATAAAATATACATATATAAAATTAAAATAAGATATGATATAAGAAATAGGGAAATAATATTAAAATGTAAAATTAAAATCTAAAAATTCCATGATAGAATATTGCAAACATGGATGATGACCAGTATTTATATGCTAGAACTGAACCAAATATTGCCACTCAGAAAAAACTAGTATTGGACAAATAATGAGAATATTGGACCAAAAAATAAATGAAAAAATAAAAAATATAAAAAATATAAAATGAAAATATATACCATAAAAATATATATATAAAAATCTGAAAAATCGCTAAAAATCAGAAATAAAACAATTCAGGTCGAATTCAATGTTCAAACCATGGGGTTCTAACGTACCCATCTGGAATATCCATTTGGATTCATTCTTGCTGAGTTCCCTCACTTTATGGGAACCCCTCCAATGAGCCTTATACTTTTGAATAGCCCAGAATTGGAGACCCCTAGGGTCTCTGTTATGATACCTATCAAAATGTTTTGAAACACTGTGTTTTGGATAGCCTTTTCTAATGTTCTGGATATGCTCTCTTATTCTCTTCCACATTGGTCGCTTCGTTCTGCCAATGTATTGGAGGGAGCAGGAGCACTGTAAAGCATATACCACCCCCTCAGTCCTGCAAGATATAAAATCCTTTATTTCAAATTCTTGTCCAGTATTTGTTGAAGAAAATTTCTGACATTTGTATCCATTTTGATTAGTATTTATGCAGGCATAACACCTTTTACAGGGATAGAATCCTTTACCCTGAAAAAAGGTTAAATCAGTTATTCTCTTGGGTGGGTTGGGTACATTTTTAGCTATGATGTCCCTTAGAGTTGGAGCTCGTCTATAAATGAATCTCGGTTTTTCTGGGAGTATATTTGCCAAAGTAGTGTCAGTTTTTAAAATAGACCAATGTCTTTTTATAATCCTCTCCATCCTCCTGTGTTGTATACTGAAGTCCATTATCAGAGGTATGTCATCTGTTTTGTCATTTACCTTGATTTTATCTTGGATCAGCGCTTCTCTTGAGGTTTGATTGACTTCTGTTATTTTTTCTTCTATAAAACATTTATTGTACCCTTTTTCTTCAAACCTCTTACCTATCCACTGAGCTTGTTTAAAATAGTCATTATTTTCTGAACAATTTCTCTGTAAGCGAATAAACTGGCCCTTCGGAATGTTGATTAACCATGGCTCATAGTGGCAACTCGTTACTGGTATATAGCTGTTCCTTTCCACCGGTTTGAAGAAAGTTTTTGTGCTGATGATATTGGCTGTTAGTTCTATTTCAAGATCAAGGAACTGGATTTTAGTCTCACTAATTTGATGTTCAAGTTTAATATTTTTTTGGTTCATATTCAAACGTTGGAAAAAGGATCTTAAACTCAGTTCATCACCCTTCCAAATAAAAATACAATCGTCTATGAATCTTTTATATAGAACCAGTTCCTTTGGAGTATTTAAAAAGATGGCATCCTCCTCCCATTTTGCCATGAATATGTTGGCTACACTTGGGGCATATTTAGCTCCCATCCCAATACCCGTTAGTTGTCGAAAATAATTGTCATTATACCAGAAGTAGTTATGTTGAATACCAAAGGCCAGGCTTCTAAGAAGAAATCTTTTCTGTTTAGAAATGAGATGGCTGAATGAATCCATAGCCCATTTAGATGCTTCTATTGCATCGCTATGTTCAATTATTGTGTACAGTGAAGCAACATCAGCAGTTGCTAACAGATATCTTCCATTAGGGTCCAGGGTCAGAGATTTTAATATTTGTAATAAATGTTTGGTATCACGTAGATAAGCTTTAGTGTTAGGTACTAGGGGTTGCAAGAATTTGTCCACATATTCCCCTAGTCTTGCATTGATCGATTGAATCCCATTAATGATGGGTCTTCCTGGTGGTGCCTCAGCATTCTTATGGATCTTCGGGATGGTGTAAATGATTGGAACTCTACATGTATCCGGTACTAAATATCTAGATTCTTTTTTGGATAGAATATTTTTGTTGATTCCTTTTTGAATCAAAGAGGACAGATCTCGTTTGTATTCTCTAGTAGGATTGCTACTGAGTTTCAGATATGTGTTATTATCGTTAAGTTGTCCCATCAGTTCCTGGTGGTAGTATTCCTTTGTTAGTACTACAATGGCGCCCCCTTTGTCGGCCGGTCTAATTATAATATCTTTATTTGCTTCCAATTGTTTTATACCTTGTTGTATATGCTGGGATTCCGAGATTCTACTGAACTTGAGTTGTTCCAGGTCTTTGATCACCATTTTTTTAAACACCTCAATATGTTCATTATTTATAGAGGGTGGATTGAATAGTGACTTATTTCTTAAATCACTATGCTGTACTCCTCTGCCAAGTTCCACTCCTTTGTTCAATGTAGATGGTGGTCTGGATAATAAGTATTTCTTGATATTCAATTTCCTGGTGTATTTTTGTATGTCAATATACATCTGGAATTTGTCCAGATTCTTTTTTGGTGCATATTTAAGGCCTTTGTCCAGTGTGATTAATTCCGCTCGTGTGAGCTCTTTGCCGCTGAGGTTGTAGATGCCTTCCCCTAGTACTCTCTTTTTCTTTTGGGTTTGCCATCCTGCTCTGCATCCCCTTTTATGGTGTTTGGACTTCTTTCTCTGTTTGTATATTCCTGTAGGGGTGGGGGATCTTCGTTTCTGCGGAAATCTAAAAAAGATCTTGACTGTTCTTCCTCTATGTAATTTCTAAGAGGCTCGTATCTATTGGTGGTAGGCAATGGGCTCCTTCTATCAGGATATCTGTATTGGTCATATTCTCTGGTCCCATTCCTATTACCATTGGACTGGTGGTCTCGAGATTCACCATTGCTCTGTTGATAGTCCCTATGATCTCTCCTATCCTGATCATACCGATAATCCCTTGGCTGATCCCTATGAGGTTGTTGGTAGGAGTTTCTGGGGTCATTTCTGGAATTATATTGATTTTCTCTTGGTTCAGTTCTAGTTGAATGTTGATAGTAACCTTGTTCCCCATACCTGGGGTACCTGCCATTTTCCACCTGATCATATTGCGATTCATTTGCTGATTGGTGCGATCTTGATTGATTGTAGGGTGGATAGTGGGGTTTGTTTGGTCTTTTATTGGCATTATTTTTCCAGTAAGGTCTTCTTGGTGATTTATTTTTTGTTTTGTTCCTCCACCAAGGTTTTGGTGTTCTTGATCCATTGTCATGTGTGTTACTTTGTTCCCATTGTTTCTGTTGGTTATATCTTGGGGTTTCTGGTGTCCTGGATCTCCTTTCTGGAGTCCTATAATATGTATTTCTCCTGGGGCTCACTATCCTCACCTCTCTATCTGGTGATGAGGCTATAGACCCAGTTTTACCTTGTTTGGCATTGATTTGCCAATTGAAAACCTGTTCTAACTGATAATCATTGGTATCTCTGAGGTATTTTCTCTTTTTCCTTTGTTTCAATTCAACATCTTTCTGTTCTAACACTTTATTCAGTTGTTGAGTTAGTGATGAAAAAGGTGCTGTCTCTTTAAAAGGGTCCAGTATGGTTTTGCATTCAGCAATTTGCTGCCTGTTTATGATTCCCACATTGGTTGTGAATAGAAGCAAAAAACACATTGGTACTATCAATGAGCACCTTAATTAAGCAAGTGTGTTTAAACAGCTTTGCTAGTGATCAAAAACTCTATACCAATCAGGATTCTACACCTGTATAATTGAACCTTCTGAATACATCCCTATATATTTATTTTTATGTGGATTTTTTATGTGAATTTTTTACACATTTGGTGTCACTAATTTTTAATAATTTTACACTATTTTGATTGCTGGATTTTATAGGAATTTTTACTCACCGCTGGATTTATTTGACTATTTATATTTATTCTTATATATTCATTTTCATGCACATTGTGAAGCGCTTCAAATATCATTATTTATTCTTTTTAAGTGACTCTGAAAACACTCTCTTTTGATAGCAGCCTCACTTGGTTTCATGTGTAATTATCAGCTATTTAGCATCACAGCGCTTTGTGTTTTATATATATTTTTTCCACTTATTTTTCAGTTTTTTCACATATAGCTGCAGTGATGGATATTTTTGATTTTATTGAAAAACGCACAATTAATTTGGAAAATGTTTTTTCCACTGCACCTAGCACCGATAAGGGTGATTTAGACACCAATTTTAGGAAATTCGGCCACCTAATGGAAAAAAAGGTGAGCCTATGGTGGGACATAGCTGCTCATGAACAATACATTAAAGATAAAATTGTCCCGAGAAGATTGAGATGGGATGTACCTATCTGTGATGGTTTGACAGATCAAGACGCAACTAATGAGTGGTATAAATTTTTTAACGATAAAGGTCTGGATCTAGTACATTTTGCCTTAAAAAGGAAACAAAGGAAATTAAACATGATTAACCAGCAAATTGCTGAATGCAAAACCATACTGGACCCTTTTAAAGAGACAGCACCTTTTTCATCACTAACTCAACAACTGAATAAAGTGTTAGAACAGAAAGATGTTGAATTGAAACAAAGGAAAAAGAGAAAATACCTCAGAGATACCAATGATTATCAGTTAGAACAGGTTTTCAATTGGCAAATCAATGCCAAACAAGGTAAAACTGGGTCTATAGCCTCATCACCAGATAGAGAGGTGAGGATAGTGAGCCCCAGGAGAAATACATATTATAGGACTCCAGAAAGGAGATCCAGGACACCAGAAACCCCAAGATATAACCAACAGAAACAATGGGAACAAAGTAACACACATGACAATGGATCAAGAACACCAAAACCTTGGTGGAGGAACAAAACAAAAAATAAATCACCAAGAAGACCTTACTGGAAAAATAATGCCAATAAAAGACCAAACAAACCCCACTATCCACCCTACAATCAATCAAGATCGCACCAATCAGCAAATGAATCGCAATATGATCAGGTGGAAAATGGCAGGTACCCCAGGTATGGGGAACAAGGTTACTATCAACATTCAACTAGAACTGAACCAAGAGAAAATCAATATAATTCCAGAAATGACCCCAGAAACTCCTACCAACAACCTCATAGGGATCAGCCAAGGGATTATCGGTATGATCAGGATAGGAGAGATCATAGGGACTATCAACAGAGCAATGGTGAATCTCGAGACCACCAGTCCAATGGTAATAGGAATGGGACCAGAGAATATGACCAATACAGATATCCTGATAGAAGGAGCCCATTGCCTACCACCAATAGATACGAGCCTCTTAGAAATTACATAGAGGAAGAACAGTCAAGATCTTTTTTAGATTTCCGCAGAAACGAAGATCCCCCACCCCTACAGGAATATACAAACAGAGAAAGAAGTCCAAACACCATAAAAGGGGATGCAGAGCAGGATGGCAAACCCAAAAGAAAAAGAGAGTACTAGGGGAAGGCATCTACAACCTCAGCGGCAAAGAGCTCACACGAGCGGAATTAATCACACTGGACAAAGGCCTTAAATATGCACCAAAAAAGAATCTGGACAAATTCCAGATGTATATTGACATACAAAAATACACCAGGAAATTGAATATCAAGAAATACTTATTATCCAGACCACCATCTACATTGAACAAAGGAGTGGAACTTGGCAGAGGAGTACAGCATAGTGATTTAAGAAATAAGTCACTATTCAATCCACCCTCTATAAATAATGAACATATTGAGGTGTTTAAAAAAATGGTGATCAAAGACCTGGAACAACTCAAGTTCAGTAGAATCTCGGAATCCCAGCATATACAACAAGGTATAAAACAATTGGAAGCAAATAAAGATATTATAATTAGACCGGCCGACAAAGGGGGCGCCATTGTAGTACTAACAAAGGAATACTACCACCAGGAACTGATGGGACAACTTAACGATAATAACACATATCTGAAACTCAGTAGCAATCCTACTAGAGAATACAAACGAGATCTGTCCTCTTTGATTCAAAAAGGAATCAACAAAAATATTCTATCCAAAAAAGAATCTAGATATTTAGTACCGGATACATGTAGAGTTCCAATCATTTACACCATCCCGAAGATCCATAAGAATGCTGAGGCACCACCAGGAAGACCCATCATTAATGGGATTCAATCGATCAATGCAAGACTAGGGGAATATGTGGACAAATTCTTGCAACCCCTAGTACCTAACACTAAAGCTTATCTACGTGATACCAAACATTTATTACAAATATTAAAATCTCTGACCCTGGACCCTAATGGAAGATATCTGTTAGCAACTGCTGATGTTGCTTCACTGTACACAATAATTGAACATAGCGATGCAATAGAAGCATCTAAATGGGCTATGGATTCATTCAGCCATCTCATTTCTAAACAGAAAAGATTTCTTCTTAGAAGCCTGGCCTTTGGTATTCAACATAACTACTTCTGGTATAATGACAATTATTTTCGACAACTAACGGGTATTGGGATGGGAGCTAAATATGCCCCAAGTGTAGCCAACATATTCATGGCAAAATGGGAGGAGGATGCCATCTTTTTAAATACTCCAAAGGAACTGGTTCTATATAAAAGATTCATAGACGATTGTATTTTTATTTGGAAGGGTGATGAACTGAGTTTAAGATCCTTTTTCCAACGTTTGAATATGAACCAAAAAAATATTAAACTTGAACATCAAATTAGTGAGACTAAAATCCAGTTCCTTGATCTTGAAATAGAACTAACAGCCAATATCATCAGCACAAAAACTTTCTTCAAACCGGTGGAAAGGAACAGCTATATACCAGTAACGAGTTGCCACTATGAGCCATGGTTAATCAACATTCCGAAGGGCCAGTTTATTCGCTTACGGAGAAATTGTTCAGAAAATAATGACTATTTTAAACAAGCTCAGTGGATAGGTAAGAGGTTTGAAGAAAAAGGGTACAATAAATGTTTTATAGAAGAAAAAATAACAGAAGTCAATCAAACCTCAAGAGAAGCGCTGATCCAAGATAAAATCAAGGTAAATGACAAAACAGATGACATACCTCTGATAATGGACTTCAGTATACAACACAGGAGGATGGAGAGGATTATAAAAAGACATTGGTCTATTTTAAAAACTGACACTACTTTGGCAAATATACTCCCAGAAAAACCGAGATTCATTTATAGACGAGCTCCAACTCTAAGGGACATCATAGCTAAAAATGTACCCAACCCACCCAAGAGAATAACTGATTTAACCTTTTTTCAGGGTAAAGGATTCTATCCCTGTAAAAGGTGTTATGCCTGCATAAATACTAATCAAAATGGATACAAATGTCAGAAATTTTCTTCAACAAATACTGGACAAGAATTTGAAATAAAGGATTTTATATCTTGCAGGACTGAGGGGGTGGTATATGCTTTACAGTGCTCCTGCTCCCTCCAATACATTGGCAGAACGAAGCGACCAATGTGGAAGAGAATAAGAGAGCATATCCAGAACATTAGAAAAGGCTATCCAAAACACAGTGTTTCAAAACATTTTGATAGGTATCATAACAGAGACCCTAGGGGTCTCCAATTCTGGGCTATTCAAAAGTATAAGGCTCATTGGAGGGGTTCCCATAAAGTGAGGGAACTCAGCAAGAATGAATCCAAATGGATATTCCAGATGGGTACGTTAGAACCCCATGGTTTGAACATTGAATTCGACCTGAATTGTTTTATTTCTGATTTTTAGCGATTTTTCAGATTTTTATATATATATTTTTATGGTATATATTTTCATTTTATATTTTTTATATTTTTTATTTTTTCATTTATTTTTTGGTCCAATATTCTCATTATTTGTCCAATACTAGTTTTTTCTGAGTGGCAATATTTGGTTCAGTTCTAGCATATAAATACTGGTCATCATCCATGTTTGCAATATTCTATCATGGAATTTTTAGATTTTAATTTTACATTTTAATATTATTTCCCTATTTCTTATATCATATCTTATTTTAATTTTATATATGTATATTTTATATATATATATATCATGTCATCTTGTTTACTTCGTTTTCCATACATTTATGAGCAGAGCATGTGGATACCCCATTTTTGTGATATCATGGGGCACTGGTCAATTATCAAAACCATTAGAGACAACGCTTTGCCATTTATTTCCTCTGTGAGATGTTATACCAATTGTGACCACTGGAGGGAGTTGAAAAAGTAAACGTGATTAGAGATATCAATATATATATTTTTTACTTTTTACACACTGCGTTTTTTACACATGGAATCGTGGTTTTGATAAACCAACGATATTCATATGAATTACATGTCTAATAAAAGTAGGTTTTAACAGGATTGAAGTATATGCAGGAAGCAGAATGATGATAAACTCATGCTGTAACCATGGCAACCACTCTGCTGTTGTGCTATAAAGCTGAGTCCGTCAGAGCTTGTATGATCCTTGAAAAAGTCACGTGACTGTGATGTAACGCGTGGGAGGAGCCAAGGAAGCTCTGTGCAGATCAGCAGTATCACACAGTGTACTGCACTGAATCTGCTCCTGTCTAAGGCGGCTGACTGCTATAGTAAAACCTGCATATGCCTTATCATTATAAGGCACACGTGAGTGGATTGAAGTTTGCCTGTGTACCTTGGTATCCTAACTATTGCACAATGATTGTTTTTTTTTCTCTTATCTGCCTGTTTATGATTCCCACATTGGTTGTGAATAGAAGCAAAAAACACATTGGTACTATCAATGAGCACCTTAATTAAGCAAGTGTGTTTAAACAGCTTTGCTAGTGATCAAAAACTCTATACCAATCAGGATTCTACACCTGTATAATTGAACCTTCTGAATACATCCCTATATATTTATTTTTATGTGGATTTTTTATGTGAATTTTTTACACATTTGGTGTCACTAATTTTTAATAATTTTACACTATTTTGATTGCTGGATTTTATAGGAATTTTTACTCACCGCTGGATTTATTTGACTATTTATATTTATTCTTATATATTCATTTTCATGCACATTGTGAAGCGCTTCAAATATCATTATTTATCAATCGTTCACTGTCACTTACAAAACACATAACTGCAGCATCTGCAGAGACAGGCCTGATCCCTGCAAACGCTAACAGTTTTTTTTTGTAGCATTTGAAGCAGTCTCTGACAGTCAGGAGCTCTTTTTCCTGTGAGTCTCACTACTGTACCGGTAAATTTAGAGACCAAAATGTAAAATCAAAGTTACAGTAGTGAAGAGGCCTACACGTTTCTGAGCATGACAGATAGTGAAGAGGAAGTCACTCATCTGTCAGATTCAGGCTCAGAATACGAACCTGTAGACAGCAGCGGCACCCTGACAGATAGCTCTGACGACGGAATAGTGGCCCCTGCCAAGGTCAGGCGTACCCGACCCATTCTTCTGCTGTGGTTGACCCTTGTCATTTTTCAATCACTTGTGACAAAAAAATAAAATATTCAATGGGCTCAACAAGCCTCTCAGCAATTTCCTTAAGGTGTCTACTTTCCTGCCCTGCCGTTTTAGCACCTTAAGAAATTAGATAGGCAGTCATAAACTAAAAGCTGTGTAAATCCCAGGAAATGTCTACCCTTTGTAGACGCTATAACATTTGCGTAAACCAATAAATATACACTTATTGACATTTTTTTTTTACCAAAGACATGTGGCTGAATACATGTTGGCCTAAATGTATGACTAAAATTGAGTTTATCGGATGTTTCTTATAACAAAAAGTAGAATTTTTTTTTTTCAAAATTTACAGTCTTTTTCCATTTATCGCAAAAAATAGAAATCACAGAGGCAATCAAATATCATCAAAAGAAAGCTCTATTTGTGGGAAAAAAAGGACGCAAATTTCATTTGGTACAACACTGCATGACCGCGCAATTACCAGTTAAAGCAGTGCAGTACCAAATTGTAAAAAGTCATTGAGCAGCCTAATCATCTGGGGGTGAAGTGGTTAAGCAAAAACCCATACATCACTTGAGCCAGCCAGGTTCTTGTGGGCTCCAAATCATTTTCTGCTTCAAAACAGTGAATGAAAAAATATTTATTCACCTTAGAAGACATGACAAATGTGTTTACTTCTTGGTCCCAATGTGAGACATTGCATAATTCATCTCTCCTGTGCATTGATGTACTTCAAGATCCTTTCCAAAAGTTTGCTTTTAGAAGTTGAGTGTACCCTTTCTTTTTTTAAATACAAAACTTTTGAACCTGCATGTAACATAGCAATTGTTACTCTTTTTATTTGCTAAATTACTGTACCCCTTTTTCTGCATCTTTTTTGGGGAGTTATGAGAAATGGCCCTCCCCAAACTGGATATTGTGCTAAACCTGTAGGGAAATAAGAGCACCAGAACATTTGCTAAGTGGTATGCCCCGTACACACAGTCGGACATTGATCAGACATTCCGACAACAAAATCCTAGGATTTTTTCCGACGGATGTTGGCTCAAACTTGTCTTGCATACACACAGTCACACAAAGTTGTCGGAAAATCCGATCGTTCTGAACGCGGTGACGTAAAACACGTATGTCGGGACTCTAAACGGGGCAGTAGCCAATAGCTTTCATCTCTTTATTTATTCTGAGCATGCGTGGCACTTTGTGCGTCGGATTTGTGTACACAAGATCGGAAATTCCAACAACGGATTTTGTTGTCGGAAAATTTTATAGCCTGCTCTCAAACTTTGTGTGTCGGAAAATCCGATGGAAAATGTGTGATGGAGCCTACACACGGTCAGAATTTCCGACAACAAGGTCCTATCACACATTTTCCGTCGGAAAATCCGACCGTGTGTACGGGGCAGAAGAGTGGGTTTGATAATAAAGTTGTCAGTGCCTCCACCCAGCAGAGGGCCTCTGTGGACAGAGGGAATTCCCTTCCTGGCAAATGAATTAATCTAAACAAAGTAATTGGGAGCAGAAGTACTACTATAACCCACATATAACAGTAAGCATAAGTATATGCACACTAGGGATGGGCCGAACTGACCCCTGTCTGGTTCGCACCAGAACTTTCGAACACCGCAAAAGTTCGGACCCGAATAATAAACCCCAAGTTAATGGGACCCCGAACGTCAAAAATCAAAAGTGCCTAGTTTGAAGGCTTATAGGCATGTAATTGGGCAAACAATGGTCATAGGGGTCCAGGCCCTGGGGGACATGTATCAATAAAAAAAAAGTTTGTGAAAAACGTCATTTTTAAATGAGCAGTGATTTTTTTATTTTTAAAGTGAAAGCATAAAAATGAAAAAATCCTTCCAATATAGTGCCTGGGGGCCCCCTTAGTCCACCTGTAAAGTGACAGATCTGTACCATGTCTAGAATCTGCTACAGCAATAATTGCATTTATAAAGCCAAAAAAAATGATATTTTCCCTGCAAGCTGCCTTTATTTTGCTCAGCAACAGCTGGAGAGCCAGTGTGTATGATAAGGCCACAATGTAGTGCACTGGGAACAAGATTAGAGATTTTTTGGATACATTCTGGTGTCACTTTGACTTTGGATAGAAGTAATGCATAAAATTGGTATTTGGGTGTCGGTGGCACTGTAACCTTCAAGAGGTAATCTTCACGAAGGCAAGAATTGGCCTTGCTGTAAAAAATTGCAATGTTATGTACTTATCAAACAGGTGCGGAAAAATTGGTCTTTGAGTGTCGGTGGCGCCTTCCCACTGTAACCCTATAGAGGTACTCTTGATGAAAGCAAGAATTGGCCTTTCTGTAAAAAATTGCAATGATATGCACCTGTCAAACAGGTGCAGAAAAATTACTCTTTGGGTGTCGGGGGCGCCTTCCCACCGTAACCCTATAGAGGTGGTCTTGATAAAGGCAAAACAAATTGCAATGATATGCACCTCTCAAACAGGTGCTGAAAAATTGGCCTTTGCATGTTAATTGTGCCCATGAAACCTATACCAAAAACATTCTTCCAGATGAAATGATTGAACACCCTCAATGCTAGGCAGCCTCGAAGTCCTGCAGAGATTCCTCATCCCAAAAAGACTTAATCAGTGACATCGGCATTAGGGGCTTCATAGCTGGTAATCCAGGATTGATTCATTTTTATAAAAGTCAAACGGTCCACGGAGTCTGTGGACAGACGCGTTCTATGATCAGTAACAAAACCTCCTGCAGCACTGAATGCCCATTCTGCAAGCACTCTGGATGCAGGGCAGCCCAACAACTCAATAGCATACTAGGCAAGTTCTGGCCAGTGGTCTATTCTCATGACCCTGTAAGTTAGTGGATTGTCAGCTGGAAAGCTCTCTATTTCTGTTTTGGCCCCAAGTTAATCGTCCACCATGTGATGCAGACGATGCCGATGGGATGTGGAAGCTGACAGCCCTGGGCGGCAAGGACTAAAAAAATTCCGAAATGCCTCACTTAGGTGGACGCCTTCTCCAACACTCCTCACTTGACCAACAGAAGACTCAAAACAATGTTTTCCACAACACTGTAACCTACTGGAGTCAGGAAAAACATTCAATAAAATCCTCTTTAATGTGTCCTCAAGAGAATTTATCTTCTGCACTCTCTGTGGGGACGGGATGAGTTCTGAGGCCTTCCCCTTATAACAGTGGTCAAGGAGGGCTGCCAGCCAGTAATCATCCTTCTCCTTTATGCCAAGTATTCTTGGGTACTTTCGAAGGCTTTGAAGCATGAGGTTGCCCATGCGCCTCAATTTTGCTGAGGCTTGAGAAGCAGACTCCTCGGGGTCACTCAGGATGACAGCATCTGGAACTTCCTCCTCCCAGCCACGTACTACTACCAAGGGTCCTGGGGTTGGAAAGCCATCACTTACAGATTGACGCATGTCTTCCTCTTCTTCGAAGCCTATGAAAGTGCCAGAATCCTCCTCCTCATCCTCTCCTCCTGTGTGTTCTGTGACATAGGAATGATGATGTCTGGATAAAGTGGGCCTTCAGAGGAAAGGAAGTCCTCCTCTTCCTCCTCCTGCTCTGCCTCCAGTGCCCTGTCCATAATGCCACGCAGAGTCTGCTCCAGCAGGAACACAACAGGGATTGTGTCACTGATGCATGCACGGTCATGGCTCACCATCCTTGTTGTAGCCTTCTCAAATGGTGACAATACAGTGCATGCATCCTTAATGATTAGCCATTGGCGTGGGGAAAAAAAGCAGAGGCAGCCTGAGCCTGTTGTCATGCCGTACTCCCACAGGTACTCGTTGATGTCCCTCTGCTGCATGTATAGCTGCTGCAGCATTGCCAATGTTGAGTTTCACCTGATGGTCATGTCACAAATCAGGCAGTTTACGGGCAGGTGGAATTCCCGCTGAATTTCAGCCAACCGAGCACTGGCTGTGTATGACTGCCTGAAATGGCTACAGACTCTTCTGGCCAACTTTAGCATATCTTGCAACCAGTGTTAATTTTGGCAGCAAATTTCGATTTAGTTTTAGTCTTATGCCCTGTACACATGATCGGACATTGATCGGACATTCCGACAACAAAATTCATGGATTTTTTCCAACGGATGTTGGCTCAAACTTGTTTTACATATACACGGTCGCACAAAGTTGTCGGAAAATCCGAACGTTCTGAACACGGTGACGTAAAACACGTACGTCGGGACTATAAGTGGGGCAGTAGCCAATAGCTTTAGTCTCTTAATTTATTCTGAGCATGCGTGGCACTTTGTGCATCGGAATTGTCCGAGCGGATTTTGTTGTCGGAAAATTTTATAGCCTGCTCTCAAACTTTGTGTGTCGGAAATTCCGATGGAAAAAGTCTGATGGAGCCCACACACGGTCGGAATTTCCGACAACAAGCTCCGATCGCACTTATTCTGTCAGAAAGTCTGACCATGTGTACAGGGCATTAGTCTTAGGACTAAAATGGCATTTTAGTTTTAGTCCTATTTTAGTCTTCTGCAATTGTTTTAGTTTTAGTTGTATTTAGTCGACTAAATCTCTAGTACATTTTAGTCGACTAAAATGCCCTACGTTTTAGTTGACTAAAATGCCCTACGTTTTAGTCGACTAAAATGCCCTACGCTTTAGTCAACTAAAATCTCCAGTAAATTTTAGCCGACTAAAATTAAATTTAGTCGCCTAAAATCGAATGGGTGTAATTAAATTGTAATGCATTAGTTAACATTTCTCTACAATTTCCAAACTCATTATATACTGCTGGAGTGAAAAATCTAATATGTTATTTTTTTGGTATTGAGGTATGAACATGCACTACAGACCAGTGATAATTTTGAAGTCAAATTTAAATTTAGTTTTAGTCTTTTGACTAAAATGGCATTTTAGTTTTAGTCGTATTTTAGTCATCTCAATTGTTTTAGTTTTAGTCTTATTTTAGTCGACTAAAATAGTATTCATTTAGTCTACAAAAATGTTTTAGTCGACAAAATTAACACTGCTTGCAACCCTGGGTACATATTTAGGAAACACTGCACCACCAAATTGAGGACATGTGCCAGGCATGGCACATGTGTCAACTTTCCCTGCCTAAGGGCGGACAGGAGGTTTGAGCCATTATCGCACATCACCATTCCTGGCTCCAGCTGGCATGGTGTGAACCACCTCTGAGCCTGTCCCTGCAGAGCTGCAAGAATCTCTGCTCCGGTGTGGTTCCTGTCCCCTAAACACACCAGGTGAAGCACTGCATGGCACCTTTTAGCCTGACTCATGGAATAGCCCTTTGAACGCTTAGGGGTACCTGATGTTCATAGGACAATTCTGCAGAGGAGGGCATGGAGGTGGCAGAGGAGGAGGAGGGGGTAGAGCTCACAGGTCTGGAATCATCACCACCAGCTGTACAGAGATGTGGGGGCACAATAAGCTGCAGCACTGAGCCCTGTCCAGCATCCTTTCGAGTTGCAAGCAGCATTACCCAGTGTGCTGTGAACAAAATATATCATCCCTGCCCATGTTTGCTGGACCACGTGTCAACAGTAAGGTGAATTTTATGGCTGACTGCCTTGCTCAACGATGCCAGAACATTCCCTTCCACGTGATGGTAGAGAGATGGAATGGCCTTACGTAAAAAATAGTAGTAGCTGGGAACCTGTCATTGTGGTACAGCACATTGTGCAAATTCACAGAAGGGGGCAGAATCCACCAGGCTGAAAGGCAGAAGTTGGAGAGCCAACAGCTTTGACAAGCTTGCATTTAGACGCTGGGTATGTGTGTGGCAGGGACTCTATTTTTTTCCACTGCAGCAGATGGGGCAGAAAAAATTGCCTGCTACAGTCTACAGCTGGTGGTGTGCTGCTGGTAGATGTGCTGCTAGGACCTGGGACACCCTGTGCTATACCATCATCCCTGTCAGTGGAGGCTGCTGAGAGGTAATGACTTGGTATAGCAGGGGCAGACTGAAGTGGACAAGGAGGAGGAGGGACAGATTTGTGCCCTTTTGTGTGGCTTTTAGTTGCTCTTGCCAACATGCTGATTGGTTGGACGTTAAATGCCTTGTTAAGCATGTGGTACCCAAATGGCTGGTGTTTTTTGCCATGTTTGATGTACCTGAGACACAGTTTGCAGATAACAACAGTGTGATCTGCTGCAGATGTGCTGAAAAAGGCCCAGACAACTGAACTTTGGGGAGTGGGCCAGGAGATAACAGCAGCAGAATGTGATGGAATAGGGTGGCTGCTCTCTACTCTTTCTTTATGTCGGCCTCCGTGGGATTGTGCAGCCTCACCTTCAGTTTTCTCCTCTGCTCTATCTGGCACCCAAGTCGCATCATCATAATCATCATCTCCATCTCCTCCATCTTCATCATCATCATTACCGCTGGAGACAACTTGGCAAAACGTTGTGGCTGGGGGAACATGAATGCCAATTTGTCTACCAGTGTTCTCCCCTATCTCTAGGCTCATGTTCCTGTCATCCTCAACCTCAGAACCAACATCTGAATCCAGCAATGGCTGGGCATCATCAAGGAGCAAGTGGTTGACACTGTGGTCAAATAACTCAGCTGACTCCTCCATGGCTGATGTTGGGGCTATGACAGGAATAGATGTGGACAAGGAGGCAGGTTTATCCACTCTGGCAACTGCAGGGGAATGCACACTTGTCTCTGCCTGTATGACAGAGGATGGGGAGGATGAGGAAGGTTTAGTAAGCCAGTCCACCATCTCCTCTGCATGCTGTGGCTGGATAGCACAGGCAAACTCACTAAACAGATGAAATGTTGCCCTGCCTGAGTACTGACCACCACCACCTTTGCCTGTGGACACGTTTGTTGTTGGCCCCCTTACGGTGCCAAGGAAACATCTGCCTCTCCTTATTGTCCTCCCAGACATTATTGGGAGGGAGGGGGCAGTGCTTATAAGCAAATAAGTGGAAGAAGTAGAAATCTGTACGTAGATGCACTTTAATCAATGTAAAGTGGTGTTTTTGGTGTACTTTAATTTGAGTACTCACACTACACCGACACACTTCACGGATACACTATAATATACTACAATATAATGCGCCAAACGTACAGTGACGCACAGAACGCACACAGAAGTAAATGGCGTTAAACTTGCAGTAATGCATACAGAAGTAATTGGCGTTAAACTTGCAGTAATGCACAAAACTATATGGCGTTAAACTGGCAGTAATGCACACAAAACTATATGGTGTTAAACTGGCAGTAATGCACAAAGAAATATATGGCGTTAAACTGGCAGTAACGCACAAAACTATATGGCGTTAAACTGGCAGTAACGCACACAGAAGTAAATGGCGTTAAACTTGCAGTAATGCACAAAAATATATAGTGTTAAACTGGCAGTAATGCACAAAACTATATAGCGTTAAACTGGCAGTAACGCACACAAAACGATATAGAGTTAAACTGACAGCAATGCACACAGAACTATATGGCGTTAAACTGGCAGTAACGCACACATAAGTAAATGGCATTAAACTTACAGTAACACACAAAACTATATGGCTTTAAATTAGCAGTAACGCACTCAAAACTATATGGCGTTAAACTGACAGTAACGCACACAGAACTATATGGCGTTAAACTGGCAGTAACACACACAGAATTATATGGCGTTAAACTGGCAGTAACGCACAAAACTATATGGCATTAAATTGGCAGTAACGCACACAGAAGTAAATGGCGTTAATCTTGCAGTAACGCACAAAACGATATAGCGTTAAACTGGCAGTAACGCACACAAAATGATATGGCGTTAAACTGGCAGTAACGCACAAAACTATATGGCGTTAAACTGGCAATAACACACACAGAAGTAAATGGCGTTAATCTTGCAGTAACGCACAAAACTATATGGCGTCAAACTGGCAGTAACGCACACAAAATGATATGGCGTTAAACTGGCAGTAACGCACACAGAAGTAAATGGCGTTAAACTTGCAGTAACGCACAAAACTATATGGCTTTAAACTGGCAGTAACGCACACAAAACTATATGGCATTAAACTGGCAGTAATGTACACAAAACGATATGGAGTTAAACTGGCAGTAGCGCACACAGAACTGTATGGCGTTAAACTGGCAGTAACGCACACAAAACTATATGGTGTTAAACTGGCAGTAGCGCACACAGAACTGTATGGCGTTAAACTGGCAGTAACGCACACAAAACTATATGGCGTTAAACTGGCAGTAATGCACAAAACTATATGGCGTTAAACTGGCAGTAACACACACAGAAGTAAATGGCGTTAAACTGGCAGTAACACACACAGAAGTAAATGGCGTTAAACTTGTAGTAACATACAAAACTATATGGCGTTAAACTGGCAGTAATGCTCACAAAATGATATAGAGTTAAACTGGCAGTAATGCACACAGAACTATATGGCGTTAACCTGGCAGTAACGTACACAGAAGTAATTGCCGTTAAACTGACAGTAATACACACAGAACTATATGGCATTAAACTGGCAGTAACGCACACAGAACTATATGGCGTTAAACTGGCAGTAACGCACACAGAAGTAAATGGCATTAAACTTGCAGTAATGCAGAAAACTATATGGCTTTAAATTGGCAGTAATGCACACAAAACTATATGGCGTTAAACTGGCAGTAGCGCACACAGAACTGTATGGCGTTAAACTGGCAGTAACACACACAAAACTATATGGCATTAAACTGGCAGTAACGCACAAAACTATATGGCGTTAACAGTAAAGCACAAAACTATATGGTGTTAAACTTGCAGTAACGCACAAAACTATATGGCGTTAAACTGGCAGTAATGCACACAAAACTATATGGCGTTAAACTGGCAGTAACGCACACAGAACTATATGGTGTTAAATTGGCAGTAACGCACAAGAACTATATGGCGTTAAACTGGCAGTAACGCACAAAACTATATGGCGTTAAACTTGCAGTAACGCACACAGAAGTAATTGCCGTTAAACTGACAGTAATGCACACAGAACTATATGGCATTAAACTGGCTGAAACACACAAAACTATATGGCGTTAAACTGGCAGTAACGCACACAAAACGATATGGTGTTAAACTGTCAGTAACGCACACAGAACTATATGGCGTTAAACTGGCAGTAACGCACACAGAAGTAAATGGCATTAAACTTGCAGTAATGCAGAAAACTATATGGCTTTAAATTGGCAGTAATGCACACAAAACTATATGGCGTTAAACTGGCAGTAGCGCACACAGAACTGTATGGCGTTGAACTGGCAGTAACACACACAAAACTATATGGCATTAAACTGGCAGTAACGCACAAAACTATATGGCGTTAAACTGGCAGTAACACACACAGAAGTAAATGGCGTTAAACTTGCAGTAAAGCACAAAACTATATGGCGTTTAACTGGCAGTAATGCTCACAATACGATATGGAGTTAAACTGGCAGTAACGCACACAGAACTATATGGCGTTAACCTGGCAGTAATGCACACAGAAGTAAATGACGTTAAACATACAGTAAAGCACAAAACTATATGGCGTTAAACTTGCAGTAACGCACAAAACTATATGGCGTTAAACTGGCAGTAATGCACACAAAACTATATGGCGTTAAACTGGCAGTAACGCACACAGAACTATATGGCATTAAACTGGCAGTAACGCACGCAGAACTATATGGCGTTAAACTGGCAGTAATGCACAAAACTATATGGCGTTAAACTTGCAGCAATGCACACATAAGTTATTGGCGTTAAACTGGCAGTAATGCACACTGAACTATATGGCATTAAACTGGCAGTAACACACAAAACTATATGACGTTAAACTGGCAGTAACGCACACAAAACGATATGGTGTTAAACTGGCAGTAACGCACAGAGAACTATATGGTGTTAAACTGGCAGCCAGTTTAATGCCATATAGTTCTGTGTGCATTACTGTCAGTTTAACGGCAATTACTTCTGTGTGCATTACTGCAAGTTTAACGCATATAGTTTTGTGCGTTACTGCCAGTTTAACGCCATATAGTTCTTGTGCGTTACTGCCAGTTTAACGCCATATAGTTCTGTGTGCGTTACTGCCAGTTTAACGCCATATAGTTTTGTGTGCATTACTGCCAGTTTAACGCCATATAGTTTTGTGCGTTACTGCAAGTTTAACACCATATAGTTTTGTGCTTTACTGTTAACGCCATATAGTTTTGTGCATTACTGCCAGTTTAATGCCATATAGTTTTGTGTGTGTTACTGCCAGTTTAACGCCATACAGTTCTGTGTGCGCTACTGCCAGTTTAACGCCATATAGTTTTGTGTGCATTACTGCCAATTTAAAGCCATATGGTTTTCTGCATTACTGCAAGTTTAATGCCATTTACTTCTGTGTGCGTTACTGCCAGTTTAACGCCATATAGTTCTGAGTGCGTTACTGCCAGTTTAATGCCATATAGTTCTGTGTGTATTACTGTCAGTTTAATGGCAATTACTTCTGTGTACGTTACTGCCAGGTTAACGCCATATAGTTCTGTGTGCATTACTGCCAGTTTAACTCTATATCATTTTGGCTTTAAATTGGCAGTAATGCACACAAAACTATATGGCGTTAAACTGGCAGTAGCGCACACAGAACTGTATGGCGTTAAACTGGCAGTAACGCACACAGAACTATATGGTGGTAAACTGGCAGTAACGCACAAAACTATATGGTGTTAAACTTGCAGTAACGCACACAGAAGTAAATGGCGTTAAACTGGCAGTAACGCACACAAAACGATATGGCGTTAAACTGGCAGTAACGCACACAGAACTATATGGCGTTAAACTGGCAGTAACGCACACAGAACTATATGGCGTTAAACTGGCAGTAACGCAAACAAAAGTAAATGGCATTAAACTTGCAGTAACACACAGAACCGTATGGCGTTAAACTGGCATTAACGCACACAAAACTATATGGCGTTAAACTGGCAGTAATGCACAAAACTATATGGCGTTAAACTGGCAGTAACACACACAGAAGTAAATGGCGTTAAACTTGCAGTAACGCACAAAGCTATATGGCGTTAAACTGGCAGTAATGCTCAAAAAAAGATATGGAGTTAAACTGGCAGTAACGCATACAGAAGTAAATGGCGTTAAACTTACAGTAAAGGACAAAACTATATGGTGTTAAACTTGCAGTAACGCACAAAACTATATGGCGTTAAACTGGTAGTAATGCACACAAAACTATATGGCGTTAAACTGGCAGTAACGCACACAGAACTATATGGCTTTAAAATGGCAGTAACGCACGCAGAACTATATGGCGTGAAACTGGCAGTAATGCACAAAACTATATGGCGTTAAACTTGCAGCAATGCACAAGGAAGTAATTGGCGTTAAACTGGCAGTAATACACACTGAACTATATGGCATTAAACTGGCAGTAACACACAAAACTATATGACGTTAAACTGGCAGCAATGCACACAAAAGGATATGGTGTTAAACTGGCAGTAACGCACAGAGAACTATATGGTGTTAAACTGGCAGTAACGCACAAAGAAGTAAATGGCATTAAATTTGCAGTAACACACAAAACTATATGGCTTTAAATTGGCAGTAATGCACACAAAACTATATGGCGTTAAACTGGCAGTAGCGCACACAGAACTGTATGGCGTTAAACTGGCAGTAACGCACACAGAACTATATGGTGGTAAACTGGCAGTAACGCACAAAACTATATGGCATTAAACTGGCAGTAATGCACAAAACTATATGACGTTAAACTGGCAGTAATGGACAAAAAACAATATGTCATTTAACTGGCAGTAACACATATAGAACTATATGCTGTTAAACTGTCAGTAACGCGCACAGAACTATATGGTGTTAAACTGGCAGTAATGCATACAAAGCTAATGGCGTTAAATTGGCAGTAACGCACACAGAAGTAAATGCCGTTAAACTGGCAGTAATGCACACAGAAGTAAATGGCGTTAAACTGCCAGTAACGCAATCAAATAGACGGTGTTCAATCAGTAACGCACACAAAATGATATGGCATTAAACTGGCAGTACCGCACAAAACTATATGGCGTTAAACTGGCAGTAACACACACAGAAGTAAATGGCGTTAATCTTGCAGTAACGCACAAAACTATATGGCGTCAAACTGGCAGTAACGCACACAAAATGATATGGCGTTAAACTGGCAGTAACGCACACAGAAGTAAATGGCGTTAAACTTGCAGTAACGCACAAAACTATATGGCTTTAAACTGGCAGTAACGCACACAAAACTATATGGCATTAAACTGGCAGTAGCTCACACAGAATTAAATGGTGTTAAACTTGCAGTAACGCACAAAACTATATGGCGTTAAACTGGCAGTAATGCACACAAAACTATATGGCGTTAAACTGGCAGTAACGCACACAGAACTATATGGCGTTAAACTGGCAGTAACGCACAAGAACTATATGGCGTTAAACTGGCAGTAACGCACAAAACTATATGGCGTTAAACTTGCAGTAACGCACACAGAAGTAATTGCCGTTAAACTGACAGTAATGCACACAGAACTATATGGCATTAAACTGGCTGAAACACACAAAACTATATGGCGTTAAACTGGCAGTAACGCACACAAAACGATATGGTGTTAAACTGTCAGTAACGCACACAGAACTATATGGCGTTAAACTGGCAGTAACGCACACAGAAGTAAATGGCATTAAACTTGCAGTAATGCAGAAAACTATATGGCTTTAAATTGGCAGTAATGCACACAAAACTATATGGCGTTAAACTGGCAGTAGCGCACACAGAACTGTATGGCGTTGAACTGGCAGTAACACACACAAAACTATATGGCATTAAACTGGCAGTAACGCACAAAACTATATGGCGTTAAACTGGCAGTAACACACACAGAAGTAAATGGCGTTAAACTTGCAGTAAAGCACAAAACTATATGGCGTTTAACTGGCAGTAATGCTCACAATACGATATGGAGTTAAACTGGCAGTAACGCACACAGAACTATATGGCGTTAACCTGGCAGTAATGCACACAGAAGTAAATGACGTTAAACATACAGTAAAGCACAAAACTATATGGCGTTAAACTTGCAGTAACGCACAAAACTATATGGTGTTAAACTGGCAGTAATGCACACAAAACTATATGGCGTTAAACTGGCAGTAACGCACACAGAACTATATGGCGTTAAACTGGCAGTAACGCACGCAGAACTATATGGCGTTAAACTGGCAGTAATGCACAAAACTATATGGTGTTAAACTTGCAGCAATGCACACATAAGTAATTGGCGTTAAACTGGCAGTAATGCACACTGAACTATATGGCATTAAACTGGCAGTAACACACAAAACTATATGACGTTAAACTGGCAGTAACGCACACAAAACGATATGGTGTTAAACTGGCAGTAACGCACAGAGAACTATATGGTGTTAAACTGGCAGTAACGCACAAAGAAGTAAATGGCATTAAACTTGCAGTAACACACAAAACTATATGGCTTTAAATTGGCAGTAATGCACACAAAACTATATGGCGTTAAACTGGCAGTAGCGCACACAGAACTGTATGGCGTTAAACTGGCAGTAACGCACACAGAACTATATGGTGGTAAACTGGCAGTAACGCACAAAACTATATGGTGTTAAACTTGCAGTAACGCACACAGAAGTAAATGGCGTTAAACTGGCAGTAACGCACACAAAACGATATGGTGTTAAACTGGCAGTAACGCACACAGTACTATATGGCGTTAAACTGGCAGTAACGCAAACAAAAGTAAATGGCATTAAACTTGCAGTAACACACAGAACTGTATGGCGTTAGACTGGCAGTAACGCACACAAAACTATATGGCGTTAAACTGGCAGTAATGCACAAAACTATATGGCGTTAAACTGGCAGTAACACACACAGAAGTAAATGGCGTTAAACTGGCAGTAACACACACAGAAGTAAATGGCGTTAAACTTGCAGTAACGCACAAAGCTATATGGCATTAAACTGGCAGTAATGCTCAAAAAAAGATATGGAGTTAAACTGGCAGTAACGCATACAGAAGTAAATGGCGTTAAACTTACAGTAAAGGACAAAACTATATGGTGTTAAACTTGCAGTAACGCACAAAACTATATGGCGTTAAACTGGCAGTAATGCACACAAAACTATATGGTGTTAAACTGGCAGTAACGCACACAGAACTATATGGCTTTAAACTGACAGTAATACACACAGAACTATATGGCGTGAAACTGGCAGTAATGCACAAAACTATATGGCGTTAAACTTGCAGCAACGCACAAGGAAGTAATTGGTGTTAAACTGGCAGTAATGCACACTGAACTATATGGCATTAAACTGGCAGTAACACACAAAACTATATGACGTTAAACTGGCAGCAATGCACACAAAAGGATATGGTGTTAAACTGGCAGTAACGCACAGAGAACTATATGGTGTTAAACTGGCAGTAACGCACAAAGAAGTAAATGGCATTAAATTTGCAGTAACACACAAAACTATATGGCTTTAAATTGGCAGTAATGCACACAAAACTATATGGCGTTAAACTGGCAGTAGCGCACACAGAACTGTATGGCGTTAAACTGGCAGTAACGCACACAGAACTATATGGTGGTAAACTGGCAGTAACGCACAAAACTATATGGCATTAAACTGGCAGTAATGCACAAAACTATATGGCGTTAAACTGGCAGTAATGGACAAAAAACAATATGTCATTTAACTGGCAGTAACACATATAGAACTATATGCTGTTAAACTGTCAGTAACGCGCACAGAACTATATGGTGTTAAACTGGCAGTAATGCATACAAAGCTAATGGCGTTAAATTGGCAGTAACGCACACAGAAGTAAATGGCGTTAAACTGGCAGTAATGCACACAGAAGTAAATGGTGTTAAACTGCCAGTAAAGCAATCAAATAGACGGTGTTCAATCAGTAACGCACACAAAATGATATGGCATTAAACTGGCAGTAACGCACAAAACTATATGGCGTTAAACTGGCAGTAACACACACAGAAGTAAATGGCGTTAATCTTGCAGTAACGCACAAAACTATATGGCGTCAAACTGGCAGTAACGCACACAAAATGATATGGCGTTAAACTGGCAGTAACGCACACAGAAGTAAATGGCGTTAAACTTGCAGTAACGCACAAAACTATATGGCTTTAAACTGGCAGTAACGCACACAAAACTATATGGCATTAAACTGGCAGTAGCTCACACAGAATTAAATGGTGTTAAACTTGGAGTAACGCACAAAACTATATGGCGTTAAACTGGCAGTAATGTACACAAAACGATATGGAGTTAAACTGGCAGTAGCGCACACAGAACTGTATGGCGTTAAACTGGCAATAACGCACACAACACTATATGGTGTTAAACTGGCAGTAGCGCACACAGAACTGTATGGCGTTAAACTGGCAGTAACGCACACAAAACTATATGGCGTTAAACTGGCAGTAATGCACAAAACTATATGGCGTTAAACTGGCAGTAACACACACAGAAGTAAATGGCGTTAAACTGGCAGTAACACACACAGAAGTAAATGGCGTTAAACTTGCAGTAACATACAAAACTATATGGCGTTAAACTGGCAGTAATGCTCACAAAATGATATAGAGTTAAACTGGCAGTAATGCACACAGAACTATATGGCGTTAACCTGGCAGTAACGTACACAGAAGTAATTGCCGTTAAACTGACAGTAATACACACAGAACTATATGGCATTAAACTGGCAGTAACGCACACAGAACTATATGGCGTTAAACTGGCAGTAACGCACACAGAAGTAAATGGCATTAAACTTGCAGTAATGCAGAAAACTATATGGCTTTAAATTGGCAGTAATGCACACAAAACTATATGGCGTTAAACTGGCAGTAGCGCACACAGAACTGTATGGCGTTAAACTGGCAGTAACGCACACAAAACTATATGGCATTAAACTGGCAGTAACGCACAAAACTATATGGCGTTAACAGTAAAGCACAAAACTATATGGTGTTAAACTTGCAGTAACGCACAAAACTATATGGCGTTAAACTGGCAGTAATGCACACAAAACTATATGGCGTTAAACTGGCAGTAACGCACACAGAACTATATGGCGTTAAACTGGCAGTAACGCACAAGAACTATATGGCGTTAAACTGGCAGTAACGCACAAAACTATATGGCGTTAAACTTGCAGTAACGCACACAGAAGTAATTGCCGTTAAACTGACAGTAATGCACACAGAACTATATGGCATTAAACTGGCTGAAACACACAAAACTATATGGCGTTAAACTGGCAGTAACGCACACAAAACGATATGGTGTTAAACTGTCTTTAACGCACACAGAACTATATGGCGTTAAACTGGCAGTAACGCACACAGAAGTAAATGGCATTAAACTTGCAGTAATGCAGAAAACTATATGGCTTTAAATTGGCAGTAATGCACACAAAACTATATGGCGTTAAACTGGCAGTAATGGACAAAAAACAATATGTCATTTAACTGGCAGTAACACATATAGAACTATATGCTGTTAAACTGTCAGTAACGCGCACAGAACTATATGGTGTTAAACTGGCAGTAATGCATACAAAGCTAATGGCGTTAAATTGGCAGTAATGCGCACAGAAGTAAATGGCGTTAAACTGGCAGTAATGCACACAGAAGTAAATGGCGTTAAACTGCCAGTAACGCAATCAAATAGACGGTGTTCAATCAGTAACGCACACAAAATGATATGGCATTAAACTGGCAGTAACGCACAAAACTATATGGCGTTAAACTGGCAGTAACACACACAGAAGTAAATGGCGTTAATCTTGCAGTAATGCACAAAACTATATGGCGTCAAACTGGCAGTAACGCACACAAAATGATATGGCGTTAAACTGGCAGTAACGCACACAGAAGTAAATGGCGTTAAACTTGCAGTAACGCACAAAACTATATGGCTTTAAACTGGCAGTAACGCACACAAAACTATATGGCATTAAACTGGCAGTAGCTCACACAGAATTAAATTGCGTTAAACTTGGAGTAACGCACAAAACTATATGGCGTTAAACTGGCAGTAATGTACACAAAACGATATGGAATTAAACTGGCAGTAGCGCACACAGAACTGTATGGCGTTAAACTGGCAGTAACGCACACAAAACTATATGGTGTTAAACTGGCAGTAGCGCACACAGAACTGTATGGCGTTAAACTGGCAGTAACGCACACAAAACTATATGGCGTTAAACTGGCAGTAATGCACAAAACTATATGGCGTTAAACTGGCAGTAACACACACAGAAGTAAATGGCGTTAAACTGGCAGTAACACACACAGAAGTAAATGGCGTTAAACTTGCAGTAACATACAAAACTATATGGCGTTAAACTGGCAGTAATGCTCACAAAATGATATAGAGTTAAACTGGCAGTAATGCACAAAGAACTATATGGCGTTAACCTGGCAGTAACGTACACAGAAGTAATTGCCGTTAAACTGACAGTAATACACACAGAACTATATGGCATTAAACTGGCAGTAACGCACACAGAACTATATGGCGTTAAACTGGCAGTAACGCACACAGAAGTAAATGGCATTAAACTTGCAGTAATGCAGAAAACTATATGGCTTTAAATTGGCAGTAATGCACACAAAACTATATGGCGTTAAACTGGCAGTAGCACACACAGAACTGTATGGCGTTAAACTGGCAGTAACGCACACAAAACTATATGGCATTAAACTGGCAGTAACGCACAAAACTATATGGCGTTAACAGTAAAGCACAAAACTATATGGTGTTAAACTTGCAGTAATGCACAAAACTATATGGCGTTAAACTGGCAGTAATGCACACAAAACTATATGGCGTTAAACTGGCAGTAACGCACACAGAACTATATGGCGTTAAACTGGCAGTAACGCACAAGAACTATATGGCGTTAAACTGGCAGTAACGCACAAAACTATATGGCGTTAAACTTGCAGTAACGCACACAGAAGTATTTGCCGTTAAACTGACAGTAATGCACACAGAACTATATGGCATTAAACTGGCTGAAACACACAAAACTATATGGCGTTAAACTGGCAGTAACGCACACAAAACGATTTGGTGTTAAACTGTCAGTAACGCACACAGAACTATATGGCGTTAAACTGGCAGTAACGCACACAGAAGTAAATGGCATTAAACTTGCAGTAATGCAGAAAACTATATGGCTTTAAATTGGCAGTAATGCACACAAAACTATATGGCGTTAAACTGGCAGTAGCGCACACAGAACTGTATGGCGTTGAACTGGCAGTAACACACACAAAACTATATGGCATTAAACTGGCAGTAACGCACAAAACTATATGGCGTTAAACTGGCAGTAACACACACAGAAGTAAATGGCGTTAAACTTGCAGTAAAGCACAAAACTATATGGCGTTTAACTGGCAGTAATGCTCACAATACGATATGGAGTTAAACTGGCAGTAACGCACACAGAACTATATGGCGTTAACCTGGTAGTAATGCACACAGAAGTAAATGACGTTAAACATACAGTAAAGCACAAAACTATATGGCGTTAAACTTGCAGTAACGCACAAAACTATATGGTGTTAAACTGGCAGTAATGCACACAAAACTATATGGCGTTAAACTGGCAGTAACGCACACAGAACTATATGGCGTTAAACTGGCAGTAACGCACGCAGAACTATATGGCGTTAAACTGGCAGTAATGCACAAAACTATATGGTGTTAAACTTGCAGCAATGCACACATAAGTAATTGGCGTTAAACTGGCAGTAATGCACACTGAACTATATGGCATTAAACTGGCAGTAACACACAAAACTATATGACGTTAAACTGGCAGTAACGCACACAAAACGATATGGTGTTAAACTGGCAGTAACGCACAGAGAACTATATGGTGTTAAACTGGCAGTAACGCACAAAGAAGTAAATGGCATTAAACTTGCAGTAACACACAAAACTATATGGCTTTAAATTGGCAGTAATGCACACAAAACTATATGGCGTTAAACTGGCAGTAGCGCACACAGAACTGTATGGCGTTAAACTGGCAGTAACGCACACAGAACTATATGGTGGTAAACTGGCAGTAACGCACAAAACTATATGGTGTTAAACTTGCAGTAACGCACACAGAAGTAAATGGCGTTAAACTGGCAGTAACGCACACAAAACGATATGGTGTTAAACTGGCAGTAACGCACACAGAACTATATGGCGTTAAACTGGCAGTAACGCAAACAAAAGTAAATGGCATTAAACTTGCAGTAACACACAGAACTGTATGGCGTTAAACTGGCAGTAACGCACACAAAACTATATGGCGTTAAACTGGCAGTAATGCACAAAACTATATGGCGTTAAACTGGCAGTAACACACACAGAAGTAAATGGCGTTAAACTGGCAGTAACACACACAGAAGTAAATGGCGTTAAACTTGCAGTAACGCACAAAGCTATATGGCATTAAACTGGCAGTAATGCTCAAAAAAAGATATGGAGTTAAACTGGCAGTAACGCATACAGAAGTAAATGGCGTTAAACTTACAGTAAAGGACAAAACTATATGGTGTTAAACTTGCAGTAACGCACAAAACTATATGGCGTTAAACTGGCAGTAATGCACACAAAACTATATGACGTTAAACTGGCAGTAACGCACGCAGGACTATATGGCGTGAAACTGGCAGTAATGCACAAAACTATATGGCGTTAAACTTGCAGCAACGCACAAGGAAGTAATTGGCGTTAAACTGGCAGTAATGCACACTGAACTATATGGCATTAAACTGGCAGTAACACACAAAACTATATGACGTTAAACTGGCAGCAATGCACACAAAAGGATATGGTGTTAAACTGGCAGTAACGCACAGAGAACTATATGGTGTTAAACTGGCAGTAACGCACAAAGAAGTAAATGGCATTAAATTTGCAGTAACACACAAAACTATATGGCTTTAAATTGGCAGTAATGCACACAAAACTATATGGCGTTAAACTGGCAGTAGCGCACACAGAACTGTATGGCGTTAAACTGGCAGTAACGCACACAGAACTATATGGTGGTAAACTGGCAGTAACGCACAAAACTATATGGCATTAAACTGGCAGTAATGCACAAAACTATATGGCGTTAAACTGGCAGTAATGGACAAAAAACAATATGTCATTTAACTAGCAGTAACACATATAGAACTATATGCTGTTAAACTGTCAGTAACGCGCACAGAACTATATGGTGTTAAACTGGCAGTAATGCATACAAAGCTAATGGCGTTAAATTGGCAGTAACGCACACAGAAGTAAATGCCGTTAAACTGGCAGTAATGCACACAGAAGTAAATGGCGTTAAACTGCCAGTAACGCAATCAAATAGACGGTGTTCAATCGTCACTACACTGGCGCTATCTGAACTGTCCCTACTCTAGCTATACACTAATGTAAAGATTGCTGACACGGTCTCACTACACTAAACTGAAACTATCTGAGTTGTTCCTACTCTAGCTGCACACTATGCAAAGCTGAATGATGGTTCTCCTCATTACACTCTATCTGATCTATGATGTCTGTGTCTATAGACGCAGGAAGCTCAGCTCAAGAACAAGCCCGCTGGTGTGCCACAATAGGAAGCAGCTTGCTCTGGTGGTACACCAAGAAGAGGAGGAGCCAGGAACGCTGACGGGGGACCCCAGAACAGGAGGATTGGGGCTACTATGTGTAATTATATTCCAAAAAGCGGGCAAGTTTAATATGTTTATAATCTAAAAAAAAAAAAAAAAAAAATTATAATCACTTTAAAGCAGACCTTCAGTCATTTTTTCAACTTTCCATTGATTGATTTGTGCAAATGTTACAGTGTCTACAAAATGGGGATAGATTTATGGCATTTTTATTATTTATTTTGTTTTTAGTAGTAATGGTGGTGATCTGTGATTTTTAGCGGGACTGCAACATTGCGGCAGATAGATCGGCGACCTAACATTTTTGACACTTTTTTGGGAACCAGTGAGAATATTACAGTGATCAGTGCTAAAAATAGGCACTGACATTGTACTAATGGCACTGGCAGGGAAGGAGTTAACATCAGGGACGATCAAGGGGTTAAATGTGTTCCCTGGGTGTGTTTACTAACTGTGCGGGGGATGGGCTGCCTGGGACAACACATAGATCCGTCTTCCTGCATAGCAGAAAGACAGGATCTCTGTGTCATTCCCTGACAGAACGGAGATCTGCCTTGTTTACTTTGGCAGATCCCATTTCTGTCTCTGTGGGAAACGATTGCGGGTGGCCAGCGGAAATGGAGTCCACCAGACCCGCTGATTGGCTCCCCTGCTGGCCAATCCGTGTGGGCACGCCCACAGAAAGCCATGTACGAGCCTGACGTACACATACGGCAATTCGCACAACCGAGCCAACCTGCTGCAAGCGGTTAAAAAGAAAATGGTGTGGAGTCCCCCCCCCAAGACCATACCAGACTCTTCTCCCTCTGCTGTCTTCTTCCTCCGGTTCTTTGGCTGGTTCTCCCTCCTGATGCCTTCTCCCGACGCTAGCTCCCGATGTTGTGTTAGTTCTGTGTGCCATTACTTATATAGCCATGGGGTGCGGCCATCTGGTGATGTCATCCGGAGACCCCACCCCCTTGTAAAGTCACCGCCTGGGACATAGAAAGAAATTTGCTCCATGTATGGCAGGCCTTAAGGTACATCTATGATTCCCTTTTGCTGCCAGAGCGTTTTTGCAATTTTTTTGCACACATTTAATAAATCATTTTAGACCTAAAGATTATGTAAAAACATTGTATATTTTCTGAAATCAGACATCCTAGAGAAAAAATTGGTGGCAGTTTCAATGAATAATGGGTCTTGAATTATTGATTTTACTCCAGTGTGTGTGGCAGTAACTAGCATGGTTAGTGCAATTGCCATTTTTGTGCTTAAGCGCCCGACGTGTGCATTTATGTTTGTGCGTGTATGTGGGGTGGGGTTGTTAAAAAAAAATTGTGGGGGTTTTAAGTGCTTGGCTGTAACTTCAATTTTTTACACTTCTTTAACTAAACTTTTTTTTTTATCACAAAAACTCCCCTTTGTGATGCATTTTTTTGATTGCAGGTTCTCTTTAATGAAAAATCAGGGGAAGACCTCTAAAGTCTCACCTACCCTCCAATTAAGCTATCAGAGTACCACACCACAATTCCAGTAGTGAGAAGCTGTGTTCCAGGCTTTTTGTACAGCGGTTGGAAGATCTCACCATCACCCCTGATCTTATCTTCAGGTCTCTGACACTGAGACAGACACCACACCATGATCATTTTCAGGGGCCCCTGCAACTGAACTTTGCTACAACATTCATCTGGAGGTATATATATATATATATATATATATATATATATATATATATATATATATATATATATATATATATATATATATAAAAATAACCAATAGCTTTTTTCCTTTTTTCAAATGATCACAGGGCCCATATTCTCAGCTGCATAAGGGGCTTAGAGAGATAGGGGTGGAAAAACAGCAGGACACCAGTCTGATCATTGGAGGACAAGTAGGCTGTTCTCCCAGCATACCCAGAAAACCGACAGCGCTGGAAAGGATGTGCTACCATATCTAGCGTGGTCAGTTTGAAATAGGAAAGCACTCAGACTGTCAGAATCACTAGGTATTTCACGCAAAGGAAGCAATGCAAAGAGAGCAGGATACTTTTTACTACAAGTGTATGGTACAGCAGGCACATACTGTATCAGGAATAAAAAAGTGTTGCGATAATATCTTCTTTAAGCTAAAGCTAGCCTTTAAAGTTAGGTTCACACCTCACACAGTGATTTTGTGGCCTGCATTTGCCGGGCACAGCAAACCCATTCAAATGAATAGGCTGCTGTACCTGCATTTCTGCAAAGAAAAGGTGCATGCACCTTTTCAAAAACACAGCCACAGCAAAATCGCATGGTCTTCACGCACCTGCAAACGCGCTAAGTGCTGAGATGCGTGGGGGTACCATTCAGACTGTATGGCAGCCCGCGCATCTCCTAAGATCAGCACGATTTCGTTGCGGGTGCAGGAACAAATGCGATTCCCACACCCACAGCCACACGCATAGGTGTGAACCTAGCATTAGGCAAGGAGAAAACCAGCACTTCTGACAATGGAAGCATTTGTTATTTATCACCACAATTTTCCAGCTTTAGAGAAGCTAGAACATTTTCATGAAACTGGAAGTCACTTTACTTATTTGGGCAAGTCACATGAATCAATATTAGGTCCTAGTGCTCCTTGTCCATTGTTCTTGTCCATTGCTAGTGTTAAATGATGGCAAAAGTCTACAAATGGACCTCTCCATGAAGTCCTCATCACAATTTCTTACACTCTTTTGAGGGCTTTGATATATTAAAGAGTTCTGTCTTTTCTCTGAGTTCTTTCATCAAATGATTCTATCCAAGGCTTCAAATCATTTAACAATATATGAGAGCAAAAGATTTTTACCATCCTTGATTGTCTAAAGCGGCCAGAAAGTAGAGTACCTTGTAGATTAACGCTTGCTATACCACGGCTATCACACAGGGTCAATCTAATCTGCTAGTAATACAACTACTGTACTTAACCTCTGCTACCTCTGAAAATCATATTCAGATATATCTGAAGATCATTCCACAGTGAACCAGAGCTGAACTTTAAACGCAAAACTAATACAGTTTCACTGTTACAGAGGTAGTCAGTAGTTATTTGGCAAGTACAAATGGTAGCTGACAGATGTCATTTTTCTTTTCCTTTCAAAGACCATGTTGCTGACCTCAGGGAGCATCACTGGGCTATTGAGAGACCTGGAACAGAGATTCCTATGGCACAATGTATTAATAGACTCTTCTTTCAGAGACTTGCAGTTCCTTTATCTCTGCCTGTGGCAACACACAACTTAATGCAGTCGCTCATTGTATAAATATGAAAAGTGTATCTGAGGCCACACTGCTATATTATTATACTCTCAGCTCTTCTGTATAATTCTTTTGTCAAGATGCAGAGAGCATTTGCATCTCCTGTCACAGAGTTATGTATGATTACATCCCTGTTTTTTAACCTCTGCAATGGAGATTGGGCGCAAATCATAAAGCTTCATTTCTGCCCATGTAAATAAGGCTACATTCACACGGGTACTCCTACGATGAGGTTATTTAAGCACAAGAAAAAGTATATTGCTTGGGAAACAAATTTTATGCTTGCTTCTCTAATAAAATTCTCCTGTGTTTACAGTAGATGTACGTGCCTTTACCTGAGTTTACGTTCATTTAGACACATTTTGAGAATATAATCTGCCCCTGGAAGCACAAAATTCAAATTTTTCTAAATGCTGGCAAATAAAATGTACCTAAACACATGTATATGCACAGTATTTATATAACATTTAAAATCACCTCCTGCAAAAAAAAAAAATTGTACACATTGCCCCCTTCCTGCACATATTGCCTCCCCCTTTAACCCTACACTCCCCTTCCTGTATACACTGTCCCCTTTAATCCTACACCCCCCCTTCCTGTACACACAGGGGTTTTGGGCTAACTTCAGCTTCAGCAAGCAGCGATCACCATCACCCAGTGAATGACCTTGTTAAGTGTTGGGACCTTAGCTCACTTCCGCTTTTTGCAGGTGCACAGGTGGCAGTTCGCCCTAGGCGGCTGCCTAGTTCGCCTAGTGGTAGCACTGGCCCTGTATGTAGGTGGGTTACTCTTTTCTATACACATGGCCAGCACATTCAGCTGAGCATCTACCTACAGACAGAGCTTCCAAGTACTTGATTGGTTCCCTTGTCAAGCCCACACTTTAACCACATGCACAGATGCAGGCCATAGATCACTTACTCCCCCCTAACCCCTTAGTGCCCAGAGTACCTCCTTACATGGGCCTGTGCCTTCACCCACTTGTGGTCCAGTCTGGAACTTCCAACATCAGACTGAACACTCGGGGCTCATGTTACATGGGGGGCCCAAGTCACCTGACATGTATCACCTGAGGGGGTAATCCCTCGCCGCCAAGGGGAGTGACTCTATTCCTCCAACGACCACTTGCTCCATGATCAACCTGGTTTGCCTCAAACAATTCACAGTTGACATGACTCCAATCTTAGCTGAATTGAACTCTTCACCTCTAGTAATACAATTCTTAACTTCACTATAGTAAGGAGGCCAGAAATCGCTTGCTACAACTTTACTTACCTTTTGGTGATGAACAGGCTACAAGGATCCACTATTTGGTATATCTTCAGTGCAATAACACTTTAAACAGTCCAGACCATGTGGTAATGAAAAGGCAACAGTTTACCTTCCATAACATGGTTACTGAGTGGTACACTAAAGTTAAGATAGTTCACATACATTTCTAGGAGGAGTTCTGTGCTGTTACTCTCTGTTCCCAATGTCCCTTACAGGTCAGAAGCCTCCAGTGGTCCCTTCTTGGCATCACCAAGTGCAGAGGCACCATCCTGAACTGAGGAAACCACTCTCCTCTCCTCACTGCTGACATTTTCCCAAAAGACCCCGGGGAGACTCCTTTCAAACCTTATATTGGTTTGAACAGGCAGGCCTACCCAGAGGAATGGGCCCAAAACAGGGAATTTCCCAACAACACAATGGAAACACAATTTCCACCTGCCTACACATATACGCACATGTATGTCATTGCCAGCATGAGTGTAGTCAGCAAAAAGTAGATATGACCATATGGATGTGGTTTAAAGCTATATCTGCAGTAGCTTTGATAAGAATTGCAACTAAAACTGGAAGATTCATCATAATAGGGAGAGAAGGACATCCAGGAAGGTATTGTTCATTAATAAAATTATTTATTTGTTTAGTTTCAAATTTTAGTAGAGTCCATTTGTAGTGGGACAATCCAACAGCTCTTTGTCATGGATTAGGAAACTTACTTCCAGAGAGAGTGACAAATTGGTGGTTGGACTGCAACATCTAGAGACAGGGCACATCTCTGTTTTCTATCTTGGAGTGGACATTCTATACAGATTTGAAGAGGGGGGTACCACCCAATTATGTCACAAGAGTTGCCGCCATCCCTGATGTAAGGAGAAAAAGAAATAACCCCTCAGGAAATGGTGGGACTTTAAAGGCAACGGAGTAAATAAAAGCAATTTTATTGGTACAAATATACAGAAATATACAAAAAATCTACTACAGTCACATAGAATAATAATTTTTAGTAAAGTATATTTAAAAAGTAAAAAGCACCCATATGTTAAAAATTAACAATGCATGGACGCAAAGCACAGTGCAGGTTTGCGTACAGGCTGGGTGTAAAAGACAATTTGAGTGTTCATAGCTTACCCCAATGCTGGTATGTGAGGGATGTGGAAATTAGATGTAAATAGATGCCCGAGCGGGGGAGCGGATGTCCCTTTCTCATTCTATACAGCACCAGCGAGTTTACACAATATGCGCTAGAGCTTTTGACTTGCTCTGCAGTTATTGTGTTATCCAATAGGGCCTTCAGCATAGCAGAAGATTTTCAAACAGAGAGGAAAATGTTCCTGTCCTCCGAAAGTGTGGAACAGCTCACTTAAATTAAAATAAACCAGTCTTGGATTACCCATAACTACAAAACCCCTGCTGCTGATGCTACAGACAAAACATTTCATTATTAATTGGCTCATCTCCCCAACTGAAATTCTCTTATGATTTTTCTTATGGTGATGTAGCGATACCCCCGAAGGAGCTGCTTTTGTTTGTTCAGTCTGTTACTCTGCCTCTCAACCCCAAAGAACTGCCCCTCTGGCACACCTAGCAAACAGTGTACTTGCAGACACAGTAAAACAAACACAGATGTAGTGAATAGGAAGTTTGTTTACTGGGAGACTTTCCACAATTAAACAAACAGTGATCTGGTAAATCAATAGTAAAGAATGGCAAACTGTGGTATTTAATAGTGTTAATCAAACCCAAAATGCAGACTTCAAAATAACACAGTCAAACAACTTAAATAGGTCTAGAGTGGCCTATACACTCATGCATAAAGGGGAACTGATCTGACTTAACAATGGTCAATCTGTTTCCCTCAAATCCTGAAATCACAGACCCAGGCAATTAAATGTGAGGCAATATGCTACAAATGCAATTTATCACTTTAATATTTAACGTGAGAGTTCCTCTTTAAAGGTAGTCACTGGGATCACTAAATTACTGATACTGAAGATTAATACACAATGGAGATATCCAGGATCTTCAGCTAGCCTGGTGTTGGTGCACTTGGTGTCCTGTTGAGCAGGATAAACAAAGGGGTACTTGAAAGTATCCTGGTAGGCAAAAATGAGATGTAGGATGCTAGCAGTATCCTGATAGGCAAAGTGGAATGTAGTGACTGTTCAGCAGTGTGCAAGTGTTCCTACAAATATGGGCACTGGTGAGGCCTGACTACCGTGCCTTTAAAGATGGGCAAATGCCCACTCACCCGTCCTGTGACCAAAGGATCAAGCGACCCGTTCCCCGAAAAACCCGACTGGCCACCTTGTAACTGGATCGGCCCACGCCTTCAGGAACACTTGGAGATATAGCCGGGATCCCTCTCAGGCTGGATGTCTGTCGCCGTCTGACTCCTGGAACCGTGGCAGGATTAGCACACTGACCTCTGGAGCTGTGGCAGGATCAACACACCAACCTCTGAAACTGTGGCTGGATGGATCCCTCTGTGGGTAACAGCAGCCCCTCAGATCACATCTGTGTCTCTCTCACTCCCTCATCGACTGACTTTTACCTCAGGTAACAAAATTAAGTCTTTTACTTTCCTGTCAGCAAAGCCTGCTGGGATTTGTATTTCTCCCTGTATACAAGTCTATGGGACCGTCTTGTGTGGGAACTGCATGTCCCAGAATCCATTGCAGCTCTCCCTGCAGTTCAGTGCAGTCTCTCCCATTGGCTATTGTAACTGTGCCTTTAATTGTTTTTCTTCTTCCGGCCAATAGCAGCACAAGAGAGGCTGCTGAATGCACAGCTCTGTGTGTGTCAGCTCACATTACATTACTCAGTCAGTGAAAACAGGAAGAAGGAGGGGGGGTGAAAAAGCCCCCGCAGACATGACAGCCAGCTCTCTCCCCCCTTTCAGGCTGGAAAGCCTGTGTACATGCAGTCATCTGTGCTAATGTAAGTCTTTGGCTGCAGAACCCACTACAGTGAGAAAATTAGATGTAAGGACCTTGCCCTAAGCAGGATTGTCCTTATCCTAAATTTAATACAGCTGGGCTGTAGTCAGCCCTAGGCCCGAACAGATTGGAAAGTGTCCTTGGCACAAGTGTAAGAAGATTCAATAGCCTGGAATATTTATAACTCCCTGGACAACCACTAGGTTTATTTCCAGTAGTGCATGCTGGAGAAGGGTATAAATATTGGTGGATCTTTCTGGAAGCACTCTTGCCTACTTGTAGGGGCCTTGGAGGTGCCTTACATAAACATTTTTATGGCTGGATCACCAAGTGTTATTTAAATAAAAGCTGTACATTTAAAAACATGAAAAAATACTTTTGAAAATACTTTAACATTTTATTTTTAAACATAACATTTATTTTCATGATTGTATTTATATATACTTCAAAGTTTACCTTGGGTCTCCTTTCCAGGGGCTAAGCTGAATAGCTGGGGTAAGTGGGTACATATTGCTGGGCAGGGTGACATTACAGCAAATCTTTTGCACTGCACTGAGAAAGCAAAGGTTTGCTTTAGGCAAGTGTAACACTAACCTAAAACATAACACAAGCTTTTATACTAATTAATCCCAATTATGCTGCATACTCATCTTATCCTGCAAAGGATGCTTTTACTGTAATTGAGCAAACAATTGTTGAGATTCCAGTACCAAGAGGGCTTGATATGAGTGAACATGTGTTGCCATTCATCAGTCAATTATTATAGTGTGACAAATTAATGTATAGTTTCTAGGTGTAAATGCTATATTTGAAAAAAAGATAGACCAATTACTGAATTATTCTTTAGTGCATCTCTCTATACAAGTCTGCTACAGAGGTCTGTCTTTGGACTGATATTAAAGCTTGAGGTGACAATGAGCAGACCCTAAGCACAGCCTGGAAAACAATGCTCTCTACAGGTGACTTATCAATTGATGTATTCTTCTACAGTAGTCGTGATGTTGGTTCCACAGGGTAACATGGATAGTCACTTGAAAGCAAGCAAAACTCTGTAAAAGAAATATGATCATGAAAAGATGACACCGTCAGCCTTTGAAAATGTGAAAATTACATCAAGAATTACTTTCAGGTAAAGATTGTGATAATACCTGAAAATTAATATTTGCTGAAACTACATCAAAATTCCCCTTAACAGAACGCAGATAGATGAAAGCTGTGATTAGCTGTTATGGGAGGTTATTCTGGTGATTTAACCACTTTGTGTCCAGCAGGTTTTCACCTATCGTTGCCAAGAGTTTTCAGGTTCCAGCCATTGGTGATGAATATTATATGTTTTTTTCAGAACAGATAGGTCTTATTTTAGTATAAACAAAAGCTCAAGCTGATATATTTTTTTAAATAAGAAACTGTAGCCAAAGTTCGGTCCTAATTAAATTATTAGGAAGAGCCTCTCATTTTTTGGGGCCATAAATATGCAAATCCTGACTTAAAACTGTACTGAAGACCACCCCCAGAAATGCAAGAACCATTGGCCACTACTGCCTACTGAAAGTGTCCTGCTTTGGACTGTGGGATGTCTCAAAACGTAACTGGAGTGCAGAAGTAGCATACTGGGGTTAGGGCCTCCTAAAATACCCCACAGCAGTAGAATTTACATTAAAAAAATCTATTACATCACAAGATCCACAGCTTCTACAGTTCTTCTCCAGATATAGGTGATTATCATTTGATATGATACAGCCAGAGGTTTTATTAACACTATTTCTCATTGGGACAACTTATATAATAATTATATGACTAGAAACTACACTCATCATAGGCCCACAGCTGGCTATTAACGCCATCATCACATGCATTTTTAAAAGTGCATACCTAAAATGTGATGTATGGCCTGACAGATTTTTCTGTGACTTACTTCAAAGTGTATCTAAACACAAAAGAAAAACTGTAATATATTACAGCTTACCTATTCTTAGATTTGTTGACTGCATTCGTTTTCCTTTTTGGGATTTTTTTTCCATTACATTCACCTGGCGATCCTGCGGGTAAGCAATTTCCTTTAACCACTTCAGCCCCCGGAAGATTTTCCCCCTTAATGACCAGGCCAATTTTTGCGATACGGCACTGTGTCACTTCAACTGACAATTGCGCGGTCATGCAACGCTGTCCCCAAACAAAATTGACGTCCTTTTTTTCCCACAAGTAGAGCTTTCTTTTGGTGGTATTTGATCACCTCTGCGGTTTTTATTTTTTGCGCTATAAATAATAGAATAGCGATAATTTTGAAAAGAAAAACAATATTTTTTTACTTTTTGCTATAATAAATATAAAAAAAATTTTTTAAAAAAATTTCTTCATCAGTTTAGGTCAATATGTATTCTTCTACATATTTTTGGTTAAAAAAAAATCGCAATAAGCGTATATTGATTGGAAGTTATAGCGCCTACAAAATAGGGGATAGATTTATGGCATTTTTATTATTTTTCCTTTTTTTTAACTAGTAATGGCGGTGATCGGTGCTTTTTAGCGGGACTGCGACATTGCGGCGGACAGACCAAACACCTAAATTACATTTTTGACACTTTTTTTGGGAACCAGTGACATTATTACAGTAATCAGTACTAAAAATATGCACTGTTATTCTACTATGGACACTGGCAGGGAAGGGGTTAACAGGGGCAATCAAGCGGTTAAATGTGTTCCCTTAGAGCCCATTCACACAGGGACGACTTGTCAGGCGACCTAGTCGCCTGACAAGTCGCCTCCTGTTCTGTACAATGGAACCGTTCTAATCGGAGCAACGCAAGTCGCTCCGACTTAGAAAAAGCTTCCTGTACGACTTTGGGGGCGACTTGGGGCGACTTGCATAGACTTCTATACAGAAGTCGTTTTGCAAGTCGCCGCGGAAGTCGTTTGCAGGTCGCCTCGCTGAGGCGACCTGCAAGTCATGTTGCCCCTGTGTGAATGGGGTCTTACTGTGTGTTCTAACTGTATAGGGGACTGTGTGACTGGGGAAACACACAGATCTGTCTTCCTCCATAGCAGAAAGACAGGATCTGTGTGATCTCCCCTGTCAGAACAGAGATTTGCCTTGTTTACACAGGCAGATGCACGTTCTGTCACTGCGGGGAACGATCGCGGGTAGCCAGTGGACATAGAGTCTGCCCCACCCACTGATTGGGTCCCCCCCCCGATGAGCAGTGGGCGCGCGTGCGTCCAAGCCCACAAATTGCCGCGTACGATCCAAAGTACACCTACGGAGATTTGCAAGATTGAGCCACATTCCTGCAGTATAACTGCGGCAGATGGTTCTTAAGTGGTTAATAGACCAAGCTGTCCAGACAAAGTGATAGTTAGAGGGTTGAGACAAACCATTTAACACTAACAGGGGTGATTACAATGGTCATCTTTTATTCATTTACTGTATGTAATCCCTTTATCCCAAGAGGAAAACAAAATGTTTCTGTAGCTGCCTAAAAGATTTTGGATAGAGTTGGGTTTTAATTTGTTAGTTACCCATGTAAAGTCCATCTAAATCCACTAGTCCATTTGACCAAGACTGTCCAAGGGTGTCTCTGTTGCTCCTGCAAAGATAGAAAGGCCACCCTAAGACAGGAATTGTGTTACCGGGAGTATCACCAAGTTAAAACAAAGGAAAAATACCCAAATACAGTAAACTAATGCAGCCACCATATCTAAGGATTAGTAAGCTGCAATATTTTACAATTTTGTTTTTGGAGTTAGACAGGCTTTAAATTTACCTATAGGTTCTTCGGCAGACTTTGAGCTTAGCTGTGCAACTAAAACATATTAAACTGTATTTATTCTATAAACGTGAAATACAAACTCGGAATACATAATGTAAAATTTGCACTTGATAAATATTTTCAGAAAATAATCTGACACATTTCCAAAACAAGAAGGTGTTAAATATGTTTAGCTACTTTCATCATCATAAGATCCAAGAAGAAGTTAGAAATAAGCAATGTAGACTTATAACAGGAAAATTAGCATTTGTGAAAATGAATTCTGAGCAACCAAGTATATCATAAATGCAGCTCTGTTTGTTCCCAGTCTAATTTGAACTCTAGTATGTCAAAATTTTCCTTTGGCTAAATTTGAAATAAACACAAGACCCGCATGAAGTCTAACAGACGATTATGCCATGCTATAAGACATATGCTTTCTTGGAATATATGAGTAGTTATAAAGAATAAATTCATTTCACTGAGATGGACACAACCCCCGAGAAACACTATGCAATAGTAAAAGTTAACTGCCCTACCTGTGGTTAATTAACCTCTGGGCTTCTCTCTGCTCATGGGAAGGTGTGTGCTTGCAGATGGTTCATAAAGTGCTATTAATGGCTCATGAAAAAGATGAAAGGCTAGATAAAAGACACAGCGTGTGTTAGATTCAGAAATATAATTGTTTTCCAGTGCTCTCTGCAGCACTCGAAAGAAAAAAACGTGATATGCTGGTAGGAGATATAAATATTAAAACGTTTAGTATAGCAACCCATTCTACAGCAAGTGCAAGGTCAAGGATCAGTTATCATGAAAAAAGGTCGCATATGGGGGCTGGCAGCATTAGGAAATTATTATTAACGTATTGATTAGAAGTCCAAAAGGTCAGCAGCTCAGATCCAGCTTAAGTGGCAAGAAACTCAAAATCAATACCATTTGTTAAATGAAATAAGTGTATTGTGACTCCCGGGGGTCTTTTCAATAGATCAGGGTCTGTGCACTTCATGTTGGCCCATGGGACATGATTTTTAGTGTACTGGCTATAATTCATGCTATTTCCTGTATATGTCAATCCTCTTTTATAGGGAATTGACATGTTTAAACTAATGTACCAGGATTCTGGGTGGTATTGATAGTACATAAACTCTGATGGAAACCAGCTCAATTTTTTACAATCGGATAATGTAGACAGTTTAGTAGTCACAGTGCTACACAGTGCTACAGTGGATACAAACTGAACTGAAAAAGCAACTGCGTGATCCGTGGTTCTGGTAACAAAAACAGCTCAAACATTCAATTTTTATAAAATGTACCCACAGACAGTTCAGTAGCTGATTATTTTTCCACTGGTAAGAAGCTACTGATCTGCTGTAGAAAAGTAACAGTACAAACTACTGCAGATCATCACTATTAGTTACTAGGTGCTGCAGTGGGAAAGGTGATACAGGTAAAATTTAACCACTTCAGCCCCGGAAGATTTGGCTGCTCAATGACCAGGCCATTTTTTGCGATACGGCACTGTGTCGCTTTAACTGACAATTGCACGGTCGTGCGACACTGTAACCAAACAAAATTGACGTCCTTTTTTCCCCATAGAGCTTGGTGGTATTTGATCATCTCTGTGGTTTTTACTTCTTGCGCTATAAACAAAAGAAGAGTGACAATTTTGAAAAAAACACAATGGGGGTTATTTACTAAAGGCAAATCCACTTTGCACTGCAAGTGCACTTGGAAGTGCAGTCGCTGTAGATCTGAGGGGGACATGCAAGGAAGATAAAAAACAGCATTTTAACTTGTACATGATTGGATGATAAAATCAGCAGAGCTTCCCCTCATTTCAGATCTACCTCTTAGATTTAGAGCGACTTCAGTGTAGTTTCAAGTGCACTTGCAGTGCAAAGTGGATTTGCCTTTCGTAAACAAACCCCAATATCTTTTACTTTATGCTATAATAAATATCCCACTTTTTTTTTCCAAAAAACAAATTTTTTCCTCAGTTTAGGCTGATATGTATTCTTCTACATATCTTTCGTAGAAAAAAAATCACAATAAGCGTATATTGATTGGTTTGCACAAAAGTTATAGTGTCTACAAAGTAGGGGATAGATTTATGCCATTTTTATTTATTTATTTTTTTTACTAGTAATGGCGGTGATGTGCGATTTTTAGCGGGACTGCGACATTGCAGCAGACAAATTGGACACTTTTGACACATTTTTGGGACCATGGACAATTATACAGCGATCAGTGCTATAAAAATGCACTGATTACTGTATAAATGTCACTGGCAGGGAAGGGGTTAACACTAGGGGGCAATCAAGGGTTAACTGTGTTCCCTAGGTGTGTTCCAACTGTGGGGGGGATGGGACTGTCTAGAAGGCGAAAGAGATTGGTGTTTATACTAATGCCCTGTACACACGGTCGGACATTGATCGGACATTCCGGCAACAAAATCCATGGATTTTTTCTGACGAATGTTGGCTCAAACTTGTCTTGCATACACACGGTCACACAAAGTTGTCAGAAAATCCGATCGTTCTCAACGTGGTGACGTAAAACACGTACATCAGGACTATAAACGGGGCAGTAGCCAATAGCTTTCGTCTCTTAATTTATACTGAGCATGCGTGGCACTTTGTGTGTCGGATTTGTCACGGTCGGACAACAGATTTTGTTGTCGGAAAATGTTATAGCAAACTCTCAAACTTTGTGTGTCAGAAATTCCTATGGAAAATGTGTGATTGAGCCTACACACGGTCGGAATTTCTGACAACAAGGTCCTATCATACATTTTCCATCGGAAAATCCTATCGTGTGTACAGGGAATTAGTATGAACACAAGATCTGTCTCTACTCCCTTGAAAGAACCAGGATTTGTGTGTTTACACACACAGATCTCGGTTCTCGCTCTGTTACGATCGATCGCGGGTGCCCAGTGGTCATCGCGCTTGCCCCTAGTGGCCAAAAGGGGAAGCAATGTAAAGTAACGTCATTTCGCCCCCCAGGCGTGCCATTCTGCCACAGTAAAACTGCAGCGGCTGGTCAGCAAGCAGTTAAATGATGTATGGGGAGCATAAACAAAATAAACATACAAACTCACCTCTATTCTGCAGGCTCTCGGCTCTCAGCTGAACACTAAGAGACTGAGCTAGCTGTCAATCAGGCAGCTGGGTGGATCTCGACAATATGCTCGGGATCCTTCCAGAGCCTGGAGCACCTCTGTGACATCAGATGACAGTGGGCTTTAAGCTGCTGTCTGCTGATTCTAGGCCACAGGGGAGCAAAAATAAGTGCACTCCTGTGACCTAGAAGAGAGGTATGGCCAAAAACGTGTTTGGCCATACTTCTCCTTTAAAGGACTAACCTACCCAAAAATTATATGTTACTTATAGATGGAGCTTGGTGGACTGGGTCCGCTCATGAGAGTTGATTTATTAGAGGCAAATAGATTGTTCACTTTACAAGTTGCATTTTGCAAGATAATCTTCCCCAGAGTTTAGATAATGTGGTGAAATTTTAATTTCCAAGGAATACACAATAACATAAAGAAAAGCTGTTTTGCTTGCATGTGATTGGATGATGGCAGTCAGCAGAGCTTCACCTCATTCACTAAACTCTGAAGCAAATTCCTTTGCAAAGTCAACAGTTTTTTGCCTTTAGTAAATTAACCTCAAGGTTTCTCAAAATTTCTTTGATACTCACGCAACAAGTATCTGTTCCTGTCCACCATGGAGTTTTGTATGATTCTACCCACCTTTGCATGTTTCAGAGATTTGTTTTGCATTTCAGATTTAAAAAAATAAAGAAATAACAGCAAAATATGGATAGTAGGATTACCTAATAGTGGCCATAGCAGGTGTTCAGAACCAAGAAACCTTTCGTATATGTTGTAGTGGTTCCATTTACGGGAATGCATTGTTTTTTTTTCATGGTTTGTAATGTTTAACCACTTCAGCCCCAGAAGAATTTCCCCCCTTCCTGACCCGAGCACTTTTTGCGATTCGGCACTGCGTCACTTTAAATGAAATTTGCACGGTCGTGTGACGTTGCACGCAAACAAAATTGACGTCCTTTTTTCCCACATGACGTCCTTTTTTTTTGGTGGTATTTGATCACCTCTGCGGTTTTTATTTTTTGCGATATAAACAAAAAAAGAGCGACAATTTTGAAAAAAAAGGCAATATTTTCTTACTTTTTGCTATAATAAATATCCCCAAAAAATATATATATAAAAAAAAAAATTTCTTTCTCAGTTTAGACCGATAAGTATTCTTCTACATATTTTTGTTAAAGAAAATCGCAATAAGCATATATTGATTGCTTTGCGCAAAAGTTATAGCATCTACAAAATAGGGGATAGATTTATGTCATTTTTATTATTAATTTATTTTTTTACTAGCAATGCAATTTTTAACGTGACTGCGACATTATGGCGGACACATCGGACACTTTTGACACTATTTTGGGACCATTGTCATTTATACAGCAATCAGTGCTATAAAAATGCACCGATTACTGTAGAAATGACACTGGCAGCGAAGGGGTTAAACACTAGGGGGCGATCAAGGGGTTAAGTGTGTCCTAGGGAGTGATTCTAACTGTGGAGGGGATGGGCTACCACTGACATGACAGAGATCACTGCTCCCAATGACAGGGAGCAGTAAATCTCTGTCATGTCACTAGGCAGAACAGGGAAATGTCTTGTTTACATAGGCATCTCCCCGTTCTGCTGCTCCGTGACACTTTCGCAGAACGTGCACTTTCTAAACAGTGTATAAAGCAGAAGACAGCAGATATGGATGTAAAACTTATGTAGGAGGATTTGTTTCATCCCTGTGTAGCATCTGAGTCTGTTCACTTCACTGGGTATATGTGAGGGTTTACATCCACTTTATTGGAAAACAAAAGGATAGGCACAGCATTTAGAAATGTGAAAGTCACATCAGAAATTACTTAATTTTTTTTCTTTTAATGAATAGTTCACCATTTGTAAAATAAAATTTGTGACTGTTGTTACAGTACTTACCTCCTCTCCAGCACTGTCCCACACAGACTCACTTCTGGGGTGCAACCCCAGTAGCCTTCCAGGTTTAAAGGGGTTGTAAAGGCAGAAGGTTTTTTTATCTTAATGCATTCAGTAGGAAGGTGTCAGGTGTTGAGGTTCAGTATCTCGGCTCTCTTTTTCTGTTCACTAAATGGGAAGCACATAACACAATCATACTGAACTGTAACACAGCTCTGAGCAAGGACATACTGCAGGTGCTCCTCCCTATGATGGTCATTTAACACTGTCAAATTATTATCTTTGACAAACCTATTTGTGCAGGTAGCTCCCCATCGGGACCTGCTTCTTTCTCCTATTGCTGAGTTTATTATTGCAGCAAGCAATACATTTACTATTAAAGGTGGGAGGGACCCTAAACTAGTAGAGGTTTTTATTCACATTTCCAGTCTACTTATTGATTCCAAGCCAGTCCTTTGCACTGTTCTCAGTGTGCTCATGGAGGAAACGGCAATTATGGAGGTTTAGTGGTCATACGGCTGCAAAGAAAAATGTTAAACAAAGGTATTTTATTGGCAATTTATAATATTTAAACAGCAGAGAGAAAAGGCATTTAAGCTGGTCGTTTCATGTTACCTTTTCTTCTACTTTAATTCTGTGCACATTTTTTTCCCTGTCTGTACTATATTTTAAGTATTTCCTTCCTGTGTGTCTACAAGGCATCAGCTCTATGATTAACCACAAAACACACATGCTTAACCACTTGCTTACTGGGCACTTAAACCCCCCTCCTGCCCAGACCAATTTTCAGCTTTCAGCGCTGACGCACTTTGAATGACAATTGTGCGGTCATACAACACTGTACCCAAATGACATTTTTATCATTTTTTTCCCACAAATAGAGCTTTCTTTTGGTGGTATTTAATTACAGCTGGGGTTTTTATTTTTTGCTAAACAAACAAAAAAAAATGGAAAATTTAGAAAAAAAAAGAATCATGTTTCATAGTTTGTTATAACATTTTGCAGACAGGTAATTTTTCTCCTTCATTGATATGCGCTGATGAGGCGGCACTGGTGGGCATTGATAGGCTGCACTGATGGGCACGGATAGGCACATTTAAGGTGGCACTAATAGGCACAGTTAAGGCGGTACTGATAGGCACAGATAAGGCAGCACTGATGGGCACAGATAAGGCGGCACTGATGGCCACTGATGGGCCCTGATGGGTGGCACAGATGGGTGGCATGGATGGGTGGCATGGATGGGTGGCACTGATGGTTGGCACTGATGGGTGGCACTGATAGGTACCACTGATAGGTGGCGCTGATGGGTGGCACTGATGGGCGGCACTGATGGGCACTGGTAGGTGACACTGATGGGCACTGATAGGTGACACTGATGTGCAGCACTGTTGTTGAGGCACTGATTGTGGGCACTGATAGGTGGCACTGTGGGCACTGATGGGTGGCACTGTGGGCACTGATGGATGGCGCTGGTGGGCACTGGTAGGCGGCACTGCTCCCTATGGCTAGGTGGCACTGGCAGAGGGCACAGGTGGGCACTGAGGATCTGGTGGCGCTCGCCGTGATCAGGACTGATGTCCCTCTCACGGCCGCCGCTGATTGTCTTTTTTTTCCTCCTCAGGCTGTCAGCGCGAGGAGAAAAAATAGCCGAATACCGGCTCTGTTGATGTCACACGATCAGCTATCATTGGCTGACAGCTGATCATGTGGTAAGGGGTCGGGATCGACCCCTTACTCCGATCTGTAATCAGGTGAGTCTCATAGACTCGCTGATCACAGAGCGCGCCGCGTGCACCCTGCAGGGGGCGTTCATTCTGCTTGTGCATGGGACGACGTCAATGGGCGTAGTCCCGTCAAAGCAGGTCCGCGCTGTAGCCTATTCGGCTATAGCGCGGATCTCTAGTAGTTAAATAAATTTCAAGCATACATTATGAGTTAAAATGTGATAATATATATTTAGGAATTTCAAATACATTGTATACTGTGGAATTTAAAAAAAAAGAGCTTATAAATGACCAATGAATAGATAGAGGTAGATGTATTAGTCGAATCTGATAGTAGGGTAAAAACAGCCTTTTCCTACTATCATATCCAGCTAAAAAATAGATATTTAAACAGTTTGCTTATAAAACAAAAGTGTATAAAAGAAACCCAAGTCAAGTGAGATTGAAGATCATTCCTTTGATTGTTTATAAGTTGATTTCATATATATTTACCTGTAATGATTAAAAAAACACAATGGAGCAGAATGTAATGATGAGGCACATAAATAAAAGGTAATAGAAACATCAAGAATTTCCATTTTTATAATGTTACAAATATGTATTCAAGTCAACCTTATTATGTTGTTTATGTTATATGTTAGAACCTGAAATTGCATCCCTTGGGCTAGAGAGACATATAGCTTGAATACCATTTAACTCTTTTGCTGCTGCAGTAAGAGCGGTGAAGAGAGGGAAAAGACCTTGATGCTTGAAATATTGGTACAGTGACCAATACTGCTACGTGTAAATATTGTTTAACAACATTTGCTTGCATAGTGTTTGATTAATAAAAAAATGCATGTGACATTAATACTGCTTCCAGGTTTACATTTCATTTTAATGTTTGTTGGGCCTCAAAAAGTAAGACAAACCATCCTGCCTAGCCCTCCTGACCTACAGTGGGGAAAATGATTCTTTGATCCCCTGCAGATTTTGTAAGTTTGCCCACTTACAATGAAATGAAGGGTCTATAATTTTTATCATGGGTGTATTTTAAATGATAAAGACAGAATATCAACCAAATCCAGAAGAAAAAAACACATGATATAAATGTTATAAATTGAGTTGCAGTTCAGTGAGTAAAATAAGTATTTGATCCCCAAGTAAAACATGACCTAGTACTTGGTGGAGAAACCTTTGTTGGCAAGCACAGAGGTAAGAGGTTTCTTGTAATTGGTGACCAGGTTTGCACACATCTCAGATAGGGATTTTGGTCAACTTTTCTTTACAGATCTTCTCTAAATCTTAAGGTTTCTTGGCTGTCACTTGGCTACTCGAAGTTTCAGCTCCCTCTATAATTTTTTTTATAGGATTAAGGTCTGGAGACTGGCCTGGCCACTCCATGACCTTAATGTGCTTCTTCTTGAGCCACTACTTTGTTGCCTTTGTGGTATGTTTTGGGTCATTGTCATGCTGAAAGACCCATCCACAACCCATCTTCAGTGTTTACTGTTGTTTTGTGCAAGAATATGTATAATATTTGTAAAAACAAATTCATGTAGAAGCATTCCACATGGATCTAGCTCTCAGATCACAGGAACTAAAAATATTGTTATTGTAGGCAAGATTGGCGAAGCAGTGCTTGAACTAATTCAATAAATAAGGGCCATAAACATAATCCAAATAGTAAATAAATCATAAAACCACTGCTATATCGAAGTAAGATGTTTCTTTCCATGATGGCAATAGAAAAGTATATGCGGACATATAACTAATATTTTTTCTAAAATCATCAATTTTAAAACATCTAAACATTAATATCTAATACCACACGATTACAGCTTTTGGTGGCAAAATGTTCATTATATAAAACCAACCAGGCTTATTGGAAGAAATTTCTCACTTTTCATCACAAACAATATACTGTATAACACATTCTGAAGGCTTATTTTTACATTGCTAAGCACCCTGCATTTTGGTGTGTTCCTTTCAATATTTCAACTAATTATTATATTATTTTTATGGTATTCTTTGGTGTTATTAACCTGCGTAAAATGGTATTAAACCCAAAGGCAAACATTTATTATATTGCAGCTTACCCATTCTTGAATGTGATGGCTGTGCTAGTTTCCCTTTTAGGCTTTTTTTTTTTCACCTGGTGGCCTGGCCAGTAAGTCTGTTGTTTTTAAACAGAACAAGCTGTCCTGCAAATGTAGCAGTTAGTGGATTAAGACAACCCATTTACCACTGACAGGAGTGCTTACAATGGCAAGCTTTTATTTATTTATGTAAAATCTTTATCCTAAAAGGAACAAAACTTTGCTGTAACTGCTTAAAACGTGTTAGCTAGAGTTTGGCTTCAATTTGTTTAGTGTATCTAAAATTGCTTTTACATCTAACACTCTCCTCCCCCAACTGACAATACTGCTGTCCAAAGGTGTCTCTGTTGCTCCTTCGGAGTAAAGACATCCTAATCCTAATATATGAGGTGTGTTACTGGCGAGATCACCAGCTGAAAACAGAGGGATAAACTTAAATAAGTAAATGAATACAGCCACCACATCTAAGGAATGGTAAGCTGCAATATATTACATTTTTTGGTTTTGGGTTTAACACTTTATCAAACTCTAAAGTTGGCCATAAATGGGTCAATTTTATTTCAAACAGCCAGCGGGCTGATAAAAAAAAAAAAAAAACTGAGCAGATTCCCCCATTCACACAAGCAAGGTAGATGGAGGAATCCTCCCCACTCTGCTATTGTATTGTGACAGAATACACTGATCAGTGCTGCAGCCATTTTGCTGCAGCGCTGATCAAACAAAGAATTTTCAACAAGCCCCTTCATGGGACAGCACAAAGGACTAAAAGAGGATATACGATAAATTAAATAAAGAGACACAACACCATTTCATGTTGACAATAATGGCCACGGCATTTATTAAGGGGTTACCCAAATGAACAATAATCATTTATAACAAAATGTTTAACTTAAAATTCCATAACCATAAAATATTTAATTTATTAATGATATCACGTAGTCCATCCAGAACTGAACTGGATAACAAACCCCAACATCTATAAGCCACTCAAGAACTGAGTGGCTGAAGCCCCCAAAATGCCGCGGCCTGCTCAATCATGTTTTGCAAACCTAAAATAAAAATGTCTAAACCAACTTCCAACAGGTGTACAAAATCAATTCCATATAAACCAGGCAGAAAACCCTCCAGGTCTATATGGCGATAGGATAAACCGCCTTGAGAAACGACTAAATTGCGTATGGTTCTATTTATGCGTTTCCTAATCTTGTCTATATAATGAAGATTACTGAACTCTGACCAAAGGAGTCTAGGCACTATTTCTGAAAAAACTATGACTGTAGAAGGAAATAACAACTTAAAAGAAGTTAAGTCTCTTTTCATTTTGCAAATCAAATCCCAAGTTTTGATCCTGCCCAGGTCATTGCCCCCAGCATGAACAATAAGTGCATCGGGAGAAGGCCACTGACCTAACAAGTAAATTAACTGATCCTTTAAATTCCTCCATCTCAGCCCTCTTATTCCCCACCATAAAACTTGAAAAAGTCTTTCATCCAGACCAATATTGATTGTGCCATTCTTGATGGAAGCTCTCCTGTTGGCCCAAAATATAAAGGAATGTCCTATTATCCAAATGATGCGCTTGGAAGAACCTAAGATATATTAAACAATAACCAGATCAGGACGGACATACAATTTAAATCTATCACTATCCCAACGCCCCAATTGTTTTAAACGATCTTTAGAAAACCCGAGAAGGCTGGCTTCAGTAGCCGCCCCAATCCTAAAAGAATGGGAAGAGAAATGAAAACCAGAAAGGTTAAGTTTCTTTAGGCAAGAAGACAGGACAGATGAAAACTGGTATCTAGTTAATGGAGATAGATTAAGATGAAGAAAGAATGAACCCATAATAGGGGGTCGAGAAGAAAGATACTGAGTAACTCTAAAAACTGGACATATGACTTCAAAAGGGGCTCTATAAAGAGTCAACTAACATCCCTTGCCCTTTAATCCATTTTGGATCTACGGATAAAAATTCTAACAGAATCTTCTAAAACAGAGATGTCTGAAAAAACTAAAAAGGAAGAAGAGAATTTATTAGGTGCCATGAATTCACCTAATCTAAGAGCACCAAAAAATGCAAAAACGAAAGCCGTTCTGAACAGCAAAGTCTCAAAAGAGGAAAAGCAAACATTCCAGTGTAGACATAAATTTTATCAATAAATTAGAGGAAATAGGGCGTCTACTGTCCACAGCTGTAGAGGATCTTCTAAAACCTTTCAGCATTTGTCTAACTGGAAAGAAGGAATTAATGGCGGGAAGTCCTGATATTTTCAAAAATAATGAGGCCCCTGCTACAATTTTGTTAACCAAAGCAGGGCTAAGTTTAGCTTGAATTAAAGGTGAGACAAAACATAACGCCATATGCACACTAACTGTATTAAAAGAAAAATTATACTCTTCACAAAAATTACACTAAACCAAGCTTGTGAGTATTCTTCCCAAGTTTTGGGAGAGATGGAATTCCTTATATTTTCTTCTATTACTCCCATATCAGGCCCCAGAGAAAATCTGGGCAAGGGAAACCTCCCTGGTCCGCCTCTGGAGCGAGTTCCCGAAACCTCTGGAACTGCAAACGAGATAAGGAATCGGCAATCTTATTAGTAATACCTGGGACATGTTTTGCTTTCAGCCAAATGTTAAAAGTCATGGATTGCAAGACCAAAAAAACTGAGTAATTTTATCACTAATTCAGATTTAGATGACAAACAGTTTACTGCAAAAAATACTCCTTTATTATCCGTATATAGCATAACTCGTTTATTTTCAAAGAATTCACAAATTCCAAATAGTAATAGCCACCACTACCGGAAACAATTCTAATAAGACTAAATTACGGTTAATATCTGGTGACCTCCAGGACACAGGCCATTCTTTAGCACACCATCAAGGAAGGCACCAAAACAAACCGCACCAGATGCATCAGTAAACAAGCGAATATCAGAATCCTTAACGAATTCACTCTGCCATACAGCTCGGCCATTAAAGTTGATCAAAAACTGATCCCACACTTTTAGATCCTCCCTAATGGGCCGTGTAATGGATACATGGGAAAAAGGATTTTTCAAACCCCTAGTGGCTAGAGCAAATCTCCGAGAAAAGATTCTTGCTACTGGGATGACCCTAGATGCAAAAGCAAAAAGACCCAACAAGGACTGAACGTCCCTCAACAGAACCCTTCTTTTCGACAAAAATTTATCGATCAAAAACCTCATTTTTATAATTTTGTCCATCGGCAAACGGAATTCCATGGCAACAGAGTCAATTGTGATGCCCAGGAATTCAATAACCGTTACTGGACCCACCGTTTTTTCATTGGCTAAGGGAATGCCAAAAGACTCATAAACGTTGAAAAAACAATTCAACATTCCAGAACAAACTTGAGATTCGGCGGGGCCTATAAATAAAAAATCATCTAAATAATGGATAGCGCCACCTTGAGGGGAATTTTGTGACAAAACCCACTGTAAAAATGTCGAAAAGGCCTCAAAATAACTGCAAGATTTGGAAAAACCCATGGGCACGCACTCATCAAAATAGAATTTATCCTCAAAATAAAAACCTAGTGAGTTAAAACCAATGGGGTTGACTGGCAAAAGTCGAAATGCAGATTTTATATCTGCTTTCGCCATAAAAGATGCTTTGCCAAAACGCTTTAATAGGCAAAGAGCTTCTTCAAAATCCGCTATCTCATCATTCAGTGAATTTCCAAGAGGAAAAGATAAATGATGAATCAGCCGAAAAGAACCCGGCTCCTTTTTTGGTACCAGGCCTAAAGGGGATAAATGAAAATTTACAAAGTGAGGAGAGAGAAAAGGTCCAGCAATTCTGCCTTCTTTTAATTCCTTAGAAATTTTTTCCCTGACTATATCAGGGTGCGCAAGGACAGAACGTAAATCTTTAACCAAAAGACAACCTTGCCCTGTAAAAGCAGGAACTGAGAAACAAAATTTATATCCTTCATAAAGAAGGTCCGCCATCTTGCGGTCTGGATACTGATCTAGCCAGAACTGCATTTTTGACAATCTCACTGGCGTCCATTCCCTTTGCATTAATGTCTCTTGACTGAGATGTGGTAGCTGATTTTTTAAAACAGCGGCATGCTGGATGGGTACCTGCGCATAATGAGCATTCGTGCTTATATCTGCAATTCGATAAGAATCTGCATTGGGAATCATTATATGCAAAGCATACTCCTTTACGAAAAGTCGATTGAACATTCGCTACTTGAGGTCTCTGTTTATATTGAGGTCTTTGTGGCAGCATCAGGTTCAGCCATAAACTTACATCTTTTACCCCCCCCATCGGAGGGATGGGTGAACAGAGAGCTTTTGTCTGAAGCTCTCATCATAACTAAACCATGCAATTGCACCAAAGTGGTGGTATGCCTCCGCCACTATATTCAGGTGCTGAAACAAACCTGAACATTTATCCAGAAAACGTTCCCCCATAACAGAAGCAAAGATACAAAAGGCCTGAAGCCAATTTTGAAAAGTTCATGGAATTGCCCTACTCCTATCTTCCTCAGACCTATCATCTATTCTTTTATCGGATTTCAACAAAAATTTTTTAGATGACGGGAGCAATGATAAAATATCTATGAATTCTCCACGCCATATTTTTTCTTTAACAGCAGTAGATAAATAATATCCAAGAGGAGATAATTCACAGGGGAGAGCCTCTTTAAAACAGGATTCTGAAACCAGAGTTTTAACAGGTAAAGAAAATGTAGAATTAGAAACAGAAACAGGCATAGAGGGAACAATATTGGTATTATGTACAGGTAATTTATTCTCAACGTTTGTATTCAATTGGTTAATACTCACTTGCATGACGGGGTTACCCCGTGAAAAAAACAGCATTATCTGATACAGTTAAACCCCCTGAGCCACCGCCACTCCAGACATTACCAATATTGCAAGTACATTGGCTAAAGAACCAACTACTTTACCCAATTCTATTAAATGTGAATCATTTCTCTCACCAGAATAATGGTCCATGCTAACAGGCTGCCCAGATGTTGGCACCTCACAGGATATGCCCGCAGAAGCTACCTGAGGTGATTCCATTCTGGCTCTGTTTGAGGAGCGTTACCTTTCCTGTTGTACTTGTTCTCTCACAGGGGAAGAGGGAGAATCATCCCCTCTCAACCTCTTTCCCCTGTTACCTCTGCGACCTCTCTTCATACCAGCAGGGGGAGCTGGTTGACTGTCATTTATAATGACTTCAGTGGGCACCGACAGGGCATGCTCTATGTCAGCCGAGACTGACGCCAATGGAACCGCATCTTCTTCTAAGCAACGCCTTAACCACTCAGCCCCTCCACGGCTCTCAGCTTTGTGGATAAGACGGCACAGCAGCTCTTCCATCTTAAAGGTAATGCTGTCTGGAGTAGTGAGGGTCCGTCTTCTGTAGAGTCTCCTCAGGCGGTGAATGGAGCAGGAAAGCCACCAGCTTATATAGCCACAGCCTGGCTCAAACCCGTCCGATTCAGCCAATCGGAGACCGTTGCTCCAAAGTCTGCCATCACCTGGGGCAACCTAAATAACAAAAACGGAGGGGGGGGGGACAGTGTAACATACTACCGCCCTCTGTACTGTCCCATGGAGCCCCGCATAAGCGCTAGGGGCTCAGTCATGAGAATTTGATTATTAGATCAACTGTTCATGAGTGGGAATGGCCATAGATGGAATGAAATTCGGCCGGTCCCTACTGAACCAAATTTCGATTCATCTATGGCCTGCTTTAGCCTGAATATTAAAAAATTTAAAAAGTTAATGTGAGCCTATATTTTTCCCATACTAGGCAAAGTAATAGGTTTGCTCCAATCCATTGCCTAATCTTCCACAAAATATTTAGTCTTTTTAAGTCAGGGGGAACACATGACGCTACCCTCTATTCCAGAGGTCTCCAAACTTTCTAAACAAAGGACTGGTTTATTGTCCTTCAGACATTGGGGGGGCAGACTGTGACCAGCAGGGTTGTCATCAGTGGGAGTAAACATTGCCTACATTTGGTATTGGGGGAGGAATCCCCATCGTTGGTATCACAGGGATGAATAGTGTCCCATTATTGGTGTCAGTGGGAGAAATGGTGCCCCTTTGTTCGTGTCAGTTGGTTAGTGCCCAAGGGCCAGATAAAAGCGAGCAAAGGACCGCATCAGGCCCCCGGGCTTCAGTATGGAGACCAGTGGCGGCTGGTGGTAAATTTTTTTGGGGGGCGTCGATCGGGTAACCCGCACCCCCCCGGTCTGGTCAGTTAGAAGCTTGGCACTTACCCCATCTATGGCGGGCAGCGCTTCCCGATGGGCAGTGGCTTCTCCTTTCCCTGCTCTCCTCCTCTGCATCACTGTGGCTTCTTCTTCCCCTCTATATTGGGCAGCGCTTCCAGACTTGCGGCATCTTCCCCTTCCCCTGCTCTCCTTTTTGGTATCACAGCGACTTCTGCCGTGCATCTCCTCCCTCCTCCCTCTAGGCCAATTGAAATTCTTCTCCTTTTGGCCAATTGGGAAACGTGTCTCAAAGCCAGTGTGGGGATTCAGCGTGAGAATAGTGAATATTCGTTCACTAGTCTAACACACCTAGGTGGGTTCCGACCACAATGCTCTGCGCCCAGAATCCACCCTCTTTTGAAGCCTATTAGAGCCTCAGGCTCTAATCAGGTGCTTCAAAAAAACACCCTGCCACTGTAATTCATGCTCCCGGCATCCTGAAAGGGGCCGGACACAAGAGGAGGGGGTTGCGGTGGCAAGGATAGGGGAGGCGGTGCCCGTGCGCCCTTAATGGACGGGCCGCCCCTGATGGAGACTATTGCTCTACTCCAACGCACTATTTCCATAGCACACGTTCCTGTAAAAGTGGGGGCTGAAACAACTACTGGCTGGAACTGTGAACAATTAGAGTGAGAGATGTCACCAGCACACGATGGGTCTTCAAAACTGGGTCAAAAGCTTTATTCAGCAATCACATCATTACAGCATACATCAACGGTTCGGAGCCATGCAGGACCCTGTCACATGCCTCATGAAGGGGTCCTGCATGGCTTCAGAACGCTGCTGTTTGCTGTAACGATGTGATCACTGAATAAAACTTTGGACCCAATTTTGGAGACCCATGGTGTGCTGTTGACATCTCTTACTCTCACTGCTCTACTCCAAAACAAATCAGCACTCAGTGCCTAACCAACCAGTCACCAAGAACTGCCACAAGAAGGAGGGGGGTGCATTGTAATATGTAAGTTAAAACTTACTGGTAACTCAGACATTTATATAACTAGAGTGAGGGTAAGATCAATTAAAGCTGATTATGGCCTAGTGAACCTGTTAATGAACAAAAGGTGTAATGAGAACATTTCTTTATGGGTCAGCATTTATCCAGAAAGGGCAGGGCCAATTGAAGGTAGGGTTCCAATTAGTTACTGGCTAAATACTATCCATGTTGCCTATTATTTATTTAAGAAAATTAAATGTTTAATTCCATATATATTAGGTCAATGTGACAAAATTGTTATTCTTGCAGTGTCACTGTAGGTCAATCAAAAGCACAACTGCCAAAACAGACTGTTTTATGAAAACAAATTGCATAATTCTCATTTTTGGGTAAAAAACCAGTACAGATGAAAGCAACTTCTTCTACATGTAAAGTTCAAAAAGATTACTCCTGCAGTATTATTTTATTACTTTTAGTTTTTACAATTACTATTCCATTTCAGTGTACAGTGACTGAAATGATGATTCTTGGATTGTTTTGCAGCTTCAAACAATACAATAAAAAAACTGCCTTTAGTTCATTTGCAAATAACATGCTTTAATATCATTATAAAAAGAAAAAATTCTATAATTAAAATTTCCTTTTTATTTACAACAGTAGTTTTTTCTTTTTCTCCTTCATATTCTTTATTTAATAGAAAGAATTTAAATTTTTACATGCAAATATACAGATAATATCAATATTCATTGTAATAGGAAAAAAAAAGCAAAACAAATAATTATAGTAAAAGAATATTAAGGAATAAATGGTTAGGAAAAATGAAAGAATTATGTGGTATATAGCAGTGGAATTCCCTCAACCAAAATGAACGTATAGATTAAACCTGGTTATAATAATAGTTAAATAAAAAGGGGGGGTGGGATAAGTAGCAAGCATCCAGAATGATAATTGTCATTAATTCAGCAACAGCTTTCAACTAATGCCTTTCCCTCATCAGAATACTTAAAGGTATTCCAATTAAACCATGTTTTATTGTAATCTTCAGGTCGATTTTGGGATTATTGGGTCTTCAATTTTTGACAACCATAGTGACAGAGTAGGAGGGTGTGGGTCTCTCCATTTTGTAGAAATACAAGATTTAGCGGCGTTGATAAAGTGCCACAAAACCGATTTCTCATAGGTTTTAATAGGTATCTTTGAGTTATGTAGGAGGAAAGGGGGATATATATAGAGATATATCTCTATATATAGAGATATATCTCTATATATCTCTATATACCGGTATATAGATATATATCTCTATATATATATATATAGAGATATATATATATATAGAGATATATATACACCGGGTAAAATGAGTATTGAACACGTCACAATTTTTCTAGGTAAATATATTTCTTAATTGACATTACATTTTCAGCACATGTAACAACCCATGCAATCCATACATACTGTACAAAATGTACAAAGAAATCAAAACAAACAAGTTCAGAAATGAAGTTATGTGAAATAAAATGGAATGACACAGGGAAAAAGAATTGACCACACTAACTGAAATTCATTTAATACTTAGTACAAAATCCTTTGTTGGTAATGACAGCTTGAAGACGCCTCCTGTATGGAAAAACTAGTCGCATGCTTTGCTCAGATGTGATTTTGGCCCATTCTTCCACACAGTCTTCCAATCTTGAAGTTTCTGTGGGCCTCTTCTATGAACTCTGATCTTTAGTTCTTTCCATAGATTTTCTATTGGATTCAAGTCAGGTGATTGGCTGGGCCATTCTAGCAGCTTTATTTTCTTTTGTTAAAACCAATTGAGAGTTTCCTTGGCTTTGTGTTTGGGATCATTGTCTTGCTGAAATGTCCACTCTTGTTTCATCTTCATCATCCTGGTAGATGGCAGCAGATTTGTATCAAGAATGTCTTGGTAAATTTTTCCATTCATCCTTCCTTCAATGAAATTAGATTTGCCAGTACCGTTTGCTGAAAAACAGCCCCATACCATGATGTTCCTACCTCCAAGCTTCACTGTTTGTATGGTGTTTTTGGGGTAATGTGCAGTGCCCCTTTGACCTCCAAACATGGTGTGTATTATGGCATCCAAAGAGTTCAATTTTGGTCTCAGCTGACTAGACTATATTCTCCCAGTATTTCACAGGCTTGTCTAAATGTTGTGCAGCCAACTGTAAACTAGCTTTAACATGCTGTTTTTACTTCAGCAATGGAGTCTTGCATAATGAGCGGCATACAGGCCATGGCGGTTGAGTACATTACTTATGGTTTTCTTTTAAAAAATAATTGTACCTGCTAGTTCCAGGTCTTTCTGAAGCCCTCCAAAAGTAGTCCTTGGCTCTTGGACAACTCTTCTGATAATTCTTTTCACTCCTCTGTCAAAAATCTTGTGAGGAGCACCTGGATGGGGCTGGTTTATGATGAAATTATGTTCTTTCCACCTCTGGATTATGGCCCCAACAGTGCTCACTGGAGCATTCAGAAGTTTAGAAATCCTAATCCTTAAAGTTTAGAAATCATATCTGCTCCTCCATCTATCCACCAATGGATCCAGATGGTGAACCAGATACTACCTTAAGAAAGAAAAAATTTGTACATAGGGAATGTCCCAGTAAGTACGGCAAGGTGTGGGATGTCTGGTGCTCCTCCGATCTCACTGCTACTCATATGTAAGGGAAGAGTTATTTGTTATTGCTTTCTGTGTTCATAAAAGATTATTTCTATGCACTAGTTGTAGCATTGCTAAACATTCAGACTGGTTGTATAGGGTCAAGGAGGGATTTGTCACTGATCTTTGATAAGACTGGAAGCTTAACTATATATGAATGTAACTCTGTAACTACTACATATATGTGTACAAGATTTTATACCTTTTATATGTTATGCTCATGTTGAGCATGATGGAAGTTGTACCGATTTGTCTTTCTACATTTTTGTCATTAAAAAGAATAAAAAGAAAAAAAGAGTTTAGAAATCCTGTAACCAATGCCATAAGTATGTTTTGCAACATTAAGGTTGCAAAGGTCTTGAGAGAGCTCTTTGCTTTTACCCATCATGAGATGTTTCTTGTGTGACACCTTGGTAATGACACACCTTTTTATAGGCCATCAGTTGAGACTGAACCAGCTGATATTAATTTGCACTGACAATGGGCAGGATTGCTTTATAGATTTCAGGTGGTGTCTTGGCTTTCTCTGCCTTTTTGCACCTCCCTTTCTGCATGTGTTCAATACTTTTTCCCTGTGCCATTCCATTTTATTACACATAACTTAATTTCTGAACTTTTTTGTTTGGGTTTCTATGTATGGATTGCATGGGTTATTACCGACATGTGGTAAAAATTTCACATCAACAGCACTTTTATAAATATATTTACCTAGAAAAATGGTGACGTGCTCAATACTTATTTTACCTGCCGTGTGTGTGTGTGTGTGTGTGTGTATATATATATATATATATATATATATATTATATTTATTATTGATCAAGCAATGTGTTATTGACATAAAGGTGATTTTACGTGGCATGATAAATCACACATATATATGATTGTAGCGACTTGATGGTAGATAAATTGTTGTTTATTGCATCGTTACTGAAGGGTTAATGATGTTTTTATGCTGTATATAGTTTTCTGTTTTTAATCTAACTATGTATGAATCATCATCATGAGATTGTGTTTACACTAACATGCTTAAGCAGCAGAGATGGTTTATTGTGAGAACATCTTGACTTGTAAACATTGCTGGAATGCATTGTATGACTTTAACTCTTGTTTAGACCAGTTTCAAATGATCTACCTCCTTCTGTTTTAACTGTATATAAGCTTGGGATTTTTCTTGAATAAACCGAACATGTTTTGACCTCATCTTGTCTGTGGTGTCATTGTGTGTTCCCAGAGCTCCGTTCAGGAGTTCCTCAGCCGTCCGGTTCTGAAAGTCCCCAACAGTTACGTAGTCCATACCTTCACTGATAATTTTATTGTGTTAAAAAATATCTACATAGAGTTAAACTGACTCAGGAAAATATTCAAGCTAGTTTGGTTTATATTTACTAATTTATTTTATGCTACTTAGAACACCAGAAGCTTAAAGGCACTGTCATATCTTGATTAAGTAAATAATTGGTATTGCCATCTTGTTTAAACATTTAAACTTCATGACAAATTATAAAAGGCATTGTACACATTTAATTTTTTTGTTATTGTTGCTTTAACTAGGTAATAGTGTACTTTTTCCCTGTGCTGTTTGTTTACCTTACCATGTAATGATGGGGTCACATGTTGTGACTGCAATTTGTACTGTCATGGCTGCTCGATTCCCCTATATCCATGTATTCATTCACTTAGCTTGCCCTTATTCGTTAAAGGGACAGATAACTTCTTGCTTTGGGTGACACAGCGTCCAATCATTGCCTCACCATTTCTCTGTGAGTGCTAAAGTGATGAAACACATATTTTCCCTTCATTGCTCTGCATGCTTGTGAATGTGTCTGACCTAATTATTGTGTTGCTCTCACCTGCACTAGCGCTAGGCTAAGAGATCCAGAGAATGTTGGGTATATTGGTTCTAACACTACAGAGTGCCATGTGGTATGTCTCATGATTGAACACAAACAGAAACTTATGACACAGGAATGTGAAGATTTACTCTACTTTAGGCTTCGTGTATGGGTCAACAAATGACACCTTGAAACTATATATGATCAAAGTATATATGATGCAGGTGAAAACACAAGATGTACATAGGAAAGTTTATAATGTCTTTAAATGTCACTTGTTCTGATGACAACTAGAAATGCATTTCCCTCACTTTAGAGAGATTTTCTCTCACTTTCTTTTGTATCTACACAACAAGAACTGAAGGTAGGTCTCCCCAATGGGACACAGTGGAAACATTTTACAAAAACCTTGAGTTTTCACTATTGCTTACACCATCCAAAATAAAAATAAACTTTTTGTATTTAGTTATACTTTAATGCTGCTAGGGGAAAATGTAATGAATTGACTCAATATGTGCAGCATCTGTTACTTCAGTTTTTTGAGTCAAAGGGTTAATGACTGCTAAGTGTTTCAAGCTAAAGCTCAGTAGTTGCAATCCAGTGTATTCATTTTTTCATCATTATCCTTTTTCTATTTACTTTTAATCCTTCATTTATAATCAACTAAGCATGAACACAAAAAGGGAAGTTTCATATACAATCGTTGTCATCAAACATAAATTTGAAAGGGAACAGAGACTTTTTTTCATTTTATTAGCATTTTGATACAATGACAATAGAGCGGTTATGAAAAACGTTCAGGCAGACTAGCAATAGAATAAAGGGTCTTTATAAATCATGTTGGGAAGCAGTGCATACAGCTTCATACAAACCCTTTGGGATGCTGATGAAACCTTTTCCAATATGTGGAAAATAAAAAGGAGGAGGATGTGATAGAGAAAGAAAAGACGGGAAGATGAGGAGGGGACAGCCTCTGGGTGGGAAACAGAAGCATAGATTTTGAATCATGTGCTGCTGAATGTAATTTAACAAAAAGACATTGGAATCTGCTTTCCATTACTTATACACTGTGGGGTAGATTTACTAAAACTGGTGCACACAGAATCTGGTGAAGTTATGCATCATAACCAATCAACCTCTAACTTCAGCGTGTTAAATTAAGCTTAGACAATAAAACCTAGAATCTGATTGGTTACTATGCACAGCTGCACCAGATTCTGTGTGCACCAGTTTTAGTAAATCTCCCCTGTGCATTTAAGAGCCTACTGCAGAATTAGCAGTGGATACTGAAGAGAAAATTAAGAAGGATCAGAGTTCTTATGAATTAATTGAGCCAATTATTGTTTAACTTAGAGAAAATGTGTAATGCTTTAATAGGTATGTATCCTTTTTTAGTTTTCAATAATTATATTTATGTGCTTTTGGTGAAAACATGATTATTTTCTGTATTACCTTTCTGTTTTGTGGAAAATGTCCTCAAAGCTGTTATGTGTACCCACTTTTCTGAGACAGGTTTACAGTGACTAAAGAGCTTTATTAGTGTATTAGAGGAAGATAGCAGTTAGGAGCTTTTATGCCTTGTATATTATATACATTGTTTACAACCATATGTGTTAAAGTTCTTTACATTTACCATCAGTAGGACTGCAGTACTATTACCCACTTTATACATCATAGATGTTAATAAAACTTACTCAAGAGACCTTTTGGCTACGTTTTATCAGTGCAATCTAGCAAATACAGGAAAAGCAGACATCAACATAAATACCTAGTATCTACAAAGGCCATAATTTTTACTGAGCATGTATTTTAATATTCTTTTGTAAATATTTTTCAAAGTGTGTGGGCAAAAATCATAAAGCTCATAAGAGCTCATGAGCCACTTTGAAGCCCATAGTTTAAATACTGGTGTTCCCAACTAGAAACGGGGTGGGGAGCTTTCTTGACTATGCACAGCTCTGAAAACCATTTATCTCTACTCCCAATTTTGTGTCATAGTCACTTAAAGCATATCTAAATCCAAAAACAATAATGTGATATATTCTGAGATGTAGTGGCTGCATTATTTTTCTTTTTGCAAGCTTTTTTCAAGCCGTGCACTACAACGCATTACATGGAATTAGAAACTGGAGATCTTAGCAGCCCAAGAAATACATAAATGAAGGTAGAATTTCCCATCTTAAAAAATGTCTATCCTAACACTATTTTTGTAAAAACAAATATAGCAGTACTTCCTAGGGAGCAACTGGATTGTTTGGGTTCATCCACCCTGCACCACAGATGAACTGCCCTGTATCTGGACAGTGATGCTGACACACCTGACAACAGTTTAAATGGGCATTATTTAAAAGTAAAGTTATGTGGAAGAAAGAATGTTAAACAACAAATAGCAAAAACACATTTTCAAACACCGTTCTATGTGTGGCACAATGAACAAACTATCTATCTCACAGCCTCCTGAAAGTTTAACAATCCTAGGCACACTAGGCCAAGGTTAGGATTGATACTGACACATACACAGAGGCATTTACTTTCAGCACAGTAGAGCAGTGAAAATGCTTGCAGCAATAATGGTACAGCCTACATAAACCTGTAAGTCACTCTCTAGCCACTGGTCAGTGGAACATGAACTCAGTTCTGCAAGTGCTGTAGCCCTTTCCTTGCGTTGTAATGCTCTCACTCTGGGTCTGTGCAGCCTCACAGTCTTTAGTCCTCTCAATGGAATGCCAGTGAGTAAATATCTCAGCTATACACCTGCAGACTCCCCCTATTATACCCGTTCTTCTTGATCTCTCTTCCCTGTGTGACCAGTAAAAGGGGTTAGGCACATGCGTTGTGGCGAACAATTGAAATCCTTCTATGCTCATTGCCAGGGACAGACATAGCCCAGGCTGTAGTGACAGCCAGTGAAAGTCCTTCCTTTTACATCCTGTCCCCCTGCGCTGTCTGTCAATCAGAGAGGGAGAGAAATGACCAGCGTGGCTGGAGGAAGGATGCTCTGATAGGTGGCTCAAAGGGTGCTACACCAATTAATACATATTTAGTTTAGGAGGAGGAACTGCATGTTGTTATATTTATATTGTTTCACCTGTGGGTTAGTGCCAGCTCATGGCCAGAGGCCAAACTACCTCACTGGGTTTCCACATACAGAAGGATAACTTCCTTTGCACATGTCCGTTATACCTGTTCGGACACCTATTACAGAGACATTTTGAGAGATACAGCATTGAACGCTGAGTTTCTCCACCAGCTCTTCTAACACTGTACACTACACTTCATTGTGCCCAGCCTGAAGGCAAAGAATGGAGCCACTGCACTTACTTTGCAAGGCCTTGCACATTCCACAGTGGGCCCTAGGACAGAGGCCCAGCTGTTTGGTGGTGTACACCATGTACCTAGCCACCCCTACCTACGGAAATTCCATCACAGGTTAACACTGCTCCCCAAAATTGATGCTCCTCCTTCTTATCACTCCCTACCTAAAAATCTCAAGGGTTAACTTGTAATTGCACACTTTGTTCCCCAGTTCATCAATACACTGTAAAAGCACACTCTTGTTCACTCCTCAGAAGTAAATCGGACAGATATCTTCTCTTAACTAATAGCTTTTACTGTAGTAACTTAGTTGTAGTTACAGTTCAGCAGCAGTTTCCATAGCAATACAATTGCTGCAATGTGATAATCACCATATTTCCATTTTCTCATTATAAATGCTTTACTGGGCTGTGGGTTTCCTGTGGTGTCCATACCTTTTAGATAAGCTTGTTTCCATAACATGGTCACATTACAGTCCATAGGGGGTTATTTACGAAATCCACTTTGCACTACAAGTGCAAAGTGCACTTGAAATTGCACTGAAAGTGCACTTGGAAGTGCAGTCACTGTAGATCAGAGGGGGACATAAAAGGAAAATTAAAAATGGCATTTTAGCTTGCACAAGATTGGATGATAAAATCAGCAGAGCTTCCCTCATTTCAGTTCTACTGTTTAGATTTACAGCGACTGCACTTCCAAGTGCACTTTCAGTGCAATTTCAAGTGCACTTTGCACTTGTAGTTTGCACTTGTAGTACAAAGTGGATTTCCCTTTCGTAAATAACCCCCATAGTCCCATACCAGGATCCTGTTCTGGAGTAGCCCCTAACATGGTATGACAATCACATTTTACATGTTCTCACTGGTCACTTCCCATGACTGTCTGACCACAAAGCCTAACCTCCTCCTGCATTTATCACTTTCCAGAAAGACAGGAAATGACGCAGGGGAAGACACACCGCAGCACACACTGTCAACCCCTGAGACACAAAACTTTAACCTTTTGTGGTACAAAGCAAAATTAAAATGGATCTCCACCCAAAAGGGAAGCTCCACTTGTCTGCCCCCGCCCCCCTCTGCTGCCACATTTGGCACCTTTCGGGGGGGGAGCACATACCTGGTTCTGACAGCTACCCGCTCCCACTTCCGGGTGAGTTAGTTTTGCAAACTCAATTGGAAGCTCACCCCCCCTCCTCCTTCCCCTGCTGCCGGGCCATTCACAAAGCGCAATGCGCTTCACACATGCGCAGGAAGCAGATGCGAAGCTGCAGGGCTTCTTTGCTGGTTTCCCATAGCCAAGATGGTGGCGACAGCACCCTAGAGCTGACTGAAATTGGCTCGGGTGAGGACACTGTTGGATTCATGGACAGGTAAGTGTCCTAATATTAAAAGTCAGCAGCTACAGTATCTGTAGCTGCTGACTTTTATTTTTTCTGAAAGAGCCTGGAGCTCTGCTTTGACATTCACCTGCCTACAAGCTAACTATACATGTTACCCATATGACTGGTCAAAATTCTTTGGATCTACCATCATCTAGAGCAAGGGCTTGCCTGCACAAATACAAAATGATGGGAAGATTTAGGTAGGCTCTCCTATTACGCTGTTTTGATAAATCTAAGAGATTTAGACAATTCAAAGATTGCACAGTCACTTTGTTACAGCTGAAGTAAATACATTGTTTTGCAGTTGTATATTTCTTGATTAAGTAATTATTTTATTTTAGCAACAAAATAGATGTTTTTATGCAATCTACAACCAAAGAAATGTAACAAAAATCCTTATAAAGCAAATGAAAAGAAAAATACTGACATAATTGCGGCGCAATTTTAAAAAGGAGTCGGTGACTTCTTTGAATGTGTTTCTTGGAAGTAAGCAGCCCATTCAAATGATGGATGTTCATCATGAAACATTTCCATTGTATATTTACTTTGTATTCCCATCCTTCCTACCAATGGTACATAAACTGAAAAAACTTACAGCATGCCAAAATTTGTGAATAACAGACTATAATACGGGAGTCAAAATTACTAAAAAATATAAACTGTATTCTGTAGACAACACACAGTGAAACTATTTTTAAAAGACTGGTCTTTGTGATGGAAACTAAAATCCCAGTTGGAATATGTTCCAGGCTTGGCATGTAATTGTTATCATTACAACCTGCACACAGAAAACAGAAAATCATCTATACAGGTGTCCACATTGATACAGCCAAGAAGCTCAATGGAAACCATTAATTACACTAATGGAGCACAGCACTGCAAAATATGCTGGCATTTCATAAAGATAATGAGAAAATGTCAGTGAATACTGCAAACCTCCTCTAACTGAAATCAGGAAAAATAAGCCGTTTGCTCATCTGTAAAAGTGTTAACCAACTAGTTGTATTACCTTAACCAGGCTGTCTTTAATGCAGGGCAAAAGGGGCAGCTGTCCTGGGCCCTATCATCACTGTGGGGCCCAAAGCAGCTGCCACTTAAGCCCTGCGCTGCCCGCAGTTTTCCCGGAGTAGCGGGTGCAGCCGACCCCTCTCTCCCAAGTGGCGGCCACATTATAACAGGAAAGTGAACAGCTGCGGGCTTCATGTGCTTGATCCCGCTCGTCCCGCTTCTCCCTCTGTCAGGAGCTGCGGACCGGAGTGACAGGGAATGACAGAGCTGCTCTCCGTGTTCCTCCCGCCCCACCCCCGCCTGATAGATCTGTGTAACCCACCTAAGTGAAGTGTTGTGGCTGTGTGCTACGGGTCTGATAGGCAGAGACTGCACTGTATTGCACCGCCGTGTCATCAGGAGAGAAGGGGTATCGCATGTGCAGAGAATTGGGGGTACAGAGGTGGACATGGGGGGTACAGAGGTGGATGGAAGGATACAGTAGTGAACTTGGATGGGGGGTACAGAGGTGGACAGGGGATACAGAAGTGAACATGGACGGGGTACAGAGGTGGACATGGGGGGTACAGAGGTGGACGGAGGGATACAGTAGTGAACGTGGATGGGGGGTACAGAGGTGGAGGGGGGTACAGAGGTGGACATGGGGGGGTACAGAGGTGGACGGATGGATACAGTAGTGAATGTTGATGGGGGGGTACAGAGGTGGAAATGGGGGGTACAGAGGTGGATGGAAGGATACAGAGGTGAACATGGATGGGGGGAGTACAGAGGTGGGCGGGGGTACAGGGGTGGATGGGGGGGTACAGAGGTGGACGGGGGTACAGAGTTGGATAGGGGATACAGAGGCGGACAGGGGGGTACAGAGGTGGATGGAAGGATACAGAGGTGAACATGGATGGGGGGAGTACAGAGGTGGGTGGGGGTACAGGGGTGGATGGGGGGGTACAGAGGTGGACGGGGGGTACAGAGTTGGATAGGGGATACAGAGGCGGACAGGGGGGTACAGAGGCGGATGGAAGGATACAGAGGCGAACATGGATGGGGGGTATAGAGTTGGACAGGGATACAGAGGTGAATGTAGATGAGGGGTACAGGTAGACATGGGGGGTACAGAGGTGGATGGATGGATACAGAGGTGAACGTGGATGGGGGGTACAGAGGTGGACGGGGGGTACAAAGGTGGACAGGGGATACAGAGGTGAATGTAGATGGGGGTAAAGAGGTGGATAGGGGATACAGAGGTGAATGTGGATGGGGGGTACAGAGGTGGATGGAGGGGTACAGAGGTGGATGGGGGGGTACAGAGGTGAACATGGATGGGGGTACAGAGGTGAACGTGGATGGGAGGTACAGAGGTAGACCGGGGTTACAGAGGTGATTACAGAGGTGAATGTGGATGGGGGTACAGAGGTGAATGGAGGGGTACAGAGGTGGGGGGGGAACGGAGGTGAACGTGGATGGGGGGTACAGAGGTGAACATGGATGGGGGTACAGATGTGAACGTGGATGGGGGTACAGAGATGGACGGAAGGATACAGAGGTGAACGTGGATGGGGGTACAGAGGTGGAGGGGGGCTGGCAGAGGTGGACAGGGGATACAGAGACGAATGGGGGGTACAGATGTGAACGTGGATGGGGGGTACAGAAATGGACGAAAGGATACAGAGGTAAACATGGATGGGGGGTACAGAGGTGGAGGGAGGGCTGGCAGAGGTGGACAGGGGATACAGAGGTGAATGGGGGGGTACAGAGGTGAGCTGTGGACAGGGAATACAGTGGTGAACGGTGGATAGGGGGGTACAGAGGTGAACTGTGGATGGAGGGGGGTACAGAGGTGAAATGTGGATGGAGGGGGGTACAGAGGTGAACTGTGGATGCAGGGGGGGTACAGAGGTGACTTGTGGATGGAGGGGGGTACAGAGGTGAACTGTGGATGAGGGTGCAGAGATGACCAATAGATATGCAAGTACTGCCCCTTGTGCTTTTTTCTGTGCCCTGTATAATACAAACACCTCACAGTACACACTCTCAATCCCTGTGTGTCATCCTGGACTCCCCTATCCCCCCCAATCATACTGGACTTCCCCTTATCCCCTCATCTTCCTGAACACCCCTATCTCCCCCATCATCCTTGACTCCCCTATCCCCCCCCATCATCCTGGACTCCCCTATCCCCCCCATCATCCTGGACTCCCCTACCCCCCATGATCCTGGAATCCCCTCCCCCCATCATCCTGGACTCCCCTATCCCCCTATCATCTTGGACTCCCCTATCCCCCCCATCATCCTGGACTCTCCTATCCCCCCATCATCTTGGGCTCCCCTATTCCCCATCATCCTGTACTCCCCTATCTCTCCCCCCACCCATCATCCTGGACTTCCCTATCTCTCCCCCCCACCCATCTTCCTGGACTCCCCTATTCCCCCCATCATCCTGGACTCCCCTATCCCCCCATCATCCTGGACTCCCCTCCCCTCCTATCATCCTGGACTCCCCTATTCCCCCTATCATCCTGGACTCCCCTATCTTTCCCCCCATCATCCTGAACTCCCCTATCCCCCCCATCATCCTGGACTCCCCTATCTCTCCCCCCCACCCATCATCCTGGACTCCCCTATCTCCCAACCATCATCCTGGACTTGCCTATCTCCCCCTCCATCATCCTGGACTCCCCTATCTCTCCCCCCCCACCCATCATCCTGGACTCCTCTATCTCTCCCCCCATCATTATTGTTACTATACATGATTTATATAGTTCCAACAGTTTGTGCAGTGCTTTACAACATGTCGGCAGACAGTACAGTTACAATACAATTCATTACATAAGTTTATGTCTGTGTTTGTTTTTTGGAATGTTGTGGTGGAGAGCAAATTTGCATGGGGGGGCAAGGGAAAATGTTTGCCCAGGGTCCAATCAATATTAAGGACGGCCCTGACCTTAACCATATTTCATTCTCAGAATTTATCTTGTCTAAACATAGCCACATATGATGCAATCTATTTAAATAATCTATGTTTGATATATGTAGTGAAAGGGCCTTATTAACTATAAATTATGTAGGTAGGCATGACCATTTTTAAGTTGTTATGTCTAACAGAATGAAGTTTGTAGAATCATGCTGTAACATGTATTACTATCGTAAAGAAGGTATTTGTCTGCATCACAAACTAAGCTCTATGAGATACTAATCACCTTTTTGGCTGCCTACAAAGAGCCACTGGCAATGCCTAGTTTTACTGTAACTCTAAATCTAATCTCTAAAACCTTATATAAACTTAAATATGTTATCGTAATATCAAAAATTGTTTTAATTCTGCAGCTTTCACTTAACTACTGCATGGTTATCCTGCAATGAAGATCCTTGTTTAAGCCATTACACTAAATTTCAAAATGTGCACTGCACTACTCAACAGATTAGGAAAAGCTGAAAACACTACAATCAGACAAATTAAGTGTAATGGTTTATTCCCGTAAGCCATTACATTGATAACAACCTTCTTGACCCTATTCAGTCTAGTTAGTAGAGTACAGCACTCCACAGAAACTGCCCCCTAAAGCTCACTAACAACCTACTATCTTCCAAAACCAATGGTAACTACTCCATACTCTTATGCCGCGTACACACAAGCGGACTTTACGGCAGATTTTGCCCGGCGGACTTTTCTACGTACTTTACGACGGACTTTCTGAATGAACGGACTTGCCTACACACAATCCACCAAAGTCCGTCGAATTCGTAGGTGATGACGTACGACCGGACTAAAACAAGGAAGTTCATAGCCAGTAGCCAATAGCTGCCCTAGCGTGGCTTTTTGTCCGTCGAACTAGCATGCAGACGGCGGACTTTTCGACCGGACTCGATTTCAACGGATTAATTTAAAACATGTTTCAAATCTAAGTCCGTCCAACTTTTGAGAAAACAAAGTCCGCTGGAGCCCACACACGATCGAATTGTCCGAACAAATCCAGTCCGCCGGGCAAAGTCTGCCGTAAAGTCCGCTCATGTGTACGCGGCATTAGGCTTCATGTACACTGGCCTACATTTCCCACGACCACGGGAAAATGCAAAATGCGGCAAAAAAGCGTTTTGCATTTTCCCACAGCTGGAGGTCAAAACATTCATAGAGGGAGGTTGAAGCTAAACCCAGCAGCTCCTAAACTTTGCTAAATGCCTATGTGTACATTGACACATAGTGTCATGTACCTTACAGTGGAGCCCGAAATGATGAGGGTGGCCTCTTGCACAGTTCCGGTCCAAGCACCCCTGGTGGTGGGTACAGGGAGTGCGAGGGCAATGAAAGGGTGCAGGTGCCTGCAGGCAGGAGGCTGGAACTTGGAGATATAGGAACAGCTTCAACCTCCCTCTATGAATGTTTTGACCTCCAGCTGTGGGAAAATGCAAAACGCTTTTTTGCCGCATTTTGCATTTTCCCGTGGTCGTAGGAAATGTAGGCCAGTGTACATGAAGCCTAATGCCGCGTACACACGAGCGGACTTTACGGCAGACTTTGCCCGGCGGACTGGATTTGGTCGGACAATTCGATCGTGTGTGGGCTCCAGTGGACTTTGTTTTCTCAAAAGTTGGACGGACTTAGATTTGAAACATGTTTTAAACGTCAAGTGCGTGACCGATATGTGAATTATTTTATGGTCGGGGGGCCATTGCTATTCAACAAGAGCTATAATTAAAAAAAAAAAAATAAAGAAAATAAATTTTGGCTAAAATATCTTGTTTTTCTTCTTGTTTGCATTTAGTTTTGTCTGTCTCCTAGTGCACTTGTAGTAGTGGCAAGTGCATTTACCTTTAGTTAATAAGGCCCTTTGTCACTTTAACCACACCAAAATTAGCAAAACATCTTATTGATAAATAATCAGCCACACACATTGTAGTAGTAAAAACATTTTACTGTGTTCACATTGAAAGGTGCATTTTTTGGAACCTTTTTATTAATAATTTTTTTTTGTTTAAAAACATAATATTTTTTTGAAGGTTATTAACCTCCCTGGCGGTATGATTATTTCGGATTTTAGGTGCTGAAAGCGGTACCATTATTTTGCATGGAAATCTGGCGTTTTATATTGTAGGTCTGTAATTCTTAACAATAACACACTTAAATCTGTCCAAACAAGAGTCTAGTAGATATCCCGGGTATGATAAAGTTTGAAACACAAAAACATAAATTATAATATAATAAATAAAAATAAATAATTAAAAAAAATAAAAATAAATAGTAATAAAATAAATTTCCCCACGATTCACTATCGCTCAATTCTGCAAGTGTTCTAATTTACTATCGCTGTTTTCTAGCTGGTCTAAAGCCATTTTTGACGTAAAGGGACACTTTTTGGTTGCTATGGACAATCTCCAGTTTCCAGGCAGAAAGAACAGTATATATCATATAAAACTGCATGCAGGGCATTGGCCAAAGCACTGGGGACAAAAGGGATGTGAAATCATTTCATACAGTACTGTAATCTGTAAGATTACAGTACTGTATGTGTTATGATTTTGACATTTTTTTGAATTTGCCGCCAGGCTCCGTCCCCGTGCGTCGCGACGCTCGCAGGGAACGGAGCCTGGCACAGAGAGGCTTCGGGCAGAGGACACAGCCCACGGACACTGCGGGGGACATCGCAGGATCCCGGGGACAAGGTAAGTAATGCCACACCAGGATCCTGCGATGTAATCCCGAGTGTGGCTCGGGGTTACCGCTAATGGTCCTGATTTTTAACCCCGAGCCACACTCGGGAAAACCGCCAGGGAGGCTACAGGCATATTTAAACAAAAATAGACCTTGTTTACAAAATTACAATTAACAACAGTGTTTTTAAAAACATACAAAAAAAGAAAAGAACTTACAAAGTTCAACATGTTAATAACGGTGCTGGTGATGTTACCCTTGTAAATCCTAAATTTTTCAGATGCTCAAAATTGTGTATTAAAAAAGGGTCAAGTCAACATGTGCTATCTCCCATAATGGGGGAGCAATGTACATGTTTTGTGTGTGCAATCCCTTTGTTCCTCTCACCACAAAAAATTTTGAGGATGAAGAGGTTGCAAACACAAAACAAGTACATTGATATCCCCTGATGGAAGATAGCACATGATGACACACCGTGTGCATCATCAAAAATATTGTTTTTAAGGAAAAAACTACAAAATTGGAAGAAGAAACAAACTTGACAAAGAAGAACATGATTGATGTTTTTAGGCGAAATGTTCTTATATTCTGCCCAAAACATCAATCATGTTCTTCATTTCCTGTTGCATGGAGTCCAGGCGAATTTTCATGCTGTCAATTTGGTCACGCATTAGATCAATTTGGCCATTCCACAACATTATCTGGCCAATAAGTCTTTGGGCACTGTCTGTGCTGAATGGCTCTGCCGCTTGGCCTTCCACAACCAGAAGCTCACCTAAAATGTGTGTAAAAAAAAAATGGGTTAAAATATGAACGCCTAAATACATTACCTTAAGCTGGGGTGTCAGTCACTCACTTGGTGGGGTTGAAAGCTTGCACACTTCCTCCACCTCTCCTTCCTCCAGCTCGTCGGGTGGGCATGGTCTTGGGCTGGGGCTTGGGGTATCTTCAGCCTCAGGCTGGTGACTTGGGGGGGTCCTGGGATCCTTGGACTGTTGTCTTAGTCTTTTCTCCCCTATGATAATTCAACAAAAGGTATAGTTAAAACACAGTGATATTTTATATTTTTCTAATTAATAAGAAACGTTGGTTATGAGTTGTGGACAATTGCCTTTTTTTTGTCCTCAAAAATTTAGAAGACAGGATGAACATTCCCTCTGAACAACAATTCTAAACAATACATATTTTCATGCAAGTTTCACAGATGCAGACACCTCAATGATCTCCTATGTGTATTACCCCTCAAAAATTTAGTTATGGTCACATAGTACACTAGTGCTCGTGAGTCCAGATGTGGAACCAGCTGCTGTGTCCTGTCCTTACATTACACTGAATCATTTTTGAAGAAGCATTCTATTTTCAAACACATCTACACCACATCAACAAATTTGGGGAAAACAACAAAGTATCAAGACCTAAATGTATGTCCAACCTTGTACTATCGTATTTGGCGAAAAAATAATGTCATTTTCTTTAGTATAATATGTATTTTACAAAGAACGGTCTTTACGAACGATGCTGTGTAAATGAAAAAAATATGGATCAGCATGCAAGTTAAGTATCTCAATAGGAAAACACAAGTACTTACTTTTTTTAAGCAGCTTCTTTATTCGCCAATATTGTTCTGGCTCCCTACTTTTGATGTCCGACCACCGCTTGACCACCTCAGTTGTTCTTTAGAACGTTTAGTGCCAAATTTAGCTTCTAGAGCGGTGACAACTGAGGACATTATTTTGTCCTTACGCATATTCGGTCGTGTGTACGGTCCTTTATTCCCATCGTAGTCCTCCCTTCTCAATATGGACACCATTTCCACCATCTCCTCAAAAGCCATGTTGGTGGCCTTATATCTCCTCTGGGATGTGGTTGGTTGTGGCTCCGGGCTTTCCTCCGCGCTACTTCCAGTAAATAAAAAAGAAACAAGATTTCCGCGCTCACAGACCAAAGGCTTGCAGCCTCCCCTTACTCACCCCCCACAGGGATGAGGTAAGCAAGAAAAGTAATATATGAATAGGGGCAGGTGGCGCTACCTAAATTGGATACGTAAAGTTAAGTGTTAGCTGAAAAGCTATATATACTGTGTACTCTCCTAAAAGTGGGCTAAACAGTGCATTTGTTCAGAAAAAACATATTTAAAAAGTGTATATGTGCCCAATGGGATTAGTATCCCGTACCTAAGGGTGCAGACAAATATATACAGGTATAGCAAAAAAAATATATATATATATGTAAAACAGGTATGCCAGAAAATTCATCAGTGGTGGTGACACCAAGTGTAAATACTAAGTGTAGCAGTAACACAGCCCCCCTACTGATGTAAGGGGTTACCATAGACCAAATCGTCCTTCCGACTGTTATACTGGCTGGAGATGAGTCTATATTCAGTCCACAGCCAGTGCCATAAACTGGTTGAATATTCACACTATATCTCCACTGTGCACAATATGTTAAGCTGGTGAAGCAAACACAGCCCCCTTCTTCACCATAAAAACAACCAAGTGTAAATTGTGACAGCATATAAAAAAAACAAAAATGTGCCAAAGATATCACAAACGTGGCAAAAATTTAAAAAATACAAAAAAATTAATTAAATGATAAAAGTCAGTATTGTGAAAGTCCTAATTTGCAACCAATTCATTCAGGAGTTCCTGCGTAGAGTGACTTTAGTGATGGCAGCGATAAATATCCAGTGACTTAGGTGCTCCCCCTCAAGGGTCCCCACTCACCAGCTCCCCGCACCCCTGCAGGGGTAATAGGCCTTGACCAGTGGGAGAGAGGAGGAGGCCTTGCCCAGTGGGAGAGAGGAGGAGGCCTTTCCCAGTAGGAGAGAGGAGGAGGCTGTGGCTGGGCCCAGTAGAAGCCGCACGGAGTGTCAGGTGCCTCCCCTCCGCATTATCACCAAAAGGCCCAGAAGAATGACACAAACTGAGGAGGAATCCCTAGCCCTCATTCGTGAATCCAGCCAAATTCTCAGCATACCACCCAATGCAGAGGAGGCGTATGGGACATATATGGCCACCAGATTGCTGGAACTGGAAAAGGGGCAACGCCTCCTCTGTGAGGGTTTGATTTTTCAGGCCTATCAGAAGGGCTTGAGAGGGGAGCTTACTGCTACAACCTATCTAGCAGATGAAGCCACTCCTCCTCCTCCTCCTCCTCCTGCCCCAAGTACACCACCAGAGGCACAGCCTCCAAGGAAGGCTGCAGAGAAGCGTGGAGGGAAGGCTGCAGAGAAGCGTGCAGGAAAGGCTCCACGGAAGACTCGAAAGTGATTGCCTGGTTTCTGCCTGGTCTGACTGTGCTCCCTGTGCTCCCTAGTCGCAAGATACCAATTTTCATGTCCTAAAACTTGATGTGTGTCCTGGGGGATGAAAGGCTTCACAGATTCCAAAAGTGTCTCCAGTGTTGCCTTCCTAATTTTTTTGTTAACCAAAATAAATTGATTTTTTAGTTACCTTACATTATTGACTATGTGTTTTGATTCCAAAACAACATTTTGTTTGGGAGTAGGCAGGTACAGGTCAAAAAGACTATGGGGTTGGTTTAATAAAAGCAAATAGACTGTGCACTTTGCAGAGTGCAGTTGCCCTCTGCAAGTGCAATTGCTCCAGAGCTTAGGAAATGAGGTAAGGCTTGACTTTGCAAAGAGTACCCAATCCTGTGCAAGGAAAATTCAAAATAAAGCATTTTTGCTTGCACATGGATTGGATGATGGAAGTCAGCAGAGCTTCTGCTCATTTACTAAGCTCTGTAGCAACTGCTCTTGCAGAGGGCAACTGCACTTTGCAAAGTGCACAGTCTTTTTCCCTTTAGTAAATCAACCCCTATGTGTGTTTGTTCCAAAAGGCTAAATCATTTAGAAAATCAAGTGCAAAGTACTAGTGAAAAGTGCACTTTAGAAATTGCACTGCAAGTGGAAGTGCAGTCGCTGTAAATCTGAGGGGAAGAGCTGAAATGAGAGGAAGCTCTGCTGATTTTATCATACAATCATGTGCAAGAAAAAGGTTTTAATTTTTTTTGTGGTTCCTTGCATGTGCCCCTCGGATCCACAGCGAAGGCACTTCAAAATGCTCTTTCTGTGCAATTAATAAACCCCCCTATGTCTAATTAACAAGGGACACCAACCTCATTAAGGTTCATTAAAACAACACAAAATATTAAGGTTATTATGGTAACTTGAAACTACAAAAATAAAATAAAAAAAAAAACATTTTGTATAATTTAGCACACATTGTAAAATAGATAGTGTTTAAATCTAAAAAAAAAAAAAGATGAGTCCAAAATCTAATTTAATACTTTATTAATGGAGATCTGGCTTTTTAAAAATATCATATTAGTCATGGCATGAGGATAAATCATGAAGAAAGTACTTTGTGAGAACTCTGTGTGAATAAAAAGCACCAAAACAACTTCATTCCTCTCGCATTATAAAGAAACAAAAAAGCGCTGTATTAAAAGATCACAGAAGAGGAATGTGCTAGCTTCAATACCAAGGCTAGTTTTACCAGAGCGAGCGATTCTGTCTTGTAATTGCTTCAGAGCATGCGTCAGTTTGAGTTCGTCGGACTATCACACAGACGACCGGTTTGTCCGCTAGAAAGAAGAGTCCGTCGGATAAATTTAAAACATCTAAGTCCGTCCAACTTTTGAGCAAACAAAGTCCGCTGGAGCCCACACATGATCGAATTGTCCGACGAAATCCAGTACGCCGTACCAAGTATGCTGTAAAGTCTGATCGTGTGTACGCGGCATAATTCTGTATGTATTCATATCTCCACTCTAAAACGCCTGAAGTCAATATGTGTACAAGAGGTCACACAAGAAAAGGTGAATTTGTTGTGAAATAGCATAAGAAATTTACTGATTTGGGTTTTAGCGTGCTGAACAGAGTGCATAGACACATGTTAGCTGCCGCATTTATTTCAGGTCTTAAAGAGTCGATCCGAAAGGGTCTGAGTATAGAGTAATGGAGCTTGGGACGTTGTTATTAGTAGTTATTAGGTCCAGAATCCTCACAGAGCAGTAGAGAGTAGCTCCTCTCATGATGGCCTCTGACACACCCTATCTGCGCCCACCAGTACCAACTCCACGTGCCTGCTACAATTGCGGAAGACCCGGCCACTCCAGAAGGGAATACCGAAGCCCATGAAAATTCATCCACAGTCAACTAAGCCCCAACTGTGGTCCACATGAAAGCGCCCAGGGACATGACAGCCCACCTCGCCTACCACCTCGCCTACCTCTTCGGATCACATGGACCTTCTCCACAAGAATTCAGGCAAGTCTGCGTCACCTGTCAACTACACCTGGACTGTTATGCCACAAGGTGCCCAGAACTCCCCCTCCCAATTCGCCAAGGCAATGGCCCTCATTCTGGACTCCTGGATGAAGTTACACCCAGACATTGAGCTCCTTCAGTATGTAGATGACCTCCTGCTTGTGATTGCCTCAATCTTCTCTGAAAGCCTCCTCCATTACCTGGTTGAGCAAGGTTGCAAGGCCTTAAAGCAAAATATCCAGAGAGAAGGTGATTTTCCTAGGCCTCTGCATCTCCCAAGGCACCTGACATGTCACTGAAGAAAGAGTTGCTGCAATCAAGGACATCCCTTTGCCTCAAGGTCAAAAGCCCCTTCACGCCTTTCTAGGATTAATCTCCTACTGCCGTTCTTGGATCCCAGTTCAAGAAGCCTCCCTTTCGATGCAATCCCTTTATGATGCCCTGAAATCTGACCCTTTCCTGCTTTCACCAGAAGCTGTGGACAATTTTGAAACTCTGAAGGAGATCCTCTCAACAGCCCTTTGGGCCTCCCAGACTAAAAGACTTTCAAACTGTTTGTCTCAGAGAGTACCAGGTACAGCCCTGTCCCCAGCAAGACACCTCCTCAGACTCCAGTGTGCCTTGCTTCTCCCTGATAACATCACCGTCCTCCCATGTGATACCCTTAACCCATCCACTCTGCTTCCTCTTCTCGAGGGGGGAACCTCTTTGGAGAATAATCCTCATCTCACTGCTCATAACTGCTTCGAAGTGATGACAGCCCTTGAGAATCCTGACTTGACCATTTTTGTGGATGGTTCCAGGTATGCAGACAGTACTGGATGGTACCACACAGGATACGCAGTCACCACCGAAGATACAGTTCCTCAAGCTTCAGCATTACCCTCCTCCATATCTGCTCAGGAAGCAGAACTCCAGGCCCTAACTATGGCATGTAAATTGGCAGAAGGACATTTTGGGATCATCTGGAAAACCAGAGGGTTCCTGACAGCAGCAGGAACACCTGTAAAACACAGTGCAGCTATCAGGGATTTAATGGATGCCCTACTCCTACCAGCGCAAGTGGCTAGTGAATGCACCTATCCTGGATGATACTGTAGAAACCACTATGATTCTACAAAACTCTCCTGTAAACAGGACCCACCTCAAGGAGCAACAAGAGACAGCTGACAAAGAAGAAAAAGAAGTGTGGATGAATGAGTTGGCCAGACAGCCTACCCATTGCCTTATTCAGTGTTAGGTACACTCCAAGGGGAAACCATGGTCTGTCATCCTATGGGATATTGTTTGGTTCAGCCCTCAGTCTAGGTTGTTATATCCCACAACAGTTGCAGCTCCAATCTGATGTATTAACTGATTATGTGACTGTTTTATCTCGAGAATTAACCCGTATCCATTCGGAAGTGTTTTCTTCCATTCCAGATCCTAAGCTAGATACAGGAACGCACAAGCTGGTTCCTGGTGACTGATAAAGAAGTTTGTGAGAAAACATACTCTTGAACCCAGATATGATGATCCTTTCCAGGTACTCTTAACAACTGCCACATCAGTCAAGGTGGCCGGGAAGAACACATGGACACACGCCTCCCACTGCAAGAAAGCCCCTGTACCTGAGGAAGAGGCCGAGGGGACCAAATGTTTCTGCATATCCTTTTCATAGTAATCATTGCCTAGGCACAAGAGGTAGCCATCAAACAAAAAGATGGTATAACCCAGTTTGGTATAACTTATCCAATACACATTTTGCCACTTTTATATCCTCTTATGAACAGATAATTCAAGGTACTATCTACAAGATCTGGACCTGGGATGAAGCAGTAAGACCCATGACTATGTATGTATGCGTCGCTGACACCTATTGGGGTAACAACTGTGATTCCTGGGGAGCAGTGGGTTGGAACACTGGGGGTACAAACTGGGGGTACAAACCTGAGAACGCCCAAAATAGGAAAGACAAAAATGGGAAGTCACTCTTAGATAGAATGACAATCAACAAACACACAGATCAGCCTTACACCAAAGAGTTCAGGCTTACCATTGAGAATCCTAGACCAGAAGACAGTGGGACCTATGTTCTGGGCCTATGGTGGGGAAGTGGGTATTCCGGTTTTAGAAAGCCTTTCCAACTGAAAGATATGTTCAATAACCCAGAGTGGGGAGTTCCCTAATCTTCATCTAGCTCAAACCCCCATTTACAGACATTAAAGGACACGGTGGCCATAGCAGACCCTACCTTTGAGTATACCATGTCTGCAGAAACCGGGTTCTCAGATGTCAACTTGTGGCTCGAGTGGATGAGGTACAGTGCAGGGAAACACAATAAGACCAATTGCTATGTGTGTAGGGGGGCTAGACCACACTTAGGAATGATACCCCTAAACATACCCCCAGAACATGGGACGTGTTTCCTCAGTCTATTTACCTACACAACCACTGACCACTCCCTGGAAGGAATATCCCATAGTTACCAAGACCCCCAAGCCAGGTGAAGGTATCACCATATATCCTTGCAATTACACATGCTGTGGACAGTATCAGGGAGTGGGGAAACCTCTTAGGAATTCACTAAAGGTTACTGTGGATCTTATAGTGAGGTGTCTGCAGACCTAGTGCAGATCTAGTGCAAAATCAAGTCCAGGGAGACATGTACTGGATCTGCTGAGACATGAAAATTAGAAGCAGATTGACAGGACAGCGGACAGGAGAATGTGCATTAGCCAAGGCCATAATGCCTCTACATATTCTCTCGGAGAACCCAAGGCCAAATACAAACAACACACCCCGACCTAACAGGAGGCGTAAGAGTGCCCCAGCAGGAAGCTTTGACCCTCATGTATACACAGATGCCATAGGGGTCCCTAGAGGGGTCCCAGATGAGTCCAAAGCAAGAGACAGGTAGCAGCAGGATTTGAGTACCTGATCCCCATCATCACTGTAAACAAGAAAGTAGACTGGATAAATTACATCTACTACAACCAACAAAGGTTTGTTAAACACACCAGAGATGCACTCCGAGGTTTAGCCAAACAACTAGAAGCCGCTTCACATATGACCTTCCAAAACCGTATGACCTTAGACATGGTCCTAGCTGAAAAGGGGGGTGTGTGTAAGATGTTACCTGAAACGAGTACATGCCTGTACTTATATCCCAGATAACACAGGCCCAAATGGTAAAGTGACTTTAGCCATCCAGAAGCTTGAGGATTTGTCCAAAGAATTAAAGAAGAATTCAGGGCTCTCCAACCCCTGGGATCAGTACTTCACCTGGATAAAGGAGGGATGGCAGGGTATTTTAACACAGATCGGAATAGCCATTCTGATAATTCTAGTGACCTTAGCTGTCATGGCCTGCTGTGTTCTTCCCTACTTTAAGAAGTATGTAGAAAAAGCTGTTGACCAATCTACTCCCATGTTATGTGAACCAGGAAATATCAGACTTGCTGATGATTATGTGTTACGCTCCGTTATAGTCACATCCTCCCCAAGCTGTATCGAGGGGGGTAGTGAGTTAGTGAGTTAGTCACTGCTCTTCTCTATATACAGCTGAAAAGAGTTGCAGAGGAGAGGGCCAGGGTAGTGAGTAGGACTTTTTAGTATGAGGGACAGTTTGAAATAGACAGCTTCAAGGGGGGACTGTAAAGGATGTGATCATGGTGAACTGTCTATTCCAATACCTGCTTTATATACCTAACATATATGAACTCAGCTTCTATGCTTATTAAGCCTTAAGACATTTACAGATATTCTGCAAAGCTCAAAGCTTGCTTAGGAACTGGACTGACTGCAAAGAGTTCATCAAAAAGTTTGTGCCTGCTTCCCAGAATACATTCAAAATATAACAGCACAGTGGCGTAGCGTGGGTTGTCAGCACCCGGGGCAAGGCAAGTAATTTGCGCCCCCTAACCTGTGGGCTTTTAGCACCCAAGAATGGGGGCCCAGGTTCCTCCACTCACAGTCTGAGCCTCTGATTGGCCACCTGCAGCCTTTTATTAATGGTTAGATCTGAGATATCTCTTTGATTACAGTAGTCAAAGAGATATCTTCTCAGTATCAGCCAATAATAAAAGGCTGCGGGCAGCCAATCAGAGGTCTAGGTTGTAAATAACAAGGAGCACCTTATATACAGCAGAGCAGGCAGCCAATAGTAACCCAGATGTAAGGGTTGTGCATATTATTTAATGCTAGACATACTACAGGAGACAGTCAGAAACTGCAGGCATACTATAGGAGATGGTCAGAAACTGCAGACGTACTACAGGAGATGGTCAGAGACTGCAGACATACTACAGGAGATGGTCAGAGACTGCAGACATACTACAGGAGATGGTCAGAGACTGCAGACATACTACAGGAGATGGTCAGAGACTGCAGACATACTACAGGAGATGGTCAGAGACTGCAGACATACTACAGGAGATGGTCAGAGACTGCAGACATACTACAGGAGATGATAAGAGTCTTAATGGAGCATTGTTAAATACTACTTGTGCATTCTGCGCAGAGTGCAGAGTTCAGGAGTGCAGTATGTACAGAGTTCATGAGTGTACTGCGTACAGGGTACAAAGATCAGGAGTGTGCTATATACAAAGTGCAAAGATCAAGATTATGCTACGTACCAAAAATCAGGAGTACCCTATACACAGAGTGTAAAGTTTAGGAGAGCGCTAGGTACAGAGTTCAGAGTGCAATTCATACAGAGTGAAGAGCTCAGGAGTGTACTGGATACACCGTGCAGAATTCAGTAGTGAGCTACGTACAGGGTGCAAAGATTAGGAGTGTGCTAAATACAAAAAGAAAAGATTAAGATTCTACTACGCACTGAGTGCAAAGATCAGGACTGTCCTATGTACTGAGTGCAGGATTCAGGAGTGCACTACATACAGAGTGAAGAGTTCAAAAGTGCAAATAGTTCAGGAGAGCGCTACGCAGAGTGAGCAGAGTTCAGAAGTGCACTGCATAGAGAATGCACTGCAGAGTTCATGACTGTGCTACGTACAGATTGCAGGGCTCAGGAATGCATGTCTCACAGGACAGTAACTCCCCTTCCAGTACAGAGCTCTCCTCCCACCCACAAATCCTCTCTTCCCCACCTACAAAGTATCAGGAGAGGGGCTGCTACAGAAGTGCAGCTACAGCTTACAGTAGGAGTGCAATGTTGTTAGGTGGGGAGAGGGGGCATTAGTGCAATGAGGGGGTATAGGCAATGATATTGGTGCTAAGTTAATAGGGTATTGATGCTAAATGGGGGGGGCAATTTGCTAATTTCTAACTTGGGGGAGAGTTGGAACATTGGTGCTAAGTGGGGGGAAATTTGGGATAAGTGAAGAGAGAGGGGTTACTTGGGATAAGTGGAGGATATTGGGGATACATGGGAGGAGAGGAGAAACATTTGGGATAAGTGGCGGGACAGGAGGGACATTGGGGATAAGTGGGGGGAGAGGAGGGGCATTGGGGATAAGTGGGGGGAGAGGAGGGGCATTTCGAATAAGTAGGAGGGGAGGGGTGACATTTAGGATAAGTGAGGATAAGTGGGATAATGGGGATAATTGGGGGAACAGGAGGAACATTGGAGGGACAGGAGGGACATTGGGGGGGAATGGGAGGGACCATGAGGATAAGTGGGAGGACAGGAGGGACACTGAGGATAAGTGGGAGGACAGGAGGGACACTGAGGATAAGTGGGAGGAGGGGAGGGACATTGAGGATAAGTGGGGGGAAAGGAGGAACATTTGGAATAAGTGAGAGGAGGGGCATTGGGGATAAGTGGGGGACAGCAGGGACATTGGGGGACAGGAGAAACATTGGAGGGACATTGGGGGGGGCAGGAGGGACATTGGGGGACAGGAGGAACATTGGGGGACAGGAGGGACATTGAGGGGGGGGTGGGTGGGAGGGAGATTGAGGATAAGTGGGAGGACAGGAGGGACATTGGGGGAAATGAGGAACATTGGAGGGACAGGAGGGGCATTGGGGATAAGTGGGGGGACAGGAGGGACATTGGAGGAACAGGAGGGACATTGAGGATAAGTGGGGGGACAGGAGGGACATTGAGGATAAGTGGGGGTACTGGAGGGACATTGGGGGGACAGGAGGGACATTGGGGATAAGTGGGGGACAGGAGGGACATTGGGGGACAGGAGGAACATTGGGGGGGACGGGAAGGACATTGAGCATGAGTGGGAGGATAGGAGGGACATTGGGGGACAGGAGGAACGTGGGGGGGGGGGGGGCGGGAGGGACATTGAGGATAAGTGGAAGGACAGCAGGGACATTGGGGGACAGGAGGAACATGGGGGGCGGGAGGGAAATTGAGGATAAGTGGGAGGACAGGAGGAACATGGGGGGGGGGGGGGCGGACGGGAGGGACATTGGGGGGGGGACGGGAGGGACATTGAGGATAAGTGGGAGGACAGGGGGGACAGGAGGGACATCAGGGATAAGTGGGGGACAGGAGGAACATGGTGGGGGACAGGAGGGACATTGAGGATAAGTGGGAGGACAGGAGGGACATTGAGGATAAGTGGGGGGACAGGAGGGACATTGAGGATAAGTGGGGGGCAGGAGGGACATTGAGGATAAGTGGGAGGACAGGAGGGACATTGGGGGGGGACAGGAGGGACATTGAGGATAAGTGGGAGGACAGGAGGGACATGGGGGGGGGCAGGAGGGACATTAAGGATAAGTGGGGGACAGGAGGGACATTGGGGGACAGGAGGGACATTGGGGATAAGTGGGGGGCAGGAGGGACATTGGGGGACAAGAGGAATATTCAGGGGGGCGGGAGGGACATTGGGGATAAGTGGGGGGCAGGAGGGACATTGGGGGATGAAAGGAATATTCGGGGGGAGGGAAGGACATTGGGGATAAGTGGGGGCAGGAGGGACATTGGGGGACAAGAGGAATATTCGGGGGGGCGGGAGGGACATTGGGGATAAGTGGGGGCAGGGGGGGACATTGGGGGACAAGAGGAATATACAGGGGGGGGCAGGAGGGACATTGGGGGACAGGAGGGACATTGGGGATAGGTGGGGGGCAGGAGGGGCATTGGGGGACAAGAGGAATATTCGGGGGGGCAGGAGGGACATTGGGGGACAGGAGGGACATTGGGGATAAGTGGGGGGCAGGAGGGACATTGGGGACAGGAGGGACATTGAGGATAAGTGGGAGGACAGGAGGGACATTGAGGATAAGTGGGAGGACAGGAGGGACATTGAGGATAAGTGGGAGGACAGGAGGGACATTGGGGGGGCGGGCGGGAGATACATTTGAGATAAGTGGGGGAGAGGGTGATGCTCTGTGTATGTGAAGTGTACATCTGTTTCACATACCGCAGTTCACTTGGTCAGGAAGATCCGGTTCCCCGGAGATGTTATCATTGCATGTGGGGTAGAGCTGGACTGGCTGCCGCACTGTAGAAATGGGAGATCCAGTCCAGAGCGGCGGAGGAGAAGACGGCAGTGGTTCACACAGTAAGGCGGAAGCGGGACTCCTGGAGCAATCCAGCCCTGCCACCGCACGTGACCCCCGTTCATCCAATCACCGAGCACCCGCTGCCCATGCCGCAACACAGCCAGTGACACCGTCCGTACACACTTAGCATTTGGACGGCGTGTCACTGGCACCTGATGCTGCGCCCCCCCAAATTTTGCGCCCGGGGCCACGGCACCCCCCGCACCCCCCACGCTACGCCACTGTAACAGCATAACACAATGGAGCAAGAGCAAGAGAATGCTGCAAAAACAATGATTCACTTCTGTAAATGTGCATCAGCTGAAAGCCAAAGTTTTGTCACATATTTGTATTTTTATATTTGTGGTTTGTATGCGCCAGTCTTGTTGACGTATCTCAATCTTCAATGGAATTGTATAAAAGTCTTGAGAAGCGGAAATATTAAACAGAAAGTAATTTGACTCTGAACTAAGCAGTTTCAGTGTGAGCTTACTTGAAGCATGCATGCTTTTGTATTCAACAATCTGATCGGGGGTAGATATAATAATATCGGAACTTTTGTTCTGAATCCAAAACATTACGAAAGGAGTGTCCAGAGTACCGGCCGGGGTCAAGGCCTAGGTTAACCCGGAGGATCCTAATGTGCCTGATGAACTGGCTGCAACTCAGGGAGCTGGTCGGAAAAGTTAGCAAGGGCTGGAATTTGACTGGCTGGGTAGGTGATACAGTAACAGGCAAAGTATCGCTACTGGGCACCAGATGTTGTTGGTCTGGAAGAGCTTGATGTCGACCTCAGGGCCAGATTGATGGGTTTGGACACTATGAGGTGTAAATGAAAGGATCTTGAAAGCGAGCCAGGTGGCGTCTGCACAGTATCTGGCCCACAGGGCCACTAAAGATAAACTCCCCTCAAAAGGCGTAGAAGGCCAGGTAGATGGGCATTTGGATGACCAGGCTGGGTAGAAACCCAAACGGGGAAATTGAAAGGACATGTCCCTGAAGACGGCACTTGTGATGGGTAAGCATTTGTAATTGGCTACGGGCTGATGCTTCTGGATGCTGCGTAGGATGGATATGACTGTATGGGCTTTCCGGGGGTTCTGTAAGGACAAGAAATTCTGGATGCCTGCTAAGTAAAGCCTGATGGTGTTATGCCAGCTGCGTGTGGCAATACGATATAAAGGCTAGGACGTGCTTGATGTCTCCTGTCGCTGCTCCGGGGCATGCGGCTAGAAACCTGTAGCAGGCGTTCCAAGCGGTGTGATAGGCCTTCAGTGTGTTACAGAAGAACGAAGAATTAATGAGATGGGTCGTGTTGTGAAGGTGTGTCTTTAACCCATTGTCAGCTGCGACCAAGATGGGATAGAAGAAATGGTTGGGTCGGCTCCGGGTTTCTTCTGAAAGAATGAACTTACTTGCCTTGCAAATGTACTTGCCTGGGGTATAAATGCCGTGAACATGAAATGAATGCTGCAGGGACAACTGCACCAGCCTGCATTAGTTCCCTAATCTTCATCTAGCTCAAACCCCCATTTACAGACATTAAAGGATACGGTGGCCATAGCAGACCCTACCTTTGAGTATACCATGTCTGCAGAAACCGGGTTCTCAGATGTCAACTTGTGGCTCGAGTGGATGAGGTACAGTGCAGGGAAACACAATAAGACCAATTGCTATGTGTGTAGGGGGGCTAGACCACACTTAGGAATGATACCCCTAAACATACCCCCAGAACATGGGACGTGTTTCCTCAGTCTATTTACCTACACAACCACTGACCACTCCCTGGAAGGAATATCCCATAGTTACCAAGACCCCCAAGCCAGGTGAAGGTATCACCATATATCCTTGCAATTATATATAATTATATAAATTATATAAAGGCTAGGACGTGCTTGATGTCTCCTGTCGCTGCTCTGGGGCATGCGGCTAGAAACCTGTAGCAGGCGTTCCAAGCGGTGTGATAGGCCTTCAGTGTGTTACAGAAGAACGAAGAATTAATGAGATGGGTCGTGTTGTGAAGGTGTGTCTTTAACCCATTGTCAGCTGCGACCAAGATGGGATAGAAGAAATGGTTGGGTCGGCTCCGGGTTTCTTCTGAAAGAATGAACTTACTTGCCTTGCAAATGTACTTGCCTGGGGTATAAATGCCGTGAACATGAAATGAATGCTGCAGGGACAACTGCACCAGCCTGCATAGGAAGGGACATGATAGCGAGCGACTTGGACCTGCCTTTGTTCATAATTTCATGGCCTGGTTGTCTGTGGCAAAGCCACCGTTTGTCCTGTCCAGGTATGGCCACAGACCGGAGCAGCTGCCATAACGGGATACAGTTCGAAAAGTGAGGATGACTGACCAAAAGCGGGGATTAGAAGAACTTCTGGTGGCCATGGTCCTGCGAACCAGTGATGGCCAAAAATTGCAGCGAAGACTGTGGAAACTGCAGCATCCATGACTACCTGAGGTGACAAAACATGCTAATGGAATAAACATAATAATAATAAACATGGATATGCCGTTCCAGTTTGCGAGGAATTCATCCTACATCTTCAAATCTGCTATAGCTGCTGGGTACAGCCTGAGAACTTGATAGGGGTCTTGTACCTTTCCATTTGATGCCATGCCATTGCCAGAGGGATGGCTTAATGGCAGTAATTTAGACGCGTCTGACATGTCCGCTTTGGACAGCTATGCGCCTGTACTTATGCAAATAACGGCTTGAATAGCTAGGTCAACCGATGCATATTTAAGGGAAAACTCCTCTGAAGAAATTAGGAAGTTTAAACTTGGGATGTGGGAATAATGAGGCATAGACAAGTCGTACACAACCAAAGTTTATTTGAAAATTTGCCCTTGATAAGCGCGATAGGGCTGACTCTCCCAATTGTGAAAGGTGATTTAGCAAAGGGGCCGATGATGAACCCCAGGTCCGGTTCAGATGGTAAAAAGGTATCTGTGGCTAGCTCGTCAGTGGCTGCTGTGAGGAGATTCCTGCACTTGTGGGTCCAGTGGGGTAGCGTGACGAGATCAGTGTGACTTAGGGTGGGGGGCCTGTGGAACCCAGCTTACCTTGGAGAGCACGGGAAGCCGCTGGTCCAGCTCCCATGGCCCCTATGTGTAAGTCACCCTGTGTCCATTAGAGACACAAGGTTTTCTGAGAACTCCAGTTGGGTCTGCCTAACCCAACTCACCATACAACCACACCAGACTCGGCATTTCCTTTTGACACTGTTGTTCTGGATTCTGTGTGTGTGGTTTGTGCTGAAGAAGTGAAGGGGCTCTTTTCACTTGGGACATTAATGTTTGTGAGCAATGTCCTTCACCTTTAAGACTGCTAGACTCTTGTAAGTGTATTTCACAGACCATTGCTAGATAGTTTGAGGTGGAGTGGGGGTTATTATGTGCTTGTATGGGACTATTTCTGGGTATACTTGCCTAATGTGCCCTGGTTATTCCTTGTGACACTGGCATTGGAAATAACACTGTTTTCACTGACCATACAGCACTTTGTTACCCAGATTCGAGTGTGACTGCTGTCCCATGTCTCTAAGTTACCAGGCAGTCACACTTCTCCCAGCCAGGCTTGTGGAACTGTTATCGGCCACCATTTTTTCCATGCCCAGTTCCTTTGTATTGTTTGTATTATGTGTATCTTGCAGGAAGACCGGGGGCAGGGCAGAAAGGGGAGGGGGGATTCCTCCAACAGCCTCCTTGCTGATAAGATGCTCTATTGTTCAAATGTTTCAATTCCTCTGTGTTCCTTATTGCTGATTGGACAGTTTACCCCGCCCTGAGTCCAAGGGAGGGGGGTTGTCCCTGAGCTGTATATCTGTTTGTACATGTGTTTTGAAAAAACAGTTTGATGTTTTTCACCCTACACTGAGTTACGGCTAGTGACTGGGTGAGCTAAGGGGTCTTGGATAGTGCTGGTTCTGGACAAAGGAAGCATTTACGGCAAACATAATCCTGTTGAGGACAGATGTCCGTCACAGCCGCTGTGTAAACCCATGCGCCAAAAAGGCAGTCAGTGAGGGAGTCGGGTGTGAGGAAAGGTAAAACCCCAGCCACCGGACATCCACCTGGCCTAGCCATGAAGTGCTGTGCTGCTTGAGGTAGCACGTGGCCTTAGGATGCGCTGTGTGGCCCGTGACGCAAAGGTGAAGCAGCCGGCATTGGCTAAAGTTGCAAGTCCCGTAGTTGAAATTGAGTTGCATATTGTCTAAGATTGAGAGTACGTACAAATGGATGGACTGAGTAACGACTGGTGGCTTGTGGCAGGTGCCTCATGATGGAGACCGGGCTGGGGAAGCTGTGTGACAAATGGAATCGTGTGGTGTCGTGGCAAGAATTCAGGTCGTTGCACCGCCAACGCGATTAGATTCAAATCGGACAGTAGGATGTGTGAACGAGCTGACAGAGTATGTGAAGCAGAGTATCGGCTGAGTTATGAGTACATATGAGCGTACGAGTGGTTTAGTCTAAGTAATGATTAGTAGCTTATAGTAGATGCCTCACAATAGAGACTGATAGCTGCGTGATAGATAGAACGAGACGTGTGGTGCCGAGGAGATGAATTGTTGTGCTGCCGCGTGACTGGATTTGACTGCAGGGACGCCTGCTGGGTGCCAGGCTCAGCTACCGCTGGCGGTGGAAAGAGCAGCCTGAAGTGCTTGGCTTTCCTGGCTGTGGCAGGGTAGGGAACGCCCCTACGTCACAGCTTTGCATCACATCTCCTGAAGGACCACACCCTGACTCGCTCTGAACCCACGGAAGGTTACAGAGGGGCGGAGGTGTGGTCTTTGCTGTTGGCCTGCGATATGGCTCCAGCTATAAGACAATGGAGAGGGGGTGCATGTGTAAAGAGGAGTCATAAAAGGTAGGATAGTGAGCGGGGTTGTATATAGAAAAATAGATGAAAAGGAGGACAGGAAAAGGAACGACAGGTGTAGTGAAGAAGCCGGTTTGCATTTCAACGCTGTTGAGTAGAAATTTAGAAAACTAAAAAGAGTGCATGGCAACTGAGGAGAGCCAGAAGTAGACTGGCCAGGTAGCCGATAGCTTGGGTGCGCATCTGTGCTGAGCACAAACCTATGAAACCAGACGGGAAGCTGAAGTCTGGTATGGCCTAAGTAGGAATGTTGCGTTCTGTAGTTTGTGACGTATGCTCGGCCTGCCAACGCTTGCACTGTCAGCAAACTCGTTTGGTGACCTTGTCTGCGTAGGGCTGCCCTTCGAAAACAGAGTGTATTGTAAAGAAACCTGTGATAGTAACTAACGCCCCATGAGCACCGTGTATGTGAAGTGAACATTTAGTTAAAGAATGCTGCAGGGTTATGTGAGAGAGGAGCTGTGTACTACACACCTGACAGACGCCCTAGATGTGAAGTCCTGGTTAAGGTTGATAACTCAGTTGACCGGGAACCTGTAGTAAGGGTGACATAGAAGTCCAGTTTTTTTTTCTTTTTAAAATGACCTGCCCCGCCCCTTGATGCGACTGACCCCCTGGTGAAGATGCGATCCCTGTGTGTATATATATATATAATTTTTTTTTTTTTTTGAGGAAATAACGTCCAACCTGGTGCAGGATGGAGCAACCTAAACTCGACTGACTTAAATGAGAATCGACAGGCAGAAACGCTGAGTGGCTCGATTGTCTGCCACTGGAGAAATGATGAGTGGCTGGATTGTATGCAACTGGAGACGTGCTTGCAATGATTACAAGAAAGTAGCCTTATTAGGAAGGCGAAAATAAGGGTAGCAGAAAACGGGAGTATGTGGGAATGAACTATAGCCCTGAATGATTCTCAACTGTGAGAGTGTATGAAAATGGATCTGATACGATTCTTTTGCCGCAGATGCGAATGGATTCGGGCTGTAGAGTGTATGAATTGAAACCGATATGGATCGTTGTGCCACAGATGCGACTGGATTCGAATCGGCCTGTAGAATGTATGAATGAAACCGATACGAATCATTGTGCCGCAGATTCGACTGGATTTGAATCGGGCTGTAGAGTGTATGAATGAAACCCATACAAATCATTGTGCCTCTGATGCAACTGGATTTGAATCGGACTGTAGAGTGTGTGAAATGAAATTTAATGAATGTATGAAATAACGCCGATATGAATCATTCAGCTGTGGTAGAGTGTAAAGCTGGATATACACTATACAATCTTCTGCCGATCTTTTCCTTCAGACTTACCAAAACCATACAATGCGAGGCCAAACCTCAAGAGTTTCAATTTGTATGCAATCAGGCAGGCCCTTGCACTACACAGCTCCAGCAAAGGAAATCAGACAACAAAAGCCGCACAGTGTGTATGGGGTCTTAGGGTTGCCACATCACCCCTCCAAAACCAAACACATACCAACCACCCAGCCCCCGAGGCTAATCAAATGCAGACAAGGCACCAGGTGGGGATAATTACCACCTCAATCAGCCACAGAACCTGTGCAATCAGTACCTGCTCAGTTTCAACCCCATAGACTGTGAATCCTGCAACCAGCGAAGCCCGTGTCGAGTGATGTCGGGCAACGACCGGCATCGACTCGGCGGCTTGGATCTACGAACAAATCGTATGTTCTTAGATGGGGTGACGAACAAGGCAGAGGGAACCTACGAATGCACTAGGACTGTGCCAAATGATGTCGAGACACGGCCAACGACAACTCGGAGGCAGCAAACTAGGAAAGGGATGCAGGATAGGAAACGTAACGAATCGCAACTTGCGTATGATATGAAAAATCCTACCTGCAACAGCGAGAGAGAACCCTGACAAAGACTACGAACAGAGACGCCACAACACACTGGAAATCGAATTAATAAATTGAGGTGAGCTAGGAAAAGCCGGCCTAGAGACATGAGGTATCACGCACCGGAACCGACAAGGACCACAGGTGAGTGGTCTACTTAAAATCCCCCCCAGGCTCCTCCCATAAATTCAGGCCACCATACTGGCCTTCTTAAATATACATACTATATTGTCAAAAGTATTGGGATGCCTACCTTTACATGCACATGAACTTTAGGGGCATCCCAGTCTTAGTCTGTAGGGTTCAATATTGAGTTGGCCCACACTTTGCAGCTATAACAGCTTCTACTCTTCTGGGAAGGCTGTCCACAAGGTTTAGGAGTGTGTCTATGGGAATGTTTGAACATTCTTCCAGAAGAGCATTTGTGAAGTCAGACACTGATGTGGATGAGAAGGTCTGGCTTGCAGTCTCTGCTCTAATTCATCCCAAAGGTGTTCTATCGGGTTGAGGTGAAGACTCAGTGCAGGCCAGTCAAATTTCCCCACCCCATACTTGCTCATCCATGCCTTTATGGAGCTTGTTTGTGCACTGGTGCGCAGTCATGTTGGAACAGGAAGGGGTCATCCACAAACTGTTTTTACAAAGTTGGGAACATGAAATTGTCTAAAATGTCTCGGTATGCTGATGCCTTAAGAGTTCCCTTCACTGGAACTAAGAGGCCAAGCCCAACCCCTGAAAAACAACCCAACACCATAATTCCCCCTCCACCAAATGATTTGGACCAGTGTACAAAGCAAGGTCCAAAAAGACATTGAGTTTGGGGTGGAGGAACTTGACTGTCCTGGACCTCAACCTGATAGAACGCGGCTGCATAAACACAGCTGTTGCTGCCAATTTGGCAGCCATGTGGGTGCACTGCCTTGAACACACACTGTTTTTGTTTGGGGCCGTGCACCAGCATGGCTGTCAAATTAGGAGCAGGGGCTGTGTCTGTACCTGCTGCATCCCAGTTGACATTATCCCTGTTGCATTCCCGTGCCAACAAAAATGGCCCTGGCACAGGTGTATGCTGTAGTAGGTCTGTAAGGCAATGTAAGGCCTTACATTGCAAGCTATCACAAGCAGTTCCTGCCTAACTCATTTGTACTGAATTGCATTACAACTGCACTGGCTCCCTTTATTTTGTAAAGTGCTGTGCAATATTTTGGCACTGTATAAATCCCTCATAATAAAATAATATTATGGTGCCAAATGTCACTCAAAAAACCTGTATTTTATGAAAAAATGGCAATTGTTTATAATGCTTTAGCAAACTGCTACTTTAAACTAGGTGCATTCAATCTCCCACAGACCCTTCTTTAGATTTAACTGCATTAAAAAATGTAGTGAGCAGGATTTATATATCATAGGGTTTCCAGTACACCCTGTTTTGCATATTAGGCTGGGTTCACACGTGCTGCGGCTCACAGCAGGGGGTCCAACCGATTCGTCCCTATTCACTGACTCAGGTGTGAATCAGGTCAGAATTTTTGCCTGAATTTGCACCTGAATTCAGAACCAAAGACACACAGGACCCTTTCCAAATGCGGATCGTGGCTGCCTCGGAGGTGTGTGAACCAGCTCCATTGTGAGCCAGTCACACTCTCCTGTCATGCGAATTGGATGTGGAGAAAGCCACATCTAATTTGCATAAGTGCAAACCCAGCCTTGCACTGCCATCAGAGCATAGTTTTATGGCAATGGACACCAGGGGATGGAAGCTACTGAACACTACTTATTTAAGAAAGAAAAAAATATTTTAAGGTGCAGTAACCCATGTGAAATCATCATAACCAAAATTTCATAAGTTATTGTGTATTGCTACACTATACACCCTATCGTTGCTGCTTGTACTAATTTGTTGAATGAGCTTGCCTGAATTTAATGTCCGTTAAAGCATACCTCCCAACCGCACTGGATGCTGAGAAACTGTGCCCTAATTTAAACAGATTCCTACGGCACCCGTCATCCAGAATTTCCTGGAGCCAAGTTCTAGAACTCTAGTCCACCCAGACAGAAAAAAATCAGTTTCGGTTAGAGTATCATTTTAAATCACATTACCGCAGCTTTCATTATTCATTGCAGCCCTGACACTATGAACATGCGTTAAGTGCTGTATGACATGTCATATACACATAAGCTCTTCTGCAGCCTTTGCCTACAGTAGTGAGGCTACACTATTAACACACATGCCAAACTTGGAGAGCATCAAAAATCAAAATGCAATATCCAATTACTTTACTGCAAATATACATAATGGAAGGGAAGAAAATACTCTGAAAGCTTGTACGCTATTTGAGCTTGGCTTAACTGGCAAATACTGAGCATTATTTAGCTTATGTACTTAAGAGCAGTGTCATGAGTGCATACTGTGTGGGAATTTGTGTGTCAATAACTACAGTACAGATGCTAGAGATTTTTGCAGCTGATGATTAGCTATTCAGCAGCTTGTCTCAAACAACAGATTAACAATACTGCTTAGACATGGCAGGAAATGAATGTAAGAGACATTAGATGACAATGACGGGGCAGCTGTATTGTTATCCTTGTGTATTGTTCTGCGCTAGAAAAACATGACACGTTTTCTCTGAATGCTGAATAAAGACACAAATCTCAGGAGATTCTAAACTGTGTAGTGCATTACAAAATCAGAACCTCAGTACATACTCACATGATACATTAATGCCCCGTACACATGGTCGGATTTTCCGACACACAACATTTGAGATGTGGATCTCTAGTTTTCTGACAACAAAATCCGTTGTCCTAAATTCCGATCGTGTGTACACAATTCCGACGTACAAAGTTCCACGCATGCTCGGAATCAAGCAGAAGAGCCGCAGTGGCTATTGAACTTCAGTTTTCTCAGCTCGTCGTATGTGTTATACGTCACCGCGTTCTTGACGTTTGGAATTTCCATGTGTGACCGTGTGTATGCAAGACAAGTTTGAGCCAACATCCGTCGGAAAAAAACATGGATTTTGTTGTCGGAAAATCCTATTGTGTGTACAGGGCATAAGTGTATTCTTAGCATGGTAAATAATTATAGAAAATGACTGCACATTTTTCCTTGTCAAAAGAAGTTTATTGAGTATACAATGTTATAAAGATACATAAAGTAAGTTTACAAGGATCTATAAAGTAAGCTCATTGTTTTACAGTAGGGTTTATATAGGTAAATATCATGAAATTTCAAATATTAAACATTGGGTTCACGTAAACCTAAATTAAAGATATATATCATTTCCTTAGTTACTTTTGTAGGTATTTAAATGATTTATACCTACTATACATATTGTTTACAAGTAGAGTGTATATAGGTCAAATAAATTCTGATAATGAGCTTTAATCGTAAGGTGGTGAAAAGGAAAGAGAAAGAAGAAAAAGGGTTGAAAGGTAGAGGTATGGTCCACAAGGTTGTCCCGCTCATCAGTTTATTATTCTTTTTAGTTCTCTTTGAAGCCTTAGAATGGGTGTCTCTGTAGGTCATTTAATCTGTTACCATGGCAACAGGACAGAGTCATTGAAATTTGACAGGAACTGTTGTTTTATCCAAGGATGCCAAAGTTTTTCAAATTTTGGAATTTGATTTTGATCGATGGCTACCATCTTAGCATGGGACATTGTATTATTCATTCTGTGAATTGTTTCTGCTAGTACCAATGTAGGAGATTTCCATGCCTTGGCCACTGTTTGTTTTGCAGCCGTTATTAGTTGGATCATAAGTTTGAATTGAGAGAGTGTTAACCATTCCGGTTTTAGATTAAGTAAAGTTAAATATGGATCTGGTTGTATTATTTTTTTAAATATTTTAGATGCAATCACGAAGACTTCCTTCCAGAAGGTTTGGATTACTGGGCACGTCCACCATATGTGTAAATATGTGCCTATTTCTGGGCATCCTCGAAAACAAAGAGCTGAGGTATTAGGTGAATATTTTGCCACTCTAGCGGGTACAAGGTACCAGCGAGTTAGGACTTTATAATTTGTCTCCAGTGCTAAGATGTTGGGTGAAGATGACTTAGATGTGAGCCATATGTTAGACCAGTCCGTGTCTTCTAAAGTTCGTCCCAGGTCCTCCTCCCACCTCTGAACGTAAGAGGGTCTATTAAGATTTGGTACTCCATATAATTGATTATAAAGTGATGAAATTGTACCTTTAGCAAATGGATCTATTGTACAGATTGATTCAAAAATGGATAATTGGGATAATGGTGTATCCCCCTTTAGGAATGGTGTATAGAAATTTTTGATTTGGAGATATCTAAATATCTCAGAGTTTGGTAGATCATATTTTTCTCTAAGCGATGGGAATGAAAGGAATGATTTAGATGCTATGAAGTCATTTAGTGTCTGAATGCCTGATGTTGTCCAAGCTTTAAAAGAATTTGGGTAGATCCATGCCGGATAAAAGGCCGGATTTCTGATAAAAGAAAGGAGAGGATTGTGTGGAGATTGTAACTGATATTTGGTTTTTAGTTTATCCCAGAGAGATAAGAAGTGTTTAGTTATGGGATTATGAATTTTAAAGCGGTCTTTAGGATCAAGCCATAATAAATTTGATATTAATAGAGGGTCATTTTCTGAAGCCTCTATAAATACCCATAATGGGATTTCCTGTTTTGCATGGTATTTGGACAAACTGGCCAAATGTGCTGCTCTGTAGTAGTTAGTAAAATTAGGGTATCCCAGGCCTCCTTTATTTTTGGGAAGATGTAGTGTGTGTATAGGTATACGTGGTTTAGAAGAGCCCCATATAAACGAAGTTGCTCTTTTTTGTACTATTCTCAAAAAATAGGAAGGAATTGGAATAGGGAGGACTCTGAATAGATAAAGCAATTTGGGTAGAATAGTCATTTTGATTGCATTAATCTTCCCTATCCAGGATAAAGGAAGTTGCGACCATTGTTTTATTAGATTTGTGATCTGTCTTAATACAGGAGGATAATTGGTTGAGAATAAGTCAGAATGAGATGCTGTTAAATGAATTCCAAGATATGGGATTGATTTTTCTGCCCATGTGAATGGGAGTGCAGCCCTAGCCGGGATCAATTCCATGTTTGTGAGTGAAATATTAAGCACTAGGCATTTCTTAGGATTAATCATAAGGCCGGATAGGGCTGCAAATCCATCAAGAGCTGGTATTAAGTTAGGACCAGAGACCTGTGGTGATGATAGAAAAAGTAATATATCGTCTGCAAATATACATAATTTGTGTGTAATACCTCCTACTTCAATGCCAGTTATAGTTTGGTTTGTTCTGATGTATTGGGCCATGGGTTCGAGTATAAGGGCAAATAATAAGGGAGATAATGGGCAACCCTGTCGGGTACCTCTTTCGATATTAAAGGCTTCAGATTTGTATCCAGCATATTTTATATAGGCTTTGGGTTTATTATATAATGCTTTGATCAATGTTAAAAAGTGGGGTCCAAAACCCCATTTTTGTAATGAATATTGCATATATTGCCAGGATACTGTGTCAAATGCCCTCTTAATATCGAGAGATAGAAAACATAAAGGGATTTTCCATTTTTTAGCAATATGTGCCAATAACACTGCCCTGCGTATATTATCGCCTGCCTGTCTATTTGGCATGAAGCCTACTTGATCTCTATGTATTAATTTTCCTATAATGCTATTGAGGCGTTTTGATATTATTTTTGCTAATAATTTAATATCGAGGTTTAACAGAGAGATAGGCCGATAATTCACACAGGAAGTATCATCAGAAAGGGGTTTTGGGATCATACAAACAATTGCCATTAGTATTTCTTGCCGAAAAGAATGTCCATCTAGAAGATTGTTAAAAGTTTCAGTGAGAATGGGAGAGAGTATTTCTGAGAATGTTTTATAGTATAAAGCCGAGTAGCCGTCTGGGCCTGGTCTTTTGTTAAGTTTTAGGTCTTTTATGGCGTTAGCAACTTCATCTATAGTTATAGGCTCATCCAAACTGCTTTTTTGATTCTGAGATAATTCAGGTAAGGTTATTTTTGAGAAGAAGGATTCAGCCTCTGTAGGATTAAATTCATTGTTTGTCTTGTATAAAGTTGCGAGATGTGAGTGAAATTTATGGACTATTTTAACTGGATTACAAGTGTAAACATTTTTTGATAATTTCAAACGTATTGGTTTGAAAGATTTGTTAGTTGAATTTAATGCCCGAGCCAAATATGTACCTGGTTTGTTTGTATTCATGTAGAAATTGTGTTTGGAGCGTTTGAGGGATTTATCAACTGACTCAGTGAGAAATAGATCGTATTCCAATCTAGATTTTTCCAGATGAGATTTTGTACTCTGAGATGGATTATCTTGAAATGATATGTAGGCTGCATTAAAATTGAGTTCTAGTTTTTTTGCTAGATTTTTGCGTTCCCGTTTAAATAGTGCCATTTGTCTTTGTATTGTACCACGCAAGACAGGCTTATGAGCTTCCCACAGTGTTATTGGGGAGATGTCTGTTGTATTATTAATTGATATGTATTCCTTTAAAGCTTGTTCAATGGCCATCTGATGTAGTGGGTGTTTGAGCATTATGTCCGGTAAGTACCACGTTGGGTCATGCACTTTTGGTATGGCTGAGGCTATAGTAGTGTATACTGCATTATGGTCAGACCACGGAATCGGAATTATATCTGATGCAATAATTTCTGGTATCATTCCTATTGTTAGAAAAATATGATCTATTCTGGTGAAGGTTTGATGAGGGTGCGAGAAATAAGTGAATTTCTTTTTCATTGGGTTACTTTCTCTCCATGAATCTACCAGATTGTATTTGGAAAGAAGTTGAGAAAAAGGTAATCTAGAGGTTATTTTGGATGGTGTAAAAGGTGATTTATCTAGAAATGGGAGGAGGACCTGGTTTCGAATCCCCACACATTATCACTGTTCCTATTTTGTGTGTATTAATCACTTGTAATATATGTGAGAGGAATGGTGTAGGTTGTTTGTTAGGAGCGTAGTAGGAAATCACCGTGATTGCTGTATCCATTATATAACCCATGAGTATCAGGTATCTACCTTCTGGGTCTTTAATTTCTGATGATAAGGTGAATGGTGTGGATCGGTGAAATGCAATTAGAGTTCCCCTTTGCTTGGTACAGGCAGAAGCCGTGTAAATTTGTTGATAAAAAGGAGAAATATATTTTGGAGTAGAATCTTTGGTGAAGTGTGTTTCTTGGAGGCATACTATGTGAGCCTTCTTGTTATGGAAAGTACGGAAGGCTTTGGTCCTTTTTTGAGGGACATTTATTCCCTGAACATTCAGGGAAAGTATATTTAGTGGTGCCATGGCAATAGATCAAATAGTTTTGACTTATTTTTTGTTATGCAGAGCTGACTGCGCAGATCAACCTGTGTGGACTGAAGAGATGAATAGATAGAAAAGAAACCAGTGAATTCTGGAGTAAAGAGTAAACAAAAAACATATGAGATTAGATGATACATTGTATAAATTATTTTTTGCAAGTAATCACAATTTACCCATGAAAGAGAATAAATATCTCTCTCAGGGGAATAAGTGCCTTCGTCACACTCCCACATAATATGGTTGGGAGAATGAGGAGGGCTAATGGGAGTACACGGATCTTCCGCTTACAGGAGAGAAGTGCTATGTCAAAAGACATCAAAATGATGTTTCATTAATTGGAGTGCAGAATATAGTTTTTGTTGAAATTATTTATTCCAGGGTGGTTGTATATGGTTAGTCTTGCCCTAGGCTAAATAATTCAGTTAGAAAGGTACTGTTAATAACTTTGGTATTGATGAAGATAGTTTGAATTATTTTGGGACTTTAACCCCTCCAGAATAAACAATTACATATTTTATTCATATGTAACTGTTTAGATATGTTAACTCATAAAATTGAGGTTGTATTGCTTCAGATTAGAATAAACAAAAACATAATTCTAGGAACTAGTTAGGTAATAATATATTTGTTTTAAGAAAAGAAAGAAAAAGCTTCCATTACTTCTGGATTATTGAACATATTTGTCCTAAAAAGTAATAAATCTATTGTTATTACCTGATAATATATAACTGAACAAGAATTTCCTTATTTCACTTATATATTCTAAGGCTATATGAATCAGAAGTAATAAGAAATATAACTGGAATGTAACATGATCCCACACAGTGTGTGACTATCAGAATGCAGTTACATTCAGTTATAAATACAGGTTTTTTATAGAGAACCATCTCTTAGTATAATAAATGAAGAGATATCAGGAATTTTAATGTCAGTCAATTGAATCTTCTTGGTCCATGGATGATGTGGCATAACGGCCTCTTTTGTGAGAATGATGATTCCCATTTTGTTCTGGAATTTTCTGGGTGCTGCCTGAAGGTGAAGATGATGCCATTCTTCTGCGTGTGGGAGTGTTGCTGCTTGTGGGTTCTGTCAGATTTAATTTTAAAAGGGTTTGTTTTAGTTCATCTGCTGATCTGCTTCTGTAAATTGTACCTTGGTGGTTAAATCTGACTGAAAAGGGGAAGCCCCATTGATACATAATGTTGTGGCGTTGCAGTTCCATTAGTTGGGGTTTCATGGATCGTCTTTTAGTAATAGTAAGTTGGGATAGGTCAGCAAAAATTTGATAATTGTGTCCTTGAAAATTAAGTTCCTTTTTTTCTCTTGCAGCAATTAGTATTTGTTCTTTCGTTCTGTAATAATGAAATTTTGTGATTATATCACGTGGGGGTCCATCTTTCTTTTTGGCTGTGAGGGCTCTGTGTACTCTGTCCAGTTCTAAACGTTCAATAGGGATATCTGGCTTTAGTTCTTGTAATAGAGCAGTAATAGTAGATTGCAGGTCTGTCACAGTTTCAGGTATTCCCCTTATGCGCAAGTTTGAACGTCTGGCTCTATTTTCGTAATCTTCGAGCTTAGTTTGAAGTATTAAATTCTCTTTTTTTAATTGTTCCAATTCTGTTATATTTTCTTGGGTTGTAATTTCAATTTCATCCATTTTTATTTCTAAGGCTGCGGTGCGGTTTCCCAGCTCTCTTATTTCTTTGGTTAGGCTTTTTGTTATTTGGTCTGAGGTTTGTTTTAAAGCCTTATGAAGCATCTTTTCAAATTGTAATAATATTACTGGGGATACTGAGGAGGCTTGTGGAGAAGTTTGTGAGAGGATTTGTTCTGTATCTGACTCAAATTGAGAGTCTTGCTGTGACATTTTCTGTCTGTGAGAGCGCCCTGATGCTGTATCTTGGGAGGTGACTGGAGCTGCTTCAGCTGCAGTGAGTGCCTGTGAGCTCTTTGTGAGGTGATTTTTATTTCTGCCACGGTTTCCTCCCAGTACCATATTTCCTGCCCAAACTTTCACAGTTTGTTCCCTGGGGCAAAAAGGTTCAAATGGATACCTTTTGAGCCTGCAGGCTCCGCTTTCTTCTTCTCTTCTCTCCTCAGCGGTGTGGAGCTCTAACAATGCATGTCTGCTCCGCTAGGCTCTGCCTCCTGCCCCTCGACTGCACATTTTTCAAGGTTTGCAATGCTGTCTAGTTAGCTACATACTGTATAAAAAGGTGCAAACAATAAATAAAGGTAGGAGAAGTGAAGAAATACTTACAAAATGTATATGTGAGAAAATATTGCACAAATATTATTATTAATTATAAGCTATTACACAACACCATTTTTTGTTAGGAATGCATGTTTTTCTGCAATAGGTACCTGTTACACTAAAATAATCTTACATTTATGTCATTTGTGGAGGAAGCATATGTTTTTAGGATAATGAAACCAGGTACATGGGAACCAATGCATCAAAAATAATTTATACAAAAAATTTAACAGTTAAAGGTGCACTAAAACCAAAACCAAAAATGTAATACAATGTATACTGCAGTTTACCAATCCCTAAATGTGGTAGGTGCATTTGTTTCCTTTTTTAGGCTTTTTTTCCTTTATTTTTACCTGGTGAGCTGGCCAGTAACACACTTCCTGTCTTATGGTGTCTCAGCTCTGGATGGAGGAGCAACTGAGACACTTTGGGGGAGCAACATGGTCATTCTAGGGAGAAGGTAATGTTAGATGCACTAGAGGACTTATGCCCCGTACACATGGTCGGACATTGATCGGACATTCCGACAACAAAATCCATGGATTTTTTCCAACGGATGTTGGCTCAAACTTGTTTCGCATACACACGGTCGCACAAAGTTGTCGGAATTTCCGAACGCCAAAAACGCGGTCACGTACACCACGTACGACGAGACTATAAAAGGGCAGTTCAGTACCAAGCGCGGCACCCTTTGGGCTCCTTTTGCTAATCTTGTGCTAGTAAAAGCTTGGTGAGAGACGATTCGCACTTTTTCAGACTCGTGGTTTTCAGATCGTATTTCTGCTGTTCAGTTTGTGCTTGTGGGTTTGTATCTGTTCTTCAGTGTAGGCAGCGAGTTACCATTGACTTGTCAATGTGTTCTTGTTCGTTCGTTACTGATTTTCAGGTCGCTCTTCACAGGCCTTGCTGTTCTTCAGTGCGTTCTGTTACTTCGTTCTGAGCAGCCAACTGTTTTCTAGCCATGTTGCTTATACGTACTCATCGTAGAGTTCGTGCTGTGCGGGGCCTTGGTGTTGGGGTCCTTACTTTGACACAAGCCCAGTCCATGGACCAAGAATTGGTTGCTCCAGTGTGACCAGTTCTGTCACATGCCTTTGCTCCGTGAGATCCGTGAGAATAATCCTGATGATTTCAGGAACTTTCTCTGGATGAGGAACCCCGTATTTCACCATTTGTTGGCTTTGCTGACCCCCTATATCAGCAGGCAGGATACCTGCATGAGGCAAGCCATCACTCCGGAGCAGAGGTTAGTCGCCACCCTGCGGTACTTGGCGATGGGAAGAAGCCTGCAGGACCTCAAGTTCTCGACAGGTATCTCCCCCCGAGGCTCTGGGGATCATTATCCCAGAAACCTGTTCTGCCATCATCCAGGTCCTGCAGAAGGAGTATATGAAGGTAAGATTTGTCCTTTAACATCACATTTTATTGTATTTAATGTTTGATAATGTATTGTATTTCTTTCCTCATTCCCTAATTACCATGATTGTAATATGCTGTGAATGTCCCCTTTGTTCTCATGCACGCTGAATTTTTATGTTATTTTTTTAGTCCTTCATACATATTTGCCTTCACTTACCTCCCCAGCATGCTCTCCTGACCCTATATTCAGTGCCAGAGTATGTTTTTTTTTTTGGGTCCCAAAATCATTTGGAACCCTCCCTCCCCCATCTGCTAACTCAGCTGATACCAATAATCTATCTGCTGACTTTGCCAAACCCATACACACTATAACCACCTCTTTTGTGGTCAGATTTATGGATGAATTCCCCAAAGCATAGTGCAACGGCCTGCCTGAATACTTTTAAATGGTAATGTTTAAAGTTTTTGTATCCTATTATTATCTTGATAGATAATAGCAGAATGGAAAAATGTGCTAAAATGTGTACAGTGGGTATTTATCTCTTTGTATTATGACACTTCTTACCTGTCCAGTGGGCTGCCAATAGTGTAAGTAAGGAGGGGCTGGCCAAAGTAATACACATTATTTAGGTATTCATCTCTCAATGAAGTGGAGAGGGTTACCTGTCCAAAACATCTCCCCCCCATAATTTTTTTGAAATGGCCCATGAGAGGGGGGGAGGAATCTGATAGGTGGACCTTATACCTTTGTCTTTAACCTCCCTGGCGGTATGATTATTTCAGATTTTAGGTGCTGAAAGCGGTACCATTATTTTTGCATGAAAATGTGGCGTTTTATATTGTAGGCCTGTAATTCTTAGGAATAACTCACTGAAATCTGTCCAAACAAGAGTCTAGTAGACATCCTGGGTATGATAAAGTTTGAAACACAAAATCATAAATTATAATATAATAAATAACTATAAATAATAACAAATAATAATATAATAGTAATAATACATTTTATTCAATAAATTTTAGTAAATAATATAAATCAAAAACACTGACATTTTTTTTGGCCAAACAAGAGTGCAATATTAGTAGTCATATTGCTTTAGTAAACGTCTCGGGTATGGTAAATTTTAAAACAGGGTACAGCGCAAAGTCCGACGTCACAGTCAGGACAGTAGAACCGGGTTTCTTTTCTGACTTTCCTTCCTGTGTCGTCACGTTTAGAGCAGCAAACCACACACATCCTTGTGGGTGCTGCCTTCTTTTCCGTTGGTGGAATGTGGTCCATAAAGTGTCGACCTGTCAGACGTTCCGGGTTCACAACGCCAGCAGCACGACGTCCAGATCGATTCACAGTGGTTGGTGTTTGGTGCTTCAGAAATATGAGTTCTGCAACTTTCCAAACGAAGTCTGCATGAATCACAGGCCTGTCACTCTTTTTTTTTAGAAGAATGAAAGCGTTCCACAGGCACTGTTCAAGAAGATGCCTGAAGATTTTTTTATAATATTTTTTTTGTTGCTTTCTCATAGCAGGGTAAAAAGTCATGGCCTGGTCAGCTCTGTCAACACCTCCCATTGTGTTGTTGTAGTCCATTACGAGTTGAGGTTTCATAACATCTTTTCCACCTTTTGTATGTACCATGAGAGTAGAGGTGTTGTGAATGGTACTCATTAGGCACACATCTTTTTTATCTCGCCATCTTAGTGCCATCATTTTGCCTTTTTGCCAGGCAACTATTTCTCCTGCAGTGAGCTTTTTTTTGGCAAAGGTTGGCGGCATGTCACGCCGGTTAGCTCTAACAGTCCCATATGCATACGTCTTGTGTTGTAGAAGGAACTCATAGAGTTCTGGAGAAGTATAAAAATTATCTGTGGTTACACAGTACCCCTGATTCAACAATGGCTCAATCAAAGTGAGAACAGAAGCGGTTGCCATTCCATATTGACTGAATCTGTTGTTGAATTTGGTCCCTTTGCCGGTGTAAAGGACCGAATTCCATATATAACCAGTGCTGGCTTCACAGAGCATGAATGATTTTATGCCGAATCATGCTCTCTTAGACGCGATGTACTGTATCCAGCTAAGTCTTCCTTTGTAGGCCATAAGACTTTCGTCGATACTGACGTCTCTGTCTGGTATATAGGTCTGCTGGAAATTTTTCTGAATAATTTGATATAAGTCCCAAATTTTTTTCAGTTTTGGAGCTGGATGAGAAGTCTCATCAAATTCGTCATTATTTTGAAAATGCAGATATTTCATTATGAGTGAAAATTTGTATTCCGACATTATGGTGCCAAAAAAAGGAGTGGCTAGTATTTTGTTGGTTGTCCAGTACCATTTCTGCAGGGGTTTCCCCACCACTCCCTGGAGAATAATTAGGCCCAGAAACTTCCAGATGTCCTCCTTGGTCACTGGTTCCCATTTTCTGCTCCTTGAAAACCTCTGAGGTATAGCAGCTTGTTGTTCCTGGTACCGATTGGTCTCTGTAACAATTCTTTCTATGACTTCATCAGTCAAAAAGAGTTGGAGGTATCCCAAGGGGCTGTCATCTTCAACCTCCACTTTTATACCAGGCGCTCCGGTAAACGGGAATCTTGGGGGTGCTGTGTGCTCCGTACCGCAATCAATCGAGCACCAAGTCCGCACATCGCTGGGCAAAGTCGCAGGATCATCGCTGAAATCGCTTTCCGTGCCTGATGACGAACTTCCCCATGATTCGCTATCACTCACATCTGCAAGCGATTCTGTCTCGGTGTCGCTGTTTTCCAGCAGGTCATATGTCGCTTTTCAGGTTGAAGCGCGCTTTTTGGATGCCATGGTCGCTCTGCAGTTTCCAGACACAAAGTACAGTAAAACTGCAGGCAGGGGCACTGGACAAAGCACTGGGGGGCAATCTGAGGTCAATTTTATTATATTTATTATATTTAGTAATGTAATCCAATAGGATTACAATGTATCAGTGTGTTTGTGTTATATACATTTGAATTTGCCGCCGGTTCCACCCCCTGCGTCGCTACGCTCGCAGGGAACGGAAGCCAGGGCACACAGTGGATCGGGCGGAAGATCCGGCCGCCGAACACAGCGGGAGAACATAGCGGGATCCCGGAGACAAGGTGAGTCGCGTCTTTCAGGATCCAGCGATGCGATCCCGAGTCTGGCTCGGGGTTACCGCTTTTGGTACTAAAATCTCACCCCGAGCCAGACTCGGGAATACCGCCAGGGGGGTTAAATACTCCCTAAAATAAATTTTATACTGATGTTGGCCATGAATGTTTGTGTCTAATCTGAGTTCCATATTTATGTGCAAAATGATTAATTTTTTTTTCTTGTTTGACTCCACAGTTTCCTTCCAACCCACAGGAATGGCAGACTGTGGCCTCCCACTTTGCCCAGCGGTGGGACTTTCCTAACTGCAGAGGGGCAATTTGATGGGAAACATGTCCACATAGTCCCACCACCCAACTCGGGGTCATACTATTACAACTACAAGTGGTTCAATAGTATTGTGATGTTGGCGGTGGTGTCGGCTACTTACGAGTTCCTGTATGTGGACATGGGGAAGAATAGCCAGATGTCAGATGGTGGAGTCATCGCCCACACGGAGTTCTACAGGTGTCTCCAGAATGGCAGCTTGGACTTGCCACCTCCAGAAGACAATGCGGAAGGACTCCCATTTGTCTTCGTTGCGGATGAAGCGTTTGCGCTGGGGGACCATCTTATGCGGCCATTCTCTATGAAGACCCTCACCCCGGACCAGAGGGTTTTTAATTACCGGCTGGCCATAGCCAGAAGCGTGGTGGAGAACACGTTTGGAATAATGCTCAGCCAGTTCCGCCTATTTCTTACACCGATACACATGGCGGAGTATAAACTCAATCACATCATCCTGGCTTGCTGTGTTCTCCACAACTTTTTAAGGAGAAATTTTGTGAACTATGTTGGCTCAGTTGGGCCTGAAGCCAGAGTTATGAATCTAAATGAACCAACCCTGACGGCGCTTGAAGCTGGCTGTCCTGGCTTGCCCCCCCAGAGTGCCCGAGAGGTCCGTCTAAGATACATGGAATACTTTGCTGGTAGGGGGGCCATCAATATGCCAGACAATGTCTGAAACATTTTTTAAATAAAAAAATATTTTAAACTGAACAAATATTTGCTTACATTTACTGCTTGTGTTTCTTTTAGGTGACCATGACTGAAATTTGGGGAGTCCTGAAAATGGCGTGATTGTGTAAAATTCCAAAGCACTGTTGGGTGTTATTTACTAAAGGCAAAGACACTTTGCACTCCAAGTGCACTTGAGACTGCACAGAAACTGCACTTGTAGTGCAAAGTGGATTTGCCCTTAGGAAATAACCCCCATTGTCACAGAAAACACCAATTTTACTTCAAAAAAAGTTTTTGAGCATTGAAAGAAGAAGCCACACATTGTTGATTATCAATCTTTTTAATACAAGCACAATCACATGTGCATTTATAAAAGGTTTTTAAAACAAACCAACATGTTTGTTGTATCAAAAATTTTTAGGTCACATTAATAAAAGTAGAAATGTCCTTTTAAGGTAACACACGCATGTTTAAAACCAACAAGAAATACACTAATCTGGAACTTACAAAGTTCAACTTTTGTAGAAATTGAAGACAATATCAGACATGAGTATTTATAAACTGTGTTTGATATTGCGTTCACCAGATGGGGTGAAGTCACCCCTGGAAAAGCCACATTTTGAAGATCCACACAAATTGCCGAATGTCAACATGTGCTAGCTGCCATCATGGGGGATCAAGGGACGTGTTTTGTGGGTGCAACCCCTTCCTCTCAGCTACCTTATTATTGAGGAAGGGGTTGCACCCCCAAAACGCATACATTGATCTCCCGTGATGGCAGATAGCACATGTTGACACACTGTGTGCATCTTCAAAATTTGGCTTTTCTATAATGTCAAAAAAAGGTCAAAAAATCCTCCGGAGCAAAAACCAGAAATAATTCGGGATTTCGAGGGGTTTTAAACTCTCCCTAAAACATCAATGATGTTCTTCATTTTGTTTTGAACATCACTGATGTTTTGATTGATGTTTTCCAAGTCCCTATTACATCCCATGATCTCCCCGATCAGGATCTGGGTTCTTTCACTGGTGAAATGACCTTCATCCACAACATCACGATCACCTAAAAAAATATTTAAAAAAACACACCATGTATTATAAATAGGCCAGCACCCATCTCTTACCTGAGCCTGTGGTCGCAGACACTCACCTGTTGTGGTGACAATTTCCACCACGTCCCCCTCCTCCTCCTCCTGTTGGCTTTGTGGGATTTCCCCTTCTTCCTGAGGTGGGGAATCTGTTGTCTCCTCTGCTGAGTGGTGTCCTCCGAGTCTTTTCTCCCCTATGTAAAAAAAAATAGGTATACTTAGCACACAGATATTTGATGGCAGAAATAGGAATATGAAACATTGCTTGGAAGTGGTGTACAATTGTCTATTTTGGCCGAGTTCCAAGATGAAGAAATATTTTTTCCTTTGTCAAGCTTGAATACTTACCTATTTTGTACAAGTTTCACAGATGGAGACACCCCTATAGTATACACTGGAGCACCTGTGTGGGCCCTGTGACAGACCTAGCCGGGAGAGAGACTTTTGGAGGGGACTGAATGCTAGCCTCTTGCCGATCGATTGTGGGCCCTGGCATTTGGGGGAACGGTGCTCTTTGTGAGCTGTATGCCTGGGGACCCTTGAGGTGGTACTACTGTGGATTTGGGTCCTGGTCCCCCAGGACATACAGACCCTGGGGACCCTGGATTTGCCATATTAGAAATAGTGGCTGATTCATAATGCTGGGACAAATACTGTTAGGCGATGCTAATGTAAATTCCAGCCACCTGTCTGTCTTTTGCCTGCTAGAATGTATATTGTAAATAAGTCTCTAGTATGGGATCTAAGAGTCATTAGATCCCCATTAATGTTTGTGTTAATTAACTCTGCTATTGTGATAATGTTGATTGGGTTTTCTGAGCTACAAGACGGCCAGTCTGGCCTAAAGGTCATGTCTGAGTCATCTAGGCTGTCTAAAGGGATTAGTTAATTAGCCCATGTTAATTAGGTTAATTAGGTTACAGGTGTATTGTTAGAGTAATATGAGCCGGAGGTATGCACCTCCACTTTTAGTGTATAAAAGAGCCTGTATTTTTCAACAAAGGAGATTCCTGGTTGAACTTACATACAGCCTGCCTGGTGTTTGTTCTGAGCTACACAACTGGATTAGAACGGCACATAGCTGTAGTTCTAGTCCCGGAGCATCGGATGACCGAACCATCAGATGTTGTGATCTACAGTCTGATGCTATAGCAGCAGAGGAGTGTCGGGAGAGTGGAATCGAGCGAGCAGGGGCTCGTTACAGGCCCCCTAATAAAAAGGGTGTTCTTTTGTCCCACACTAGTGCTCCAGCGTCCAGATGTATAAACAGCTGCTGAGTGTCCTCTCCTTACACAGAATCTAGTTTGCATTTCTTTCTAGTTACTAACCCATCTAGACACCAAAATTATTTTAAGAGAGCAGCACAAACGTAATACAAATAAAGAATAGGAACACAGGACAACTACTTACTTTTTTGCAGCACTCTCCTGATCCTTATATACTGATCGTGCTCCCTTAATTTGAGGTCCGACCACCGCCTCCTGAGTTGATCCTTGGATCGCTGTACTCCAAAATTTCTGTGCAGACTCTTCACAACTTTCGCCATGATCTTGGCCTTTCTGACATTGGGGTTGGGGTAAGGTCCATACTTCCCGTCATAGTCAGCCCTTTTCAGTATGTCGACCATCTCCACCATCTCTACAAAGGATATATGCGATGCCTTAAATCGTCTCCTCCGGGATCGTGAAGTTTCTGGCTCCGGGCTTTCCTCCTCCTCCTTGTTGCTGTAATTAGCACGCACCTGTTGTGTCTCCGCCATGTGCTCTTCCTCACTGCGCCGAACGAGAAGGGGCGGGGAATAGACTAGAAAGAACGTCAGGGGCGAGCGGAGCTTCATGCATGTGCAGTGTATATAAAACATAACACGCATGCGTAGTACGTACGATCTGTGAGTGGAGGAAGGAGTATCGGAAGCGCCGATCGTGATAACGAAGGTAACATTTAAACTTGGGACTATACTGCTTATAGATTGAGGCCTATATTGGGCCAAGTTTCGGAGACTTTAGCCTGACCCCTGATGGTTTGTCTTGTGTATTGCAGATAAAATGAATGACCACGACTTCCTCCCCCTGTTCATAGACAAGTACAGGGAGCTGCCCTGTCTGTGGCAGGTGAAACATCCACATTATAATCATAAACAAAAGAGGCAGGCAGCGCTGGAGAAACTGCTGGAGTTGGTGAAGCCGGTGGTCCCCACAGCAACCATCCCCTATTTAAAAGCCAAAATTGGTGGCCTGAGGAGCACTTATCTTAGGGAGCGCAAGAAGGTCCAGGATTCCCAAAGATCCGGAGCTGCAGCAGATGACGTTTATGTCCCCAGGCTGTGGTACTATGAGAGACTGCGATTTCTGTTAGACCAGACTGAAGTCAGGGAATCCCTCTCAACCCTTCCTTCCACTCTTCCTTCCACCCTATCTTCCACCCCAGCTGAGGCTTCCGATGTCCAACCTGGGACTTCCAGCTAGGAAGAAGTGGAGGAGCCTAGCTGGAGCCAGGTATAGCGTTCTTCTACAGATTTCTGGTCAATAAATAAATGATGTTTACTAGATGTTATTATTGATCATGTCATGAAAGACGTCCTGTTAATACAGTTTCCGGCGGAAGATCTATGCACTGAATTCCTGTTAATAGAGCCAGTGGCTGCGTGCGGGTGCGCGCTGGCGCGAACGGGCGCACACAGGAGCGCGATGGTGCAAGCGGGCACGTACGGTCTGTGCGCGCAGACACGCAGCGTGACAGCGCTTGGCGCCAAGAGGCCTATTTAAAGGAGCCTGTCAGCATGCTTTCTTGCTGTCCGGTCCACAGCGTTTCCTGTGACCCTAAGCTATTAGTAACCTGCCTACCTGATTCCTGTCTACCCGGCCTGCTCCTGACTACTCCTGTTTGCTGCCAGTCCCCGACCCCGGCTTGTTTGACTACTCTCCTGCCTCTTCCTACGGTTTGTTCGCTGCCTGCCTGTTGCCAACCCGGTCTGTATTCCGACTACTCTTCTGCCTCCGTCTGGTACCTGCTCTGCCCGCCAGCGTTGACCCGGCCTGTCTGACCCTGCCGGTATTTTTGCTGAACTACAGAACACTTCCTTGCTGTCTGCTGTTCCAGAGTTCCTGCCAGCTACAGTCCTTTCTCTTCACAGCCAGTTGTTCCAGTGTTCCTGCCAAGTTCCAGTGCATCTCCTTACAGTCTGCTGTTGCAGTGCACCTGCCGAATTACAGAACACCTCCTTACTGTCTGCTGTTCCAGAGTTCCTGCTAGCTACGGTGCTTCTCCTCACAGCCAGCTGTTCCAGTGTTCCTGCCAAGTTCCAGTGCATCTCCTTTCAGTCTGCTGTTCCAGTGCTCCTGTCGAACTACAGAACACCTCCCCGCTGTCTGCTGCTGCTCCAGTGTACCTGCTAGCTCTCCTTCAGCCACATCAGAGGTCCGGATCAGCCCTACACCTGCCACCTGCCAGGCACTTGTGACCCCCTGTGCTCTTGAGTCCCTGTTTCCTCTATCAGGGGTTCCTGAGCCATGGGAATACGAGGCCACTCCCTGCATTCTGGGCTCCACCATCAGGTACGTGACAGTACCGGACAGCCATGTCCGATCCCACGCAGGGAGCCTCTCCCATGGACGAGCTCTGCCGCCATCTTGCTGGACTCACTCAGGCAGTAAAGAGCCTACAAGAGGGCTATACTCAACTGGAAGGTCGTATCCAAGCCCTAGCAGCATCCACACCTCCTGCTTCCGGGACTTCTGCTGCACCCTCAGTGGTGATGATGCCGCCAGAACCCAGGGTCCCCACGCCTGAAAGATTCTCGGGCAACCGGAGTGAACTCTTTTTTGCCCTTCAGCCAAGGACTTTCTCCATGGAAGCCACCAAAGTGGGGTTCGTTATCTCGCTGTTGTCAGGCGAGCCCCAGTCCTGGGCCCATCGTCTTCTGGAGAAGAAGGATGCCTCACTTGATACCTTGAACACCTTCTTTCAGGCCATGTCATTACTCTATGAGGACCCACAACTAACAGCTACTGGAGAGGCAGCTTTGCACGCCTTACAGCAGGCCGCAGACCTGTGGAGGACTATGTGTCGGAATTCAGACGTTGAAGTTAAAACACAAATTGGAATAATGCTGCCCTACGGTACCAGTTCCGTATGGGCCTTTCGGAATATTTAAAAGATGAACTGGCCCGAGTGGGCATTCCAGAGACTCTAGAGGCCCTCATTGATCTCTCTATTCAAATAGACAGACGCCTGAGAGAACGGCGTACGGAGCGATCCTCTGGTCCTTCTCGTTCTGTCTGGATGCTGCCTCATGTGCCTAGTTCTTCCCACTCTGTCTCCCCAGCTCCGACCACCGCTGCTTCAGATACTCCGGAACCGATGCAGTTGGGCCTCTTACGCCCTTCACTCACTCCTGAAGAGCGCCAACGCCGTCACGCTGGTAACCTTTGCCTGTACTGTGGGGAACCTGGACATTTTGTACGTACATGCCCGGCAAAGCTTCGTAAGTGCTTTTCTATTTCCCCTGCTCTTACCCCCGCTGTACCGAATAACGTTTCTCATCTGGCTGTTCCTATTCTCTTACAGCTCGCAGGAGGGAATATACCAACCAGCGCTATAATTGATTCCGGGGCTTGCAGCGGCTTCATAGACTTGTCCTTCGCCTCCAGACATTACATTCCCCTTCGGCCCAGAGTGAAAGGACTTTCAGTATATTTGGCCGATGGCTCTACTCTCAGATCGGGGGGCCAGTAACCCAGGAGGCTGTACCTCTGCATACCACCACTGCCGGCACTCATCAAGAGTTACTTTGTCTAGATGTCTTTGAGTCTCCTCTATTCCCCATCATACTAGGCATGCCGTGGCTGAAGGCCCATAATCCGCAAATTGATTGGACCTCGGGGGGAAGATTGAGTTCCTATCCTCCTACTGCCATCAACACTGTCTATCAGAGGTCACTGATGCCCCTTCTTCCCTACTATGCATGGAAACTGACGCCGAGGTCTGTCAAGCTGTACCCGAAGCTTACCCCAGCTTTCTGGACGTTTTCAGTCAAAAGGGTGCTGAGACTCTTCCTCCCCACCGGCCATACGATTGCCCAATTGAACTCCTTCCAGGGGCAGAGATTCCTTTTGGGGGAATTTTTCCCTTATCAGAACTAGAACTAGGAGCATTAAAGACTTATATTGATGACAACCTAGAAAAAGGGTTCATCCGACCCTCCACGTCCCTGGCAGGAGCAGGAATCTTCTTCGTGGAGAAGAAAGACCATTCTCTACGCCCTTGTGTGGATTATCGGCACTTAATAAGATCACAATTAAAAACCAATATCCTTTGCCCTTAGTGCCAGAACTTTTTCAAAGACTGGGGTCTGCAGTAGTGTTCTCCAAGCTAGATCTGCGTGGTGCCTACAATCTTGTCTGCATTCGTAGGGGAGACGAATGGAAGACTGCTTTCCGTACTCAGTTTGGGTATTTTGAATATTTAGTCATGCCTTTCGGACTTTGTAATGCTCCGGCTACATTCCAGCATTTCGTGAATGACATCTTCAGAGACTATCTTGATTTGTTTGTTATTATTTACTTAGATGACATCCTGATTTCTTCTTCCTCCTTAGCTGAACATCGTGAACATGTCAGAAATGTTTTAACCCGACTTCGGCTGCACGGCCTCTACGCCAAACCTGAGTAATGTGTCTTTGAACAAGAGAGTATCTAGTTCCTTGGCCTAATTATCTCTGTGGAGGGCATTAAAATGGACCCTCAGAAGGTCTCCGCCATTCTGGACTGGCCCGCTCCTACTGACAAGAAGGGAATTCAACGTTTTGTAGGTTTCGCAAATTTTTACAGGAAGTTCATTAAAGGATTTTCCACCATCATTTCTCCCATTTCAAGGTTAACCAAGCAGGGTCTTAAATTCCATTGGTCTACTGAAGCTCAGGCGGCCTTCACAACGCTGAAAGATCTGTTTGTCTCAGCCTCAGTCTTAAAGCACCCTGATTCTACTTTGCCATACATTTTGGAGGTGGACGCCTCGGAGATAACGGTTGGTGCAGTGCTCTCCCAGAGACAGGGGCCTAGGGCTCTTCTGCACCCAGTCGCTTTTTTTCTCGCTAACTATCTGAAGCAGAAAGGAATTATGATGTTGGTGTTCGAGAGTTGTTAGCGATTAAAGCCGCGCTTGAGGAATGGCGATATCTCCTAGAGGGAGCAGCTCATCCGATTCTTGTTTATACAGATCACAAGAATCTGGAATACTTAAAGACTGCCAAGAGGTTAAGACCATGACAGGCCAGGTGGGCACTTTTCTTTACCAGATTTTCATTCCACATAACCTATCGCCCCGGTTCGAAGAACACCAAGCCTGACGCGCTGTCACGAATGTACAACTGACCTGAAGCATCTTCATCTCCAGACACCATCTTGTCCTCAGGAAACTTTCTCTTGCTCCAAGGGGATCTACTCCATCTGATACAGCTTTACAGGCCAGAGATGATCTTTTATGGTTTAAGGACAGGATCTTCGTACCCCAGGAGATGCGAGCGGCGGTTCTTAGTTCCTGTCATGACCACATGTTGGCCGGCCATTTCGGCGTGCACAAGACCTCTGAACTTCTTCAGCGCATGTTATGGTGGCCATAGTTAAGGAAGGATTGCAAGGACTATGTGGAAGCATGTGCCACCTGTATTCAAAACAAGCGCAGCAAGTCAAAGGCTTGGGGTCTGTTGAAGCCACTACTCGTCCCAGAGAAGCCATGGAGGATGATCTCCATGGATTTTAATGTCGAGCTGCCACCTTCTGAAGGCTACACTACAATCTTTGTAGTGGTGATAGATTATCCAAAATGGCTCATTTCTTACCGATGAGAGGCACACCCACTACTGCTGAGACTGCAAAGACATTCATCAAGGAAGTGGTGAGGCTTCATGGTATCCCTGCAAATATCACTTCAGATCGGGGGGGGGTGCAATTTACTTCCAGGTTTTGGAGGGCGCTTTGTGGATCTCTGAAAATGTACCTTTCTTTCTCCTCTGCCTATCACCCTCAAACAAATGGCCAGACGGAAAGAACAAATCAGACGCTGGAGCAGTATCTGCACTGCTTTTCTTCTTTCTCCCAAGATGATTGGGCTCCGCTGCTACCTCTTGCCGAATTTGCTTATAACAATTCTGTTCATTCTGCCACGAAGCAATCACCGTTCTTTGCAAATTATGGTTTCCATCCTCTGTTCCTGTCTAATAACATCCCGGAGTGCCCAGTACCAGCTGTCTAAGAGAACCTAAATTTCTTCGAGTCAAATAATAAACTCCTGCAGGAGACTATGGCAAGGACTCTGAATTACAATAAGGAGGTGTTTGACAAGAAGAGAAGGGGGGAGCTTGATCTCAAGCCTGGGGATTAGGTCTGGCTGTCTACGTTGAATTTAAGACTGGCATGCCCTTCCAAGAAATTGGGCTCTAAGTTCGTGGGTCCCTTACCAGTACTAAGGAAGATTAATAATGTGGCCTATGAACTGAAGTTACCAGAATCATTCAGGATCCACCCGGTCTTTCACGTGGCCCTACTCAAACCCACAGTTCCTGATCCTTTTGTCAACCGGAAGGTCGGTCCCCCTGAACCTGTGATCATCGACGGAGAAGCTGAATTTGAGGATGAGTCCATTCTGGATTGCAGGAAAAGACGTAACTAAGTTCAGTTTCTGGTAAAGTGGAAGGGGTACGGGCCCAAGGAGAACTCCTGGGAGCCGGAGTCCAACATCCATGCTAAGAGATTGATTCTTGCCTTTAAGAGGTCCCATCCAAGTAAGATGGCACAGTTGGGCATCCGGAGGCTGCCCCTTGGGGGGGGGAATGTCATGAAAGACGTCCTGTTAACACAGTTGCCAGCGGAAGATCTGTGCACAGAATTCCTGTTAATAGAGCCAGTGGGCACTTGCGGGTGCGCGCTGGTGCGAACGGGTGCACACGGGTGCGCGATGGTGCGAACGGGCACATGCAGGTGCGCGACGGTGCAAGCGGGCACGTACGGTCTGTGTGCAGGCGTGCGGTGTGCGCGGGTGTGCGCAGACGCGCAGTGTGACAGCGCTTGGCGCCAAGAGGCCTATTTAAAGGAGCCTGTCAGCATGCTTTCTTCTTGTCCAGCCTACAGTGTTTCCTGTGACCCTAAGCTACTAGTAACTTGCCTACCTGATTCCTCTCTACCCGGCCTGCTCCTGACTACTCCTGTTTGCTGCCAGTCCCCGACCCCAGCTTGTTTGACTACTCTCCTGCCTCTTCCTACGGTTTGTTTGCTGCCAGCCTGTTGCCGACCCGGTTTTTACTCCGACTACTCTTCTGCCTCCGTTGGGTACCTGCTCTGCCCGCCAGTGTTGACCCGGCCTGTCTGACCCTGCCAGTATTTTTGCTGAACTACAGAACACCTCCTTGCTGTCTGCTGTTCCAGAGTTCCTGCCAACTACAGTGCTTCTCCTCACAGTCAGTTGTTCCAGTGTTCCTGCCAAGTTCCAGTGCATCTCCTTACAGTCTGCTGTCCCAGTGCACCTGTCGAACTACAGAACACCTCCTTACTGTCTGCTGTTCCAGAGTTCCTGCTAGCTACAGTGCTTCTCCTCACAGCCAGCTGTTCCAGTGTTCCTGCCAAGTTCCAGTGCATCTCCTTACAGTCTGCTGTTCCAGTGCACCTGCCAAACTACAGAACACCTCCTTACTGTCTGCTGTTCCAGAGTTCCTGCTAGCTACAGTGCTTCTCCTCACAGCCAGCTATTCCAGTGTTCCTGCCAAGTTCCAGTGCATCTCCTTTCAGTCTGCTGTTCCAGTGCTCCTGCCGAACTACAGAACACCTCCCCACTGTCTGCTGCTGCTCCAGTGTACCTGCTAGCTCTCCTTCAGCCACGTCAGAGGTCCGGATCAGGCCTACACCTGCCACTTGCCAGGCACTTGTGGCCCCTTGTGCTTTGAGTCCCTGTTTCCTCTATCAGGGGTTCCTGAGCCACTCCCTGCATTCTGGGCTCCACCATCAGGTACGTGACAGATCACTAATTGCTGATTTAATAAAGCCGTTTACATATCAATAGACAGTAGTGGGCAAAAATAATTGGGACAAGAATGAAAAATGCTGGGCTCAGAATGATAATCTTTTCTATTTATTAACATTCAATTTGCAACAGTCATGAGATGAAAATTGTGTGTGATTGATGAAGAAAAAACTAAAACTATGTCCCTTTTTCATACACAGGAAGACCTCAGCCAGGAGGAGGCTGTGGAATGTGGCACACAGGAGGAGGCTGTGGAATGTGGCACACAGGAGGAGGTGGGGGTTAGTGGCAGCCAGGAGGAGGCGGGGCTAAGTGGCAGCCAGGAGAAGGCTGGGCCCAGTAGGAGCCCGACAGAATTGCAGGTCCCTCCCATCCACCTTCCAAACAAAAGACCAAGGAAGGGGAGTAACGTGCAGGATTCAACACTCAGGCTGATTCAGGAGGCTTCTGCATCCCTCAGAGCCTTCCCCACTCGTGAAGAGGCCTTTGTCTGCATGGCTGCCACAAAACTGCAGGGCATGCAGGAGGGCCGACGCCTCATGTGTGAGGAACTCATTTATCAAACATTAAATAAGGGGTTGAGGGCCGAAATCACACCCAATACCCAATAATAACTTACATTTAAATGCCCATCAATGCAGCCTTATCAGTGTCTATCTGCAGCCTTGTCAGTGTCATTGCAGCCTTGTCAGTGCAGCCTTGCCCCAGTGCAGCCTTGCCCCAGTGTCCATTGCAGCCTTGTCAGTGCAGCCTTACCCAGTGTCCATTGCAGCCTTGCCCCAGTGCAGCCTTGCCCCAGTGTCCATTGCAGCGTTGTCAGTGCAGCCTTGCCTCCAGTGTCCATTGCAGCCTTGTCCAGATTTAAATATGGCGCCGCCAAGATCGCAGGGACTCGGCAGAGCGAGCGTGCGCCGAGATCGCAGGGACTGGGCGGAGCCGAGATACACATAGCCGAGTGTACTCGGCTCTTCTTGGCTCCACTTACAGTCACACCCAGTCCCGCCCTATTATGGACATAACACAGGCCCAATGGCAGGACTGGGTGTGAGCCGCGAAGAGCCGAGTACACTCGGCCATGTGTATCTCAAAGGCGATCGCTCTGCAATCTCCACAATCAGCAGAGATCGGCGGGGATCGGCGTATAACACGCACCCACAATTTTCCCCTGATTTTAAGGGGGAAAAAGTGTGTGTTATACAGCAATAAATACGGTATTTTCTCATAAGATTCATATATTTTGTAGGATTGCACGGATGTCACTTATTACATAGGTGTATTCTTGTGGATGCAGAACAAAACAATGTCAGCTCTCAATGGGTAACATTAGGTGACCATAACACTAGCAGAGAAAATGAAAAGCCCAAAGGAATATTAGCAAGCAATATATTGATAGAGATATTCTATTCCGGTGGTATTAGTAAACCAAGGCAAGTTTAATTAATAGTCATTAAAAAACTAAAACCAAGAATCCACATACATGTGATGTATGAAAAAAGAGGGATAAATAGGATTAAATGAGCCTACGGTGTCACTGAAGGTTCCTGGAGCAATAGGGAGCTAACAGTATCCAAGGGTGGAACATTGCAGCTTGGGGGGCGCCAATGATCCCTCTGCACTGGGGAATCCTGACCCGAACGGTGGACTTGCTCGCCGCCGTGGTCTACAAAGGCTGGCGTACTGATGGAGGAAACCGTTAGCCGCCACCGCGGTCAGGGAACTGAGCCGCTCTCCACAAGGCAGCTCATTAGGCAGGCTGGTGTGCAGATGGATTTGGAGGGGAAAGCCACAGTCCGTCTCCCTGGATGGATCCTCAGCAAGCAGATGGATGTCACAGGGATGTGGGGTGAAGCAGAGAAGCTACTACAATCTCGAGTCTGAAGCCGAGGAAAGCTTGATTTGAGTTTGAAAAAGCGCATGCGTGCAAAACGCGTCATCACGACAACTCTTCAGCCTGCGCCTCACGCTGGTTCCCAAGGACTTCCGACTTCTTGTTACCACCATCCTGACCAGGGCTCTACGTCACCCACACGAACCCTACCCAGCTTTAGGCTCGACATTGTAGTGGCTTCTCCGCTTCACCCCACATCCCTGTGACATCCATCTGCTCACTGAGAATCCATCCAGGGGCTCTACGTCACCCGCACAAACCCTCCCCAGCTTTAGGCTCGACATTGTAGTGGCTTCTCCGCTTCACCCCACATCCCTGTGACATCCATCTGCTCGCTAAGGATCCATCCAGGGAGAGTGGTTCACCAGTGCCGATGGACTGCGGTTTTCCCCTTTACATCCATCTGCACACCAGCGTGCCTAACGAGCTGCCTTGTGGAGAGCGGCTCAGTTCCCTGACTGCCCCGCGGCTAACGTTTTCCTCCATCAGCACGAGAGCCTTTCCAGACCATGCCTGTGAGTGGGTCCACTGTTTGGGTCAGGATTCCCCAGTGCAGAGGGATCATTGGTGCCCCCCCAAGCTGCAGTGTTCCACCCTTGGACACCGTTAGCTCCTTATTGCTCCGGGAACCTCCAGTGACATCGTAGGCTCATTTAATCCTATTTAGCCTTCTTTTTTCATACATTACATGTATGTGGATTCTTGGTTTTAATTTTATAATGGATATTAGTTAAACTTGCCTTTGTTTACTAATACCACCTGAATAGAATATCTTCATTAACTTATTGCTTGCTGATATTCCTTTGGGCCATTCATGTTCTCTGCCAGTGTTATTGTTTTGTTTTGCTGCTATCCATACCCTCCAGTTATGGTCATTGTTCAGCTGCACTGGGTTTAACAGATACTAATTTTTACCATCCTAATTATACCTTCATATATTTCTTCACATGATCTATAGTTGAGCACTGGTGATACCTTTGTTACTCATTTCTTGTGGATGCAGGACTTTTGAAGTTTAATGATTCTTGGTGACATTAGTGCCTATAGTCATATGAAGGTTACATTACATACAGTATTGGCTCCTAGATTTTTAAATCTGGCTTCTAGTTCTGGGTGAGATTAGCAAGGCCTGATTTAAAGCCTCTAAAGTGATAATCAAGCATTTTCAATGCAAGTTGCCATGTTAAAAGTCTTAAAAGTAATGCGCTTTCTATTGATTTTTTAAAGCTGGCTCCTGCTTTGGAGTGAGATTTGTTCAAGCCTGAATTAAAGCCTCTATTTTTTGTTAGAAGTTTGGCAATTGTTAGAAGGTTTAAAAGAAATGCAATTTACCTCCTTTTAATGGAAAACCAAGGAGAAGCTGGATTTTTTAATGTATCCTGTTAGATAGTGCTGAAGCAGGTAGTGAGTCTGAGCAGGGATTTTACTGTACATCATCACCCTTCACTGAGATGGCTATCAATTGCACTAACATGTTAGGAGCTACAGCAGCAGAAATGGTTATTTAGGCAGGATCATCGAGTGTTTATAAAATGTACCTATTCTTACTGATATAAGTAGCCTACATCAAATATGTGATTTTATAAGTTGACCTTAGTTTTAATTTAAGAGTCTGAATTACTGATCCAGCAAATTAATTGGCAATGTATGGACAATGTTACCTTAATGGCTGTTTGTGGAGAAATGTGTCTAAAACACTTCAACTATATATTTTGTTCTTTTGTTTTCCAGGAATTCAGGGAACCAAGCACACTAATCCTAAATATCCCTACCACAGTCATATCAAAGCAAAGCTACAGAAATTGTAATGTATGGCTTCTAAGTGAGAAATGAACCAGAAGCTTGGTAAAAGTTGTAAAAACTGGGTATCCATGCTACTGCAGTTCTGGAATTTTTGCCAGGCTTTTTGCAGCTAGTTATTGCTCAAATATCATGGTACTCAGCAAAGTAGCCAGCAATACATCTGCATGTAATATCCAGATACTTGAAGATCCAGACTGAATAGGGAATAACAGAAGCTGTATGTTTTAATTACATATACCCAAAGGAGCATGATACAACTGTCTTCCCATCCTCATATTTTCATCAAATACACAGACCAATTAGGAGCTGGTTAGGCCTAATATGATAAATGATTGGAAGTATACCTTATGCAACGTTGTCACATTCTTTTCATCTCTTAAACCCAGGTTTAGGATTAAAGGTTGATTTTTAAAGATCTTTTTAATCTTGGTGAAGGTTGAACAATGACTTGGATAATTGTAATAAATAAACAGCAATGAAAGTGTCATCTTGTCAGTTATGCAAATTCCTGGTGATGTGCATTAAATTAGCAATAAAAGTTTTAGTATTATGATGTTCCAGGGTCAAACAATAGCACAGAGACTGCTAGTTTCATTATTCACTGTCGTTTAAAGAAAAGGAACGTTAACAAATAGCTGTCAGCACATTAAGCTGTCACTTATTTTAATCAGGATGATATAGTATTTGTTTAAAATAGCTTGATCTTGGCATTACAAAAGATATATTTAAAATCCAGATAATAGATACTAAACTGGGAATATATATTTGTCACTTGACAATTTAAATACAGTTCATTAAAACATGGGCCTGCCAATTACCACTTACAGATATACATCTACTGTATATACAAATGATTACAAAATGGAAAGAAATATAATGTGATGAACTCTATAATGAACTCTACTTCATATTATCGGATCTGTTCCCTAAACTTCTAACAGTCACTCTTGAAAGACTGAGGGCATAAAGTATGCATAGACACAATTGTTGCCCCATCTGGCCAGTTTTGATCCTTTGATTGTCAATGGGAAGCAGCAGACATCCCCTGTAATATATTGTCTTATTACATTAAATCAGTCCTAATATCAGTGGACAGGTCCAACTGCAGGCATTGGCTCTACTTACAGCTAGGGTGTCATTTGAGCACTGTTGTCAACCAGATCCTGCATTTAACTAGAGCCTCTGACTTACTAGGCATCACAAGGCATCACAATTTTAGTGATGAATAGTGTGCATTATCATCTATCTAGAAACTGTATTCAGGCAGGACCAATTAGTGGATGTTGTGTGCTTGCATGACTCCTTGGACACAACTAGAGCTGAAAGCTCCAGCCAAAACCTACCTGTATTGGGTGTTAGGTGAGTATAAGAGACTGCCAATCTAGAAGCTCTACACCCGGCACCTCCTGTTAAAAAACCTCTTTCAGTGGCTTCCAAACCCATTCCATATACAAACTCTTTTACTGCTTAAGTAGAGCAGTTTGGAAGATAAAAAGATGGAATGTGAATACAACAGATTGTAAAACTAAAGGCATTGATGTGAACACTAGAGGCTTCTTACGTAAACCATTTGCATGGGGGCCACTTTAAAAGGTGACCAGTACAGAGGAGGCATGGTGATTGCTGTCCTCTTCTTTTTACAATACTTGTTCCCTGGCTGTTACACTGACCCATTACCTTCATTACTTTCTCTGTTCGGCCCCTTTTTTCCTTAATATAAGTTTCCTTTATGGAAGCAAGACAATAAGGAAAAATAAAGCAGAACTTCGGAATATGTGAATGCAGTGAGCAAAAACACAGTCAGCCTTTCCTACAGGGGCATGTATATACCAGATCCAGAAAAGATTATGACACACTATTTACAATTCAGAAAGGATGATAAATAAATGTATTTATTACATTCAATAAAACAACAGTGTTGTGAGATATGCCATGTTTAAGGAAATCTGAATTCAATAAATGAGAAATCATCCTTTTAAGCGATCGTGGAACGCCATTGTCTTTTTTAGATCTATAATTCAATGAACACCAACTGTATTGTATGAAAAAGAAATAGAGAAAAGCAAAACTGAAAAATAAACTTTCCTTCTGAAGAAAGAATTGCACAAAAGCAGTAATCAGTGTGTAAATATGATTTACAGTAAAATAAGAGCAAATCATAGCACTCTGTGGTAGACAAGTAAAATACATATAAAGAATGATAAAGGCAATCTGGTTACAAAAGACAGAGCGATGGCGAAGGTTTTGAATTTATTCTTCTCCTCAGTCTTCACAAGGGAAACGGGGGGATTCAGTAACCAAGACTGCAATGTTTATCCTCATGACACGTCACAGGAAGCACCCTCATGGCTAACAGAGGATAGAATTAGAAATAGACTTGAAAAGCTTAACATTAATAAGTCACCGGGACCAGACGGCTTACACCCGAGGAACTCAGTCAAGTGATTGCCAGACCATTGTTCCTAATTTTTACGAACAGTCTATTGACTGTAATGGTACCAGCTGATTGGAGAAAAGCCAATGTAGCACCAATATTTAAAAAAGGACCAAGATATATCCCTGGGAACTATAGACCAGTTAGCCTAACATCAATAGTTTGTAAGCTCTTGGAGGGGACGATAAGGGACTATATACAAGATTTTAGTAATAAAAATGGTATTATTAGCAGTAATCAGCATAGATTCATGAAGAATGAAGGCATTCGATACAGTTCCCCATAAACATTTACTGTACAAATTAAGGTCTGTCGGCATGGACCAAAGGGATGACATGGATTGAAAACTGGCTATGGGGGCGAGTCCAGAGGGTGGTGATAAATGGGGAGTACTCGGAATGCTTTGATGTAGAAAGCGGGGTCCACCAGGGTTCTGTCCTGGGACCAATTCTATTTGATTTATTCAAAAAACGACCTGGAGGATGGGATAAACAGCTCAATCTCAGTATTTGCAGACGATACTGAGCTAAGCAGGGCAATAACTTCTACGCAGGATGTGGAAACCTTGCAAAAAAACTGAACAAATTAATGGGGTGGGCAACTACATGGCAAATGAGGACTAATGTTGAAAAATGTAAAATAATGCATTTGGGTGCCAAAAATATGAATGCAATCTACTCACTAGGGGGAGAACCACTGGGGGAATTTAGGATGGAAAAGGACCTAGGGGTCTTAGTAGATGACAGGCTCAGCAATTGCATGCAATGCCAGGCTGCTGCAAGCAAAGTCAACAGAATATTGGCATACATTAAAAAGGCGATTCACTCCAGAGATAAAATGATAATCCTCCCACTCTACAAGACTCTGGTCTGGCCCCACCTGGAGTATGCCGTCCGGTTCTGGGCACCAGTCCTCAGAAGGGTTGTGCTGGAGCTGGACAGGATCCAGAGAAGGGCAACAAAGCTAAAAAAGAGGATCTGAGCTACGGGGAAAGACTGCAAGCACTGAACTTATTCTCTCTGGAGAAGACACGCTTGAGAGGGGATATGATTTCAATGTACAAATACCATACTGGTGAACCCACAATAGGGATAAAACTCGTTTGCGCAAGGGAATTTAAAAATACTAAAATTAGAAGAGAAGTGGATTAACCTTAAACTGCGTAGAGGGTTCTTTACTGTTAGAGCGCTAAGGATGTGGAATTCTCTTCCACAAGCAGTGGTTTCAGCGGGGAGTATCAATAATTAAATAAAACTATTAGATAGGCACCTTAACGAACACAACATATATACGGGGATATACAATGTATTCTAAACATTAAAGCACACACACAGGTTGGATTTGTGTCTTTTTTCAACCTCACCAACTATGTAACTATATGTAACTATTATATAGTTTAAAATACCATAGCAGCAAGCATCAATATTTAATATTAGCAACATTTACTAATTAAATGTTAAAAGACTGTAGCAAATAATACAGGGGATGCGCTCTTAAAATAAAGATAAAAAAATAAAAATGGCCTATGAAAATGTAAATTTACTCTCTTAGTTTTGCCGCAGTAAGGTGGCGGAGGGAGGGAGCCTCCCTCCGCCACCAAATGTATATCAAATACCCCAAATGTATATCAAATACCTTAGGTGCTTAAAATCCCTTTCCTCTGTCCATCCTGTCAATTGCCCCAGCAGCCTCTGCAGAGATTCCCGGTAGGTTTCATTTTTTTATGACATGCCTTATTTTGGATTCAGCGTTAGCCATCAGCGAATCCCTGTGCTTCTTTATGCAGTGCAGACAGATCATGGCTGGGAGGGGCTGGCAGGGTGCTGTACATAGCTTCCTGAAAACATTACTGTACGCTGCCTCAGCACTCCTCTTAAGATCTCTCAGCCCTGATGCAAAGAGTGGTCTAGTTCTTGAAAAGAATGATGCAAATATCAAAATGCCTTGATGGGTGGATGTCTATCTGGAGGTGTGGGCGTTCCTAGGAAGGCCGTATCTGGATAGGTAAGGCCCACATGGGATGCTGAGCCTCCATGATTGAAAAAAAATTGAAATCCAATTAATTTAAGGGGTAGGCCAGGAACAGTAAAGATGGGCAGAAAATGACTTGATGATGCTGGACATCTCACAGACAGGGAGCAGGCTCTATATGACTTGCTTCTGCTTATAATATACATTCTGAGAAGCTTATACCATGCAGTGAAAGTCAAGCATTATGTCAGGCACATCTCACTTTTCAGTATCTAAGTCAGAGACTGACTTTTAATATGTCATACCAGCCACCATCACAGACTGTTCATAGACAGTATAGGGTTAATAGATCAACCAATGGCATTGCACTTAAAGAGGAAGTAAACCCCGGACGATTTTTCTTATTTTTTCAATTTATAAATACTGTAAAGAATTGCAAATGGTAATACATTAAAATCGGCAGAAAATGAGGTAGGGAAATACCTTATTTATCTTCTTTATTATATCTTCACTTCCGGGTATTGGCCGCGCCATTACTTTTACTGTTTCTTGAATCTGTTCTGGACGTCATTTCCGCCCTTACTACATTTCCCTTTGCAAATCTTGCACATGCGCCACAGCGCCAAAACCAAGCTTCTATCTTAATTGCTGCTCAAGGAAGGAGAAGATCAGAGCAGCATCGCGAGACTTCCCTCTGTGCAGTTCTGAGAGGAAGCTCATGAATACTAATGACCCAGTATGCAGAGGAGACAGAAACGGCATGCCGTTAAAGAATATACCTAGTGCATAATCGCACCTGATGTCACTCAAGATTGCAGGACGATTGCTATGGAAACTAACACAGTGAGTACACAGCGATCAGCTGCCTGTGCTATCTAGATTTCAATGAGCTAAAGTTGTATTGGAGGGTTTACAACCACTTTAATGCCCAATGCTATAGAAAGGATGTTACAGCTAATATTTATTGCCAAACAGCATTTACTTTAAAATCTCAACATTTTAATTCGAAAAAAAAAATGTTTTTCATTTTGGAATTTGAGTGCATCTAATTTATAAAGATAACCCCTGTCTCATGTCCAGGAGTTTTCTATGTGTGTTCCTTAATACAGTGTATAGAGGGCTTAAACCTGATAACGTTTTTAAACTAATATTACCTTCAGAGCCCACTGTTCTCTTTTCCCCATCACTGTAACAGTCCTTATTATCAATAGAAAAGTGAATGATCAGCATTCAGGCAATGCACAGATATTATCAAAAATGGCAGAAAACCTTTGTACAATAATGAAAACGTCAGGTGTAATTATAACTGTCATATTAACTCTTATATAGTTCATTCATCATAAGTGCAGGCCTGTAGAAATGATTTCAAATGTTGGGCTCTCAATGGCCGATTGTTATACAGGTAAAACCCTGAACACCTCTGCACAGCCTCTTAAATGATGAGAAGTGCTTTCATACATTTCCAGTTTTTCTGCCATGCTGCTCTTTCTAGCTGAATATGGGGAAAAAAAAAAAAACACATTGCAAAGTACAGTAACCATGAGCTATCCCTTTGGATAGTCTGGATTACTACACTCAAGATAGCTGTACTTTGCACATTTAATAAAGCTTTTAAGATTCATCATACTCATACTGAAGGAGCTAGTACATCACTGATATATGTAATATAGGTTTTTAGTAGATATCAATTTACAAGAAACTTAAAGTGTATGTAAATAATCACCTTGTAAAACAAACCATTCAATTTAAAAGAGAAAAGAAAGGCAAAACATTTGTGTATAGATATAATAAAAAAAATAACTTTTTTCCCTTTTTTATCAGTGATTACATAGCCTCTGTTCTCAGCAGCACAGAGAGGTGAAGGAGGAGAAACAGCAGCTCACTTATGTGTGAGGCTGTGCAGGGTAGGTGTATCAGGACAAGTGTGATCATTGGAGGAGAGCAGGCTGAGTTCCCAGCATGGCTAGAGAACTGACCACAGTGTGTTCTCCTGCTTAGTCTGGTCAGTTTTTAATAGGAATGCAGAGGGACTGATAGGAACAGCACAAAAAAACAAGAAAAATAACCCTGGGACTTTAGATGAGGTGAGAGAGGCTAAACCTCTCTCACCTCATCTAAAGTCCCAGGGCTATTTTTCTTGTTTTTTTGTGCACTATTAGGGATGGAGGTGTCAGAGGGGTCACACCAGACCTTAATCTTCCTTTTTTTGATAGGAACAGCAGGGATTTCACACAAAGGAAGCAATAGAAAGAGAACAGGATATTTTCTCATACAAGTACATGGTACAGCAGGCACATATCAGGAATGTTGGGTTTACATACACTTTAATAGTTTTTATGTTATCAGTTATGTTAGTGTATATAGGTTTGTGTGTGGGGGTAGAGTGTTATGAAATCATAATCCTTTGGAGGTACCTTTCCCGAGGTAATTCAAACAAAAGCACAGAAATTTGTGGGACTTTACATTTACCTCCTTTTGCATAATACAGACAAGGACAGGCTGTTTATATATAAAATATAACATTTTATTAGAAATATTGCAAAAAAAAGAGTTAAAAACATATCCATAGGTTAGCCATCCAAGGTAATTCATTTTCTGGGCTTAGGATACGTTTATTGGACAAACATGTTTCACGGGCAATCCCGCTTCATCAGGCCTTGGATCTTATTATAGAGTACTGTAACAATATACATAAATACATATAAAGTGTTTTGCATTTAAACAATAATATGAACAACATACAATTGACTAGTCAGTGGAGCAAGGAAATTAATTTTTTAGATGTCAATATCTATAGATGTAATGACAGCTTGGAAAGTCTACTGTAAACCAACGGACCGTAATAGTTTTTTGCCCACACATAGTGACCATCATCCTCTCTGGTTGAGGAATGTTCCTTAAGGCCAAATGATATGGGTAAAAAGGAATTGATGGAAGGTGGTACTCAGTTGCAGCAGTTAGGTGAAAAGTATGCAGAGCTGCAGCAATTTGATGAGAAGATCTGTTAAAATAGCGGTATTGGGCCTACTTTAGCAACAGCAGCAACAGGTAAGACAATGGTGTGTGGAAAGCTTGCACCTGCAGCAGCTTCTTGCAAGTGGAGACTTATAACATGAACAAAGGCTCAGTTTTATATATATATATATATATATATATATATATATATATATATATATATATATATTCCTTTGATTTTTAAAAGGAAGCTGCAAGAGCATGAGCACTTTCTCTATATTTGAAGGGTCCTAAGCAGGTGTCCAATTTAAAGTATAAAATAAATACTGCGCTAACAGAAACCAAGACCTACGTGAGCTGCGACTAAAAAGTAGTAAACCACACAATCTAATAAAAAATAAGAAAGTTGCGCTGAAAAAATGTGAGAGTGGCAACAAACAAGTGCCTTACAACCTCATAGAGGGATATGAATATGAGTGGTATTCACTGTGCAATTTGATTCAGTGATAATCAGTGTATTACAATAAATTCATAAACCACAGATATTAATTCTATGTCCTTAAAAAGAGAACAATAATGTGACGTAATAAAGGCAGCAAATGAATGCCTCAAAACACCATGACAAAATATATCAATGTGACAAGTGAATGCCTCAAAAAAATATAACAACAGATAGTGCAGCGCTAAAGAAGTAAAACACTGAAGTCCACCATGATATCAATGTCCATAAGGGTAATCAGTAAATCATCCTCAAGTGCGAGCGAACACCAGTTTGTAGAGAAGTGATTTCAGGTAGCCCACCACCAAGGAATAGGTTGGCCTCTCACCTGAAGGAATGGACCCTTTGATTATAGAGGGTCATAAATCGCCTTAATCAAGCAAGGAACAGCATGTGTAGGCATCCGTCAGGGCTCAGGTGTCAAACACTCCTCAGGGACCATGGGGCTCCGGTGACAGACTCTCCAATATAACCCGGGTATATAAAAGAGGAATGACAAAAAAATAGTGCTCTATGTTGAACGCTGGGTACAGGCATGTAATCAACAGAAGCAATGCGATCTCCGTCTCGTAGTGTGGATGTGCAGTAGCCGCGGGTGACGTCACGGCGTATCCTCGTTCTGGACGCGTTGCGTCCCAGTGGGCGGGGACTTCATCAGCAGATGAGGACACGACGTGGGCACCCGCGTTATATACAAGGTAAGTATCCATGACAACGAACCACATGGTACAGTTAACCTCTCGCTAACCCGGAAGTCGATCCGGACGTAGCCCCTCATACTAAAATATATGCTGAACGGAACTAAGTGTTCAGACAAAAAGGATGGGGGATAAGTAAAATATACATCAATTCACAAAGGAAGAGATGCATAAAAACAAGATGTAAAATGTAAATAAATTGGGAATGCTCAGTATTTCATTTCAAACCAATTTCAACATTGCATGACAGTCATCCGCAGCAACTGTCACCCACACATATTAGACGCTGTAAAATTGTAAATACGATCGAGCATAACACTTAAATCAATCAAATGTAAAAACAATCACATAATAAAATCTCATATAAAAATTTAAAAATTATCTTAAAGAATATATAAGAAGTAAAAGATAATTAACGATCAGAAATAAAGCAGTTGGTGTCAAAATCCACGTTTAACCCTTCAGGGCAAAGAACCCTAGTTTCAAAGATCCAGTATGATTCTCTTTTGCTCAATTGCCTTATGAAGTTGCCACCCCTCCAATGCCTAGTGACCCTTTCTATGCCCCAGAATTTCAGGCTTTTTGGATTCTGGTGGTGATGTAATTTGAAATGTCTAGAGACATTGTGCGTTTTCAGGCCTTTTTTAATATTATTAACGTGCTCAGCGAGCCTCACGTGTAGTGGTCTGGATGTTCTCCCAATATACTGGAGCCCACACCCGCACTCCAGCATATACACGACCCCTACCGTGTCACAAGTTATTAACTGTTTAATCTCATATTCCTTATTCGTAGCAGATGCCAGAAACTTTTTCCTTTTCTTTAAATTCCCCTTAGCATGTTTGCACGGGACACACTTGCCACATGCGTAGAAACCCCCTAAGAAGGAAAAGAGCCTATCGGAATAAGGAACAGGGGGGTTAAGGACACTGGGCGCCAGACGGTCCCTCAATGAAGGAGCCTTCTTGTAAATAAATTGGGGGCGGTCCGGTAAAACAGGGCCCAAAATCTTATCTTGTTTTAAGATGGGCCAATTTTTCAATATTACTTTTTCAAAAGTGCGATATTGCACATTGTAATCTAGCACCATCCTGAAATTAAATTTGTCCTCCCCAGGATCACTAACAGCATTCGAGACCAATGTACCCCTGTCCATGGTTTTCACTCTCGTGACCTCATTCTCCAACAAAGAGCGATCATACCCTTTTTGTTCAAACCTGGAGGTCAGGACTTGTGATTGGGTGATAAAATCCTCATCACGAGTACAATTCCTACGCAACCTAATATACTGCCCCCTAGGGATGTTGCACAGCCAAGAGTGATGGTGACAACTCCCCAGGGGGATGTATGAGTTGCGGTCAGTGGGCTTGAAATAATTGGTCGTCGTGAAGTGGTCATGAGTAACACTAATGGTCAGATCTAGAAATACCACCTTTTCTGGGTCAATCGTCCAAGTCAGGGCAATATTCTTTTGGTTATTATTAAGGGTTTCAATAAACAAATCAAGCTTATCTCTATCCCCTTTCCAGACAAGGATCAGATCATCAATAAATCTGCGATAGCATACAAGCTCTGGGGGTCTGTTACGAAAAACAGCCTCTTCCTCCCAGTGGGCCATAAATATATTAACCACACTGGGAGCGAAGCGTGCCCCCATAGCAACTCCCCTTGTCTGCAAATAAAACTCTTTATTATACCAGAAATAGTTCCTGGTTAAACAAAAGTTTAAACAACTCAAAAGAAATTCCTGATGTCTCCCTGACAATGATGAAGAGGACAAGGCCCATTCCACAGAGGACATAGCATCACTGTGACCAATAATGGTATACAGAGAGCTAACGTCAGCTGTAACTAAAAAAGTAGGCGATGAGCACTCAAGACTTTCTATAATCTGGATAATGTGCTTAGTGTCTTTTAAAAACGCAGGTGTTTTGGTCACAAGCGGTTGTAGGAAAAAATCAATGTATTGCCCCAGCCGTGCTGACACTGAGTCGATCCCATTAACAATGGGTCGACCAGGGGGGTTTACGCTGTCTTTGTGGATTTTGGGCAAAAAATAAATAATAGGGGTTCTGCAAAACAAGGGATCTAAATACATTGCTTCTTTTTTATTAAGGATTTTTTGGTCCTTACCATCCTCTATAATCACATGTAATTCGTCCTTATATGTAAGCATGGGATCTTTACTAAGAATACTATAAGTATCCTGGTCGGAAAGTAAACGCCTCATTTCCGATTGGTAATAATCCCTGCTCAGAACCACCAAACCGCCCCCTTTATCTGCAGGGCGGATAACTATATCTTTCCGCTGTGCTAGCGACTGGATGCCACGCTTTATATATTGAGGGTCAGTAATTTTCTTAACCTTTAGCTGGTTCAGATCGTGGGACACCATATTTTTAAAAACTTCTAAAAACTTATTGTCAACGTTCTGGGGATTAAACGTGGATTTATTCCGTAGGGAGGAATGTTGGGAAGTGGACGGTCTAGTTACCTGATGCGATTGGGCCAGAAAATACTTTTTCATATTCAGGGTCCTTACATATTTTTGAATATTGACATAAGTGTCAAATTTGTTAAGGTTTTTGATGGGTGCAAATTTTAAACCTCGATCCAAAACCTTAATTTCGTCATCAGTGAGGGTGACCTGACTAAGATTATATATACCCACCCCTACCGTGGTTTGGGCCTTTTGTATTCTCCTGCCCCCTCTCCTTCCTCTCTTTCTTTTCGCTTGCGAGGGCCAGTGCTTGATGGAGTGTAGGGCGCGGTTTGTTTCCATGGTTCTCCCTGGTAGGGCACGGTATGTTTCCATGGTTCTCCCTGGTAGGGGTGATAGGGCTGCGGGGGGTATCTCTGTTCCCCCCGTTGACCTAAAAAACCTTCCTCTCTGCGGGGGGTGTGATCAGCCAGAGGGGCAAAACAATTAAAAGTGGGAATAGTTTTAGTATAGGGAGGATTAGGTCCTCCTCTATTAATATGTTCCCTATTACTATCATAAGCTGGGTGGCTATTCTGCCGATAGGGAGTTTCATGATGGTTATAAGGCTTAGTGTTGCCTCTACCTTTCCCTCTAAGATTACCTTTTTTATTATTCTTTTTCTTATGGCCATAAGTGTTAGAATAAGGTGCTGGTTGTGCTGGTTGTGCATAATCATATTCATAAATGGGATTATTCCTGGGGGCATTCTCTCCTGTACCTTCTGTGACAACATGAGTGCTACCAGAGGGAGGGGCAGAGTTATCTGTACCTGAAGAGTTCTGCCACTTAAAAATAATCCCCCCATTGAAATCTTCAAAATCCCTAATGAATTTTTTACATTTTTTATTTTGTGTTTCCAAATCCCATTTTATAAGCTTATTTTTAAGCTCTCCTGACAATCTAATGAACTCTTCACAGTCTTTGTGAACTTCAATACTTTTGGTAATTTCTCCAATCTGAGAATCAAGGGTGGCCATTCTCTTTCTTTTGCGGATTAGGAGAAACTCCAACAGTTCAAATCCTCTTTTGATGAAAAAATCACTCCATTCAGACATAGATTGGACGTCAGTAAGGCCATCATTGGGGGGTAAATCCCACCTCAGACGTCTAGGTATAAGTCTAGCAGCAAGATACTGTTCGAATGATGTGATATCCCACCAGGATTTGATCTTTTTTTCATAAATATAACCTAATTTTCTAAAAGACTGTGGTAGATCATTAGTAGGTTCTATTGTGGGATTCCTGGAAAATACCTCATTAATCTTAATGTCTCATTGTTCAAAATAATTGAAAACTTCCATATCGCTGCTAGATTAATGAAAATTGAAGAAATGACTAATGAAAAAATACAAATCAGCGCGAAGTGGTGAATGAGCATTAAAAGCTGCTGAACACTAGGGTCAAAAAACAAATCCCTTAATACAAATATAACAACAGATAGTGCAGCGCTAAAGAAGTAAAACACTGAAGTCCACCATGATATCAATGTCCATAAGGGTAATCAGTAAATCATCCTCAAGTGCGAGCGAACACCAGTTTGTAGAGAAGTGATTTCAGGTAGCCCACCACCAAGGAATAGGTTGGCCTCTCACCTGAAGGAATGGACCCTTTGACTCTCGTGACCTCATTCTCCAACAAAGAGCGATCATACCCTTTTTGTTTTACTTCTTTAGCGCTGCACTATCTGTTGTTATATTTGTATTAAGGGATTTGTTTTTTGACCCTAGTGTTCAGTAGCTTTTAATGCTCATTCACCACTTCGCGCTGATTTGTATTTTTTCATTAGTCATTTCTTCAATTTTCATTAATCTAGCAGCGATATGGAAGTTTTCAATTATTTTGAACAACGAGACATTAAGATTAATGAGGTTTCCAGGAATTTTCCAGGAATCCCACAATAGAACCTACTAATGATCTACCACAGTCTTTTAGAAAATTAGGTTATATTTATGAAAAAAAGATCAAATCCTGGTGGGATATCACATCATTCGAACAGTATCTTGCTGCTAGACTTATACCTAGACGTCTGAGGTGGGATTTACCCCCCAATGATGGCCTTACTGACGTCCAATCTATGTCTGAATGGAGTGATTTTTTCATCAAAAGAGGATTTGAACTGTTGGAGTTTCTCCTAATCCGCAAAAGAAAGAGAATGGCCACCCTTGATTCTCAGATTGGAGAAATTACCAAAAGTATTGAAGTTCACAAAGACTGTGAAGAGTTCATTAGATTGTCAGGAGAGCTTAAAAATAAGCTTATAAAATGGGATTTGGAAACACAAAATAAAAAACGTAAAAAATTCATTAGGGATTTTGAAGATTTCAATGGGGGGATTATTTTTAAGTGGCAGAACTCTTCAGGTACAGATAACTCTGCCCCTCCCTCTGGTAGCACTCATGTTGTCACAGAAGGTACAGGAGAGAATGCCCCCAGGAATAATCCCATTTATGAATATGATTATGCACAACCAGCACAACCAGCACCTTATTCTAACACTTATGGCCACAAGAAAAAGAATAATAAAAAAGGTAATCTTAGAGGGAAAGGTAGAGGCAACACTAAGCCTTATAACCATCATGAAACTCCCTATCGGCAGAATAGCCACCCAGCTTATGATAGTAATAGGGAACATATTAATAGAGGAGGACCTAATCCTCCCTATACTAAACCTATTCCCACTTTTAATTGTTTTGCCCCTCTGGCTGATCACACCCCCCGCAGAGAGGAAGGTTTTTTAGGTCAACGGGGGGAACAGAGATACCCCCCGCAGCCCTATCACCCCTACCAGGGAGAACCATGGAAACATACCGTGCCCTACCAGGGAGAACCATGGAAACAAACCGCGCCCTACACTCCATCAAGCACTGGCCCTCGCAAGCGAAAAGAAAGAGAGGAAGGAGAGGGGGCAGGAGAATACAAAAGGCCCAAACCACGGTAGGGGTGGGTATATATAATCTTAGTCAGGTCACCCTCACTGATGACGAAATTAAGGTTTTGGATCGAGGTTTAAAATTTGCACCCATCAAAAACCTTAACAAATTTGACACTTATGTCAATATTCAAAAATATGTAAGGACCCTGAATATGAAAAAGTATTTTCTGGCCCAATCGCATCAGGTAACTAGACCGTCCACTTCCCAACATTCCTCCCTACGGAATAAATCCACGTTTAATCCCCAGAACGTTGACAATAAGTTTTTAGAAGTTTTTAAAAATATGGTGTCCCACGATCTGAACCAGCTAAAGGTTAAGAAAATTACTGACCCTCAATATATAAAGCGTGGCATCCAGTCGCTAGCACAGCGGAAAGATATAGTTATCCGCCCTGCAGATAAAGGGGGCGGTTTGGTGGTTCTGAGCAGGGATTATTACCAATCGGAAATGAGGCGTTTACTTTCCGACCAGGATACTTATAGTATTCTTAGTAAAGATCCCATGCTTACATATAAGGACGAATTACATGTGATTATAGAGGATGGTAAGGACCAAAAAATCCTTAATAAAAAAGAAGCAATGTATTTAGATCCCTTGTTTTGCAGAACCCCTATTATTTATTTTTTGCCCAAAATCCACAAAGACAGCGTAAACCCCCCTGGTCGACCCATTGTTAATGGGATCGACTCAGTGTCAGCACGGCTGGGGCAATACATTGATTTTTTCCTACAACCGCTTGTGACCAAAACACCTGCGTTTTTAAAAGACACTAAGCACATTATCCAGATTATAGAAAGTCTTGAGTGCTCATCGCCTACTTTTTTAGTTACAGCTGACGTTAGCTCTCTGTATACCATTATTGGTCACAGTGATGCTATGTCCTCTGTGGAATGGGCCTTGTCCTCTTCATCATTGTCAGGGAGACATCAGGAATTTCTTTTGAGTTGTTTAAACTTTTGTTTAACCAGGAACTATTTCTGGTATAATAAAGAGTTTTATTTGCAGACAAGGGGAGTTGCTATGGGGGCACGCTTCGCTCCCAGTGTGGCTAATATATTTATGGCCCACTGGGAGGAAGAGGCTGTTTTTCGTAACAGACCCCCAGAGCTTGTATGCTATCGCAGATTTATTGATGATCTGATCCTTGTCTGGAAAGGGGATAGAGATAAGCTTGATTTGTTTATTGAAACCCTTAACAATAACCAAAAGAATATTGCCCTGACTTGGACGATTGACCCAGAAAAGGTGGTATTTCTAGATCTGACCATTAGTGTTACTCATGACCACTTCACGACGACCAATTATTTCAAGCCCACTGACCGCAACTCATACATCCCCCTGGGGAGTTGTCACCATCACTCTTGGCTGTGCAACATCCCTAGGGGGCAGTATATTAGGTTGCGTAGGAATTGTACTCGTGATGAGGATTTTATCACCCAATCACAAGTCCTGACCTCCAGGTTTGAACAAAAAGGGTATGATCGCTCTTTGTTGGAGAATGAGGTCACGAGAGTGAAAACCATGGACAGGGGTACATTGGTCTCGAATGCTGTTAGTGATCCTGGGGAGGACAAATTTAATTTCAGGATGGTGCTAGATTACAATGTGCAATATCGCACTTTTGAAAAAGTAATATTGAAAAATTGGCCCATCTTAAAACAAGATAAGATTTTGGGCCCTGTTTTACCGGACCGCCCCCAATTTATTTACAAGAAGGCTCCTTCATTGAGGGACCGTCTGGCGCCCAGTGTCCTTAACCCCCCTGTTCCTTATTCCGATAGGCTCTTTTCCTTCTTAGGGGGTTTCTACGCATGTGGCAAGTGTGTCCCGTGCAAACATGCTAAGGGGAATTTAAAGAAAAGGAAAAAGTTTCTGGCATCTGCTACGAATAAGGAATATGAGATTAAACAGTTAATAACTTGTGACACGGTAGGGGTCGTGTATATGCTGGAGTGCGGGTGTGGGCTCCAGTATATTGGGAGAACATCCAGACCACTACACGTGAGGCTCGCTGAGCACGTTAATAATATTAAAAAAGGCCTGAAAACGCACAATGTCTCTAGACATTTCAAATTACATCACCACCAGAATCCAAAAAGCCTGAAATTCTGGGGCATAGAAAGGGTCACTAGGCATTGGAGGGGTGGCAACTTCATAAGGCAATTGAGCAAAAGAGAATCATACTGGATCTTTGAAACTAGGGTTCTTTGCCCTGAAGGGTTAAACGTGGATTTTGACACCAACTGCTTTATTTCTGATCGTTAATTATCTTTTACTTCTTATATATTCTTTAAGATAATTTTTAAATTTTTATATGAGATTTTATTATGTGATTGTTTTTACATTTGATTGATTTAAGTGTTATGCTCGATCGTATTTACAATTTTACAGCGTCTAATATGTGTGGGTGACAGTTGCTGCGGATGACTGTCATGCAATGTTGAAATTGGTTTGAAATGAAATACTGAGCATTCCCAATTTATTTACATTTTACATCTTGTTTTTATGCATCTCTTCCTTTGTGAATTGATGTATATTTTACTTATCCCCCATCCTTTTTGTCTGAACACTTAGTTCCGTTCAGCATATATTTTAGTATGAGGGGCTACGTCCGGATCGACTTCCGGGTTAGCGAGAGGTTAACTGTACCATGTGGTTCGTTGTCATGGATACTTACCTTGTATATAACGCGGGTGCCCACGTCGTGTCCTCATCTGCTGATGAAGTCCCCGCCCACTGGGACGCAACGCGTCCAGAACGAGGATACGCCGTGACGTCACCCGCGGCTACTGCACATCCACACTACGAGACGGAGATCGCATTGCTTCTGTTGATTACATGCCTGTACCCAGCGTTCAACATAGAGCACTATTTTTTTGTCATTCCTCTTTTATATACCCGGGTTATATTGGAGAGTCTGTCACCGGAGCCCCATGGTCCCTGAGGAGTGTTTGACACCTGAGCCCTGACGGATGCCTACACATGCTGTTCCTTGCTTGATTAAGGCGATTTATGACCCTCTATAATCAAAGGGTCCATTCCTTCAGGTGAGAGGCCAACCTATTCCTTGGTGGTGGGCTACCTGAAATCACTTCTCTACAAACTGGTGTTCGCTCGCACTTGAGGATGATTTACTGATTACCCTTATGGACATTGATATCATGGTGGACTTCAGTGTTTTACTTCTTTAGCGCTGCACTATCTGTTGTTATATTTGTATTAAGGGATTTGTTTTTTGATCCTAGTGTTCAGCAGCTTTTAATGCTCATTCACCACTTTGCGCTGATTTGTATTTTTTCACAATGCCTCAAAAAACCATAACAAAACATAAATCAAAAAAAATATTCAATATATAATATGAACAGATCTTATGAGGCGCAGATATTATCCTTATGTTGTATGCACAAAAACGATAGTGGTTAAAGTCCATACATTATGTATAGCACAAATAAAAAATTGAATGAAGAATATCCCCAAGTACTTAGTGAATATTGATAAACTTGCTGCAGTGAATAGGGTGCGTAGATAGACCTCCACCTTCAAAAACTGCTGCCTCTTACCAAAAAACGTTGGTCTCTTAATTATAGGAGACCTTAATGGGCGGATGGCTGCAACCCCAGCCTGGGGTCAATATTCACTCAGCACTTGGGGATATTCTTCATTCAATTTTTTATTTCTGCTATACATAATGTATGGACTTTAACCACTATCGTTTTTTGTGCGTACAACATAAGGACAATATCTGCGCCTCATAAGATCTGTTCATATTATATATTGAATATTTTTTTTGATTTATGTTTTGTTATGGTTTTTTGAGGCATTCACTTGTCACATTGATATATTTTGTCATGGTGTTTTGAGGCATTCATTTGCTACCTTTATTACGTCACATTATTGTTCTCTTTTTAAGGACATAGAATTAATATCTGTGGTTTATGAATTTATTGTAATACACTGATTATCACTGAATCAAATTGCACAGTGATTACCACTCATATTCATATCCCTCTATGAGGTTGTAAGGCACTTGTTTGTTGCCACTCTCACATTTTTTCAGCGCGACTTTCTTATTTTTTATTTGTCCAATTTAAAGTGTTTGCTACCCTAAAAAAAATAAAAAAAATAAAAAAAAGGATCCTGTTCCTTTAAAGCATGAATAACAGCACAGTACTTCTGCTGTGTAATTTGACCCCTTCTATCACCTAAAATACCTGGCTGATCCTGCCTGGTGCTGCCCACCCCTCTGTAAACTGTCCATGGTTTATCATGGCTGCTGAGTCCTGACGCCGTGGTGAGTTTACGTGCCTCCGTCCTCTCTCCCCCTTCCTCTCCCCCTCCCCTTTCTGCCTGTCAGCTCTGTGTGTGAGTTGCCCCTTCCCTTCTTGCACCATTCTGAGCAGTATAAAAATTACTGCTCACAATCATTGCCAGCCCCTCTGCTAGATAACGTAGTATATAGTGTATACTGTTTTACAAAATTCTTCTTCTAAATACCTTATTTTTTTCTCACCGATCAGCGGTCACATGACCACCTGTTGCTCTCTTCCTATGATGTATGTACTACAGAGGGAGATCACGTGACAGCCCGTTAGACACCAAAGGGAGAACTCGGGCCCCTCCCTCTGTAGTGCATACATTGAAGAAAGAGAGCAACGGGCGGTCACGTGACCACTAACTGGCAAGAAGAAATATGGTATTTAGAAGAAGAATTTAAAAAAGTTATATACTACTAGTTATCCTAGCAGAGGGGCTGGCAATGATTGTGAGCACTGCCTTAACAATCCCTTTAAGCTGAAGCTGATGTAAAGAAACACTTTAATATGTTAAAAAAAAGAAAGTAACATGGCTATATATTTAAATGTATGTACTTAGAAATGCCTGCACAAACCTCTAATTATCTTCACAGCATTCTTGGAGTCTAAATCAGAGCTTTATTTTATGCAAACCTGACTTGATCCTACAAGTCAGCAATTTAGTCTACCCTCCTACATTCTGCACCTCACTATTGTTCACTGAGTCTGATAGGCTGCCTCCTAGACCAGTGCTGAGATAAGGAAGGTTAAAGAGGCATAGTGCCAAGTTTATAGGATAAGGTCAGTATATTTCTAATAACACACCCTGAGTTTTTCTGTCCCAGGTCGCTCTGAAGATAATCCAAGGTGCTCACAAACACCTCTGGGTATCACAAATTAGGAGAGTTTATTATGATCAACCTTACTACAATCATTGGGAATATCGCTATTTTTACTGTATTCAATGCCACACGTGTTACAAATATATCTATTTGGAAAGATATGTTCTTTTCAGTCTGATAAATGTAGCCTTATTTTACAGATATAAGTTAATCTTGTGAAATTGTCTGCTTTAATCTACACCATTCGTTTTTGGAAATCTGAAATTCAGAGTATATCTAAAAATGAAAAGGGATTTGGGCAACAAAGGGAACAATTTAATGAACAGAGTTCCAGGTTAATTGAATTCATAGTTATTCATTTAATGGTATTTTACAGTCAACTCATAAATTAGTTTAAGCCTTTATGTGACTGCTGACAACAGTATGAAGAAGCGCTATACATACTGCATATGCTATTGTATTAAGATGAATCATGTTTGTTGTAATGTATAGATTTCCTTAGTGTAACAATATATGCAATTATATGTCCTTATTACACATTATCCTTCTCTACCATTCAGCCACATTGAAAGGGCACAAGGATTATTGAAGCACTATTTAAAATGGCAAAAGAGATGTGAATAAGGAGATGCTTTTACATATATCCATGACTACAGCCTTATATATGTTTTATATCCAAAAAAAATACTTTAAAGGGTAGGGAAACATTACCTGTTTCCCCTTACTCCCATTAAGCAGTTGCAGCTCCACTCTCCACTTTCAAAGTTCTCTACTTAGATCTTGCCACCAAGGCTGCTGCCAACCTCTTCACACAGTGCAGTTCTGTCCTGTCAGGCTGAGAGATGTATTAACTCCTATCCATCAACAGATCTGCCCATGTGCAGACTTTAGGTGAAAAAAATGGTGGAAGAATATAAACAGGACTATTGGCCTCAGCTGTGAGATCTAAGTAAGTATAGGGATTTTTTTTTTTGGGGGGGGGGGGGGGGGGCATATCTGCTTAGAGGGATAAGAGGGAAAGAAAAAGCAAACATTTTTAAACATGTCCTTACAATTTAAATATTGGCATGTTCTGGTCCTGTCATCAGTACTGTAAATGGGACTGAATCTAGAATTCTGAGTTGTCTCCACCACACTAGTAGAAAGGTAATCTTGCAATGGGGACAACTTCCTGTTGTGTCTACAGGACTGCAAGTGATGGTTGAATTTCTCAAATTGGACACACAGTACAAAACAAACCTGACAGTGCTGTAACCCTTCCCAATCTATCCAAAATGAATAAAAGTTTGCTTTTAGACATAATTTAAGAAGGGGATTCTAATTAGTCATTATCCTAGGGCAAGACATAATTTTCTGAGGAATTTTGAAGCAAAATGTATAGAAATACATTGCAGATTCAGTGAAAGAGAATATCCAACGTTTTTTAACAAGTCATGTAGCGCTACTCCCAGAGGATCCTCTGATTTATTTGTGTCCTCACTATGTACCTGGAGTGACTACTGACACACCAGGTGCTTTTTTTAATGGGATATATTGAAAAGGCAAAGCCCTTTAGAGCCCTTGCACACTGGGGCGGGGGGCGGCGTCGGCGGTAAAACGCCGCTATTATTAGCAGCGTTTTACCGTCGGTATGCGGTCGGTATGCGGCCGCTAGCGGGGCGGTTTTACCCCCCGCTAGCGGCCGAGAAAGGGTTAAATACCACCGCAAAGCGCCTCTGCAGAGGCGCTTTGCCGGCGGTATAGCCGCGCCGTCCCATTGATTTCAATGGGCAGGAGCGGTAAAGGAGCGGTATACACACCGCTCCTTCACCGCTCCGAAGATGCTGCTAGCAGGACTTTTTTTACCGTCCTGCCAGCACATCGCTCCAGTGTGCAAGCCCTCGGGGCTTGCACACTGGAATGAAAGTAGCGGCACTTTCGGGGCGGTTTGCAGGCGCTATTATTAGCGCAATAGCGCCTGCAAACCGCCCCAGTGTGCAAGGGCTCTTAAAGCAAACAGGTTGGTTAAGGCAAACACCCAAAAAAATGGTTACAGGTGCAACGAACATCCATAGTTGCCAGTGAAATAACAACGCCAGCGTGAGAGAACAATGTTAACACAATAGCATCAAAGCCAGGTAGTGCAGTGAGAAAAACAGGCTCAATGGCATACAGATACTGTGGGCCCCATGTAAATGTACAGTCCTACCTAGATCACCAGCCAGTGAATCCTGTATCTAAAGTAATAGTTGACATTGGGGCCCTTTCTTCACGATGGAGTGATTTTCTCCAAAAGGGGAATTTGTAATCCACTGCACAAAGAAAAGAACTGCCTCTTCTTGGTATGACTTGGTCCAGCTTCCAGACACATTTTTCCAGGCTGCTCACTCTCCATGCAGGTCCCCTGCACTCTCTAGGGAGGTAGCCAGGGCTTGACTAGCAGCCCTCAAGCCTATCAGAATCCTCTTAGCCCCAGGTTACCTGGGGCAGGCTTAATCCAGTCCAGTTATTTACCAATGACCTTCCACAAATAATTGATGATGGAGCTCTTCTTTACAGCTATCTAGTGGTATGGCAATCATCCTAGCAGATAATCTGGTGTCATTCTACTTTGATTAGTGAGTGTTTTCTATTGATCAATAAAAGTCAATATATGTTATTTTTTCAATTCAGCTTTATTAACAATCCAATATGTGTGTTTTAAACTAAGAAAATCAATCATCCCCAACGCTCCAGAATAACATGGCACAATCTAATTGTATGAACCACTACTTGTTTATAAGATATTTTTTTTCGTTTCTACTATTTCATCTAATTTTTCCATATTAGATTTAGACTGTAACATATGGCCAGGTTTACGGTCCAACCAATCTACACCATCTATCTTTCAAGGTTTAGGTTGTATTGTGGATATATAAAATTAAATATTATACAAAAAAGTTACTTAATTTGTTTAAAGTGATTAAAGGATTAGATATTTGATTAAAAGATTGCAACATGCAGCCAGCTCTACAATCATCTTAGAGCTAATTAAACTTTTAAACTTATCCAATCACTGAATAATACCATCTCATCAAAATTTTATGAATACGTTTGATCCTATGTGAGTTCACAATTTAAACTTTCTGTACAATTCTCCAGAACTTATATTCAATCTGAAGTCCTGCCAGGAAAGTTTCTTCTCAAACAAAAAACCCACCTCCTCCAGATCATGGGCAAGCAACCTGAAGATCTGGTATTGATTTTTTTTTACACTTTCCCCAACCCTTTTCTTTGTGGAAATCCCCAGCTGAAAGCTGAGCTGTGTTGGGTGGGATGAGTCACTAGTTGTTAGGACACTGGCTCCCTAACAACCTGGATTCCTCAGGAGAAGGCTGTCACATTTAGCAGTGGTAGTAACACTGCCCACTGCAGTGCTATTGGTTGAATGTTCTTTATTCCTTCTAGTTGCTTGTTTTTAAGGCTATTTTCTGTTGGGATCGAACGTTAAGGAATGTTATATTCACCTAGCGAAAAGCAACAAATCGAAATTTACATTACATACATACTTACAAATATCAATAGCGATTCATGACATTGTGTGAATACTGAGGATTTTCGCAAAGTGAACTTTTTATACATAGACCCCAAATGTGGATATTGCCTGAGCTAAATCCTATATGGAAAGGGTATGTTTCTGCATGTCATTTAGTTATATCTTTTTTGCCTGCTTTTGGGTTTCTCTGCGGACATCATTTTACTATAACCATTTGGTCAACATCATTTAGTTGGCCTACTTATTGAATCAATTTATTCTTGGTGATGATGTTCTCAATCTGAAGGTTTGTAACACTGAAGTATTAAACTACTCTGCTTTGGAAGTTTACCACCATAACACAGGGTGAACGATATTCAATAGGAGAACTCTGGTAGGGGCAGCAGAACATTGTACATTTGTTCAATCCTACAGAATATACATTGGATCATGTGTCCATAAGTAGAGATTTACACCTGAACTGGACTATTCATTTTCAGCTGTTGATTTCATGATGGCAAATAGACCGTTAAATTTACAATGGAAGTTGTACTCTGCAACAAAATTTATCACAGGGAGGACACATGATTTGGTATTTTTTGCAAAGTGAAACTTCACTGTATTAACTAAGCTCTGGGGCAAATTCCATTGCAAAGTGCAACTTCCCTTACAAGGTGAACAGCCTATTTGCCTTTAGTAAATCAACCTCTTGGTGTTGCTTGCATGTTATCTTTTCTCTTTCTCATTGTTAATTTTGCTTGAGTTTGTCCTTTCTATATCAATGACAAGGAATGTTTGAGCCACGACATTCTGAATGGTACTTAAACTGCTTGGAGGAACTACAGTATGAACAAAGCAAGTATCTATTTTTTTCTGTATCTTTTGTAAACAGAAGTATAATTTTATATGAATGGTATTACGCTGCCAGCTCTATCTGTGATCTCCTTGTTAGCATTCATGCTACTAAGTCTTGTGCCATTCTAGACCGTAACAAACAATGCAGCAAGAAAACAATTTAATGAAGAAACTCAAACTATAAATGCATTTATGTTACCTAAATTTGATTAATTTTTGGACTGTAATCACTATGGAGTCAGGATGTATTGAGCCACTTGTTTTGCTGGACTCTGTAACAACACCATGTTTTTTTGGTACACTTTATTGTCCTGATAGCTTTATGTACCAACCATCCTCAACAAACAAAGACAAGCATTACAGTGAATATTTGAGTGAAATGGGATAAGCAGAACACGATCACAATGGTCCCCATTAAGCCTAGTTATGCATTCTGAGACTTGTGTTTTGCATTCAGGGTGTGGTTTCTGCCTTGGCAATTCATTACTGTAGCAAGTAGCAGAGAAGGTAGATATGGGAACATAGCATTTTCTGGAAGGGGCTTAGATTTTCATTGGCCATTAACATTTTGTCCAAGGACTAAACAGTTCATAATTGCACCAACTGAAAAGGCATAGGTCCATCTCTTAGAGGAAATGAAAAATACGGTGCCTGCAGCAACCTGTTGGAGATTAATGGCAGAATTCCTTTTTATATTGTCCATAGGAAATGCAGGACAACATGCACATGAATGTATATTTGGCATCTCCTTCCAGTGAAATGCAGATTGAGATACCTCTTCCCATTCTCTCAATCACAATCTAAACTATTGAATAAAGGGTTGAGATGTGATATACAGTGTAATGTTCCTTGAATGAATACCCAATTGCAAGCTCTAGTTTAGGTTGTTAGCACTGCAATCTTTTAATAGGCTTATATATTTTCTATAGCTGGATGGTTTAATTTGCCATGCAGGAAATCTTTTTTATGGGGCAGAAGGAAATAAATGTATGGCTGGACCTAAATCTTACCATACATGGCATAATTGTAGCTAAAAATATGAAAGATCCAAGATTAATTTCCCTTTAGCAAGCAAGCAACTGAATAGAACTGAATTCAGCTGCAAACTGCTACAAATGAAACGCCCTTCTGTTGGGGTAATGCCATTTACAGCTGCTTGACCTTTTTCTGTTATGACGCAATCCAACCCTGAAACTAATTGAAGGGTAATAGGTACAAGTATGCAACACTGGCCCTTGCTTATTTTATGATTTGTTATGGCTGTAATAATTGTAAATTCCGGAAAGCCTAAGTAATTTGGTAGACTCTGTTAGCATTTATGGATCAAAGTATCTTTGTTTGGTGTGACCACTAACACATATACATGGCTCCCAATTTGTTTCTGATTTGGAGGGAGTATCCTTAATTTAAAATTAAATCCGTCTGTCCCTCTTTCTTCCTAAGTTGTCCCTGTTTTAGATGTGACATAAAGATCTCCATAAAATGCACTATTTAACTATCAAAAGTATTATAATCAACTAAACCTCTAATCTAACCTCTAGAATATTGTAAATATTATTTTGAAAATCAGACTAAAAGAAAAGTAGTGTTAAAAAAAAGTATAGGATTAACTATACATTGTGACTAAATAATCTTTTGGAAGCCTGCATAATTGTGGGGTTATATCTGTTTCAGCAAAGCAAACTAAAATAAATATATATATATATATATATATATATATAGAGAGAGAGAGAGAGAGAGAGAGAGAGAGAGAGAGAGAGAGAGAGAGAGAGAGAGATAGAGAGAGACAGTAAAACCTTGGTTTGAGAGCGTTTTGCACGACAAGCAACATTTTTTGATACATTTTGACTTAACATACAAGCGATGTCTTGATATACAAGTAGCGTCATGTCACAACTGAGTATAAAAGAGACGAGAGGCGCCATAGCAATATGGTTACATTTAATGAAGGTACAACATTTATCAACTCACATGGTTGATGACTAAAACAGGCACGTCTAAGTATGCAGGCATCCAGGGGTAAAGCTGTCCACATAGACCATCCTCCGTACCGCCATCATCGTCTTCCTTCCACGCTGCCCTCAAGCCTCACTTTCAGATCACTCTACTTCAGGGTAGTCTTCCCGGTCACAATTGCAGACTGATAGCGGTGAGAGCCATGGAGGATGTGCAGAGGATGGTCTATGTGGACAGCCTTACCTTGGATGCCTGCATACTTAGATGTGCCTCTTTTAATCATCAACCATGTCATTTGCAAAAGGTTGTACCTTCATTAAATGTAACCATATTACTTCACTTAGAGGCGCCTCTCTTCTCTTTTATACTCTGTAGCTCCTGCTGGATTTTGCTTCTAATCCCCTTGTGGAGGCTGCCATTTGTGGATGGACATTTTATGGTTACACAACCTATCACATTGCTATAATCTTTTTTTTGGACTATAAACTGAAAGATGAAAAAAAGAAAAAACAAACTGCGCTAAGGTCAAAAGAAAATTATAAAAAATGATGTGCCAAATCCCAATGGTTAAGTGAAACACCATGCATACAAAGCAGCAGTCCTGCACAACATAAATACAGTAATCAAATTGGAAAACATAGAATCGCGCTAAACATATGAAAAATATATGAAGTGAAAAGTACTCAAATGACAAAAACAGGTCCTATACCTGGATTTGTATGACCCTAAAGTGAACAGCAAAAATATACAAATCATAAAAAACACCTAAACACTTTATATATTAAAGGTGTAAAAATGTCCATAAATAACAAAGTAAATAGGCCAGATAAATTGGTGTCAAAATGGCCCACACAGTGATAACACCCGTGAACTAGAGCAATCATTAGTGTCCATCCATAAAAAGTAAGTTCTTCACAGTTGAATGAAGGACTAGTGCAGAAATCCACCACCAGAATGTAAGGGGTTACTGCTTACCAGAAGACCGTGATCCCCCGTTACAGAGGATCAAGGGAAGCCTGTATATAATAAGCCCTCCAGAACGTATCAGGTGCACCCACTATCCTCGATCTATTGGGGGTGAAAAGAAGATCTCCAGAACCGCCCAACGACACTCATAAGAATCCAACACTCCTCATTTCATTCCAAACTCCTCTGCTGCCACTTCCAGCAACGTCTCCTCGCTACTTCTGAAGGGCTTATTATATACAGGCTTCCCTTGATCCTCTGTAACGAGGGATCATAGTTGTGGAACGAATTTTCTGAGTTTCCACTATTTCTTATGGGGAAATTTGCTTTGATATACAAGTGCTTTGGATTACAAGCATGTTTCCGGAACGAATTATGCTCGCAATCCAAGGTTTTACCATATATATATATCTATATATATATATCTATATATATATATAGATATATATATATATATCTATATATATATATATTTTTATATATATATTATACTGTGCATATATATTTGTACTTATACAGAAAACAATGTTGTAAGGTTTATTGTTCCCAATGCCAGCTAAAGTTGAATTATATCACTCACAACATACTCTTTTTCCACTGCAACTTTGCAGTGGGCCCGAAAAAAGATGTACTGGATCCATCATAACAACTGCATTACTTTGACAAATCCCTCCAGTACCTAAAAGAAAATTATTCTTTTTAAAATGCATAGGAAGACAGGATAGGATTCTGCATAAGATCAGGATATAATAAACAAACACAGATGAGTGGAAGGATATACAATTGCTCGCAGTGTGCACTTTACAGAGGATCTGCAAAGAATCACAAAATAGAAAACAAATTTAAACACTGGATAATGCTAATGCACGTATTCTAAATGGCACAATTTTTACTAAATAAACATCTGGACTCTGGAAGAATTTACATTCAATAATTTGCCATCTGTCTGTTATGTCCTTGTTTTCTTGTTGGTTTTGTTGCAATTTTTTTTTCTGTTTAGTAAAGCAGTCTTTACTGGAATGAATCACATCAAGCATTTTTATATCTAAAAGGCAAATACATTATAATTTTTCTGTTACAAAGGGAGTTGTTACACTTTCCCAAATACTGAAATCTGTACAAATATTCCCTTCCAAACCACTAGTCTGTTTCATTACATCTGTCTTGTAAAATGGCACTACTGCTGAATGGATCCAAGTGTGTATAAGTAGCATCAATTCTTCTACGCATTATCAGCTTGTGTATAATTCCCAACTGTCTTTACTTTGGTGGAACAGTTCCAATTTTCAATAAACAAAAAAAAAAAAATAAAAACTTTACCAAAATGCGTATGGGTTTGCCTTGGTTTGATTATATTTGGCAGAGGATTTGGAAAAACCTACATTGGGATTAAAATCCTTATTTCATTATTACGATATAATGGTACATGTGAATTTATATCACAGGTGTCTGCACTGCACATTTAGTTTCTGATGCAAGCAAACCCACTTCAGTATTTGTATATGTTGTTTATTTGGTTTTTTTTTTATGTTCAGTGCAAAAAGAAAATGCATTGTAAAGCAATATACTTTTAGTCAGGTAAAAAAAAAATATTGCAGTAAAAGTTTCATAGTTACCACTTGCAGCCAGGTGATGGAATTCTATGGTTTGCTAACAGTGAGTTTACATCAGTGTTTTATTTCTATGATGTGAAGATTCTCAATAACTTGGTGTGATTTGATCTCTAGCTCTTCAAAACTATTTGGAGTATACAACAGTTAAATAAGAAAGAGGCTCATACCTCCTCACTCTGCTCACAGGACCCATATAGAGCATGAAGATTTTAGTTAGAAAAAGGGAGTAAGCACAGAGCTAGAATTATGCCGCGTACACACGACCGGACTTTATGGCATACTTGGCCCTGCGGACCGGAGTCTGTCAGACAATTAGATCGTGTGTGGGCTCCAGCAGACTTTTTTCCCCAAAAGTTCGACGGACCTAGAAATGAAACATGTTTCAAATCTTATCGACGGACTCGAGTCCGGTCGAAAAGTCTGTTTGTCTGTATGCTAGTCCGACGGACAAAAACCAACAATAGGGCAGCTATTGGCTTCTGGCTATGAACTTCCTTGTTTTAGTCCGGTCGTACGTCACCACGTACGAATCCGTCGGACTTTGGTTGATCGTGTGTAGGTAAGTCCGTTCATTCGGAAAGTCTGTTGTAAAGTCCATCAAAAAGTCCGCCGGACAAAGTCTGCTGTAAAGTTTGGTCGTGTGTACGCGGCATTAGACTACCTAATAGAAAATGCATCATGCTTGCAAAAATCTCTGTTATGGAAAGGAAGCACTTTGTATTAAATGTTTATTTATAAGTTATTTTATAAACCTAATTTTCTGTGAACACAAATAATAATGCCAATGTGCTGATTATCACCAATAAAAAAAAACAAAAAATAATAAAAGAAAAAAACTAAAAGAGCTACAAGTGAGCAGCTCAATTTATTGATGAAAAATACATATATGTGAACTCCATTCATAATTCTGTGCACTCCTGCCTATTTTCCTTGCCAGGCCTCTAAGTCAAATAGCACATCTTGGTTATGGACACACACACTGCATCCTGACTGAAGAACAAAGAAGAAGCAGCACGCTGCTGACATCATTATTCTGCTGTCCTCACCTGTTAGCAGCCTCCCAGTGTTATAGTGACAGCAGTGTGCAATAAAGCAGAGCCTGATTGCCTGGCAGTGCTCTCTCTCCCTCTTACATTGTGTGTCCTGTTGTGCAGCAGATTACAGGAAAGGATTATAAATATAGGAGTTAGATGCCTACACTAGCTGGATTTAAAATTAATGTAATTATATTCTTGATGAATATACTGTATATCAGCATTATGTATCTAATCATTCATATTTGTGTATAGTTCTGCTTTAAACAAAGTAGGCAATAACTAAAGTAATGTAATGTAAGTGTAACATAATGTAAGTGACAGTTGGTATGTGCTAGCAACAAGACTGGAGGCCATGAAACCAGTTTTATATAGTCTCTGAAGCAGTATAAATTAAATGAGCAAGTAAAAGATTGGCCCTGGGATTATTGTCTGAGTTTGAATATTGTTGTCATAAAAAGTTATTTTCACAGCTCTGAAGATCAAAATGAGTTCTTGGCAAATTCTGATGTTGCCTAATCTAAGGCAGCATAACTGATTACTTTCTGGTTTACACCATTACAGGTTATGTATATGCAGAAAAAATTTGTGCCAATAAACAAGTTTTATAAGACATGTTTTACACTAGATATTCTAAATATGTCAGGTGCCACCTGCAATACATTAAGCAAAGAATATTTTCTAAATGACAAATACATATGGTTTCATCAAAAATCTGTATATTGTTTTTATTTGCAATGTCTCTCGTGGTGGAACTGGCATATCATTAAAATCCAGGTATATGGGTAGCAATGAGTGAGCTTTTTAAATCCGCTCTACTTATTCATAAGCTATTGAAAGTATTGTGATCAGGGGTGTGCATTTGGCATATGTTGTACTTAAAGTTCAACTCCAGCCTAAATGTTTTAGCTTTTGGAAATCTTTGAAACTCTATCAGATTATTATTGTTTCTCTGTGTTTTATTGTAGAACATTTACATATACTTTTAATCCAGCACATAGTGCTCCTTAAAGCTCACCTTCACTCAAAGGGGAAAATGCTGCTAATCCTCCTCCCTGCCCTCCCCTCTAACACTTTTGAGGTTTGTTTTACAGGGAACAGGTACCTTTATTGACAGGTACCCACTGCCACTTCATCAATTATCCCTTAGGCAAGAATGACATCTGCTTGGACCCACCCTGCCCATGCCCCACCTACAGCCTCCAGGGACATGTCAGTCCCACAACACTGTGAGATCTTGCACATGTGCAGTGGGGAGCTAGCCCCCAGGCCTGGTCCCCCCGGTCAACACCTGTAAAGCCATCACCAGGGCAGTGTTTTACTTTATCTGGGGCTCCAAGATGGACAGAGTAAAGCAAGCAATCATGTTCATTGAGCCCCTCAAAGGCAGTAGGGTATGCCCAGCATCACTACTCAACTCTGAGTGTTTTTTTGCTTGCCACTGCATCCACAGGACTTTAACTGATCAGACAATGGGCTCTGGTGGCAACTCCATGTCATATTTTTTCCTCCTGCCTCTTTGGAGGACCCTTGGATGGGACAGATGGAATAGCTCAATTCCCTATAATTGGGATGCTCCCTTGTATTACTTGGGCAATTTTAAGTTTATCAAGGTGCAGGGGCTGGAAGTAATTTAGTTTAAATTGCGGAAGACATATGGTGCATGTAGAACATGTGAGGCAGGGGCCTATCTCAGGCACTGCACATCTGAAATTGCGTCAATAGGCATTTTGGTAGTACTGCTTAGGCAACATAATGCTTATGGGTTAAAGTGACATCATGTATGGCGTGATTGGTTTGGGGAACTTCACCCAACACAGCAAGTTAAGCATAATACTGCTGAGTAAATGTAATTTATTGTGTGATTGGAACTGTATTGTTATGTAGTATATTTATGCACTGCGTCACAGTACATAGTGGAATGTACGCTAACAAAGTTTTTGTATTTTATATATAAATAAAATATATTTTTTCAAGAAAAAATAAATCACTGCAAAAAAAAAAAAACAAACACACACACATTACGTTTACATTGCTTTGGTACTGCAGGGGTAGACATATCCATTTTTCAGATGAGATCCTGGGGAATGCCGAGTAGCCCAAATCTCCTGAGATGATGCTACAGCACAGCGTAGTGGCATCTTCTAGCAAGATTTGAGTTACTATGTATTTGCCAAGATCTCATCTGTAGAATGGCTAGATCCCCCTGTCTAGTTGTCTTGGGCTGAAGCAGGGGCATGGTATAAACTCATTTTTCTCAAGTTTTTTTGCAGCATTTAGTAGTTTCAAATAAGCAGTAAATTATCCAAAAAAGCGTCAGATACAAGGAGATGGTGCAAGGCGTCAGAATAGGCCACGCCCTATGCGCATTTTTCCTCAGAGGACGTCTACGGGAGCGCTCCCGTAGACGTCCTCTGATGAAACGCGCGTAGGGCGTGGCCTATTCCGACGCCTTGCACCATCTCCTTGTATCTGACGCTTTTTTGGATAATTTACTGCTTATTTGAAACTACTAAAATGTGAGTACTACTTGTCATTTGACCCAAATAAAACTGTTAATGGTTTTACATTATGGAATTCTCCTCTCTCCTTCATGTTCAAATGACATCCTGATCCTGACCCTGCCAAGCACTGCCACACAGTGGCACACACTGTGACTGCACGTTACCCCTGAAGGGGATAAAAAGCTGGTGAGTGTCTGCACGATCACAGCGCGAGACACAAGCACTCGGTTACCACAATATAGCAGCAGACACAAGTGGAATACACCTGCCTTGGTTTAAAGGGATACACCAGGAAATTTCATAGAGACTGTTGTGTTTCACTTACAGTGCACTGGGCACACATCACGGCTGGTCTAACCAGCATTTTTATTATAAAGAGATCACAACACTAATTATACAGACAGTTTAATCATCACCTATTATATTACTTATGTGTGATCACATAACATTACTTTTAAAGTTCATGATATCATTGTTATAAGTTGCATGTCACGTGTGATACATTTTATTGATTTATATACTACTTTTTTCTTTTTTAAGGATTATAGCACATGTCACTTTAACACCTTTTTCATGTTTATAATTATTGGGGAAGTTTGTTTTTTGTTTTTAGTAATAGCACTTTAGGACGGCGCCACACTCACCCCTCATTTTTACATTTATCCTTTCGCTCACTCCACTTCGGTGGAAATTGCGTGCGTGAGGGCAGCAGTCCAACATTTTGTTGCTCACCTAATTCCGTTGCGCAGATTTCACATTTTATTTTTACATTTGTGAAGGCCCTGGAGCATCAGGACAGTGGAATTACCCATAAAATGACCCCATTTTGGAAAGCAAACACCCCAACGTCTATTCTATGAGGCATAATGAGTCTTTTGAACAGTTCATTTTTTTCCCACAAGTCTTCGGAAAACGTGGAAAGAAAATGAAAACTTATTTTTTTTTACACAAAGTGGTCAGTTTATAATATATTTCTAACTCAAAGCATGTACATAGCAAAAATGACACCCCAAAATATATTCTGCTACTCATCCTGAGTATGGCGATACCACATGTGTGTGACTTTTACACAGCCTGGCCACATACAAAGGCCCAACATGCAGGAAGCACCATCAGGCGTTTTAGGAGCATAAATTAGACCTCTAATTTCCTAACGACCTATCACAATTTTGAAGGCCCTGGAGTACCAGGACAGTGGAATTACCCACAAAATGACCCCATTTTGGAAAACAAACACCCCAAAGTATATTCTATGAAGCATTATGAGTCTTTTGAACGGTTAATATTTTTACACAAGTCTTCAGAAAACGTGGAAAGAAAATTAAAATCTTTTTTTTTTTTTTTTTTTTTACACAATGTTGTTAATTTATAAGATATTTCTAACACATAGCATGTGTATATAGCAAAAATTATACAACAAAACACATTCTGCTACTCCTCCTGAGTATGGCGATACCACATGTGTGAGACTTTTACACAGCCTGGCCCAACATTGAAGCAGTACCTTCAGGCGTTCTAGGAGCATAAATTACACATCTCATTTCATTCCTACCTATCACACTTTTGAAGGTCCTGGAGCACCAGGACAATGGAATTACCCATAAAATGACCCCATTTTGGAAATAAAACACCCCAACGTGTATTCTTTGAGGCATGGGCTGCAAATAGGTACTCGGATACTCTGATGGGCTGGAGACAGGTACTCGTTTACTCTGATGGGCTGGTGACAGGTACTCGGGTACTCCGATGGGCTGGTGACAGGTCCTCGGGTAGTCAGATGGGCTGTGACAGGTACTTGGGTACTCAGATGGACTGTGACAGGTACTCAGGTACTCAGATGGACTGTGACAGGTACTCAGGTATTCGGGTACTCAGATGGGCTGTGACAGGTACTCGGGTACTCAGACGGACTGTGACAGGTACTCGGGTACTCAGATGGGCTGTGACAGGTACTCGGGTACTCAGATGGACTGTGACAGGTACTCCGGTACTAGGGTACTCAGATGGGCTGTGACAGGTACTCGGGTACTCAGATGGGCTATGACAGGTACTCAGGTACTCGGATACTCAGATGGACTGTGACAGGTACTCAGGTACTCGGGTACACAGATGGACTGTGACAGGTACTCAGGTACCCGGGTACTCAGATGTGCTGTGACAGGTACTCGGGAACTCAGATGGACTGTGACAGGTACTCAGGTATTCAGATGGACTGTGACATGTACTCGGGTACTCAGATGGGCTGGTGACAGGTACTCAGATGGGCTGTGACAGGTACTCAGGTACTCAAATGGACTGTGACAGGTACTCGGGTACTCAGATGGACTGTGACAGGTAATACAGGATTTATATAGCGCCAACAGTTTGCGCAGAGCTTAACAAAATAAAGGCCGACATTACAGTTACATTACATTTTGGTACAAGAGGAATCAGAGGGCCCTGCTCGCTAGAGTTTACAATCTAATTGGGAGGGTCAATTGATACAAAAGGTAATATCTGTGGGGGATGAGCTGATGGAGGAAGTAAAACAGTGTATTAGTTAGAAGCAGGATAGGCTTCTTTAAAGAGAAGGGTTTTCAGGGATCGTCTAAAGATGGATAGATTCGGGGACAGTAGGACAGATTGGGGTAGGGAGTTCCAAATGATGGGAGAAGCTCTGGAGAAATCCTGGAGGCGAGCATGGGAGGAGGTGACAAGGGCGCTAGAGAGCAGGCAGTCTTGGAATGTCCAAAGAGAGTGGCTTGGTTGGTATTTTGGGACTAGGTTAGTGATGTAGCTGGCGGCGGAGTTATGGATGGCTTTGTAAATTTATCAAGATTTATTAAGTCTCCTAGACCAAGAAGTTAACCCTTGTAATGTGGATGCGGCACTACTGCAGGTGAGAATTTATAGGTTTCCTGGAGTTCAGGTTTAAAGTGATTATATAGCTCTGAATTGAAAAATGAACACAGCATATTTCTCTATAGTGTGTATTTGCCTCTATCCAAAGCACTGAATGTGATTTCTGTCTGCTTTGTCATTCCTCTGCTATCTGAATGAGTCACCTTTAAGAGTTTATGCAGACACCGAGCAACCAAGCCTCAGGTGTGCATGTTTACTTATGAGACTGTGTAGAGAATGTGCCCATGCCCTTCACTCAGGGCTCAGATTACACTCAACCCCTCCTGCTCTCTGGTGTGCAGTGTGTGACATCAGACCCCTGCCCCTACCTTCTGAAGCTTAGAAATGCTGTGTAGTAGGGGCGCATGCGCGGCGCCAAGAGTGATGGACGTCTGATGGTGTAGCTCCGTCCAGCCCGGGACACTAACGGCTTCTAGAGGGCTATTTTCACCTATCTTCTCAGCGATTTTATCACCCCTCGAGCCCCTCAGACGTGGTGCATGCCTGGGAGAAGGAAGAAACCCAGAGGATCGTCTCAGCACACCCTGACTCAATATCTCCTCCGCACACGTGAGCTCGGCAGCATGTCTCAAAATGGCGCCGCAGGGAGAAATCAACCTCCGTCTCCTTCCTCATTGCCAGGATATTTGCCCGACCAAGCGACTGCACTGAACTCTAGCCATGAGTACACAGCCTCCCTTACTAAGACTGACCTGGAGACTAGCTTGGAGGCTATGTACTCCAGGCTTGCTACCAAGTTCCAGACTGAGCTGCACAAAACCTCCCATACTCTCTCTCAGGAGATTGCGGCCTTAGGCTCCAGGACAGAAAGGCTGGAAACTAAGCATGATGAGCTGGCGCTTGCATATAGTGACCTCTCCAGAGAGCATGAATCCCTGGCCTCTGCCTTCTCACTGATTCAATCCCAAATAGAAGACCTCGACAACCGTAATCGCCGCAATAATTTGCGCCTACGAGGTATCCCGGAATCGGTGACAGACCTCATTCCAACAGTGATCCGCCTATTCAAATCTCTGCTCCCAGATGCTGAAGCGGGATCATTCACCTGTGACCGCATACATAGAGCCCTCAGACCGAAACACCTGATGATAAACCTCCTAGGGACGTGGTCCTATGCATGAAGGACTTCCTAATCAAGGAGGAAATCCTCAGAGCTGCTCGTAATCAGCAGCGCATCACACGGGATGACCATACTATCCAAATATACCCGGATATTTCCCCTGCGACCCTGGATAGGAGAAAGGGAATGAAAGAGGTCACTACAGCCCTTCAAGCTGCTCACATTCGCTACAGATGGGACTTCCCCTTCAAGCTTGTAATTCCCCACAATGGTACCACATATTCTGCCACATCACTCCTGGAAGGTCAGGAAGCATTGGTGAAACTGGGCCTTCTTGATCCTGAAATCATTTGCTGGCCTCCTTCTACTCCCAGACCCTCACCTATTTAGCACACTCCTCCAACCAGGAGAGATAGGCGAAGGATTCGATACGACGTTGGAGATAGAATTGAGGACCCCTTTCGATGATCTTTTCGGCACTGATGACATCACCAAGATGCTGCAGCAACATGCACCTCGTTCCAGTTTGCAATAGCTCAGATTTTTGTCCCTTGGAGCCGCGACATGTTCACCCCACTCAGCCGTAGCCTCGCAGACCCTGACTTCTTCTTTATTTTTTTATTTTCATATTCAGCTGCATTTTATTATTTTTGATTTTGTCATTACTGCAGGCACGTTTTGCTCTGTTCAACATAGAACAGAACCACCGATCGGCTGGGTTTGAGACCTAGTTGTCTCGTGAGTTGTGTTTTCAGGTCAGGTCTACTTCTTCTACCTGATATAGTTTTAGGTTATGATGACATGTACATTGTTACTGGACTTGTTTTTTTTCTTTCTTTTCTATCGTTTTTTTTCTTTCTTTTTAGGTTTTGGTCAGCCTCCTTACCATTTTTGCATCCAGACTTTGAAGAAGCTGTGTTTCTCAGACTCAATGCCTAAGTTAGCTATTCTGGTCTACACTAGTTGCATGTTTATCTTTTCTGCTTTTCAGTGCACGAGTATGTCGACCCCCTTTATTGGCTTTGGAATGCAGAATGCTAGCTACAGGCAATTCCTTGATACTAAATCTTACCAGTTCTATAGTATATTACAACTATTCCTATGGTGATCAAATGCATATCCCATAATGTTAAGGGATTTAACTCCCCAGTTAAGAGGAGGAAAGCCTTTGCTTTTTATAAGCAGCTTGGAGCAAAAATTCTCCTCTTACAAGAGACACATTTTGCGCACTCCTCGCACCCCAAATTTTTCCACAGGAATTTTCCTCAGGCCTTTTATTCTTTGCACCAAACGAAAAGCAGAGGTGCCGCCATACTCCTGCACTCTACCCTCCCCATTGAGGTAAAACAAGTTTATAAAGACAAGGATAGTAGGTTCGTGATTATCAAAGGGCTTATTCATAATAGAGAATTGACAGTTGCTAGTATCTATGCTCCCAATGATTCCCCAGCTTCTTTCTTTAAAACTTTCTTTGACCGCCTTTCCCTTTATCAGTCACCACACATGATAATAGGAGGGGATTTTAATATGGTGGCCAACCCTAACCTAGATAGATCTACCATGACACCCTCCTCTAAATCTTTTCCTCGATCCCTCTCCAGTGGTCTACTGGAGCATCAACTGGTTGACTCCTGGAGAGCGCATAACATTGGTACTAAGGAGTATACTTTTTACTCCCATCCCCATAATAGTTATGCGAGGTTGGATTATATCTATGCAACTCCCATTATTCTTGCTAACACCACAGATGCTAGCATTCATCCTTGTACCTGGTCGGACCACCATGCAACTGCTTTCACCACTAAGTGTATTAGACTAGCCCCCACCACTTACTCTTGGCGGTTGAGTGAGGCACTCCTCTCAGATTCGGTTGTGGAGGCAGAGGTAGCACAAGCTATTGAGGAATACTTTGACATCAATGCCATTCCTGAGACTCCTCCCTCCACGATCTGGTCTGCACATAAAGCGGTCTTAAGGGGTAAACTAATTAGCATAGCTTCGGCCCAGAACAGAACTGACAGGCATAAAATTTTAACTCTTACTAAAGACCTGGATAATCTTTATAAGAACACTAACTCCCTACATCTAGAATCCACCAGACAGTTGATTGACCAAAAGAGATTAGAATTAGATTCCATCGAAAAGAGTGGAGAAGGCTCTTCGCTGTTCCAAAGCTAAATTTCTACTTCACGAGAGTTCCTCTTCCACTCTTTTCGCTAGAAAACTGAATCGCTTTACCTGTCCGCCCCACATTTATAGATTAATGACCCCCTCTGGGCATACTACCTCCCATCCCCAGGAGGTCCTTCAAATTTTTGAGCAATTTTACTCTTCCCTGCTGGCACCTTCCCAACTAAAACCCTCTCCATCTGACGAAGCTTGGTTTCAGAATATTCACGTACTGAGCCTTACCCCCACACAACTAGAAAAATTGAACGCACCCATCACACCTACAGAGGTCTTGAATGTAATAAAATCTTTAAAATGGGGATCAGCCCCTGGTCCTGATGGATTTTCCTCTCTATACTACAAGGAATTTTCCGCCCTCCTAACTATTAGATTGGTTCATTTATTTAACTGGGTACTGAAAGGTGGTAATTTCCCTGAAGAGATGTTATTAGCCAATATGTCCTCGATACCAAATAAAAATCATACCCTGCCCCAAAATTACAGACCTATCTCGGTCATTAATAACGATTTGAAAATTTTTAGCAGGATCATGGCTGATAGACTAGCTAATGTTATTCCCTCGCTTATTTCCCCCTACCAGTCGGGTTTCATACCCCATAGATTGATTACTGACAACATTCGCCTTGCGACAAATATAATACAAGATGCCAACCTGTTTTCGCGACAGCTTCTTATGCTCAGCCTAGACATACAAAAGGCATTTGATAGTGTCTCATGGACTTATATCTCCACACTCCTACAACGTATGGGCTTCCAGCGGGCATTCCTACAAGCATTCCTTGCCCTTTATCGTAAATCTAAGACGAGGATTAGACTCCTAGGCTGTAGTTCTGCATTTTTTAGCCTGGGCAAGGGCACAAGACAAGGATGCCCTCTGTCACCTTTAATCTTCGCCTTAGCTCTCGAACCCCTTGCCATAGCTATACTCCAAAACCCAGATATCTCAGGTTATTCTAAGGGCCACTCGGTGTACAAATTTGGGATGTATGCAGACGACGTCTTGATGTTTCTCACTAATCCCCTAATTTCTTTACCGAACTTATTTCAAACCCTATCGAAGTTTGCAGAGATCTCAGGCCTATCCATAAATATGGCAAAGTCAATAGCCCTCCCGGTAGGTTTTACACCTGGGGACTTACACCACCTCAAATCAGCCTATTCTTTTATTTGGGCCGATTCACACCTCTCCTACCTAGGAATTAACCTGATCAGGGATTTCTGCAAACTCTTTGAGGTTAATTTCCCACCGATGATTTCTAAATTGAAAGGTATCCTCAAACTATGGTCACACCTACACATTTCATTTCTTGGTAGAATCACTGCACTTAAGATGACAATCCTCCCTAAACTACTCTACCTTTTTAGATCCCTTCCTCTTAAACTTTCTAAAACCTACCTACATACTATCCAGACATTATTTAATAGATTTATTTGGCGAGATAAACCCCCACGATTTGCCAAGGAAGTTTTGTACCGCTCCTCTAAAAGGGGTGGCTTGGGTGTCCCTCAGATATGGTTTTACTACCTAGCCAGTGGATACACGCAACAAGCCCAATGGAACATTAACAACTCCAGAGTCCCCTGGGTTCAATTTGAAAGTGAGTCCATCGCTCCCCAATTTCTCCCAGGCCTTATGTGGTCTAACAAACCGGTTGGAACGGAATTGGGTTCTAAGAATTTGATTACTCATGCAGGCCTTCAACTCTGGGACCTATACAAAAAGACATATAAACTCATATCTTTAACTCCTCTAGGTGCCTCATTCCTAGGAGACTCTAGATTCCCTTCGGCCTATGTTAGACCCTCTTCCTTCCAACTTTGGATTGATTTAAAGTTAACTACGTTAGATAAATTTCTTTTAAACTCAAAATTCATCTCGTTTTCTCATTTACAAGCAACTTATCACATTCCAGCCAGTGAATTTTATCACTTTTTACAAATACGACACTTCTTCCAACAGCACTATCCTGGCCCTATTTCGAACTCTACGATTCTATTTGAGGACCTTTGCCATACATCACCTCATCAAAAGGGTCTTATCTCATTGGTTTACAACTACTTAGAAGCTACCACAGAAAACTCAGTCGTATAGATCTCAGTGGGAACTAGAACAAGGTCTTGAAGATAATGCCATAGACCGGTTAAACGGTTGGCAAAATTTGCGCAAGTGTACTAAAGCCATAATGGTACGTGAAACCTCTATCAAATTGATAACTCGCTGGTATTACACCCCAATGCGCATTCACAAGATCTACCCACAATCCTCCCACCTGTGCTTTAGGGGTTGCCTCCAACAAGGTTCCTTTCTCCATACCTTTTGGGAATGCGAGAAATTACAGCCCACTTGGAGGGAGATTTTGAAGTTGATAGACAAATTGGCGGGTAAGCCTCTTGATATTTCCTACCAACACTGCCTTTTGTTCCAGTCCCCTCCAGACTCTCCCAAACCGTTGGCTAACCACTTCCCTACCCAGCCATAGAGATATGACGTCCACAGATGGGATCTCCCATCCTGGGTGGACGTCATATGACGGCCTGGGATTCCCGGCCGTCTAGGGGGCGCGTGCCCGCCGCGTTGCTCAGGACCCGGTGCCTGTGCCCGGCGGCCACGATGTCCGCCGGGCACCCGCGATTGCCTGTTAACCGAGCCGGACCATGGATCTGTGTGTGTAAACACACAGATCCACGTCCTGTCAGTTGTGAGGAGAGCGATCTGTGTTCCTAGTACAGCGGAACACTGATCGGTCTCCTCCCCTTGTACGTCCCCGCCCCCTACAGTTAGAAACACTCCCTTAGGAAACATAATTAACCCCTTGTCTCCCCCTAGTGGTTAACCCCTTCACTGCCTGTCACATTTACACAGTAATCAATGCAATTTTATAGCATTGATCGCTGTATAAATGTGAATGGTCCCAAAAATGTGTCAAAAGTGTCCGATGTGTCCGCCATAATGTCACAGTCACGAAAAAAAATTGCGATCGCCGCTATTACTAGTAAAAAAAAAAAAATAAATAATTTTTTTTAAAAATGCCATAAATCTATCCCGTATTTTGTAGACGCTAAAACTTTTGCGCAAACCAATCAATATACGCTTATTGCGATTTTTTTTTACCAAAAATATGTAGAAGAATACGTATCGGCCCAAACTGAGGAAAAAATGTGTTTTTTAAAAAAAAAATTGGGATATTTATTATAGCAAAAAGTAAAAAATATTGTGTTTTTTTCAAAATTGTCGCTCTTTTTTGTTTATTGCGCAAAAAAAAAAAAACGCAGAGATGATCAAATACCACCAAAAGAAAGCTCTATTTGTGGGGAAAAAAAAGGACGTCAATTTTTTTTGGGTACAATGTCGCACGACCGCGCAATTGCCAGTTAAAGTGCGACAGCGCTGAAAACTAAAAATTGGCCTGGGAAGGAAGGGGGTGAAAATGCCCTGTATTGAACCGGTTAAACTAATTCTCTCTATTTGTGTAGCTATGCAATGGGCGATTACTCTACATTGGAAGTCACCTTCTGTCCCATTTACACAAGTAGTCGCAAGAATTGATCACATGATGCTGGCTGACAAGATTTATCATACTTTACACGACACTATTCCTCATCATGATGCTAAATGGAATCCTTGGTTTTTATTTAGACTCCAAGTCTGACCGTTTTATTTTTTTGAATATTATTTGTATTAGGATTTTGTTTTGTTTTTTCTCATTTTTGTTTCTTGCTGTGTTTCATTTACTCAGAAAAGTTTAGACTTTCAGACTCCGTCAATTGTTTTAATAGGCATGTCCAACATTATGGTATATTTCTGTATCTATCTTATGTGAACAATATCTGTTGCCTGAATCCTCTACGCTTATTGTCCTGACTGTCTTGTTTTACATTTGTTTCCTTTTTGTTACCAAATAAAAGCCTATTGAAAACAAAAAAAGAAATGCTGTGTAAAATGAGTACTTTAGAAGACTGAAGAGGAGAGAGGACTTCAGATAAACATGTACAACTTATGTAGGAGGATTTGTTTATCTGCAGTCTTCTTTTCTCTACAGCTGTTCAAACTCCAGAATGTATACAACTTGTCTGAGCTGTCAGAAAGCAGTAGACAGGTAGCTGAAGTTACACTCTTCAGAACTCAGTGAGGAGAGCTGAGAGCTGATTAGAAGGAAGGGACACACCCCTTCCCACAGCACACAGGAACAGTGCTGAGGCTGTCAATCACTGGCTGTGTGCTGGAGCTCCCTCCACATCACCTTTTTCTCTTGGTGCCAGGAAAACTTGTGAGAAGTGATTCATGCAGATAGCAGAGGAAGGAAGCAGCAGACAGAAATGACACTTAGGGGGAGATTTACTAAAACTGGTACACACAGAATCTGATCTGGTGCAGCTGTGCATAGTAACCAATTAGCATCTAGCTTTTATTGTTAAAGCTTAATTGAACAAGCTAAAGTTAGATGCTGATTGGTTGCTATGCACAGCTGCACCAGATTCGGTGTTGACCAGTTTTACTAAATCCCTCCTTAGTTTTTTGGATTGAGACAAACATCCATTAAAGAGGGATATGCTTTGTTCATATTTAACCCCTTCCCGCCGACCGTACGCAGATATGCGTACTCGGCTTTCCGGGGTCAGGCATCATCCCGGTACCGTTGTTTACAGCGGGCGATCGGCTACCCGTGTATAACAACTGATGTAGCTAAAAGCCGCTCGGTTGTTATACCGAAGGAGCGGGAGGGGACATCCCCCCCCTCACGCCGCCTCCCGCCGCTGTTACCGGGCCTCCCGTGTGATCGGGAGGCCCGATGTCCAATCGGGTACCTTCGGTGGCTGGGGACGGGCTGGAACGAAGCTGTGAGCGGCTTCGTTCCAGCCTTCTCGTTGTAAACGCGGAAGCGACGTCATGACGTCACTTCCCGTTTACTCGGCTGCCAATGGCGCCGAATTTAAAAAAGTACACAGTATTCAGAATCGCCGTTTTCGGCGATCTGAATACTTTGAAGTGTAAAGGAGGGATGGGGGGTCTTTTAGACCTCCCATCCCTCCATAAAGAGTACCTGTCACCACCTATTACTGTCACAAGGGATGTTTACATTCCTTGTGACAGCAATAAAAGTAAAAAAATAAAAATTTTTTTTAAACACAATTTATAAAGTAAAAAAATAAATAAAATAAATTAAAAAAAAAAAAAAACGCAGCGAAGAAAACGCATATGGAAGTCGCGCCCACATATATAAACGGTGTTCAAACCACACATGTGAGGTATCGCCGCGATCGTCAGAGCGAGAGCAATAATTCTAGCCCTAGACCTCCTCTGTAGCTTAAACCTGGTAACCGTAAAAAATTTTGAAAGCGTCGCCTATGGAAATTCATAGGTACCGTAGTTTGTCGCCATTCCACGAGTGCGTGCAATTATAAAGGGTGACATGTTTGGTATCTATTTACTCGGCGTAACATCATCTTTCACATTATACAAAAAAACTGGGGTAACTTTACTGTTTGGATTTTTTAAAATTCATGAAAGTGTCCCTTTTCCAAAAATTTGCGTTTAAAACACCGCTGCACAAATACCGTGTGATAAAAAATATTGCAACAATCGCCATTTTAGTCTCTAGATTCTCTGCTAAAAAAATATATATAATGTTTGGGAACTCTAAGTAATTTTCTAGCAAAAAATACGGATTTTAACTTGTAAACACCAAATTTCAAAAATAGGCTTAGTCATGAAAGGGTTAATATTCGAGGTTTAAAATCATTTTAACCACTTACCGACCGCCGCACGACGATGTACGTCCAAACTTTGAACGGGGATATTGTTGTTATGGCAGCAGCTAGCTGCCATAACCCCGGTATCCCCGTTTTTGCGCGGCGGCCGGCTTTCAGATAAAAGTGGTCCCTGCGGCGGATTCGCCGCGAGATCACTTTTATCGGTGGTGGGAGAGGGCCCCCCCTCCCGCCGCGATCCAGTGCCCTCCGCCGCTTACCGGAGCCGTCAGTAGCGGCGGAGGCGATCGCGTCCTTCTCTGTGGTGTGCCTGGAGACGAGTGAGGCTAAGATGGCGCCCACTGATCTCCATGACACTGCTGGGTGGAAGCGACGTCAAAACGTCACTTCTGTCCACGCCTCTTAAAAGCACATTTTTTTCAATGTCATTTTTTTAAATGATTTTTTTTTTTTTTTTTTTTTATTGCATTTTAGTATAAATATGAGATCTGAGGTCTTTTTGACCCCAGATCTCATATTTAAGAGGTCCTGTCATGCTTTTTTCTATTACAAGGGATGTTTACATCCCTTGTAATAGGAATAAAAGTGACACTTTTTTTTTAAAACAGTGTAAAAATAAATAAAATAATGTAAAATAAATAATAATAATAAAAAAAATGTTTAAACCCCCCGTCCTGACGAGCTTGCGCGCAGAAACGAACGCATAAGTGAGTAGTGCCCGCATATGAAAACGGTGGTCAAACCACACATGTGAGGTATCGCCGCGACCGGTAGAGCGAGAGCAATAATTCTAGCCCTAGACCTCCTCTGTACCGCAAAATATGCAACCTGTAGAATTTTTTTAAACATCGCCTATGGAAATTATTGAGGGTAAAAGTTTGACGCCATTCCACGAGCGGGCACAATTTTGAAGCGTGACATGTTGGGTATCAATTTACTTGGCGTAACATTATATTTCACACTATAAAGAAAAATTGGGCTAACTTTACTGTTGTCTTATTTTTTTATTCAAAAAAAGTGCGCTTTTAAGACTGCTGCGCAAATACGGTGCAAAAAAAAAGTATTGCAACAACTGTCATTTTATTCTCTAGGGTGTTAGAAGAAAAAACATATATATATAATGTTTGGGGGTTCTAAGTAATTTTCTAGCAGAAAAACCTGTTTTAAACATGTAAACGCCTAAAATCCAAAACGAGGCTGGTCTTTAAGTGGTTAATGAAATAGCTGTGCTACATAGGGACTGCATGTGATCAGCACCGCTGAGATCCAACAAAGACTAATACAAAATGAAGAGTGTTTTATTTATTTAAAAAAATCCATCTGTTTATGTTACATGTTGCTTTAGCAAATAAACTGATATTCAGTTAGGACCCATTCACACTTTTTGGAGCGGGAATTTGCGTTCCTGCTTGTAATTTTGTGTGGGCGATTTTTACACAATTCTGTGTGTCATGCATAGGGCAGCCTATTGACATCAATGGGCTGCCCTATGCACGTTTGTCGCCCAAAAGAACCTTCAGCTCCTTTTTGGGCGACAAGCTTCACACAATTTGTAACTGCTTTCTGCCTGCCGTATAGTGAAATGACAGGCGGGAGTACTCATTGTTCTGGGAGGACGTCATATTGCCGCGCATGTGAGCCCGTGGGATGTGCAGTGCGGCAATCAGTGGTGCGCTGTGTCCCTCAGACACAGTGCATCACCTATCATGGTAAAGAGCCTATGACATAGGTTCTTTACCATGTGATCAGCTGTGCCCAATCACAGTGTAAACAGGAAATGCTGGTTATCTGCATTCCTCTCCTCACGCTGACAGAGTGTGAGGAGAGGAGAGCCAGTAAGTGGCATTCCTTAGTTATCAGTGCTTCCCTTCAGTGCCCATCGGTGATGCCTGTCAGTGCCAATCAGTAGATATAGTAAGAAAACCTCTAATTAAATATAATTTGAGAAATCATAAAGGGTACCATCATCCAAATGACAACAGAGAATGAGGGGTGCAAGGAGACAATTCCCCAAATGGTGTCTCTGAAGCGGGGAGGGGGAGCAAGGAATAAATGGACTATCTTGGTACCCAGAACAGATAAGACATCAGATAAAACATAAGAATTTATTGATACATAATTAAAAACAATAAAGTATCCAGATACAATAGCTGCAACTATAAATAATTGTACATATTTGTTTACATTACACTGGTACTCAAATAAACTCCATGATGGAAAATAGGAGTTTTAAATTTTGATGATGATCATGCACTGAAGAAATTTAAAACTCCTATTTTCCATTATGAAGTGTATTTGTACCAGTGTAATGTAAACAAATATGTACCATTTTTTATATTTGCAGCTATTGTATCTGGATACGATATTGTTTTTAATTATGTATCAATAAATTCTTATGTTTTATCTGAAGTCTTATCTGTTCTGGGTACCAAGATAGTCCATTTATTCCTTGCTCCCCCTCCCCGCTTCGGAGACTCAGTTTGGGGAATTGTCTCCTTGCACCCCATGATTTTCCAGTGCCAATCAGTGTCCATCAGTGATGCCTGTTAGTGCCCATCGGTGTTGCTTTTCAGTGCCCATCAGTGCTGCCTATCAGTGCTGCCTATCATTGCTGCCTATTCGTGCTACCTTTCAGTGCCCATCAGTGCTGCATATCAGTGCCACCTATCAGCGCCCATCAGTGCTGCATATCAGTGCCACCTATCAGTGCCCACCAGTGCTGCCCATCAGTGCCACCTATTAGTGCTGCCTATCAGTGATTATGATTGCCACCTATCAGTGCCATAAGTGCTGCCTATCAGTGCCCGTCAGTGCTGCACATTAGTACCTCCTTATCAGTGCCGCCTCATCAGTGCCCATCAGTGAAGGAGAAAAATTTCATAACAGAAACTAAGAAAAAAAAAATATTTTGTCTTTTTTTGTTTGTTGAGAAAAAAATAAAAGACCCAGTGGCGATTAAATACCACCAAAAGAAAGCTTTATCTGTCTAAAAAAAATGATACAAATTTAGTTTGGGTAAAGTGTTGCATGACCGTGCAATTGTCATTCAAAGTGTGACAACACTGAAAGCTGAAAATTGGCCTGGGCAGGAAGGGAGTAAAAGCAGGGCTGTCTTTAATGCAGGGCAAAAGGGGCAGCTGCCCTGGGCCCTATCATCGCCGTGGGGCCCAAAGCAGCTGCCACTTAAGCCCTGCTCTGCCCGCAGTTTTCCCAGAGTAGCGGGTGCAGCCGATCCCCCCCCTGCGCTCCCAAGCGGCGGCCACATTATAACAGGAGAGCGAACAGCTGCGGCTTCATGTGCTTGATTCTGCTCACCCCGCTTCTCCCTCTGTCAGGAGCTGCGGACCGGAGTGACAGAGAATGACAGAGCTGCTCTCCGTGTATCCTCTCCACCCCAGCCTGACAGACCTGTGTAGCCCACCTAAGTGAAGTGTTGTGGCTGTGTGCTACGGGTCTGATAGGCAGAGACTGCACTGTATTGCACCGCCGTATCATCAAGAGAGAAGGGGTATCACATGTGCAGAGAATTGGGGGTACAGAGGTGGACATGGGGGGGTACAGAGGTGGACATGGGTGGGTACAGAGGTGGATGGAAGGATACAGTAGTGAACGTGGATGGGGGGTACAGAGGTGGACAGGGGATACAGAGGTGAACATGGACGGTGGTACAGAGGTGGACATGGGGGGTACAGAGGTGGACGGCGGGATACAGTAGTGAACGTGGATGGCGGGTACAGAGGTGGAGGGCGGTACAGAGGTGGACGGAAGGATACAGTAGTGAACATGGATGGGGGGGTACAGAGGTGGAAATGGGGGGGTACAGAGGTGAATGGAAGGATACAAGATGAACATGGATGGGGGGAGTACAGAGGTGGACAGGGGTACAGAGGTGGATGGGGGGTACAGAGGTGGACGGGGGGGTACAGAGATGGATAGGGGATACAGAGGCGGACAGGGAGGTACAGAGGCGGATGGAAGGATACAGAGGTGAATATGGATGGGGGGTACAGAGGTAGACAGGGGATAAAGAGGTGAATGTGGATGTGGGGTACAGAGTTAGACATGGGGGTACAGAGGTGAATGGATGGATACAGAGGTGAACGTGGATGGGGGGGTACAGAGGTGGACGGGGGGGTTCAAAGGTAGACAGGGGATACAGAGGTGAATGTGGATGGGGGGGTACAGAGGTGGATGGGGGATACAGAGGTGAATGTGGATGGTAGGTACAGAGGTGGATGGAGGGGTACAGAGGTGGAAGGGGGGGTACAGAGGTAAACGTGGATGGGGGGTACAGAGGTGAACATGGATGGGGATGTACAGAGGTGAACGTGGATGGGGGTTACAGAGGTGTACCGGGCATACAGAGGTGAATACAGAGGTGAATGTGGACGTGGATGGGGGGTACAGATGTGAAAGTGGATGGGGGGTACAGAGATGGACGGAAGGATACAGAGGTGAACGTGGATGGGGGGTACAGAGGTGGAAGGGGGGCTGGCAGAGGTGGACAGGGGATACAGAGGCAAATGGGGGATACAGATGTGAACGTGGATGGGGGGTACAGAGATGGACGGAAGGATACAGAGGAACGTGGATGGGGGGTACAGAGGTGGAGGGGGGGGCTGGCAGAGGTGGACAGGGGATACAGAGACAAATGAGGGTGTACAGATGTAAACGTGGATGGGGGTACAGAGGTGGACAGAAGGATACAGAGGTGAATGTGGATGGGGGGTACAGAGGTGGAGGGGGGCTGGCAGAGGTGGACAGGGGATACAGAGGTGAATGGGGGGTACAGAGGTGAGCTGTGGACAGGGAATACAGTGGTGAACTGTGGATAGGGGGGTACAGAGATGAACTGTGGATGGAGGGGGGTACAGAGGTGAATTGTGGATGGAGGGGGGTACAGAGGTGAACTGTGAAAGGAGGGGGGTACAGAGGTGAACTGTGGATGGAGGGGGGTACAGAGGTGAACTGTGGATGAGGGTGCAGAGATGACCAATAGATATGCAAGTATTGCCCCTTGTGCTGATTTTTTCTGTGCCCTGTATAATACAAACACCTCACAGTACACACTCTCAATCCCTGTGTGTCATTCTGGACCCCCCTATCCCCCCCAATCATACTGGACTCCCCCCCCCATCATCCTGGACTCCCCTATCCCCCATCATCCTGGACCCCTTTATGCCCCATCATCCTAAACTCCGCTATCTCCCCCCATCATCCTGGACTCCCCTCCCCCCATCATCCTGGACTCCCCTCCCCCCATCATCCAGGACTCCTCTCCCCCCATCATCCTGGACTTCCCTGTCCCCCCATCATCCTGGACCCTGAGCCCCCCATCCCCCCATTATCCTGGACTCCCCTATCCCCCCATCATCCTGGACTTCCCTATCTCTCCCCCCACCCATCATCCTGGACTCCCCTACCCCCCCATCATCCTGGACTCCCCTATCCCCCATCATCCTTGTCTCCCCTCCCCTCCTATCATCCTGGACTCCCCTACCCCCCATCATCCTGAACTCCCCTCCCTTCCTATCACCCTGGACTCCCCTATCCCCCCCCATCATCCTGGACTCCCCTACCCCTCCACCATCCTGGACTCCCCTATCCCCCCATCATCCTGGACTCCCCTATCTCCCCCCATCATCCTGGACTCCCCTACCCCTCCATCATACTGGACTCCCCTATCCCCCCCATCGTCATGGACTCCCCATCCCCCCATCATCCTGGACTCCCCTCCTATCATCCTGGACTCCCCTATCCCCCATCATCCTGGACTCCCCTATCCCCCATCATCCTGGACTCCCCTCCCTTCTTATCATCCTGGACTCCCCTATCCCCCCCATCATCCTGGACTCCCCTACCCCTCCACCATCTTGGACTCCCCTATCCCCCCATCATCCTGGACTCCCCTATCCCCCCCCCATCATCCTGGACTCCCCTACCACTCCATCATCCTGGACTCCCCTATCCCCCCCATCGTCATGGACTCCCCATCCCCCCATCATCCTGGACTCCCCTCCCCTGCTATCATCCTGGACTCCCCTATCCCCCATCATCCTGGACTCCCCTATCCCCCATCATCCTGGATTCCCCTATTCCCCATCATCCTGGACTCCCCTCCCTTCTTATCATCCTGGACTCCCCTTTCCCCCCCATCATCCTGGACTCCCCTACCCCCCCATCATTCTGGACTCCCCTACCCCCCCCCATCATCTTGGACTCCCCTATCTCTCCCCCAACCCATCTTTCCGGACTTCCCTATCCCCCCCCCATCATCCTGGACTCACCTATCTCCCCCCCATCATCCTGGACTCCCCTCCCATCATCCTGGACCCCCCTATCTCCCCCCCCATCGTCCTGGATTTCCCTATCTCTCCCCCCACCCATCATCCTGGACTCCCTTATCCCCCCCATCATCCTGGACTCCCCTATCCCCCATCATCCTGGACTCCCCTATCTCTCCCCCCAACCCATCATCCCGGACTTCCCTATCCCCCCCCCCACATAATCCTGGACTCCTCTATCTTTCCCCCCATCATTATTATTACTATACAGGATTTATATTGCGCCAACAGTTTGTGCAGTGCTTTACAACATGTGGGCAGACAGTACAGTTACAATACAATTCAATACATAAGTTTACGTCTGTGTTTGTTTTTTGGAATGTTGGGGTGGAGAGCAAATTTGCATGGGGGCCCAAAGGTAAATGTTTGCCCAGGGTCCAATCAATAATAAAGATGGCCCTGGGTAAAAGTGCCCTGTAGGCAAGTGGTTAAAGTTGCATGACAATCGCTGCAAAATCGCACCGCATTTGGGGTGCCATTTCAAATGAATAGCACCCAAAGGTGCCTTTTTGCACTTGCTACCATGTGAATTGGAATTGTGGGCAGAATCGCTGTAATTCCAAATTGCGAAGTGTGAATGGAGCCTTAAGGCTTATCTATCTGATTTAAAAAAAAAAAAAAAAAAGAAAGAAAGAAAGAAAACAGCTTTGCTTTAGTACATTCGTGGGCTTGAGATGCTGCTGTATGTGTGTATCTACCAAACCTTTCCCAGCGATGTGATCGCTCAGTCCTCACCAACTCTTCTTCGTCCTACTGAACATTTCCCAGCCTCAGAATCTCAATGGCGCCCTCTGTCGTCCAGTCCTATATTAGCAGCTGCTAACTTCCAGCGCTGCGTGCTTTGCTTTGAATCCGCACAAAATATTAATTAGATCCCCTCCTCCCTCCTCCCTTCACAAGCCTCTCCCAGATGCCGGCCACTTGCAACTTATAGGTTGTCAGATCCTGACTTCCCCCCACCGCGCTCCTCCCTCGCCGTCTCCACTCCGCGCAGAGCCGGGTGTAGACAGAGAAGAGCCGCGTATAGGCAGAGAAGAGCCGCGTATAGGCAGAGAAGAGCCGCGTATAGGAGCGGGCTGCACCTGGCGGGGAGCACACACGGGAGAAGGAGGTCAGGGATTGGTCGGAGCCGGGCTGTGCTCTGTCTCCTCCACGTGTTCGGAGCTGTCCTAGGTGCTGAACGTGCGAGGTGCTGAACTCCTCCGCTCTGACCTGTTGTGTGCCGGGGAGAGGAGGAGGAAAGTTCCCTGGACCAGGAGCCACGGATGGGTGATGGACGGGTGATGGCACACCGATGGACTGTGAGCAGAGCCGGGCTTCTCTATGTGCTGAGCTGCTGATGGTGCACAGGAGATGTGAGGACCAGGGTGCCCCTGTCTCCTTCATTCACTCAGGGCTGAGGAATGTTGTGGATTGCCACCAAACAGAGTTGTTGGCCCCTGGAGATGTTCCTGATCGCTCTTCTCATTGCTTTGCGGGAATCTATGGCAGCACCTACCCCTACAGCTGAGGATATAAATCGTGGAGTTGTAAGTGGCCAGCTGGCATCATCTGTATCTTGTCACTGCATTGGGGGGTAAAGGAGGCACGATTTGGGGGGCACTAATTTCATGGCCATCTATTGCCTGTAGTCTAATGCAAGACACTGGCCAGGGGGTAACAATGGATTTGATGAAACTAGCAGGAATTAGCCACTTGTATGTGGATGTGAGAGAGAAAGGAACCTGCACCATCACATTTTATTACAGAAATGACATATTGGGTACATTAGTGGGCAGAGGGGCACTTGAGACATGCTGAGCTTATTCTGCATTGGGTAGGGAATGGAGGAAAAGCCAAACCAACTGACTACAAAAAGCTAAGGGCTACAAGTGAAGGGGGTCCTGGCATCATAGCAGGATGGCTGCTCATGTGAAGAATGGCACACATCTCAGTATAAAAAAAAAATACATATATATATATATATATATATATATATATATCTGTCTATATCTAGATATATATATTTATATCTAGATATAGATTTATATAGATAGATCAATAGATATATATCTATATATATATCTCTATCTATCTATCTATCTATCTATCTATCTATCTATCTATCTATCTATCTATCTATAGAGATATAGATATATATATATATATATATATATATATATATATATATATATATATATATATATATATATGTTTATACTGAGATGTGTGCCAGTCTTCACATGAGCAGCCATCCTGCTGTGATGCCAGGACCCCCTTCACTTGTAGCCCTTAGCTTTTTGTAGTATATATATATTCAACTTGTACAGACTGCAATATCTGGCATCATTTAGCGATTTCTTGGCACCTAGTATATGCACTTTCCTCTACCAGAGTGTCCAAATATGAACCAGATTTCAGCTTTAGATTTAAACAGTTAAAACCACAAAAAAAAAATGGAATAGAAAGGGCTACACACTGTTTTTACTATATCAATAAGGAGTCATTTTTACTTACCGATCCACATCAAACAATGGGGCGGATAAATCTGCATTTTATGTGTGCAAATACACCCTGAATGCATTCATTGTCCTAAACGATGAAATCTGCATTGTCCTACATGTATTAGACGTGGTATGGTAGGTTAAAAAAAAAGAATTGCACGCGCTTGCAGCACATTAGGGGTTAACTGCAGGTGACCAATGATGGATTTCCCAAAGTGAGTTCACACATTGCAAGACTAAATGGCATTATATGTCGTGGGAAAAGTTGTTTTTTTTTTACCCCCCCCCCCAGAAAGTGAAATAAGGGCAGTTTCCCTGCTTCTTATTCTGTGATGCATTCACTCATAGTATCTTTAGTATCCCCATCCCCACGCGTCTGTATGACTAAACAAAGCATTTTTCACACAGCTGAAAAAGACACATTAACTGTTCTGGAATGACTGTCAGCGCATCTATCATAGCCAGAGATCCGCCAGTGTGAAGGGTTAATCTGCCATCTACTGTGGGGTTGGGAATGGGTCAGGTTGCTGCCTTTCAGTAAGGAGATCTCCGGGAATTAATGATCCCCTTCTCTTCTCATCCAGTCACTGAATCGTGAGATTGCTCTACAACTCTTGGAATGCTTTGTAAATTGCTTAAAAAAAACAAAACAAAAAAAAACTGCACTCTCCCTCTTTGTTTTCAGATCAATCTGCTAGAAATTATTTCTATGTAATTAATCTCCAGCCCATTAACAAAGGCAGTTCCACCGACTAACAATGACACGTTAACAGGTCATAAATAGGGTGAGCTTTTTTTCCAATAAGACTTTGAAAGGGTAAGGTACCCTGCAGTAGTGGTTGGACATAAAAAAAACAATCTGAGGTTTAGCTTGCTGTGGAGGTACGCACATGTATGCTTGTATCTTGCCTATTGCATGCCTTAAAGGCAAATCACCATTCCTCTTTTAGGGAAACAGAAAGCTGTTGACTAAAAAATCCAAATACTCCTTTTGTCTGCTCTAGTTAGTACTTCCCCACAGACATCCTGGCTGTTCTCCAAGTCTGTCACATGTAAATCTATGGCAGTAAGGAAACTAAAAGAATCTGCATGCTCTACTAGATAGATGCTAGGACTTGTAGTTCAAAAACAACCAAAGAGGCGTGTTATGCTTTAGAGTATGCTGCATGTCATTTGGGTGACTTTATCACAAAAACGATCATCCTCAGGGCTCTGCTGATTTACCAGCATCTGACCCATACATGGAGCTGTATGGACCATACAGGCAAATTAAACTAATATGTAGGGTAGCAGAATCAGGGAAGATTAAAACTGACATTATTTTAATTGCTTAGTTTTTCTTTTCAGTACATTTTGTTATCCAGTTTTGGCATAAGAATTTAGAACGTGTGTGAATAGATGGTGAATGAACTTTGGAATACCAATATACAAAGTTCTGAACCTAACGCTTTCTGTTTATTTCCCAGGCTAGGATATCAGGATATCAGCACTTATGATAACATATACTGTATGCCCCTGATTTATTACTTGGTTTCTATTTTTATTTCGATGACCTAGTGATACTGATTGTTTTTTGCATGGTAACATAAAAAAATGCAAGATGTACTTAGCATTCATGTGAACAGGAGTTATAGTTGAAGATTAGTTCCCTTTGTAGTGAGGTCGCCCCTGGCTCTAATTGATTATTCGCCTATGCAGTCTGGCCAGAAGAGTGTAATGTAGGTCACATCAAATGTCATCCTCGCTGTGGACATTTCCAGAGTCCTGTATTCATTAATCTTTCATCACCTAAGGGACATGTAGCATACAATACTTGCAAGCAGCTTTAGTCAACAAGCAACTCTCCAGCTGTTGCTTTGTGGAACTACAAATCTAGACATATATACTGGGGGTTATATCTATTGAAAGGACAGTCTTCTAACGAGGCATTTTATCTGTTGCACATGAATCACCTGCTTCTCTGTGCCTGTATTTCTTGGTCTACCTACCTAACATAACCATAAGAATAAGGTACAAAGACATTTGAGATATATTTGCCATTAGTTTGTCATGTATCTACTGTGCAAACACATTTGCTATGTATTTATGACTTGTTTGTAGGAATAAAAGGAAAGTACAGAGTGGTCTCTCACCTTAACTGATCTCAGAAGGCCATGTGCACTAGCTGCGTGAAGGGAGCTGGAGCTATGCTCTAGTATATATGTTATTGAACACATTGAAAATAGTAAGGAAGTTCCACTGCGGCAATATGAGTGACATAAGCCAGTGGTTGATTTCATCCTACTAGTCACAAATTTCACCTTTGTACAAGGAGAGAAAGTGAATCACCTTTTAGGAGCATCCAAGCAGACATGTTTAAAGACATGGAGATAAAATCAGAGCGTATGACACTATGATCAGTGAATACATCATGGCCATTTGTAAAATAGCTCAGGAGAAAATTATGAGGATGTAGACTCTATAGTTTAATTAGAGGTCTTGAATTGATCCCTCCTTACTTTATAAAAGTACCCCTCATGGCTCTTTGATACTTAGCTACTTTTGTTCTTAAACCTTCCTATCTGTGTCTTGTTCCCTGTTTATCTGTGTCACTCATAAAAACACATAAAGCTTGATGTCCCAACATCTATTTTCCACTTTTGAAATGGCTCCTAAGTCTTTGGGTGCTGGACCTCTAGCATCTCAACAAAGCTCCAATAGACTTTCTTTGCCTCACAAATAGAGGGGGGAGCTGATGAGCCAGGTAGAAAACAATCTTACCTTCTTACAATATCTACAGCAAAATCTTATTTCTTATTCTACCTTTCTTGCCTATTTTTTTCTATTTACTTTCATACCCGGGGGGTGGGGGGGAGTAAGTCTTGATGTCCCAGCATCTAGTTTTCATGTTTGAAAACATTCATGGAGTGCTTGGGCACTGGACCTCTACCATTTCCATATAGCTCCAGCTGAATGAGAATGAGTGCCCCTCATGGCTCTTTGATACTTAGCTACTTTTTTTCTTAAACCTTCCTTCTCGTGTCTTGTTCCCTATTTATCTGTGTCACTCATAAAAACACATAAAGCTTGATGTCCCAACATCTATTTTCCACTTTTGAAATGGCTACTAAGTCTTTGGGTGCTGGACCTCTAGCATTTCAACAAAGCTCCAATAGACTTTCTTTGCCTCACAAATAGAGGGGGGAGCTGATGAGCCAGGTAGAAAACAATCTTACCTTCTTACAATATCTACAGCAAAATCTTCTTTCTTATTCTACCTTTCTTGCCTATTTCTTCTATTTACTTTTATACCGGGGGGGGGGGGGGGCGAGTAAATCTTGATGCCCCAGCATCTAGTTTTCATTTTTGAAAACATTCATGGTGTGCTTGGGTGCTGGACCTCTACCATTTCCATATAGCTCCAGCTGAATGAGAATGAGTGGTGATCTCCCTCCTCCCTCTCTCTGCAATGTAGACATTGTACATAGAAAAAGTCTGAAAGCAAACAGATCCTGCTGGGCTTTGGCACTGAACCACTCTGCACCCCTTTGGAGTTAATAGTCAGAATTTCAGTGACATCCTTGCTATTAAACAGCCAGAAAGCTCAGGCTTGCAACCACTATCTTTATCTAAGTGGCATACAGCCAATAACCCCCTCCCAGTATTCCCAACAACTTGCTACCTTAAGACAGAGACATGCAGATCCAACTGCAAGCAAACAACAGCAGTCCCAACACAGAGAGAGGTCAGAACACATCTGGGAAGGGATCTAGATTTTGATTCCGTCTTTCAACAACACACACAGCATACATATTCAGGGGACTTCATCCTCATAGCAAGATTTGCTGATTTACTTCAAAGGAAGCTTGAAAAAGCCACAACTAAAATGACTAAAGGCTTCAGGATTTGGGCCATAGATTGTAAAATAGCAAGTACAATTTGACAATACAGTTCACAAAATCCCTCTGAATACCACTGAAATCAACCACTTGCATATTAAACATGAAGAAGCCCATGCAAAAACTAAAGGTCTGGAAAATCGATCTCGGCAATACAATTCTCATATATGAGGATTGCTTAAGTTCATTACAGGCATACCCCACTTTTAAGTACTCAATGGGGTTTATTTACTAAAGCTGGAAAGTGCAAAATCAGGCTCACTTCTGCATAGAAACCAGTGAGCTTCCAGGTTTTATTACCAAAGCTTAATTGAACAAGCTGGGGTTAGAAGCTCATTGGTTTCTATTTAGAAGTGAGCCTGATTTTGTACTTTGCAGCTTATGAAATAAACCCCATTGTGTACTTAAAAGTGGGGTATGCCTGTAACCAAGTCTATCCCTTAGGTCATATATAAACTGATCCTTCAATCCTCCGTTCCCACAATATCAGATACAGATGAACTTATCCATTCAGACTCCTTTTTCAGTACAAAGGAAAGACCCACTCCTTTATTATCTCATGCAAAGGGGAAAAGCTGCTTACTGAGCTTGGATATACTTTATTTCCAAAAGGCACAACTGTGACAACCCAATAAAGGAAATCTATCTCCTGTAGCTTTCCTATAGACCAAGGTGACCAGATAATGCAGGAGCCCACAAGTACCTAACTTAAAAGAACACTTTTTCTCTTCATTTTACCATTGCTTTCATTGTTTGTCTTCTTGCCTGTTGGCATATTTGAAGATTTATAACTGTACCTGTTGTTGTTCTGATGCCTTCTTAGTCACTTTTTAACATGCTTCATTTTACTTCCGCCGAGTCTGTAAAGATCTTACAGTGGAAGACACTAAATGCAGATATAATGTTCCGTGAAAAAAACAACCACAAAATCCTTTATCCCATCATAATATTGATCAGAGTGCTATTTTTTTTTCAGCTCCATCTTTCAGTTTGGAGACCTCAGATAGAAATGGGCTTTACTTACCTTTAGTTACAAAGATACCTTATATTTGGAAGTTAACTTATTATCAACTCTCAAGACTTTGCAGTCCCCAAAGTAGACCCGACCATGCAAGACTTTGAAAAACCTTTGATAAAGGACAGAATACTTCAGTGGCGAATATGGGACTTTAAAATTTCAAGGGGTTTATGCTCTCATTGACTAGTTGATAGATAAAGAAATGGTATCTCACACTAAACTCCGGAACTCCCCACACTTTTCTTGAGGAGGATGAGATGCTCAGGAGATCTTGTTTGATAATGTTTGTCTTTTTTTGCTTGGCTATAGGCTTGAAATATAGTTTTAAATTTAACATTGATGATAGTACCAGGGTAGACATCCTACTGGGTTTACTCTGATCTCTGGAGTGCATTTTTGCTCTACGGATGTACGGATGACCTTTTTAGGGCAAATGGTTGATACTTCTGTTTGTGTTTATTACATATTAACACATTTACCCCTTCGCCCTATTTTTTAGTGTTCACTAATCTATCTATATCTCTCTTTATCTCACCTCCAATTTAATTCTCACCACAGAATTTTCTCCCAGGTCTCACAAGGTCTCTTTATTTCAGGGTAGAACCGTTTTTCTTATTCAGAATCCAAAATGCCTAACACACATTCAAAGGACTACCCCACATTATGCATATTATCACCCAATGTTCAGGGCTTAAATTCCCATACTAAAGATGTTAAAGCTTTAAATTATTTCTATTCACTATAGATTAATGTAGTTGTCATCCAAGAATTGCATTTCACCTCTAAATGTAACACTATTTACATAACACAATTCTCTATTTACTACGACTATAATGCTAAATAAAAGAAAAGGGGCCTTATTTGTGGAGAGCAATGTAATCAAGCACCCTGAAGATAACTATTTTTTGGTCTTTAGACTTAGAGGAAAGACTACATTAAAGTGCTTGTAAAGGCTGAAGGTTTTTTACCTTCATGCAGTCTATGCATGAAGGTAAAAAACCTTTGGTGTGCTGCCCACTGTCCACCCGGTACTCATCTGAGCCCCCTCTCGATCCAGCAATGTGCACGGGAGCCTCAGCTATCTCTCTCTCTCTCTTCTCCTTGGCTGAGGCATAGCAACGGGAGCCATTGGCTCCCATTGCTGTCAATCACAGCCAGCTCTATGTGTCTTATGGACGCATAGAGCTGGGCTCAGGAGCGCCCATAGCAAAATCAGGTATATATAACATGTTTGTTATTTAAGAAAAAAACAAAAAAACCTTTAATATCAAAGTTGAGGGCACATTAATAGTAGTGGGAGACTCACATTTAACACTGGTATCCTTGATAAATTTAAGCATGTAACCTATAAACCTCCTGCCAAAATCTATACATTAACCTAACCAAGTAAGAATAATGTAGAGGATATTAGAGCTTATATAAATATGCTACCTAAACTGGGTAAAGTTACTACTGAGGTAGCCAATTACAGGCCCATCTTGCTCACAGCCGTGATCCTAAAATGTTAAAAAAGATCTTATTGGTCAGTCTAAACACATTTCATTTGGACCAAGTGGGCTTGGTCCATAATAGACAGGCTCCTGATCAAACCTGCAGACCCATTTTGTCTACTATCGGCAGTGCATTGCAACTGGGATTACAATATGCAGAGAAAGGCTATGCTATTATCAAAATGCTTTTAAAAGCCTACTGTGGGATTATTCGTTTGGTAGCCTAAAGGCTGTTATTCATTTCACAAAAATACTTAAGGTGTTTTATGATACCACTACAGCCCAAATATCCCTAAAAGGTCACAAATCCTCACAGTATAGAGAGGCACCAGACAAGTGTGCTTGCTCATACCATTGTTATTTGTGGTGGAATGGAGCCTTTTGCATTAATCCCCTGATCATATCCCGAAATAAAAGATATACTTCACAGACAGGAAGAACATAAATGAGCCCTCTTTGCAGTCTATGGGCTTTGTTTACTATAGCTGGAGAGGGCAAAATCAGGCTTACTTCTGCATAGAAACCAGTCAGCTTCTAGGTTTTATTGCCAAAGCTTACCGTATATACTCGAGTATAAGTCGATCTGAGTATAAGTCGAGGCCCCTAATTTACCACAAAAAATTGGGAAAAACTTATTGATCTGAGTATAAGACGAGGGTGAGAAATGCAGAGGGTCAACAATGCCCATCTGCAGCTGCATGCCTCCCTGTGTCCTGTGCAGCCTACCTGTATCCTGTGCATGTGTCTTGTGTCCTGTACATGTGCATGTGTCCTGTGTCCTGTACATGTGTATGTGTCCTGTGCATGTGTCCTGTACATGTGTCCTGTACATGTGTATGTATCCCTGTGTCTTGTACATGTGTATGTGTCCCTGTGTCCTGTACATGTGTCCTGTACATGTGTATGTGTCGCTGTGTCCTGTACATGTGTCCTGTACATGTGTATGTGTCCCTGTGTCCTGTGTCCTGTACATGTGTCCTGTGTCCCTGTGTCCTGTGCATGTGTCCTGTACATGTGTATGTGTCCTGTGTGCATGTGTCCTGTGTGCATGTGTCCTGTACATGTGTGATAATACACTTCGGCGGCCATTCCAGCTTTCAAAAGCTGCGCCTCCTCCTCGTCTGTGATAGGCTGACCGCTGACTGCTGAGTGTTCTGCCTATCGCGGACATTCTCTCATTCTCATACCATGGACGAGGATGAGAGAATGTCCGTGATAGGCTGTACACAGACAGCTGTTCAGCCTATCACAGACGAGCAGGAGGCATGGCTTTTGAAAGCTGGAATGGCCTTCGAACGAATTATCACACGCCAGCCGCCATCTGCCTGCATGACACGCTGATCATGCAGACAGACGGCGGTGACTCGAGTATAAGTCGAGGGGGGCACTTTCAGCCCAAAAAAAGGGCTGAAAAATTCGACTTATACTCGAGTATATACAGTAACTGAACAAGCTGAGGTAAGAAGCTGATTGGTTTCTATGTAGACGTGAGCCTGTTTTTTTACTCTCCAGCCTTGATAAATATACCCCCATGTCTTTTAGCAACTATACCTAACCACCTAAAACATTTCAAAGCTTTTTCCTATCTATCTGGCCTAAAGGTGAAAAAGACCAAATATCTGACCCTGACTAATTTACCGTCAGATATTGTTAAATTTCTTGAAGCCAGTTTTGAATGTAAATGGGATACTACATCTATCCCCTATTTAATAATTCTAGTTATATCTTCCTTACAAACCTTAAACCAGCAAAAATGCTCTCATAAAAAAAAAAAAAAACTATTTGCTGCATAAAGAGATGGTCGTTATCATCCCTTTCATGGTCTACTGGATCTACTCAGAAAAAAAGGTTTTATCTAGGTTACTATACTAATTTAGAACTCTACTTATTCCAATCCCCAGACAAAATCTAAATAATGTACAAAACAAGATTCTTTACTTTATTTGGGGCTATAAGATATGTCATACTAACAAATAAATGCTTTATACCCCAAAACCATTGAGGGGCCTAGGAGAACCTAACCTGATTGTTTAGCATCAAGCAGCACTAAAAGCACAATTAGCCCAAAGCACTACACCATTTCTTGCCTTTAATGGGTCCAAATGGTAGCTCTTTTGTATTCCCTGATGCAAATAGAAACATTAATGTGGGTTCAGTACAGATTGAGACTACCTGTATTGGGGTTGATTTACTAAAGGAAAATATACTGTGTACTGCAAGTGCACTTGCTTCAGAATTTGGCAAATGAGGTAAAGCTTTATTTTACATAGAATACTTAATTGCAGGCAAGGAAATTGAAAAACAGAATTTTTGTTTGTACGTGATTAGATGATAGAAACCAGCAGAGCTTCCCCTAATTTCAGAACTTTTCCTCAGATCTAAAGAAAATGCACTTGAAGTGCACAGTATATTTGCCTTTAGTAAATCAACCTCTTTGTATCTTACCTTATCCTACTCTCTTTCAGAATGTGCAGAAAAAATGGTGGGCATGCTCTGAGGTCTCTGCAATCACCCCTAGCATCTACTTTTAGAAACCCAGAGTTTACACCCGACTGTGGACAATCCTTATTTCAATGGTGGACAAATAAAAATTTGCTTCAAATAGGTGATTTTTTTAAACTAGTTGGATAGTCATAGTCTGGAATATTTTAAACATGAACATCGCCTACTTCAAACAGAAACATTCAGATATTTGCAGATTGCCTTCTTTATAAAATCTAAACTTAAATTCACTACACATTCCCTCATCATGACCACTTTCAAACTACTTCCAAAACAAAGGACTCTTCTGGGGGTCGTTTATCATCTGTCTACATCTTACTTAGTATAACTACTCAAAAAAACTACCTGCAGTATATGACACAAATCCTGGGATATCCAAAGTTGGCAGAATATTGCAAAAACTTGTTCAGAGTTTCAATTAACGCAACCTTAGCTGAATCAGTCTACACATTGATGAGCTGGTGCATGGTCCCCACCAGGATAACCAAACTATTTCCCCAAGCATCACCTTTGTTGAACTAAGCATCTGATTTCATACATACTATTAGCTGCTAAAAAAGTAATAGGATAAAATTGAAGAACATTGACCAACTCTATGGCCTTTGTTGAAAACAAACTTGATGAGTAACGATAAACTCACGTGCATAATTAAAAACAATCAAATCAAGTTTGAAAGGATGTAGGACCAATACGTATCTTTTTCTTCTTTTTATCCTTTCTTGCTGTTCTCTCCATCTTCTTTGAACGACCCACATTTTGGAGATGTGGGACCTCTAATCTTATTCTCTTTCTCTCTTCCTTTTATGAAATAGAATGCCTATAAGAAGTGCAAACTTTCTATTTTATAGCTAAGTGATGCTGTACCTTTGCCCTATGTATTGATCTACAAATGTTTACAGACATGACTGTTTGATCTTAGAACATGATTTCTACAAAGTTGAGACCAAAACATGGGAACTTCTAATATATAGTTACAAAATTTACATAGTTTACACACACAGATCAAGGTTCTCACTCTGTCATGAGCAATCGCAGGAGCCCGGCGGTCATCGCGCCTGCTGGGCACTTGCATCGGCTTCGGGCACACATTGCAGGCGCGCGCCCCTAGTGGCCAAAAGGCAAAGCGATGTAAGGTAATGTCGTTTCGCCCGGCCGTGCCATTCTGCCGCAGTAAAACTGCAGCGGCTGGTCGGCCAGCAGTTAATGTTACAGGTGCACGCTGTTTAAAAACATAAAGACATAACATTGAGTCCAAACCTTTATAATTTCCATGTGAACTGAAGCTTGAACAATGAAAGGGACTAGTGACCTTTATCTGTGCAATACAACACTGTCAGATAATGGCATGTATCTTCTGAAGTTTTTAAAAAATGAGCGGGTCACAGCTGAGCAAAATCAGGATCTTAGTAAATAGGACTTTGAAAAATGATTCTGGCAAATTTTGTGACCGCATGTTGCCGGAGGAACCTGCCTCCCTCTGCCTTTTGCCAACCAAAAAAAAAAGGGCAGCAAGACAAACATTTTCTATCTGTATTGTACTGCAATCTTTCCTATGTAGCCTCAGTATCAAGCTGACTCTATCAATGCCACGCAGAGCTTCCATGATTTGCTGTTGAGTAACAGATGGAAGTTCATTTCCACAATGATCTGTAGCAGGCTAAAGCCAGTGGGTTATGTTTGATCACGTGGGAACCAGAAAAGAGCAACACATTTATTTGCAGACCTACCGATCTAGCTTTCCCAATAAATAGTAATTCCTGGTACATAAACAGTTAACTCTTCAAATGCAACACAGATGAGCTCTAGCAAGTGTAATTTCCATCAGATGAAGATAGAAGCAAGTGTAGCACAAAGCAGGGGAGGTCTTCTAGACTATTATGATCAGCAGGTAGATGCAAAACTAATCTTGTTGATGGAAAATCTCAGTATGCAGTGCTGTTGTGCGCCACTCAACAGTTTTCTAAGGCTTCTGTCTCAAAAAATTGTCAGGGGTTTATTTAAATGTGTTTTCTTTTCAAAGCAAATTCCACAAGATTAAAAATTGGCTGTTTCATATATTATGAGCTGGCAACACTCACTGTTTCTCCCATTTACTTGCAGACTGAAATTATTATTTTTTTTTATTAAGTTGGGTTGTTTGCATTTGGCAGGGATGTTTTGATGTTCTACATTTTCTTTAAGAAAAGTAATGAATTTGAAAAGTATCATTAAGCATTGCACATTTCTTTTCCACCCATCCATCAGTACCTACCATGCCCTGCTAACAGCTGGTTAAAACCTCACAGCAGTCCTTCAGTTGTCTTATACTCCCTTCAGATATCAATCACAGTTCATTAAACTCCCCTGAAGCCCGAAGGGAATTGCAATATATTGGTATCTATTGAACTTATGGGTTTTCCTGCTGCATAGGGGTTAAATCATTATTATATTGCAGCAAGCATAATGAAAAAGTACTCACCCACGCAGCCTATTCTTTAACATGTAATAAGGCAATAATGAAAATTCCAAGTTTCAGCCATTTTCAAAAAAGCATGACAAATTGCCCCTAAAATGAAATATCACTGATATTTATTTCTGCTTTAATACTTTAGTGGCCCTATTCAGTAACATAGCATCTGATTTATGAAAATTGGAGCAAATAAAACTAGAGAAATGGCGGAGCTGCTTCCCATTCTTTCATCCTTCTAGAGTGATAATGCTGACTGGTTGTTATTGGCATCGGCTTCTATATTGATCAGCAGCATAATACAAAATGCAGCAGAGTGGGTAGCCCATGACAACCAATCATAAATTTTCGATCTGCAGCTTAGATGTCAGAGACCAATACGTTTATTTACCATTGGCAGAAATGGTTTACTGCAAGCATTAACAAAGTCTCAAAATGTATGTATTTATATTGGTACATGTAAGCTCCAAGGATGAAATTGATGTGGCCATTGAAAAGAGTTATTGTATGTGCAGAAATTAAATTATCATAAAAGGCTTGTAGTTTCCTGTGTTGAATGGTAATTGGCAGCTCAGAAATGGAGCACTGGAGCACTTCAATCCTGAAGGGCTAAGCTGTATGTAGTTATTTATTGTGAAAGATCAGGAACCTGATTCTGCAGCCTCTGCTCACAAGACAGGTATGATATTTTTGTATTGAGCCCATTACTTAGCAATCAGCAATTTACCATTCCAAGCCCTAGGTCTTCCTATAAATTACTGGAGATAGTTAAGTTAAATGGCACTGGATTACGTGACTGCTTCTGGTGGCAGCTGAAAGGAAATGAGCGAAATTGCAAAGATAGAACTGGTCTGTTGCCAACAGATTGATTCTGCGTGTTACCATAAACACTGTATGTTGTCACTCTCACAGTCTTACTTGGAAAAGACAAAACAACAGCATGCCTTCACTCCTTCATATCGCCTTCAGCGTTGCAAATATAAGGCAGGAAATCTGTCCTTCCCTAATAAAAATGATATGAAGCAGAACTTGATTCCAAAAGGAGTACAGATCCAATCACTATGTAAAGATTGCCTTTCTGACGTTCAATGGCTGTATTTACAGAAGTACAATAGAACAGGCAGGGCTGCAAACATTAAAGCCAATGATGTTGATGTTGCAAGGATAAGACTGGGAATGTAAGCAGTGTATAAAAATAAGGTGATATTCAATGACAGGCTTTACACTTTAAGGATGACTAACATATATTTAATTTAGTCAGACAAATTTAGATAAGTAACATAATGGAAGGAAATACAGATTTTTCTCGCTTCAGAGTACAGAATTTCGAATGGATCCATAATTGCTAAAGATTTATAGATGTACTTTCAAGGCTGTTTTGATTTTTATCTCACTTGAGTCTCTGTATGTATTCACTATATTTTAGTGTTTAGCATTCAGTATGGCTCAATTGATAAGGCTCACCAAGCAATGAGGATGTTGACATTTTAAAGAAGAACTTCAACCCCTCACCCCCCCCCCCCCCCATGGTTTTTCCTCTTTTACCTTTTGCAGAATTCACATTCTCACCCAGCCAGTGAATCCAGCATTGTCTTGCTGTGATCCCCATAGCCACTGGCTCCAGCACCACCATCTTGGTTGCTGATGACCCAGATTCCAGGCGTCTTTTCCTGGTTCCAGTGGCCCAGCCTGATGACATTCTGCCAGGTCCATCCACCTCCAACTGCATGAATAGAGCCTGAAGTGTCCTGGCATATAGTATCAAATGCACATACTCGCTAGCACACTACAGATCATCAATTACGTCCAAATCTTTATTGAAGAATGATCACATCACAGAAGACATAGTGCAGCGTTTCAGAGCCACGCAGGACCCCTTCGTGGGGCATGTGTAGTCGACATTACTGGTATACAGTACATGACATGCATATACCAGGAGGCTTCAGAGCATAGGGGACTCAACTCTGGCCTAGGCCAGTAAGGCGACTGGGGATGGGGCTAAACAAAAATATTTTTAAACAGTAAACAAACCATTTATTTTCTTGTGACTGACATTGCGGAGGGGAATTATCAAAATTATTCCTAGTGCATCAGACGGGTGAAGTTCCACTTTAAGCAGACCATGGAAAAAATATGATGTTCTGATTGTACACGACTGCCTAATAAATATGTGCTTGTAACCTTCAATTGTTATTAAATGCCTCTGAAAAAAGTGCATATCACATATCCTTACATACAATTTGTCTTGTCTCTTTATTTTTCCAACTATCTTCTTTTCAGTACCAGTCTCTTTATTTTTCCTAACATTACATCCATTTCACTGGTGGTTCCTTCTAATATCTAGCTTTCCATGGGGTCACCACAGTGTGTGTACTCCCCCACTGGGAGTACACAACAACTTGCAAGCCGATCTGTGTGCTAACATGCACAGACAGCACAGAGTAGCTAGAGATGCAGGGCACTCGCATTTCTGCTGGTCCTCCAATGTATTTAGATGAGGGAGGAGAGAACAGTAGAAACTCAAAGAAAATAATGGGGACTAGGGCTGAAACAACTAATCGATTAATCGGCAACCAATCAATTATGAAATTAATCGATTACTATTTTCATAATTGATTAATCGGCCAGTAACATAATGGGGTTAAAAAAATAAATAAAATGAGCCCATCTACAGTATGTACCAACAACTCCTTAGAGGCTATCCAGGTCTCAAGCGAGCAGTAGCCACCAGGTGGAAAATGTAAACTCCAAATCTGTAATGAGAAAACATGGTGGCCCTCTCCTAAAAAGCTAGTTGCGTAGCTGTCATATGGTACTTTAGCTTTAATACATTGAGTCGCTAACCTGCAACACATATGCAGCTAAAATCTTCTTATTTTCTTGATCTGCAGGCATCTCAGGTCAGTTAAGCCAACTGGTTACCATGACAGCTGAAACTGGAGTTATTGCCAAATACAATAGCAACCATTCACTTTATGGGGAAAAAAAACATGAATTATTATTGGTCACTGTAGGCCACATCTAAAATTTTGTGATCCTTTTCTTTCATCCACTTTTGATGAATCAGGTCCCTTAAATAGCATCCATTGACAGTTTTACAGAATGTAAAGCTGAAATGCAGTTGTTACAAGTTTCTTGAGAGTGCTGGGTGGTGCTAATAAACTCATACTGGCTCCAATACTTATAAAAGAAAATTGCCAAACTAATAAGAAATAGTTAATGTGCAGCCTTTATAGAAAGATTAGTAAGACTAACACTATCATTATCACTATGGATTTTGGGGTTTTGCACCAGCCACCAGACTGGTGCTGTGTGTATCAGAAGATTTCTTTCAAGTCAGTGGCACGCCCAAAGCTCAGACCAAACTTCAAAATCAGCTGCATATGATAAATAAGTGACTTGAGTAAGTAGTAGTTTATACATCCTTCACCTAATCTTTTTACACAAAAGCCTTCTTTGAAATACAACTTTGCCTATTTGAGAGTCTCATTTGACTGTGATTGCATGCAATAGCTTGTGCATAGTTCTGTATCAGGTCTATATAAGAATAATTTTATTGAGTTCCTTTGTTCCATGTAGTGCGTGTTCCCGAGCATCCCGTGCATTAGAAATGTATTGAACAAATTTATATAATACAAAATAGGGCAATATGCATGTACATCTAGCACCAGTATGCACAACCCTTGTACAATTGCAGGCCAAGATAAATTGTACGCTTTAATCCAGCTCTGCATTCATAAATAAATAATGTTTTTTTTGTCTCAGCATGGCACTTGCCATCCTCTATACAACAGAGCTCAAAGTGGGAGAATTAGAAGCAACACAAGGAGCCAATCAGTTTTGATGTTTTTTCTACAGTGCTTATGCTCTAACAATAGGCATGCAGATAGCAGGGAAGAGCAGACTGACAGAGAAATTTCAAAAGTAGGTGGGCGACAGCATCAGCTGTTAGAGAATACCCTTTGCTGTAGAAGCTTGCACCACCCACAGTGCCCCAAAGGTTCTTCACTTCCTGGGAGAGAAGATTTGGTGCACCCTTACCTAATAAGATTCTAAAGCAAACCATCAACAGGCCTTAGCAAATTTCGCAGGAAATTAGGCTAATTACGATTATGCAAATAAAGCCTTTGAGAAATTGCCATTTACTTACCTGTCTCAGAGGTCTCCTGATGGCACTGGACTTGGAGGTTCCACAGGAACAGCGTATACTGTCAACTATCTCCTGCTGGTGTTTGTGACATACCTCCACCTACAGAGAAGATTCATGCAAAAAGTGAAATCAATCTCTGAATTGCTTTTGCCAGTTTTTCTCAACCAGGGTTCCGTGGAACCCTAGAGTTCCACCAGAGGTGGCTAAGTGTTCCTTAAGCAATGAGCGGTTTCTGGCTTTCAGATTTGTAGCCACTTACACCAAAAATCTTTTTAGCTATATATTAGGGGAGCATTCTTCCTACTGACCAGCAATGTAAGAAGCATTCTTCCCACTGATCAGCCGGCTAATGTATTGTGAGGTATATGTATTGTAATTATTGTCAGGGGTTCCCTGAGACCTGAAAGCTATTTCAAAGGTTCCTCCTTGTTAAAAAACTGTGAGAAGCACTGGATTATTCTATGCTATGCTATGTTCTTATTAACACTTGCAACAAGATTCTACAAGCTCTCCACCTTTCTTCTTTTAGACTGTTTGTCTCTTACCATTTGAGTCTTTGCTGTGCATTCTACATCTCACTCTATTGCATGCCAGCAAGGCAGTGAGACGGCAGTGCCTGAACCAGACGACACACTGGTCTGCATTTGAACAGGTTCAGATTCAGACCCAAATCCTTTATCACTATATAAATTGTTTTACGTCTGACTGAAGAGTATGTTTAAAGCTGGATTCCAGGCAGATATTAACTTGCCATTTATATTCATAAAAAAAATATCAAATGTATTTACTGTAAATATCATTATGGCAAATTCTGGAGATTGTACTCCTGTCAACCTCTTGTAGTCATGGCAATAGTAATGGTAGAACTCAGACTGAAAGTGGGAAGGGCAGTACTTGGAGCCAGCCAGGCTCTGCTGAATGCACATATGTTAACAAGGAATATGCTGACAGAAGGAATGAGAAGATTGATTACCTCATCAGTTTGCCGCTGCTCTTTCACTGTCCAGTTACAGGCTATGGGCAGAAAGTTAAATAAAGTGTTTGTTTACCTTTACAGAAAATATGCCAAGGTGAACTAAGGCCCCATTCACACCTGAGCAATTCTCTTCTGCTTGAAGCTTGTAGCTCTAATATGCTCAACAAACAAAATCCCATTCATTTCAATGGCCATGTTCACATCTAAGGGTTTTGTCGTCTGTAGCAAAATGCTTGTCGCTCAAAAAAGTACATGAGCTTCTTTTAGGCAGATTAGAGGCAGATTGGCCCCAAAGACTTCAATGGGAATGCCTGAAAATGCTCAACTTGACCGTTTTACAAGCGTTTTATGAGCATTTTGTTGCATGTTTTCCTGCAAAACTGCAGCTCTCCACTAGGGATGGGCTGAACACCCCCCCGGTTCGGTTCGCACCAGAGCATACCAAACAGGCAAAAAATTTGGCAGAACACACGAACACCGTTAAAGTCTATGGGACACAAACATGAATAATCAAAAGTGCTCATTTTAAAGGCGTATATGCAAGTTATTGTCATAAAAAGGGTTTGGGGACCTGGGTCCTGCCCCAGGAGACATGTATCAATGCAAACATTTTTTTTAAAAACAGCAGTTTTTTCAGGAGCAGTGATTTTTTTAATGCTTAAAGTGAAACAATAAAAATGAAATATTCCTTTAAATATCGTGCCTGGGGGGTGTCTATAGTATGCCTGCAAAGTGGCAGGCACAGTTTTCCAGTGTTTAAAACAGTACCAGAGCAAAATGACATTTCTGAAGGAAAAATTGTCATTTAAAACTGCTCGCGGCTGTAATGAACTGTCGGGTCTCGGCAATATAGATAAAACTCATTGAAAAAAACAGCATGGGATCCCCCTCCAGGCCATTATCAGGCCCTTTGGGTCTGGTACGAATATTAAGGGGAATCCCGAACCAAAATTTAAAAAAAAAATGTGTGGGGGTCCCCCTAAAATCCATACCAGGCCCTTCGGGTCTGATACGGAAATTAAGGGGAACCCTGCGCCAATTTTTTTTTTTAAATGGCGTAGGGATCCCCCCAAAATGGAACCCTGCGCCAAAATTTAAAAAAATGGCGTAGGGGTTCCCCCAAAATCCATACAAGACCCTTATCCAAGCACGCAACCTGGTAGGCTGCAGGAAAAGAGGAGGGGACGAAAGAGCGCCCCCCCTCCTGAACCGTACCAGGCCACATGCCCTCAACATAGGGAGGGTGCTTTGGGGTAGCCCCCCAAAGCACCTTGTCCTCATGTTGATGGGACAAGGGCCTCACCCCCACAACCCTTGCCCGGTGGTTGTGGGGGTCTGCGGGTGGGGGGCTTATCGGAATCTGGAAGCCCCCTTTAACAAGAGGACCCCCAGATTCCGGCCTCACCCTGTGTGAAATGGTAACGGGTACGTTGTACCCGTACCATTTCACAAAAATGTGTCAAAATGTTAAAAAGAAAAAAAAAAGACACAGCTTGGGACAAGTCCTTTATTAAAAAATAAAAAAATAAAAATGTCCCACGAAGTCCATTCATCTTCTATCGCTGCACCGACGGACCGTAAAATAAAAAAAAGAACCCTCCACAGATCCACCTCCATGGGAGGCTCCCGCCGTCTGACGCATCCTCGCAGGTGACAGTTCTTATAGAAACTGAGGGCGGGGCCACACGGTGACATACCCAGGTGACCCCGCCTCCCTCTGACGCACGGGGACTTCCCCGTGGAATTTTTATTAATGCAAACATGTTAAAAGAATTTTAAAAGACAAACAACATCCTTGACACATCAGTGTTGAATAATAAAAGAACTCCAGTTACAATCTTTCTTGGTCTACCTGACCTTGGCTTGGTATCAAAAGAGCCCCTAATTTTCCACTTCTTAATAAGTGATTAAACAGTACTGACTGGCATGTTCAGGTCTTTGGATATCTTTTTATATTCTTTTCCATCTTTGTAATGTTTAATTACCTTGTTACGCAGGTCTTTTGACTGTTCTTTTCTACCTCCTCATGGCTCAGTGTCTAGCCTGCTTAGAGCATTCATGTGAGAGCTAACAAACTCATTGACTATTTATAGACAGACAATAATTGAGATTTAAAAAGCCACAAATGTGGGAAATTAACCTTTAATTGCCATTTTAACCTGTTTGTGCCACTTTCTGTGTCTGTACCAAGGCCAAACACTCCAGGGTATGTAAACGTTTGATCAGGGCCATTTGGGTGTTTTTTGTTATCATTATGATTTAAAAAGGATCCAAAAAACTATGTGATAATAAATGGCTTCATGTGATTGATACCCTTAAATAAAAGACAGTTTTTTGGCATAATCAGTCATATTTTCAATATTAAAGCGGAGTTTCACCCAAAAATGGAACTTCCGCTTTAAGGGAGGTGACCCCCTGATGTGCCACATTTGGCATGTCATTTTTTGGGGGGAGCCGGTATCCTCTTTTCAGAGGGTCCCAGCTGCCACTTCCTCCCAGCACACCGCGGCACAGCAAGGGAGATCACCTTTTTTTTTCCCCCTTTCTTAGATCACCTCTCCCCCCTCCCTCTCGGCAAATCATCTGGGACATGTCACAGGTCCCAGATAATTGCCCGGCCAGTCATGGCGCACGGCGCGTCTCGCACATGCACAGCTAGGTGCCCACACTTACAATGCCGGCGCCGCAGAGAGGAGGGGGAGACGAGCGGGGCTTCGTTCCCCCGCATTGCTGGACCCTGGGACAGGTAAGTGTCTGATTATTAAGTCAGCTGCTGCAGTATTTGTAGCTGCTGACTTTTATTTATTTTTTTTTTAGCAGAACTCCACTTTAATGCCAACATTTCACAATCTCTGCCAGGGTATGCAAACTTTTGAGCATGACTGTGTATATATATATATATATATATATATATATATATATATACACACACACACAGTATTGTCATTTTGTGTTTAGCTCTTTTCATGGAGTTGAGCGTCAAAATGCACATTTTGTTATAGATATCTAAATCTCGGTGTCTGATTTGTAGATAACTTGCTGTTAAATAAACATCTATGTAAGTCTATGCCAGGAATGGGATGCTGGCATTTCAGTTATCTCACAAAACATGAAAAGGTTAGGTTCACCTCTGTAAGAATATCAGAAATCGCTGGTTCCATTCTAAAACAGGCAGCACATGGACTGAATGGAGAGAAGGGCTGCTGAGCTGGAGCATTCCTGTAATACTTATCCTAATGATATTTTTTGTCCGTTTCAGCTGTGTAAATTTGGGCACAGCAGCAGAACCTTCTGCTAAGCTCTAATTGCTCCATCCTATGCAGGCTCAGGTCTGTTTATTTTTCTATTCTGGCTCACCATGGATGTACCTGAATGACCTGTTCATTGTGCTCACTACTTCTAGGAGACTTTCTGTGTTCTGACTTCTGCGCAGTGATGTCACCACTCACTGATCAGTGCTCTGGAGGGAATACAGACCTTCAATGCTTGTTACAAGCACTGTACAGGCTGCAGTATTTTTTTATTAGCAGCCTAAAAGAAGAAAGGAGGGAATAGAGCTTGAATCAGATATAGACAAATAGGTGACATAGAAAGAAGTACAGAAATCATGACACTAAAGAGGCTCGAGGGCGCGGAAGAGACACAAAAATGACTTAAAGAGGCAACAGAGACAGGAAGGAAGAATAAGCGATGAAGATAGCATTAAGCTAGGAGAAAGATTAAAAGCCAACTCCGGGTAAACCTTTTTTTTCTCAGGATTTATTGTTTTCCGTGACTGCATTGAAAAGCGGTTCCTTCACTTTTTAATCCCTGAGACACCAGGGCAAGAAAAGAGGAGAATAGGTCAACAGGACACAGAGGCACATAGATCCATAAAAACCTAAAAAGGGTTTTTGTTCTCTTCTCTTTTCCCATTGCAAACATTTTCCATGACTTCCTGTCCCTCTGAGCCCCTGTTGCCATCATAGGAAGTGAAAAGAAAAACTCCCCAATGGAGACCAAGACAACAATAAAAATTCTCATTTGTCTCCACTCTATCCAGAACAGGACTCGTGCTTTAAAGTGTATTTCCATTTTTTGCAGCAAAGTTGAGATAACACTGTCTTTACATTTGTTACATGTCCCCATTCACATAGCATAACTATATTAAATATTGTAGCTTAGGAGGGTCCACAAGAGGGCATTTTTCAATGCCCTCTTGTGGACCCTCCAGCAAGAAAGAATTTATAGGTAGTTCTCTTTGTAAATGAGGGGGCTGGGCATCTGTGTTTTCCATACTTAACCCTGTCTGTACTGTGCAGGCAGAATTTTGTTATCAATTGTAACTAGATTTAAACCTTGTCTGTCCTAAAGCAGGCCATACACAGTTCAAATTTCTTTCCTGCAACCACTGTTTGCAGGAAAGAAATTTACACAATTCCCCCATTAACACAGATGGTGCTGACAGGGGATTCTGGGGGGGGGGGGGGGGTGTTGGAAGCCATCCCCGCCAGGAGAAGACAGTGATAATTGCAAGAGAATCCGGCAGGCTGGTTGTATCCAAGTTTATTGATTGATCAACTTGGTACATTCGGCCTGCCTATTAACGGTTCGAACCTCGGCCGGTTCCTGCTGAACCGGCTGAGATTCGAACCATGTATGGCCGGCCTAAGAAAGGGTGAAAGGTGTAAAGGCTGGGCTTCTTATATTGTATGGTAATGATGACAGACCTGAGATAGACTCACGCTTATATTGTTCAAAAAACCTTGTTGTCAGCCATGACAACGCCTGAGAAACATCTAAAAGGCAAGACACATTGAAAAAAAATGTTTGAATGTTGTGTGATTGGGAACACATAACAAACATATAGTAGGGCTTTCTCAAAGTGGAAATATGCTTTAAAGTTGAACTCTAGCAAAATTAAACGTCCTCCTTTGCTGTGGATCTGTGCCCACACAAGGGTTAACTGCTCCTTTATGTCAGGTTTTAGTTACCTGAACCTCTGATCATTCAAGCTCCTCCGCACTGCTAGACTAAGTCCCAACATCCTTTCTAAGGCCCATAGCCCTGCATTGAACATGATCCCAAGGGACAGTCCAGTACCAGAGCATAGAGGAGCGCCATCAGGGGGTGGAGGATCAGGTACATAACATGTGCTTTTTTTGTCCTGTAGACAGAAATAAGCTGTTTTTTGCAGTACCCCAAGGGAGGACTTTGGGTTTTATTGGAGTTGGGCTTTTGCTAATTAAAGTACACTACTTACTAAAAAAAAAAAAAAAAGTTGAATTGTAACAAACACAAAAAAATTAATAAATGAATCAAATGAATAAAATAGGCAATTTTAATTTGTTATCTTAGAGCATGTTGTGGGTGGCCTTAAAGTGATTCTAAAGGCAAAAGGCTTTTTTACCTTAAAGTGGATGTAAACCCTTACATATACCCAGTGAAGTGAACAGCCTCAGATGATACACAGGGATGAAACTAATCTCCCTACATAAGTTTTACATGTATATCTGCTGTCTTCAGCTTTAATTATTGTTTAGAAAGTCCACATGGTGTTAAAGATTTTTTCATCCTGTTTAGCACTGGGAGTGGATTATTGGCACACAGTCAAGACAGCTGATTGGAGGAAATGCATACACCCCCCTCCACATAGGCAGAGACTTGCAGAACTGTGCTGTGACAAGGCAAGCTCTCTGCTAATCTATTTATAGCAACCTTCCTGGAAAGACATTTCAGGCTGGTTTTATCTGGGTTGACAGAGAACTTGTCAGAAGGTATCTTGCTGATAACAGAGCAATGACACAGCAGAAACACACTGGAGTGCTTTGGAGAGAGATAAGAAAACACTACAGATATATGTGCTTAGGTCAGATTTTATGAATCAGGTTTACATCCACGTTATTGCATTCTCTGCATTAAAGTGTTACTAAACCCAGGGCCCTGCATTCACTATGTCTGGTCTCCCACAGTACACAGAACATGGAAATGCAAATATTTTAGTAAATATAAACTGATAAATATCTTTTCTCATCAGCAGTATATAGCAGTCTTGTGGCTGCTATCAGTGTCTGTTTAGAGATTATAGTAGGGGGTTTATTTATTAAAGCTGGAGGGTGTAGAATCTGGTGCACTTATGTATAGAAGCAATCAGCATCCAGGTTTTATTGCCAAAGCCTAATTAAACAAGCTGTGGTTAGAAGATGATTGGCTGCCATGTACAGCTGCACCAGATTCTGAGTGCACCAGTTTTAGTAAATCTACCCCTAGGAGTTTTCATTCTTCCCTGATTGTCCTATGAGGCTGCAGGACCCCTGACCCTCTGTCTGGACAGTGCTGATTGGCCCTGTGCTGATCACATGCACTCTACCAAGAAAAAAAAAACTCTCTAGCAATACACACCAAGATTCCTTACCCAGGGACACCCTACGGGCACACATATCTCTTATACCAAAAGAAGGCAAGGACCCAGGGACATGAGGCAGCTATAGGCCCATATCACTCTTGAACATGGACCTTAAACTATTCATGAAAATTTTAGCCAATAGACTGCCCAGTTTATGCCAGACCTAGTTCATTTAGATCAAGTGGGGTTCATCCCCGCCCGGGAGGCAAGGGATAACACCACTAAAGTTCTCAATCTCATCCATGTGGTAACCAAACACCAAATCCCATCCGTCTTTCTCAGCACATGCTGAGAAGGCGTTTAACCGGGTTAACTGGGTGTTCATGTCGTCGGTCCTTAAACAGATTGGCTTAGGTCACAAAATGATACAATGGATCTCTAGCATTTACTCTACACCCACAGCACAGATTAAGGCAAATGGAATCCTCTCGGATACATTCCCAATATCAGACGGTACTAGACAGGGATGCCCACTTTCGCCCCTCCTTTTTGCCCTAAATTTAGAACCTTTCCTTTGCACTATAAGATTGAATCCGGACATATCAGGTGTAGCAGTAGGAGATATCCAATATAAAATCTCTGCTTATGCAGATCACCTTATGTTCACCCTAACTAATCCCATAGTATCACTTCCAAATCTATTAAAGGAATTTGATAGATATGGCACTCTTTCAGCCCGGGTTCACACCTATGCGAATTAGATGCGGCTTACACCGCATCTAATTCGCAGGACATTTTAAAATACATTCATATGAATGCATCTGGTTCACATATGTGCGTTGCATTCGCACTGCGCATTGCACAAAAAACGTGTGCGTTTTTTGGGCATTGCGGTGCGAACTACAAGCCTATTATCTCCTATGGGAACGCATCTGATTCGCAGATGCATTGCGTTCTGAACAAGGAATTTCTACTTCTCCTCACTACACCTCCCCCTCTCCCCCCCTCCTCCCTCCCCCTCTCCCTGCTCTCTAATCCTGAGCAAAAACGCAATGAATCCTTTGAACAGGAGATTTTTATCTCACCAGTGAAACCTGAGCTTCAATTCGCACCGCACAAGTGTGAAACAGGGCTCAAATCTAAAAATTAATTTTGATAAGTCTGAGGCCATGGGGATCAATATAACACCAAATAGATTGAGATCTATAAAATCACAATTCAAATTTAGATGGACAGATACCTCCCTCAAATATCTGGGGACCCTGATTCCCAGTGATTTACGATAAGCCTTTGACCTTAATCCCCCCCCCCCCCGTTGACTAAAACGAGAATACTTTTGGAAGAATGGAACGGGCTACATTCCTGGTTCGGCAGGTGTATTTTGCTTAAAATGTCCATACTTCCGAAATTCTTATATTTGTTTCAAGCATTGCCAATTAAAATCCCACCTCAATACTTTAAGCAAATACACTCCATTTTCATCAAATTCATATGGGCAAAATCAAAACCCCTAGACTGCGTAGAAACTATCTAACATTACCCAAACATTACGGAGGACTGGCTCTCCCAGACTTAAAAAATTACTACAGGGCAGTACACCTGGGAAGAATAATAGACTGGAACCGGCATGGCAAAAACAAGCTGTAGATACATCTCGAACAGACACAGTCCGAGGCCTCACTGAAGGGAGTGGTTTGGTGCTTTGATCAACTGCCCGTGACATTAAAATCACAACCTATAATTGGCACATCACTTCGAATGGGAGCCTCTATGATACTTGCAAACTCCCTATCCATTGGTAGCTCTCCTCTATACCCAATATTAGGTAATCCAGCTTTTCCTCCAGGTCTGAAACAATCAGGGTTTGAAATACTCAAATCGACCAGAAGGGATCAATCTTCACATTTCTTAATAGACAATAAATGGCCCTCCATACAATCCCTGACGCTAGATAGTGGCCAATTCCAACTCCCATTTTGGACAGCAATACGTTTGCATCACTTTTTACTTACGATTCTCAACCCAACACAGTTTAACCATGACCTGACGACCTTTGAAAATTACTGTAACGATGAGGGAACCTTATCTCAGGTACTGTCCAAAACTTATGCCCTGATTAACTCCCCTCTGGAACAACCAGATCTGACGTTTATACGTACATGGGAAACTGACTTACAACGTACATTTACTAGTGCCCAAAAACAAACGATTATCACATTCTCCTTAAAAACATCTATCTGCACCAAAATACAGGAACTTAACTACAAGATTTTAACTAGATGGTACTACACCCCTAGTAGACTTCACGAATACTTCCTGGACACATCAGACAAATGCTTGAGATGTCAAGCAGGTAAGGGGTCACTCCTCCACATCTTCTGGTCTTGCCCACTGCTGCAGCACTTTTGGAGAACAGTCCGCATGATTACGCAAAAATTCACGGATTACACAATAAGTGATGATCCAGCTTTCATCTTGCTACACGCGACTACAATCTCGACACGAACATATAGAGAATCGATAGTATGGCACTTATTGAACGCAGCTAAAGCGTGCATCCCACTTCTATGGAAGAAGAATCTGCCGCCGACTATAGGGATGTGGCTGCGCAGGGTGGAGGAGATCAGAAGATTGGAGGATTTGGTTCAAACGGCGCAAAACAAACAAGATCAACATTCCCAGACATGGAGGCTGTGGAATATGTTCATACTCTCTGGAAGGAATACCCCTACTGGCCACCTAGAGCAGAGTAACACAATAGAAGTTGATACATCTGGGCCTAACACCCTATCCCTCCCCCCTTCTTCCCCCCTTTCCCCTCCCAAATTCTCTACCCCGTTCTTCCTTTCTCTTTCCTTTTCTCACTCTCTTCTTTGTCTCTCTCTGGCTTCTCACTCCTTTGTCTATTATTATGGAACCTACTTGTTCCCACCCTTTTACTACTGTTTTTTTATGGTTAAGGTATTTCATATCAGAAGTCTTAAAACACTTCAGGAATGCAGCTTGTACTGCATACAGAACGTGATGATCTGTATCATCTGCAAAAATCGTTTTTGTTAGCTGGACGTCAACTAATAATACTGAACACTTGAACACAAATACCACCTATGTACATCAAATACTATGTTGGGAAATGTATCTCAATTTAATCTTTGTTCTCTTACTCTTTCTTTGAAATAAAATTTTATATTTGAAAAAAGACACAAGTCCATCAAGTCCAACCTATGTGTGTGATTATATGTCAGTATTACATTGTATATATTCCTGTATGTATACCTGAATCGCTTAATCAGAATTGATGATTAAGCGATTCAGTTCATGAAACATGTTAACCTAGCTGCCATTGTCCTGATGTATCATAGGTTTCTGATGTTATACGTGGATGTTACCCAATAGAGCATTAAAGTTTCTGAGGATCAGAGTGCGGTCATCTCTCTCACACTTGTCCCCCTAAATACTCATCTGAAACAGATCTTGGTCCAGTGCTGTACACGTCTGCAGCAGCTCTTCTCCCGGCTCTGAGATCAGGGGGAGCCATTGGCTTCAGCTGCTGCCAATCAAAACCTGTGAGCAGAGAGGGGGCGGGGCCAAGCCAGACTGTGTGTCTGAATAGATGCAAACAGCCCAGCTCATGAGTGCGCCCTTGGAAGCAGCTTCCTATGGGGGCACTCGCAAGGAGGGAGGAGCCAGAAGCACCGTGGGGGGACCCGAGAAGAGGAGAATCTGGGCTGCTCTGTGCAAAACCTCTGCACAGAGCAGGTAGGTATGACCTGTTTGTTGTTTTGAAAAAGAATCAAGCTTTACAATCACTTTAAACCTAAAATGTTTAATATGCCAATACTTTGGCTCAGGTATGGCTTTTTGAAGGAAAGCATCTCTACCGATATGGCAATTCAGTTCATCGCATTGTACTAATGGATGATGGGGCATGACGACATTCCAACCTTTGAATGTTTAGAGAGCCATAGGTATCTTCAGCTGTGTGGGCTCAAGAGTTCCCAGGTGGTACTAGAACATAAGAAAGCAATCCATTTTAATTCAAATATGTACTTACTGTTATATTTATCCCATAGATATAAATAGAATATTCTTCTTTAGCTCCCAGCCCTTGCTCTTTCCTCCTTAGAGACAAAAGCTCACTTCAAGAATGCTGTAATACAATAAATTATAGGACTTGTCTGCTATTTACCTAATTGTAGTAGATTAGCTCTCTCACTCAGATACAATATCACATGCTGAAGCAAACAAGTACAGAGAGCTCCCATATCCATGTATGACTATCATCTAAATAGAAAGGATGTCAGAGATGAGAATTTAGTACACTGAATTGTTATAAATCTATAAACTTTGAAAAATTCAAAAGCTTTAAAGTGGTTGTAAACCCTTTACAACCACTTTCACCTACAGGTAAGCCTAGATTAAGGCTAATGCCGCATACACACGAGCAGACTTTTCGACCGGACTGATCCTACGGACAATCCGACGGACTTTCGGCAGACTTCCAACGAACTTTCCCGACGAACGGACTTGCCTACACACGATCACACCAAAGTCCGATAGATTAGTACGTGATGACATGTTCCAAATCTAAAGTCCGTTAGATTTTCGACCGAAAAAGTCTGCTGCAGGTCCAATGAAGCCCCCACATGGTCGAATTGTCCTCTGGGCTCGGACCAGTGCGGTCGAAAAGTCCGCTCGCGTGTACGCGGCATTACCTGTAGGTGCTGGTAATATATCCTAAACCTACATGGTTTAGGAGATATTTACAATTCCCCGTACGATGAATTGTTCTGTATTCGGCGCATGCGCACTTTAGAAAGGGCATGCTGTGCCATTTCTAGCTGGGGTCATGCCGTGACTGGCGGCTCCGGCGCGCGTGCGCGGGATTGACGTCACGCGACTCTGGCCAGTCACAGAGCCGGAGTTTGGGGCCCGGAAGGAAGAGGGGCGAAGATGGACGCTTCCAGCCAGCGGGGACAGCGGTGACATTGCAGGCTTCTGTGTCAGGTAAGTGACACATAATGGGCTAATATGCAATGCATAGTAGCCCATTATGCTTTACCTTCGCAGGGAAACAAAGAGGAAGTCAGGGTTTGCTTGCTCTTTAAAAGCGTTGATTAGTATGAGAATATAATGAACTGTAAAAGAAAAATGTAACAGTGTAACATTATATTGATCGTTGTTGAGCCCTTTTGAAAGCTAGGACATTTTTAAAGACGAAATATGAGATAGGAAAAAAAATGCATGCAGTGGGCCACCCCCACTTGCACTGTAAGGGTCAAATGCTTGCTATGTCTAAGGGTAGAGGAAGGAGATGTGATACCTTTTTGTTCCCCACCCCACAGGATTCCAGTGCTTCTCTCTGACACTCCAGGTCGTGTATGCAAGCCCTCGCTATCCTTACATACAATGCATAGCTTTTGGTCCTGCATTGTACGTGATGATGCCAATGCCTGGAGCTCCTCAGAGAAGGGGCTTAGGGGGACCCATCGCACAGCATAGAGAAATATTGCCGGAGCAAAGAGAAGGGTTAGTATTACACCTTATTCCTCCACCCCTGGACTTAATGAGCATTTAACCCTTGCAGTGGGGCACTGCAAGGATGCTTTTTGTCTAGTACCTGCAGTAGCTTTAAATGTTATTTTTGCATTGAGCACACTGTATGTGTCGCTAGTGTGTAAGATACCCTGAGTGTTGTATCTCCATGAACAGTTCATAGTCACCGGTTCACTCAAGTGGGCATTAATAGACACCCCCCTGCCTTTATTTGATATAAGGTCTTGATTGCTGTCTGTCCTTGTTAGGGAAATATACTCTCTCTAAGTGCCGGTTCACACTGCTGCGCTGCGAATTTGTTCTGTTTTTTTGTCCTGTGTGAGGTGCGATTTTACCGCGAATTTACCGCGATTTTAACGCGATTTTACCGCAAATTTCAGGAGTTGGTCATAGCTGCGATTGATGTTCTAGCCAATGGAATCATAATGGAAAAAGAAAAAAGGTGTTAACTTCCTGTGTATTTCCTGGTTTTTGTGGAGAGTAGTGTGGTGGAATTCGCACATATCTGAACCAACAATGCGATTCCAGAACGATTTACATTGATGTCTATGGAGGCTAAATTTGCAACGCAACGCAGTAAACTCGCACAAGACCCTTTTTTTTATCGCATCGCATTCGTAGGGGAATCGCAACGCATGTATGTGAACGACGGTCATTGAAAACAATGACTTTATGGATGACATGCGAATTTAGAATGTTTTTGACGCATCAAATTCGTCATGAACTCGCATCAGTGTGAACCGGCACTTAGTGACCTGATCACCTATATCGCTGGGAATAAAAGTAGGTGCAAAATCAAAAATTTAGAGTTTCCATCTGAGGGCAAACTTTCCAACTGTCTAAGAGGGGTATTCCTCATGTTCAAAAGATATCCATTTACCGGTATTTCCTGTTGAGTCTTCAGGACAGGAGGTAAAGCGAAATCTCCTTTAAGAGGCAAAGATGGCAAAAAAAAACTGACAGCGCTTTTAACCCTCCCGTACTTATTCCAAAATAAAAAAAAAGTTTTGTCTCTAGTTATACTTATTTGCGTTAAACCAGGCATATTAACCTCCCTGGCGGTTTTCCCGAGTGTGGCTCGGGGTTAAATTTCAGTACCATTAGCGGTAACCCCGAGCCACACTCGGGATTGCATCTCAGGATCCTGGTGTAGTGTACTTACCTTGTCCCCAGGATCCTGTGATGTCCCCCACTGTGTCTGCGGTCTCTGTCCTCCGCCCGATGCCTCTGTGTGGCGGGCTCCGTTCCCTGCGAGCGTAGCGATGCACGGGGGTGGAGCCTGGCGGCAAATTCAAAAAGTACTAAATTCATAACACATACAGTACACTGTAATCTTATAAGTTACATTACTGTATGAAACCATTTCACCTCCCCTTTGTCCCCAGTGCTTTGTCCAATGCCCTGTATGCAGTTTTATACTATATATACTGTTCTTTCTTCCTGGAAACTTGGGATTGTCCATAGCAACCAAAAAGTGTCCCTTTATGTCAAAAGTGGTTTTAGACCAGCCAGAAAATAGCGATAGTAAATTAGAACACTTGCAGAATTGAGCGATAGTGAATCACGGGGAAATTCACTTTATTATTATTATTTTTTATAATTATAGTTATTTATTATATTATAATTTATGATTTTGTGTTTCAAACTTTATCATTCCCGGGATGTCTACTAGACTCTTGTTTGGACAGATTTAAGTGTGTAACTGCGAAGAATTACAGGCCTACAATATAAAACGCCAAATTTCTATGCAAAACAATGGTAAAGCTTTGAGTCGCAAAAATCTGACATAATCATACCACCAGGGTGGCTACACACTAAAAATCTATTCCAGCCATAGTGGATCACAACTGGTAATGAAAGAATGGTATTTTATGGGCTTCAGAAACGTCAGGAAAATTAAGTTAGCCTTTAACCTCCCCCATTTGTTTTGATTAAAGTAATTAAAATGATAGCCGTACCAGCACTTAGATTTTAGAAGCATTAAAAGCACTTGAACACGATACTCCAGCTGTGACAAATGGAAAGCCAAATGTGACCCTTGCCTGGGGATGACCATTTGCTCTCTATCAGTTGATTAATGAAGACATCTAGCTAGTTAAGAGTGGTGGGCCATGGTGGCTTCTATGCATGAAAGATGCATTGGTTTGTCATTTAACACACACAAAAGGACATCTCCCTGTGGTATGTACTTCATCCTTTAAATAACGCTGAGCATCCCTGACCTGTGTTATCTGTGGCACGACACATTCATTTATAATGCAGTCATGCTTGCCTTGCTGAACTTCCATTGTCCATCTGGGAAAAGCTGCTCTTTCCAAACAGGTGCCAGATGTATTGGACTACTCTTGGTGTAATTAAATTCATCTGTCAAGCGTTAGTGATGTCTCCTGCAGGAGTCGCTTCAAATACAGAAAGAGGGGGGCTGAATATTTCATTGTCTCTTCCAGCCAAGGGTGAATGTAGTCTTGTTGGCACTAGAAAAGGGCAGGACCCAGAGTGAGATGGGTTTTACCAGCTTGCTGTGCTCTTCAAAAATGTGATCTGTTCTGTGCAGAAGGGGCTTGTTCAATCACTGCTAATAGAAAACTAGAAGGCATTAACATGTTGAGAGAGCAGCATGTTGGCATGTTTAGCCTGTCCAGTCATTTATTCAGCACAATTCTAGACTGAGGGGAGATAAGCTTCTAAAGGATTGCCAGCATTACCAGTAAATACAGACCCCGAGGCCATACGTTTTAATGCATGGTTCTATTGAAAAAAATGTAACATCTGAATAAGTAGAATATACAGTACGCAATCCAAATCTGATTTATGGGGGTATTTATTTTGTGAAAGAAAAATCACTATAATACCAGCAAACATAGCAGATGGCAGAATCCAGTGCCATGGCAGTGCTATCACTGACCTCCTTTACCCTTAGAAAAAATTTTTCCTTCTTGTAGGCTAGGGAAATAAACATCCACATTTATTTAATTCTAGATGTCTGTGATATGCATTTACAGAAAGAGCTACAGAACTTTTCTTTAAATTGGTTTTCCATTAATAAGTTTGAACTTATCTGAAAGCATGCAGTCTTGAAAAGCATCATAGCTTTAAAGCTAAAAATCATAAAAATCATCCATTTCTGGTTAAAGGAAAAGTGCATGGCCAGTAACTATGTATGTGTTATGGGAAAATGTAATCATAGTTTGTTTTAGAGGTTTTATTACCGTATTTGGCTTTTAAAAAATAGAGGAGACAGTTGTAAACAGGAGTGTAGCACTTCATCTCGTCCTCCTGCATCACTCTGATGTAACGATTAAAATGGTACAGAATCATTATAGTTTTGGTGGTGTGGGAAAATGTATTAATGCGGTTTGACACAGTTTGATGTCCTTAAAGCAGTATTAAACCAAAAAGCAAACATTTACTATATTACAGCTTACAGGGATGAGACAATCTACCACTGACAAAGGTGCTTATAATGATCAGCGCTTATTTATCCCCCCCAAAAAAACTGTTGTGTATGTATACTGTATATATATATATATATATATATATATATATATATATATACACAGTATCTCACAAAAGTGAGTACACCCTTCACATTTTTGTAAATATTTTATTATATCTTGGTATTCATGGTTCCCTCAATGAACTGTACCTCCCCAGTGCCAGCAGCACTCATGCCACCCCAGACCATGACACTCCCACCATGATGCTTGACTGTAGGCAAAACACACTTGTCTTTGTGCTCCTCACCTGGTTGCCACCACACACGCTTGACACCATCTGAACCAAATAAGTTTATCTTGGTCTCATCAGACCACAGGACATGGTTCCAGTAATCCATGTCCTTAGTCTGCTTGTCTTCAGCAAACTGTTTACGGGCTTCTTGTGCATCATCTTTAGAAGAGGCTTCCTTCTGGGATGACAGCCATGCAGACCAATTTGATGCAGTGTGCAGTGTATGGTCTCAGCACTGACAGGCTGGCCCACCGGCCCTTCAACCCCTGCAGCAATGCTGGCAGCACTCATATGTCTACTTCCTATAGACAACCTCTGGATATGACGCTGAGCACGTGCACTCAGCTTCTTTGGTCGACTATGGCGAGGCCTGTTCTGAGTGGAACCTGTAATTTTAAAGCACTGTATGGTCTTAGTCACCATGCTGCAGCTCAGTTTCAGGGTCTTGTCAATCTTCTTATAGCCTAGGCCATCTTAATGTAGAGCAACAATTCTTTTTTTTAAGATCCTCAGAGATCCATGAGGTGCCATGTTGAACTTCCAGTGACCAGTACGAGAGAGTGAGAGCGATAACAAATTTAACACACCTGCTTCACATTCACACCTGAGACCTTGTAACACTAATGAGTCACATGACACCGGGGAGGGAAAAGGGCTAAATGGGCCCAATTTGGACATTTTTACTTAAGGGTGTACTCACTTTTGTTGCCAGCGGTTTAGACATTAATGGCTGTGTGTTGAGTTATTTTGAGGGGACAGCAAATTTTCTCTGTTATACAAGCTGTAAACTCACTACTTTACATTGTAGCAAAGTGTCATTTCTTCAGAGTTGTCACATGAAAAGATATAATAAAATATTTACAAAAATGTGAGGCGTGTACTCACTTTTGTGAGATACTGTACATACCTGCAACAGATTTCCAAATATTATGTAACAGGTGTTGTAATAATGAATAGATATTATTGTATTTAAATTGATTTAAGAGTTAGTTCAATTACATTCTGTATGTCACTTTATGTCATGGTTTAAGAGTATCTCACCTTATCTTTAGGTAAACTAAGAGTTCTAATAGTTAAAGGAGGTGATCAGGCTCATGCTAAGTATATAAAATGGGATCCCATAACTTGTAAAATATTTACAAAAATGTGAGGGGTGTACTCACTTTTGTGAGATACTATTTACATGCTTTCTTTTTTTTTTTTTATATGTGTTCACATAAGGAGCTGGCCATAGATGGGTAGAATTTCAAATGAAAATTCTTGGGAAAAGAAGGTTCTAAGAAAATTAATTCATCTTTCTAATCATTAATTAATAAGGGTCAAGTCAGTTTTCAGTTCAGTTTTTCAGAATTTCGACCATAGTGAAGGGAAAATTCAAAGAAGTAGAATGGAAATTTTTTCTCAAACAAACAAATTTCTAACAATGTATGTGGTTTTTTTATTCAGGAAAGTCCATTTATTCTGAAATCAAATGTTGAAAGCCAGGAAATCTTTCTAATGACAAAAGAATGCTCTGAGTATTTACGTAAAAAATTTCCCGAAGACTTTTCTTAAGAATTTTCATTTGAAATGCTATCCATCTATGACAGTGGTTCTCAGGACCCACTAACAGGCCAGATTTTAAGTATCACCTTGGGAGATGCAGACTAGAATACTGCAATCACTGAGCAGCAAATTATATCACCTGTCATGTATTTCAGTTATCTTGCAAACCTGGCCTGGTAGTGGGTCCTGAGGACAGGAGTTGAGAACCATTGATCTATGACCAGCTTGGAGGTGGTAGTGAAAGCTGGAGGTGGAGACTGCAGGGGGAGTTTGCCAGCAGGAAAAAAAACAATACACTGATCTTTCCATCGACTAGCTGTGCAGGGGGGCGTGTCAGCACAAGTCTGACCACTGGATTACAGTCAGGCTGTGCTACTAAGCAGAATGCTAAGAAGATGTCTGACCACACTGGGTTGGATGTAGTTGCATGCCCCCTGGCATGCTCAGTTTGAAATAGGAAAGTAAGGGGACTGGCAAGATCACCAGGAATTTCACCCAAAGCAATGCCAACAGTACGTTTTCATAGTACATGGTACAACAGACACATATCAGGAATATGAAATGTTAAAGTAACATAAACTTTAATTGCCACTTTCTGCTCTGTTTTTATATGCATTTTGTTTGAAGAAAAATTAATTAATCGTCGAATCGATGCATCGGGATTCGACTGTCCACGATGCGGCATCGATTCCGTAGCCTTAAGAAATCGATTATTGAGGATGACGTCATCCTCGCGCCGTGCCGCCGCACCATGCCCTGCCTCTGAGTGGAGCTGAAAGCCGAAGTTTCTGCGCCGTTTTGATCCGCCTCCCACTGACGTCACCTCCCTGTGTCGTGAGGAGAGGAGGACTTCCATTCATCCCCTTCTCTCTCCCCTCATCGTCCAACCCCCTCACCAGCCAATAGATAGTGATCCCAGGCGGCGTTATGGTGGTGGAATGCGGAAGTGAGGAGCCACGCTGTGTGCACGTTGGAAACATGGAGCGCCGGAGCTTGTGGTGGCTGGAGCTGTCCCTGCTGCTAAGAGTGGTGGCCGCGGCCGGCTTCTGGAGCACGGAGCTCCGAGGAGGAGAGTGGAGCCATCAGTGCTTTTGGTCCCGGAAGGTTTCAGAGCAGTGATGGAGGAGGATGAGGCAGAGCTGGAGGAGAGCCAGAAGAGCAGTAGAGCCAGGTGAGGGGGCCATGGGGAGGACACTGAGAACTAAAGACTGACATGGTAAGGGAGGTGCCAGACTGTATGCAATAAAACCAAAAATGGTGTGCAGTGCTTTGCAGTGACAAATGTACAAAAGAGTGTTATTAAATACGTAGTGAACAAATATAGTCCTGAAATATATAATCTGTGATCTGATTGAAAGAAATCTTCTGTATATTCAAAGTAATTCCAGTGCTGAGTGTTCTCTGCTGTGTTCAAATCATTCCTGATTTCTGGTGAATGATTTGAACACAGCAGAGAACACTCAGCACTGGAATTACTTTGAATACACAAAAGATTTCTTTTAATCAGATCACAGATTATATATTTCAGGACTATATTTATTCACTACGTAAGACTCTTTTGTGCATTTATTATCACCACAAAGCACTGCACACCATTTTTTGTTTTATTGCCCTATCTGCATGCTCACTGTGTAGAGGTGGGGGGGGGGGGGGTGCGGCGGTGAAGAGCAGAGGACTTTGTGGATGCTGGTCGAGAAGGATGGGAATTGGTCCGTGGTGACACTGGGCAGGGGAGCGCTATGGTAATAGTATTATATGGTGACAGGTTAGTGGTGAGGGGGGGCGGGGTATTGGTCATCTTGGATAGGACAGTCTGGCACCTCCCTTACCATGTTCAGCAGGTCTGCAGTCTCTGATCATCTCCTGTACCATGTCTGCAGTCTCTGATCATCTCCTGTACCATGTCTGCAGTCTCTGACCATCTCCTGTATCATGTCTGCAGTCTCTGATCATCTCCTGTATCATGTCTGCAGTCTCTGATCATCTCCTGTACTATGTCTGCAGTCTCTGACCATCTCCTGTATCATGTCTGCAGTCTCTGATCATCTCCTGTATCATGTCTGCAGTCTCTGATCATCTCATGTATCATGTCTGTAGTCTCTGATCATCTCCTGTATCATGTCTGCAGTCTCTGACCATCTTCTGTAGTCATTTGGGGGCAGTCTGGAGCTCCTCTTTAAGTTGCCTGCTGTGTTTACACTTTGCTACATGCAGGGAGTGTTGTCTTTTTTTTAAGAACAGATAAAAGTTTAAAAATGGAGTTCTTCTGACTACTTAAATTTTTTGGATGAAAACCGCACGCAGTAATCGTGATGCATCGTGAATCGTGGACCTGATAATCGTAATCGAATCGAATCGTGAGGCCAGTGAAGATGCGCACCCCTAATATATATATATATATATATATATATATATATATATATATATATATATATATACACATACATACACACACTTTCTACAAGCAAGAGTAGCAGCTTTCACCATCTCCCTGTAAAACTGTCCTATTAAACAGCCAAGGATAACAAAGAGATCAGATGTACATTTTGCATTTTATATTTTTTAACTCCTGTAGCATAGGTTTAATATTTTTTCTTCATACTCACATGATCTACTTGTAACCATCTGTTTATTTATTCTGCTTCTGTATGGCTGGCCTCATATGTTTGCACCACTTTTTTTAATGGACCCTGATTGACACATGCAGTCATAATGAATGACTAGTGTATTCTTCTATGGCATTCAATTATTTTTCTTTGTGTTCTACTGATAATTAAGTCATAAATTTCTAAAAAAAACAGTAGCACTGTGAAAGGAGAATTGTAGCTGTGACTCTTTTGGATGTGTTCCTGGCATTAAACTGTATTTATGCCTGCTTACTATAGGACCATGAATCACCAGTAGCCCAGAAAAAAAACACCCTTGTGCTGAATACATTCAATTACAGAGATCTCCCACATCCTTTCAGGTCTTCTGGTTGACCTCATGAGCTCATTTTTCCCAAACTCTTTTCTGAATGTGGACAGCTATATCCAGAGGAATGTGTAGTGGTGAATGAGCTAGTATGAACTGATCTGTATGGAGGCTGTAAGTAGTGGGCCACAACTTGACACCATCAAGTCTACTAAAACTTCTATTTTTAGAAGAGGGTTTGAACTATATATAAACCATAGCAGGAACAGGAAATAAAATGGTATGTTCCTTTAAATTTAAGGCTTAATGTACACGGGACGTTTTACAACTTCTCCTGAACTATTTAACTTGACAGATAGCAACCGACGTTTAAAAACATCCGTTTTGTCGCGTTTGCATGCCACGTTTAGCCGTGTTTGCATTTAGAAGCATTTTTTTTCAAATAGTCAAAAATGAAAAACGCCGTAAACAAAACGCAGTTAAGCGCGAGTTACCGCATTTACACGCTGTTACAGGCGTTTGGCATTTCAAATGCCTCTGAACATCCGTCCTGAATGCATTTTTTTTGCTATCCAAAAATGCTTCTAAACTCAAGTGCCTAGAAACGACTATAAACAACCCTGTGTACATGTACTGATAGAACGACCCTGTGTACATGTACTGATAGAAGGACCCCGTGTACATGTACTGATAGAACGACCCCATGTACATGTATTGATAGAACGACCCTGTGTACATGTACTGATAGAACGACCCTGTGTACATGTACTGATAGAACGACCCTGTGTACATGTACTGATAGAAGGACCCCGTGTACATGTACTGATAGAACGACCCCGTGTACATGTATTGATAGAACGACCCTGTGTACATGTACTGATAGAACGACCCTGTGTACATGTACTGATAGAACGACCCCGTGTACATGTACTGATAGAACGACCCTGTGTACATGTACTGATAGAACGACCCCGTGTACATGTACTGATAGAACGACCTCGTGTACATGTACTGATAGAAGGACCCCGTGTACATGTACTGATAGAACGACCCTGTGTACATGTACTGATAGAAGGACCCTGTGTACATGTACTGATAGAAGGACCCTGTGTACATGTACTGATAGAACGACCCTGTGTACATGTACTGATAGAACGACCCCGTGTACATGTACTGATAGAACGACCCCGTGTACATGTACTGATAGAACGACCCTGTGTACATGTACTGATAGAACGACCCCGTGTACATGTACAGATAGAACGACCCCGTGTACATGTACTGATAGAACGACCCCGTGTACATGTACTGATAGAACGACCCTGTGTACATGTACTGATAGAACGACCCCGTGTACATGTACTGATAGAACGACCCCGTGTACATGTACTGATAGAACGACCCCGTGTACATGTACTGATAGAAGGACCCCGTGTACATGTACTGATAGAACAACCCCGTGTACATGTACTGATAGAACGGCCCTGTGTACATGTACTGATAGAACGACCCCGTGTACATGTACTGATAGAAGGAACCCGTGTACATGTACTGATAGAACGACCCTGTGTACATGTACTGATAGAACGACCCTGTGTACATGTACTGATAGAACGACCCCGTGTACATGTACTGATAGAACGACCCCATGTACATGTACTGATAGAAGGACCCCGTGTACATGTACTGATAGAACGACCCTGTGTACATGTACTGATAGAAGGACCCTGTGTACATGTACTGATAGAACGACCCTGTGTACATGTACTGATAGAACGACCCCTGGTACATGTACTGATAGAATGACCCCGTGTACATGTACTGATAGAAGGACCCCGTGTACGTGTACTGATAGAACGACCCTGTGTACATGTACTGATAGAACGACCCCGTGTACATGTACTGATAGAACGACCCTGTGTACATGTACTGATAGAAGGACCCCGTGTACATGTACTGATAGAACGACCCTGTGTACATGTACTGATAGAACGACCCTGTGTACATGTACTGATAGAACGACCCCGTGTACATGTACTGATAGAACGACCCTGTGTACATGTACTGATAGAACGACCCTGTGTACATGTACTGATAGAACGACCCCGTGTACATGTACTGATAGAACGACCCTGTGTACATGTACTGATAGAAGGACCCTGTGTACATGTACTGATAGAACGACCCCGTGTACATGTACTGATAGAAGGACCCCGTGTACATGTACTGATAGAACAACCCCGTGTACATGTACTGATAGAACGGCCCTGTGTACATGTACTGATAGAACGACCCCGTGTACATGTACTGATAGAAGGAACCCGTGTACATGTACTGATAGAACGACCCTGTGTACATGTACTGATAGAACGACCCTGTGTACATGTACTGATAGAACGACCCTGTGTACATGTACTGATAGAACGACCCCGTGTACATGTACTGATAGAACGACCCCATGTACATGTACTGATAGAACGACCCTGTGTACATGTACTGATAGAACGACCCCGTGTACATGTACTGATAGAACGACCCCGTGTACATGTACTGATAGAAGGACCCCGTGTACATGTACTGCTAGAACGACCCTGTGTACATGTACTGATAGAACGACCCTGTGTACATGTACTGATAGAACGACCCTGTGTACATGTACTGATAGAACGACCCCGTGTACATGTAATGATAGAACGACCCTGTGTACATGTACTGATAGAAGGACCCCGTGTACATGTACTGATAGAACAACCCCGTGTACATGTACTGATAGAACGACCCTGTGTACATGTACTGATAGAACGACCCTGTGTACATGTACTGATAGAACGACCCCGTGTACATGTACTGATAGAACGACCCCGTGTACATGTACTGATAGAACGACCCCGTGTACATGTACTGATAGAACGACCCCGTGTACATGTACTGATAGAACGACCCCGTGTACATGTACTAATAGAACGACCCTGTGTACATGTACTGATAGAATGACCCCGTGTACATGTACTAATAGAACGACCCCGTGTACATGTACTGATAGAACGACCCCGTGTACATGTACTGATAGAACGACCCCGTGTACATGTACTGATAGAACGACCCCGTGTACATGTACTAATAGAACGACCCTGTGTACATGTACTGATAGAATGACCCCGTGTACATGTACTAATAGAACGACCCCGTGTACATGTTCTGATAGAACGACCCCGTGTACATGTACTGATAGAAGGACCCCGTGTACATGTACTAATAGAACGACCCCGTGTACATGTACTGATAGAACGACCCCGTGTACATGTACTGATAGAACGACCCCGTGTACATGTACTGATAGAACGACCCCGTGTACATGTACTAATAGAACGACCCCGTGTACATGTACTGATAGAACGACCCCGTGTACATGTACTGATAGAACGACCCCGTGTACATGTACTGATAGAACGACCCCGTGTACATGTATTGATAGATCGACCCCGTGTACATGTACTGATAGAACGACCCTGTGTACATGTACTGATAGAACGACCCCGTGTACATGTACTGATAGAACGTGTACATGTACTGATAGAACAACCCCGTGTACATGTACCGATAGAACGACCCCATGTACATGTACCGATAGAACGACCCCGTGTACATGTACTATTAAGATAACAGAGGAGAGTTCAGGGGCAGCTGGAAAAAACACCCAACTGCTCCTAAATGTCCGTTTACCAGCAGCGGTGTACATGAGGCCTAATATGAATAACGTAGAATGCTGGAGTCTGAATTTAGCCCAAATTGTTGAAAGCCTAATAAATTCATGTAGCTTCACTAATGGTTATTGTCTCAAATACATTATATATACTGCATATATATATATATGTATTTATACTTTGTATATACCTTGTTTCCAAGGGTCTTCTGTCTGGTCCAATGGCATCTCGGTTCCTTCCTCTGCACCTCCAATGGTGGCAGGCCTTCCTCTTGGACTGAGTGGAGCTCGTGCGATATTAGCACCATTCAATAAATACTGTAAAACTAGGTTGTGTGATGATGCTGCCCTAGTGGGCGGATCTATGACATTCTGAGCTAAAAGGAAGTAGGTGGAATGATGATAGTCATCATTTAACCCAGATGATTGAGGGCAGCTAGTGGCAGAGAAAGAAATTACTGGGGGGGGGGGGGGCTGGTTCGGGGGTGCAGTTTTAGATTGAAGGCAAGTATTGCAGCTGAGCGTTTTTGTTTTTAGTAAGCAGTCAGTTTTAAAATTTTACAACCCATTACTATTCACTGTGTTCCCATTACTTTGATGCGCTAATCCAAATATCAAATGGTCAGTTCTTGCAGTAGATTGCTGGCTGTAATAAAAAAAAGTCAACGTTTTTGGCCATTTGCTCAGCTTAATTATATCCAGCCATGTCAAAACAAGCTTTAGGGTTAAAATATAAGCGCTGGAAGCAAGGCAAGTGTGGTATGCATTTTCATGTTTTCAGATAAACATTTGAGATCAGTCTGAGATTCATATAAAGTGATTCTATAGGCAAATTTGAAGAAAAAAAAAGGTATACTTGCATATGTGTCAATTTACACACAGAGCATGTCTCAGCCCCCATGACAGTAGTGGCTCTCCTGGCTAACTCCCTCCTAACTGGCTGAGTTTGGCAGCAGCCAATGGCTCCCGCTGCTGTCTCTGAGCCAACGAGGAGAGAGAGAGCTGCTACTGTCATGCACATGGCTGGATCAACATCAGTCTCATGTAAGTATAAGGAGGTGCGGGAGGGGTTGGCTTTTAGGGGAAACAAAATATTAGTTCAGATGTAGCAATATAGGACATGCTGCATTTAGGAAATGTAAATCAAATGCAGCAATAATAACGCTCTACTCAACTTCCAAACTGCTTCACAAATTCATATCAAGAGGAAGAGACAAATGCTTATTTGCACGAGCATGTAGATATTTGATTGTGGCCAGGATGTCTACCAATGGTGCAGCTTTGACTACTTGTCTGTAGACTGAATAGCTTGTGCGGGGTACAGTACTGGATAAGTGGTATGGACAGCTGTACTGTGGACCTCAGGAAGTAGATTAAAGAAATCCTAGCTTCCCATATATGGGAAAATGTAGAAGCATCCACTGGAAGTCCTGGTATGGTGTGATGCTGCTCTGATTTATGGGCTCTGATCACTGAAAGTTAGGCTGAGTTCACACTGGCATTAAGAACAGGTGTTTGAGAGGCGTTTGACCGGCGTTAAAAACGCCCCTCAAAAGCCTATGCACAAGATATAATAGACAGCACATTGTGCTGTTTACATTAAGCGTTAGCGTCGTGTCGCTTCAAAATTGAAGCCTCATGTCGAGTCAGGAGGCATTTGAAGCTTTTCAACGCCTCCCATTCAAGTCTATGGCAACGGTCCGCAAAACGCTCTGGCAGGCGTCTTCGGCGTGGTTTTGGTGCAGTTGCGGCTCGTTAAAATGTGTTTATTTCTGTCACTTTATATTGGGGAGCAGTTTTAACGCTCATCACACTACGAAAACCGCACATAGGGCGTTTAGGGATCATTTTTTACGATTGTAAAACGCCCCATTCTAGAGCTCATTGACGCCTGTTTGATGCCCACGCTAACGCCTTACAAACACTATAGGAGCGTTGTTGAGCGTCAGAAATTTAGTCAAGTGTGAACAAGCCCTAAATCTTATGGAATTCTGATGGCAAAAAAGTGCCTAACGTGTTTTACTTAACTTGTATGTAAGTTTCTCCTATTTACTCCCTTTTGATTTGTAAAGAGACCATTAAAATCATTTTATATCAATAATTGGTAGAAACAAACTATTAATCCTGTCTGTAATTCAGAAAGGACTTTTTTTTGTTTTGTGCACTTTTGCTTAGTCTAATCAGCCAACCCAGTCCTTCCCTTGGACTACAAAAGACCTTTCTGTTATATTGTGCAGAGGGGAAGGTGTTCTGTAGTTAAGCAAAACACACCTTTGTCAGGGCTGACACCATTTCTTGGGATTTCAGTCTAGGAAAGGCTTGTGCTGTCAGCCATTAATGGGAAATTAGCATCTGAGTACAATTTTGCCAAGATTAACAGATATTTTCAGTACCTACAAGGTTTTTAAAGGAATAAGACAATTGTACATGTGCATGGATTGAGATGTACTGCATAGGTTTATTTTCTATTTTGCCCTAGAATACACTTTAAGAATATGTTTGTTTTAGGATAGAACTACATGTGCCTTCCGCAGTTTTTTTTAAATCAGTCCTTTCTAACATTATAATAAAAATGTACTTATAGTATTTGTAGTATGTAAGATAAGGCAGGAACTAATGGCAGGCATTTGCTTGTATGTTTGGTGAATGACTGTTGGTTGTCACTTTGCAGATCCTTCAGCGACCGCATTTCCAAGATGTCCAGTAAGTTTATGTTGTATTTGTCTAATCTAGTTATGCGGTATGCTTTTCTTTCTGTTGGTTTCATAGGTTGCCAAGGCAGCTATGTATATACAAGAGGTGCACTTGTGTAGGCGCTGTCTGTGTTAGGACTTTATAGGATATAACAGTGGCAGCATTGTCTGAAATCTTATTTGAGCCTTTTCATTTACATTTTAGTTGTGCCCTTGTTTTGTTCCCCTAAACCATTTCACTGAACAATAATGCTATTACAGATTTTGCCCATGCATTTGAATGAAAGGAGTACATTCCCCATAGATAGTGCTGGTATAGAAAGGCTTCCAAAGCCACCTGCTTTCCTAAAATATGTTTTAATGGAACAGTGGTCACAAGAAAGCTCTCCATATCAGGTGTGACAGGGGTTACAATGTTCTATTCAGTCCTTTCTCTTTGTCGTTGTGCCGTGATCCTATATAGGCATTTTGTTTTTTCTGTTCTTTTATTTGTGGATATTATGTGCATCACAGTAGCTAACTGGTTAGTTGTTTTTCTTGCAGCACTAGGGTCACGGCTCTAATCCCACAAGGACTTTAGCATGCATAAAGGTTCTCTGCATATGTGCATCAATTTTCTCCCACATTTATAAATATACTAAAAACAGGCGTAGTGTTAGGGTAATTCTGCTCACGTGATAGAATCGTTTTGCAGTGAGTTGTCCCAGTCTAAACTGTGTTTTAGGGTATGGCAGCCCACTTTTATTAAACAGAACAGACAGTTTACGTGGAAGCCAGTTGCCCTTGCAGTTGTCTCCACGATTGACACAGTCAACTGAAGATGCCATGCCACCTGACTGCTCTTCTTACCAGTCCCTCCGACTGTATTGCCCAGTTCTCTCGGATTACTCAGCCCTTAGTCTCAGCCCACTGCTGCATGGCCCATTCCTGGCCTTTGGATAGGGGTTTTTCTCACACCCAAGCTCTTTTGCAGCTCTCTGTTGCTCTTCCACCAACTTCACCCGCACTGTGCAGACATACACGCTAACGCTGCCCCGTGCAGTCTCCCTGACTCCTGTGGAAGAGAGAACTCCTGTCTCTCAGGTGGAGCCCCAAGCTATGGCCAAGCCTTCATTATAAGGGATGTGTGCAACTGGACACACACCCTGCTGATCTTTGGCAAAACTTCCACACTAGGTTGAGGACTTACACCCCCCACCCCCCCCCCCCCCCCCAGGGCACTTTGTAGTCTCAGGGCTCCGGACCCTGATTTGAGAGTTACAAAACTCAGAGAAAGATAAAAACCCACCTTTCTCTGCTCAGAACTTACATTCCGGAGCCCCACACTCTGCATATGTGCAAACCCTGTGTCACGTCCTCTTAGGTCTTCATGGTGCAGGGCCTCGCATTGTCACACAGGCTTTTAACCAGAGTTGTGTGTATACAAAAGTGTGTTCTTTGTAAAGAGCTGCAGAATATGACAGAGCCAAATAAACAGTGCCGGATCAAAATAATATTGATTTGAAAATGACAACAAAGCTTTCTTAAATTATTTACAAAAGAAAGAAAAAAATGAATCTACTGAAACATAACAAAAACTTTACATTAAAGATTCTATAGAGAGAATACTGTATTAAAGTGGTTCTAAAGGCTGAAGGCTTGTTTAGCATCATGCATTCTGTGTATCAAGGTAAAAAAAACATTCTGTGTGCTGCTCCCCCCCCCTCCTTATACTTACTTGAGCCCTATCTCGATCCAGCGGTGTGCACGAGAGTGACTGCTCTGCCGGCTCTCTCCTTCCTAATTGGTTCCCGCTGCTGTCATTTAGAGCTAGTGAGGAGGGAGTGGGGTTGAGCCCTGTTGTGTGTGTCAGTGAACACACAGAGCGGGGCTCAGGAGCGAGCACACATGAGTGCCTCCATATCAACTGGCTTTCTATGGGGGCACTCAGCAGGAGGGAGGAGCCTGGAGCGCTGGCGGAGGACCTGAGAAGACAACGAGTGGGGTTGCTCTGTGCAAAACCATTGCACAGGGCAGGTAAGCATAACATGTTTGTTATGTTAAAGAAAAAAAAAATACCTTAGTATCACTTTAATGTAATGGACCCAATAACAACTTTCATAAGTTCATAAAGCATGGACATCAGGTTCATATTACACTGGGTGGTTATTTACTAAAACTGGGGCACTCAGAATCTGGTGTGGCTGTGCATGGTGGCCAATCGGCTTCTAAATTCAGCTTGTTCCATTAAGCTTTGGCAATAAAACCTGGAAGCTGATTGGTTTCTGTGCACCAGATTTTGCACACACCAGTTTTAGTAAATAGCCCCCCACTGTCTCTTAAAAGCTCATCTTCTTTCAGCTGTCAGTTTGTAAAACCTATGTTTGATGCAACCTATGTATGTGTAATGTACAGTAGTGGTGGTCTTCTCTATCTAGCGGCCACCATGCACACTACTTAGTTCAATGTTATGCCACTAGAGTGCACACATGAAAGACCTCCAGAAATCTGCGAGGAGAGCCCCACAGTTTCGACTGCCTAGGAGCCTCCACAAGGTTTCTATTAGTAATAGAACCTGTGACTGCGGTGAGGATGTTAGCTTGTAAGCTCCTTTTGGGGCAGTCACGGATGGGAATTCTATCTATGTATTCTGTACAGAAATATGCTATAATACAGTGGCAGTATGTGTAAAAACATTGAAATAAAGTAAAATAACATGTATTTATAAGTAGAAAAAAATGTAAAAAAAGCATTTGAAACGCAGAACACGATGTCTATTTATACAGTGTACTGCTAACACAACTGTAATGTGTCCTTGGGAGTTCTATTCTATTGTGACAGTTCTAAGAATGCAAGTTAAGCTTTACAAGAAGCACTGTTTGTAGTGAATCCTGCAGTCATTTTGCCAGTGTTATATCATGCTCTTCAGTAACAACTCAAGCTTAAAATGTACATTTTACAGGACTGCATAGGATGCAGATTAATGCTGCAGCATGAACTGGCTCCAGCTCAGCCATGCAGATGTATTAAAGTGGATGGTTTCCCGTGCAGCCATGCTATACTAAGCCGCACCAGTCCTTTTGCAGACACTTTTGATATTAGGACTTCGCTGATCTGTAGTTATAGTACAATGTATATTGGTTTTAAAGTTTTTATTCAATCTTCCTACAAAGGAAAAATCTCAGATTTAAAGTGTATGAGAAGATATTCAGCATGACTGTTGTATAACAGATGTGATTCCCATTACCTAAAAAACCCCAACCTCTTAACCTTATTCTAAACAATCAAGACCAGACCAGAGGGTTGGAGTTATAAAAGGCCGTAGCAGCCTACTTTATTAAACAATAAATACCATAACAAAAACACATCTGTTATTCAAAGATTCCTCATCTATCTAGCGTTGGTCTTTGCAGGAGATTCGTAAAACATCAGTAACATAACCATATTGCACTGCGGCCCTTCTCTTAATGAAATAATAGGCCTCAAGCCGACAAGCTGGCTCAGAGACAACCAATGACCGCAGTGCCCCCATTAACACTTTCCGTCTAACCTCCGTTATCCGGAAACCACCATCAGTACCATCAGGACCATAGCAACGCTAGTTCCCGAAATTCTCATTGTGCCATATCTTCTTTCCCCTGCAAAGACCAAAACGCCCGCCACTGCTACGACATCCAACTTCCACGAACCTGTTTTGGAAAAGAAAAAGAAAAAACACACAACCAAAACTACCCAATTCACTTTTCCAATTTTTTTTTTTTTTTTTTTTTTATTTAGGGAGGGTGGGCGGGAACTTTCCCCCACGCTTGTGATGACTCATCAGGGCGGGGACAGAATTTAACACCTTCCATGGCCCCTCCCCCTCGGCACCAAACATTTTCCCTTTCTCATGATACCATCTCCCTGTTAACCCTGTCATGTCCGCCCTTCGCCTATGTATTTCTTACTTTGCTCCGGGCTTCTCTTGACTGTTGTATAACAGATGTGATTCCCATTACCTAAAAAACCCCAACCTCTTAACCTTATTCTAAACAATCAAGACCAGACCAGAGGGTTGGAGTTATAAAAGGCCGTAGCAGCCTACTTTATTAAACAATAAATACCATAACAAAAACACATCTGTTATTCAAAGATTCCTCATCTATCTAGCGTTGGTCTTTGCAGGAGATTCGTAAAACATCAGTAACATAACCATATTGCACTGCGGCCCTTCTCTTAATGAAATAATAGGCCTCAAGCCGACAAGCTGGCTCAGAGACAACCAATGACCGCAGTGCCCCCATTAACACTTTCCGTCTAACCTCCGTTATCCGGAAACCACCATCAGTACCATCAGGACCATAGCAACGCTAGTTCCCGAAATTCTCATTGTGCCATATCTTCTTTCCCCTGCAAAGACCAAAACGCCCGCCACAGCACCCAAAGGTAACAACCTTACCTTTTGGTGCACCTCCACACCCAAATAGCTCTCTGGATACCGTCCTGCAGTCCCAACGCCCACAGATCAATACCCACATCATTTAAATGAACGCCATCTCTCCTCAAGTACCTCCAAGTTTCGAACTCTAATTCCAAATGCCTAATAGCCAATCCCCCATTCTTCACCATGAACTTACTCACCTCCCGGTTAATCTCCCTCCGTGCCCTATTAACACCCTCAAACGACCTGGCCATCCTCCATGTTGTCCGAGCCACCATGTCGGACCAAACTATAACCATCTTTGAAAACTCCTGCATCCAACGCCAGACATCAAATTTGATGTCCCGCGATATATACACCATAGATCTCACCCCCAAATCATTGCCCCCTAAATGCAAAACTAAAACATCCGGTGCCCTGTCCCTAAGCGCATAACGCTGCACCTCAGAAATCAATCTTCCCCACAACATACCCGGGAACCAAAACCACTTAATGCAGGCTTCCTTCCTATGAAAAACCCAACTGTCTACCTTCAAATCTCACATCTCCCCTCCTGGCCCCGTAGCTCACAAAGGAATGGCCCAATATCCAAACCAGGCCTGCCGCTGAACCTGTAAAGAAAATGACCCAAAAACAATACCCATGATCACCAGTATTCTGCAAACCTAACCCCCAATATGAACAGGATTCTTCCCAATTAACATTTTACAGCCCCACCACCAGATGAGACCTAACATATATCTGGAACCTCCGCGATTCCCACCGTCCTATGCGTTTTACAGCCTCTGCATCCATCCCATTTCTAGCCGCCTCTGTCGCAGCCCCAATCCGAAAGGAATGAGACGAAAATTCCTTCTCATTCAAACCCAAAGCCCTTAAACATTTTCTAAATACGGCCACAAATTGATAACGTGATAACGGAACCCCATCGAAATGCACCAACAAGGGACCCCCCCTTTTGCGGATACCCATAAATCCCTTAACCGCTTCCACTGGGCACAAAGCCGAACCCGGCACTGGGAAACCTGCACCAACCTCCCTTTACCCATTTGATCCGTCTTTGACCTACGAAAATATAACAAAACATCCTTTCCGCATGCCACCTCCTGTATCCCAATTCCCCCTTGTACCTTCTTTGACGGACTAACCAATTCCCCAATACGAAATGCCCCGAAGAAAGACAGCAAAAATGCCGCCGTAAACATGGTGCACTCGTAGTCAGAGGAACAAACCCCCACCAACTGTGCTACCATACCTGTTAAAATCTGAAAGGTTATCGTCTCCTGGAGTCCGTACGAACCACCGATTGCCGATAGCCTTTCATCGCCTGCCTCACCCAGAAATCCTTTGTAAAGTCAGGCTGGCCTTGTAATTTGAACAAAAACGCTAAACCCGCTAACTGCTTATGCAGTGCCGATGCAGCCACTCCCTCCTCCATCATTCTCGCCACATAATACACCAGGAGCCCCACTGCACCATCCACCGACTCATCACCCACCTCTTGCACCAACGCCTGCCACTCATGCCATACTTTCGAGTATGCTGACCAGGTCACCTCACTTACCGACTTCCTGATCCATCCGGCGACGAAGCCAATGCTATCCCCCACAACCATTCGGGACAAGGCACCCTGTGCCGCTCCGCCTCCGTCGCCAACTCGCAGAACCTGTCCCACTGGAAGCGAGACAGCGCATCAGCGATAACATTCTCCACACCCGGGAGGTTTACTGCATGAATGAAAGCATTCAACTGCAAACGTCTCAAAACCAAGTGTTGTAACAACCTAATCACTGGCGGGAATGATGCAGTAATCCTGTTAATCACTTGCACCACACTTAAATTGTACCCATGAAACCTCACTTTTCGATCCTTAAAGGCCCCACCCCACAATACAACTGCTAAAACCACCGGAAACAGTTCCAGCAGCACTAGGTTTTTTGTAAAACCCACTTCAATCCATTCCCCTGGCCATGTACCCGCACTCCACTGCCCGTGAAAGAACGCCCCATAACCTGTGGAACCGGCCGCATCCGTGAACAGTTCGAGGTCAAAGTTGCTGACTGGCTCCGACATCCATAGCGCCCGTCCATTAAAGGATTCCAAGAAGGTATGCCATACCCTCAAGTCCTCCCTGTGTTCTTTTCTCAATCTCACATAGTGCCTCGGGGACTGAATACCAGCTGTGCTGGCCACTAGCCTGCGGCCAACAACCCTCCCCATTGGCAAACTGCAGCACGCACCATTCAGCTTACCTAATAGCGATTGCAAATCTCGAAGCTGAACTTTGCGCAACCCAATCATACCTGCGATTTCCCTTTTTAGGTCCGCCAACTTATCTTCTGGTAACCTGCATTCCTTTGCCACCGAGTCCAGGACAATGCCCAGAAAACTGATGACCTTACCAGGTCCTTCCGTCTTCTCGGGTGCCAATGGAATGCCAAACCTATCCGCTATGTGCTCCAGCGATGTCAGGAGCACCGCGCATATTCTGGAAGCAGCTGGTCCTATGCAAAGGAAATCGTCCAAATAGTGGATAACCAAATTCATGCCTGACACATCCCGTACTACCCATTCTACAAAAGAACCGAACTGTTCAAATAATGCGCACGACACAGAGCAGCCCATCGGCAAGCATTGGTCCACATAAAATTGGTTATTCCAATGGCATCCCAGCAACCGGAAACTATCCGGGTGAACCGGAAGAAGCCGAAAGGCTGACTCCACATCTGCCTTAGCCATTAACGCTCCCTTGCCGTAACGCCGTACCCACCCCACCGCAGCATCAAATGATGTATAAGACACTGAACAATCTGCCTGATCAATTGCATAATTCACCGATCCCCTTTTTAGGAAGGAGAGGTGATGAATGAGCCTAAACTTATCCCGTTCTTTCTTTGGCACCACCCCCAACGGGGATACTACCAAATCGGCAAAAGGCGGTAATGGGAAAGGACCCCCCATTCTCCCTAAAGCCACCTCCTTATTTAGTTTCTCCGAAACCACGTCCGGATGTTACATTGCCGACCTCAAATTGCGCGGAACGGGGGGAACAACCTCTAAATTACACGAAATCCCAAAACCTACTGTAAAACCTGACTCTAACAACCTCGCCGCCTCCCTATCCGGATACCTACTTAGGAACGGCCGCATTCTGCGCACCTTCACCGGGGTCCTCACTCCAGTTTTCAGCCTCTCCAGCGCGGCCTTTTTTCCTGTTTAAAGCATCTGGACCCCGGATGAGTTCCTCCGCACCCAGAACATTCATGCTTGTACCAACATGCACCTCCAAACTTACCGGTCCCTGAATTATATTGCCAACATACCCCTTTTTTGTTTTCGGCCGATTGTCCCTGGGCCGAAGGTCCACCGGCCCCTCCTGGAAAAAACTGGCTGGGAGCCCTCGGTGACGTCATCAGGCGCATCCACAAGCTGATGTCCTTGTGATCCCATCTCAGTTCTGGCCTCACCACTCTGCGTTGACGCAATCATACCGCAGCCATCCTGTACCGCCATAAACCCTGTAGGCCTCCCCTATAGCATCCTGTTAGCAGAAGATCCCCGAATAATGTTCGGGATTCTTCTCCCCTATGACACTTGCCATTATCGCGAACGCATGTAACCAGTTCCTCGTCCTCCTTCTTGGAATCATCCGGTTTTACCCTGTCCAGGTTACATTTTTTTTTTTTTTTTTTTTTAAAAACAGCAGGGAAAATATCTCAACGTACTCACCTTTCCACAGTTTTTCCCGCACCTCCTGTTTCAGATGAGCTCCCAGTGGCCCCTCAAAGCAGACATATACTTCACATTTTGCTGCATCTCCCAAACTGACGATGTCCCGCCTTCCCTCTGCCTTTAACGTCCCCTTGCGGGGAACTACCCACCGTTGACGCCACAGCAGGAGCAGGGATTTTAGGCGCAACCACTGGCACCACCGAGCTCCCTCCAGCCGCACCGGCATCCCCGGCACTCCCACTTGTGAGACCCATGCCGATGCTGGCCCAGCTGCGACTCTTTCCGCATTCTCAAATTTCTGTACCAGGTCCTTTATTCCGGCCAAAAAAAACCCCAATAACCCAGCAGTCCCCCCGGACGGTCCCGAAACCCCCGCACCCGGAGCGGACCCAGCTAAACCACTACTAACTCCAACAGTATCAGACATTCCCACACATGCATAGAAGAAGGTAACTTACCCGGCTGCACAGGCGTGGACCCCTCGGCCGATCATCCGTGTTCCTCCGACCGCACGCTCCCGGTTAATGGCCCCGCCTCCTCATCAGATCCGGACTGGTTTCCTGGGGACCTCAGCTCCAATCCTTCTTCCTCCTCAGATGTTGGCCCACCATGCGATGCAGCCCTGGTTGCCGCTAAAACTGCTGACCTCCGACCCTGCCTCCGCGCAGCATAGCCCTCTGATGATTTTTTGGACAGCCTTGCCAGGACCAGTGCATTGAACCTCAGTCCTGCCAGCCTCCGCTCTCCCATGCACCAATCCTGATCTCCTCCCACGATCGTTCTCTTTTCGGTCCCCTGCTGCAGTGTTAGAAAGCCCAGGGACTGCCACCATAGCCCTCTGCTCCGTGTGTCCTGTCCCCTGTGACGCCATCCTCCTCTGCACAGCGTGTCCGATCTCCTGTGACAGTCTCCTGATGGTGGGGGAGGGGCCCGCACTCACACTGTCCCTGCGCCTTGTAGGCCGCATGTTCCCCCCAGGGGCCTGCAATGAGCTGCTCGATCCCCCCTGCTGTCCTAGAACAGTAACCGGGCACCCCCTGGCCACTAACGCTGCCCGCTACGCCGCCGGACCCGACAGGGTCCCAGCAGAATCACCACCCCCCACCCTCCGCTGCGGTCCCGCATTGCGGTCCGGGGAGAACCGATCCGGCGGTCTGGACCTCCGTCCCCTCGTACCTGGCAAAGGCTCAAAGCCTTGTAACACAGTCCCCAGAGTGTCCTATAGCCATGAAGCCCCCCGCGCCGCTGCCTCCTCCCTAAGCTGGGCCAAGATCCTCTCCACATCAGCCATGCTGTCTGCTCCCTGTAACTTTCCCCCACGCTTGTGATGACTCATCAGGGCGGGGACAGAATTTAACACCTTCCATGGCCCCTCCCCCTCGGCACCAAACATTTTCCCTTTCTCATGATACCATCTCCCTGTTAACCCTGTCATGTCCGCCCTTCGCCTATGTATTTCTTACTTTGCTCCGGGCTTCTCTTTATAGGGCCCCAGCAGGGGTAGATGTGTAATTCCTTGCTATTTTCTTTCAATGTAAATCCTTGTTTTTTTTTTCTTCCCGGAGCTGATTGTGCTGTATTTTGTTCAATCTTAATTAAAAAACGCTTCGGCGGCGCTGCCCATTCATTTCAATGGGCAGGGGCGGTGGGGGCACGGTGTATACCGCCCCAAAGATGCTGCTTGCAGGAATTTTTCTAACATCCTACATAGGGCTGCAACTAACGATTATTTTCATAATCGATTAGTTGGCCGATTATTGTTTCGATTAATCGATTAATCGGTTAATAACCTTAAAAAAAATTGTGGTGTATAATTTAGTTAATATGTAAAGTTTAAATTAAGATATAAATATCTTAATACGCAGGGGTAAATATAAATAACCAACTATATGGTTAGGGAGTAAAATCTTTTATCCTCTCTGAGAATAACAGACAGAAGAAATATACTCTATATACTATTAGAGGTTGAATCTGGACTCGGATCAATTTTTTTTATTTAAAGAAAAAAAAATTCTAGACTGTTTTTCAGATTTTCAAACAGAACTGTAATATTATATGCTTTTCTGCAGCTTCTCCATTGAAGTATATTGAACCAAAAAAAGCACCGTTTTGCATTGAAAAAGGTCCTTGACCCTTTCCAAATACACAGCAGGTGAAAAAAGCATATATGTGAACGATAAACGAACTGTAGTGCATTTCTGCAAAAAGCTCCAAAAAACACATGGGTGGGAACCAGGCCAAAGGCTGGATTCACACTTATGCAGTTTTAGTGCTTTTTGCAGATTTGCACTATAGTCCATTTAACATGGTTTCCTATGGAACACGTTCTGTAGTGCAAATCTGCAAAGTGCAAAAAGCACTAAAACTGCATAAGTGTGAATCCAGCCTAAGACATTTAGGCTGGATTCACACCTATGCAGTTTTAGTGCTTTTTGCATTTTGCAGATTTGCACTACAGTCCATTTAACATTGTTTCCTATGGAACAGGATCTGTAGTGCAAATCTGCAAAATGCAAAAAGCACAAAAAATGCATAGGTGTGAATCCAGCCTTAGTAACATAATGGAACAAGACACTGGTCACCGCCCACACCCATAACTGGCCTTCACAGTAAGGAGCACATGGAGGGCATATACATACAAGAAAAAGACAATTCCATAGCTCAACTCACCAACCAGTCTGCTGACCAACCAAATTTACCTGTCTAACCGTATGTTAAAGGCAGGGGTTTAGTTAGCACACATTTGCAAACGCATGTGAAAGCTGCAAGGCCTCGTCAAGGCACCCTGTATTACTTGCAGTCCTAACACTAAATTTATAAGTGTCTCCACAGTGGAAGCACATGCATTGAATGGATAGGTGTGAGACAGGTGAGCCAGGAGGCCGCCCTAGCCCCCTTAAAGGGACAGGACACACACTGGACACCCAGCAAAAGCAGCAGAGGCGTCCAGTGTGTCCCCGACCCAAATATACAAACTGTAACAAGACACTGGTCACCGCCCACACCCATAACTGGCCTTCACAGTAAGGAGCACATGGAGGGCATATACATACAAGAAAAAGACAATTCCATAGCTCAACTCACCAACCAGTCTGCTGACCAACCAAATTTACTGTGAAGGCCAGTTATGGGTGTGGGCGGTGACGCCTCTGCTGCTTTTGCTGGGTGTCCAGTGTGTGTCCTGTCCCTTTAAGGGGGCTAGGGCGGCCTCCTGGCTCACCTGTCTCACACCTATCCATTCAATGCATGTGCTTCCACTGTGGAGACACTTATAAATTTAGTGTTAGGACTGCAAGTAATACAGGGTGCCTTGACGAGGCCTTGCAGCTTTCACATGCGTTTGCAAATGTGTGCTAACTAAACCCCTGCCTTTAACATACGGTTAGACAGGTAAATTTGGTTGGTCAGCAGACTGGTTGGTGAGTTGAGCTATGGAATTGTCTTTTTCTTGTTAGTAACATAATGGAGTTAAAAAAAAAAAAAAAATTAGTTTTTTTACTGTGCAACAGTGAAAGTAATATTTACAGTAGAGATTATTTGCTCTTTTTGTACTATATAGGGCTAATTTTAGCTTTTTTAACCCCATTATGTTACTGGCCGATTAATCGATTATGAAAATAGTAATCGATTAATTTCATAATCGATTAGTTGTCGATTAATCGATTAGTTGTTTCAGCCCTAATCCTACAAGCGCACCGCCCCAGTGTGAAAGCACCTTACTATTTCGAACCCTCCAAGGTTCGGGTAAGCAGTCCCATTATGATTTTATCTTATCTCCCCCATTTTACAATTGTGTAAAAAACCTTTTACATGGTATTTATTATTATTGTATTTTCATCTATAATCACAGATGTACTGTCCTGATGAAGCAGTAAATCCGCGAAACATGTCGTAATATCATGTCATCTGAACTTTTTTAACTTATATGTGTGTTCTTTTGTTACATTTGCATAAATAAACTTTGTGATTTTTTTTTACTAGTGATTTGTACTATATATGCATACTGTACCGCAATAGTCCACTTGCCTCCTTCCTTCGGTGAGTTTGGGGTGGGGCCCATACTCCCTAATATTCTTCCTCAACTAATTTGGATGATGGTACACTCTACTGACCTATAATTTGTTTATCTGTTTGGTGAGGCCACACGCTTTCCCATGTGAAAGCACTCTGGCTCTCACACTGGGGTTGCAGGGGAGGCGTTTTTCAGGCACTTACCAGGTGCTGTTTTTTTCAAAGGCACCTGAAAAATGCCCCAGTGTGAAAGGGGTCTTAGTACCCACTTTGTGAGAACAATTTGAAAGTATTTTTTTTCCATTATAGAGAACCCAGAAGGAGAGCGACAATCCAGCTCTGCAGCAAAAAACACAAGACCAGTATCAAGTTTACCACCTCTACCTTCCCCAGCATTCTAGGCAGTCCTGTGCCGGTGCCTATGCAGAGGGAAACCATGGAGAACAATGCCTGCTTCCAGCACATGTACCAAGCTGAAGATGGGGGCTGAGCAGACCTCTCCTCGGCCTGGTCTATGCATAAACCTAGGGAGTACAATAAACACTGCGCGGACCCTGGACAGCCTTTGCCTCAAGGCAGATTGTTCATAGATCATCTTGTTGTTTTGGTGGAGGGTATTCTGATTGTACATTAATAAAAGTATCTTTTTAATGCAAACAGTGTAAGCACTTAATTTTGACGTGATAAAAGCCTCTTCCAGTCCCTGTACAGCAGGTCTGGAGTGCGAAAGAAAGAAGCAGCACAAAGAGCCAATCAGTTCATATGCTGACAAGAAGCATACTGATAGGGGAAGGGAGCAGAGTGACAGTGAGAGGAGCTCATCATTGTGCTGCTTCCCCTTTTACTGCCCAGTTACAAGCCCTGGCAGAATCAGCACAACCTGGGCTCAGAGGAAGTGGGCTGAATGATGCTGGCTGAGGCCAAAAAGTACTCTGGAGTGAAGGTGCATATTGTAGCAAAAGCTGGTTTCGTTATTTTATCATTAATGGACCATTCATTTTTTTTTACCTTGTCAATTTTGACTGGATTTAAAGTAAATATGTGTACAGTAAGAAATTAATCAGAAATATTCTTCTGTCCAGCAGAATTAAACTGCTGAAAGCTCAAATTTGATTGGATGCTGTGTGTTACTGTACATTGTGACCAGTGTATAACTGGTTCTGCCCCTTTTGCTACGGGGGGGGGGGGATGGTTGGAAGCTGAGATTCTTTGAATAACACTCTGTCTCAGACAAAGGTTAGCGTCAGTCAGGTAGTGCGTATTAGAAGAACTTTAAATCTATTATTTTAAGACATTTAACAAATGTTAAGCATTCAGTACCTTTTATGTAAAAGCTATAATTTTCTATCATAATTTCTTGGGCTTGTGGCTTTTAAGAGTTTGGGCTTTTCAATTTTACTCCAGCACTTCTCCCTGTATCTAAGGTAATGCTATAATACTGTGCATTTAAATGCACTACTAATACAAATGTTGTATGTAATGTAATGCATGTAAATGCAATACAATATTTTTTATCTCAGACTTGATATGCAGGGTCACACAGTTTTCAGAGTTATTCTCAGCATTACAGTTCCTCTAAGCGCTCTGAAATTAAAAGTTTATTGACAGTTTCATTTTGCTCTATACGCAGAAAGCGTTTGTAATTGTACAGGGAATTACGAATGCCAACAGCCATTGAAGATGTAGGTTGTTTTAATTCAGTGTTCCAAATGCCAACACTATTTTCATATTTTCCTTGTCATTTAGAATTATACCTGCAGTCTACCTTTCTTTCTACATGAATGTTTTATTCTTTTCTATTCTTAATTATTTTCTTGATCCTGCGATTTGTGACCTTCGTTGACTGAACAGCATACGTCTTTCATGTTTAATAAATGCAACCAGGGCTCCCTCTAGTGGATTTGAAATGATTAGTCATCAGGCAATTTCTTGTATCAGCCCCCTTTACATTTTAGATTATATTCCCAACACATCTGCCTTGAAGCCAGGATCCTTTATTTTTGTCTCTTGAGCTGTCACTGCTACTCAAGTTGTTAAGCACACAAAGCTCTTTGTATAATGAGTGGTTAACCTTTTGTTCATAGAATTTCAAGTACCATTTTACTCTAGATAGACTAAGGGATCTATATATAATGCAGTGAATGACTTTCATCATTCTCTGGTGGGGAATCAATCACTGTCATTTTAAACATACTGACCTGGAAGACTCACCTGCAGAGATTGTTTGCTGAATGTCAGATGCTCTGCTTTTTAAGTATGCGTCTAAGATGGTAAACGGACGTTTAGGAGCAGTTGGGTGTTTTTTTCAGTTGTCCCTGAAATCTCCTCTATGTTATATTATCAGTACATGTACACGGGGTCGTTCTGTCAGTACATGTGCACGGGGTCGTTCTATCAGTACATGTACACGGGGTCGTTCTATCAGTACATGTACACAGGGTCGTTCTGTCAGTACATGTACACGGGGTCGTTCTATCGGTACATGTACACGGGGTCCTTCTATCGGTACATGTACACGGGGTCCTTCTATCGGTACATGTACACGGGGTCCTTCTATCGGTACATGTACACGGGGTCCTTCTATCGGTACATGTACACGGGGTTGTTCTATCGGTACATGTACACGGGGTCGTTCTATCAGTACATGTACACGGGGTCGTTCTATCAGTACATGTACACGGGGTCGTTCTATCAGTACATGTACACGGGGTCGTTCTATCAGTACATGTACACGGGGTCGTTCTATCAGTACATGTACACGGGGTCGTTCTATCAGTACATGTACACGGAGTCGTTCTATCAGTACATGTACACGGGGTCGTTCTATCGTTTATAGTCGTTTCTAGGCAGTTGAGTTTGAAAGCATTTTTTGGAAAGCAATAGGAGAGATAGAAAGAAATACATTCAGGACAGATGCTCAGAGGCATTTGAAATGCCAAACACCTGTAGCAGCTTGAAAAACGCATGTAAACACGGTAACTCGTGTTCAGCTGTGTTTTGTTTACAGGCGTTTTTCATTTTTGACTATTTGAAAAACAAGACCGTCTAAACGCAAATGCAGCTAAACACGGCATGTAACAGACGTATGCATGCGGCAAAACAGACTTTTTTAACGTCGGTTACTATCTGTCAAGTTAAATCGTTCAGGAGAGGTTGTAAAACGTCCCGTGTACTTTAAGCCTAAAGCCTCATACACATGATAGGATTTTCCGCAGACAAAACCACAGACTTTTGTCCGAAGGGCGTTGGCCCCAAACTTGTCTTGCATACAAACGGCACACAATTGTCGGCCAACAAACACGAACGTAGTGACATACTACTTTGTTTTTCAGCCCCTTGGGTTCCTTCTGCTAATTTTATCTTAGTAGAAGTTTGGTGAGTGTTGATTCGTGCTTTTCATTTCACGCTTTTCATTTCGTGCTTTTCATTTTGCGCTTTTCAGTTAGTTACTGAACGGCCGTTCGTCAACCAGACATGTTGCGGAATCGGAGGAGATAACGTGTTATTTTTTTATTGGCCTTGGAGTTATTGCTGTGACCCAAGTCCAGTCCAGGAACAGGATGAGGATTTCTTGGACCAAAAATTGGGTGCTTTATTAATCGTGACCAATTATGTCATAAACTTCTCGACTTAACCTCATCTTTTGACCTAACCCAATGGACACATACTTCCACTCACTCCAATGGTAATACCCTTGACCTTGTATTCTCCCATCTCTGCAACCCTGGCAACCTCACCAACACCCCCTTTCCTCTCTCTGATCACAACCTCATTACTTTCACTGTATCCTTGCCTCCAACCACCTATCCCTCCAAGCAGCAAACAATTACTTGTAGAAACCTTCGCCACTTTAACCCTTCTCTTCTCTATTCTGCTACTGACCACCTATATGACATAATCTCTCCCCTGTCCTGTCCTGACCTGGCCACCTTTGCCTACAACAGTTCACTCTCATCATCACTAGATGCACTTGCTCCTCTAACCACACGCAGATTCAGGCCCCGACCATTACAACCCTGGCAAACTGACAACACTAGAAATCTCAAGAGACATTGTCGTGCTCTTGAACGACTGTGGCGTAAAACCAAATGCCTGCAAGACTTCACCCTATATAAATCTGCCCTTCTAAAATACAATTCATGCCTCCATGCTGCCAAACAAGCCTACTTTGTCTCTCTTATTAATTCCTTGTCATCCAGTCCCCGTCGGCTCTTCTCAACCTTTAACTCTCTGCTTCGTTCCCCACCCCCTCTACCCACTAACTCACTCACTGCCCAGGAGATTGCCAATCACTTCAAAGACAAGATCGATGCAATTCATGAGGACATCTCCACTGTGCGTACATCTTCCCCACCCACCATACCTTGCCTAGCAGCACATTCAACACTCTCCTCTTTTGAACTGGCTACTACTGAAGAGGTTATAAAAATTTTCTTGGATGCCCACCTAACCAATTGTCCCTTGGATCCTGTTCCCTCACAACTACTACGGTCACCCTCTTCTTCTATCCTATGCTCCCTCACCCACATCTTCAATCTCTCCCTCTCTAGTGGCATCTTCCCCTCCCCTCTAAAACATGCACAGATCACTCCCATTCTTAAAAAGCCCTCACTGGACCCTACCAACCTGAACAACTTAAGACCCATCTCATTGCTCCCATTCACCTCTAAACTTCTAGAACGCTTAGTCTACAACCGTCTTAGCTCCTACCTCAATGGAAATAACCTTCTTGACCCCTTACAGTCTGGCTTTCGCTCGCAGAACTCCACGGAAACTGCCTTACTAAAACTCACTAACGATTTACTAACTGCTAAAACCAACAGCCAGTACTCCATACTCCTACTACTTGACCTCTCTGCGGCCTTTGATACTGTTGACCACCCGCTCCTTCTCAATAAACTACATTCCCTTGGCCTCCGAGATTCTGCTCTATCCTGGTTCTCTGCCTGTTTATCACAGCGCTCCTTCAGTGTCACCTACAACTCTGTCTCCTCCTCTCCATTGCCCCTTTCTGTGGGGTCCCCCAAGGCTCGGTTCTTGGACCCCTTCTCTTCTCTATCTACACCTCCTCCCTTGGTCACTTAATAACTGCCCACAGCTTCCAATACCACTTATATGCTGATGACACCTAAATCTATCTGTCTACTCCTCACTTCACTCCTTCAGTCTCCTCTCGCATTACTAACTTACTAACTGACATATCAGCATGTATGTCGCACCACTTCCTTAAACTAAATCTCTCTAAAACTGAGCTATTAATATTCCCCCTCCCGCCCATGCCCCCCTTCATGACTTTTCCATGAAAATCAACAATGTAACCATCAGTCCCTCCCCTCACACCAGGGCACTAGGTGTAATCCTAGACTCTGACTTGTCATTTCAGCCTCAAATCCAATCGTTGTCAAAAGTTTGTAGAATTCACCTCCGTAACGTCTCTAAAATTCGCCCCTTTTTAACAAATGAAACCACCAAGCTCCTCATTCACTCCCTTGTTATCTCTCGCCTTGACTATTGCAACTCCCTTCTCATTGGCTTACCTCTCCATAGGCTATCCCCTCTTCAGTCTATCATGAATGCTGCTGCCAGAGTTATCCACCTTACCAACCGCTCAGTGTCTGCCAACCCTCTACTCCAATCCCTATACTGGTTCCCAATCACCCAGCAAATTAAATTCAAAATACTAACCACAACATACAAAGCCATTCACAACTCTGCCCCGAGCTACATCACTAATCTTGTCTCCAAATATCACCCAAATCGACCTCTCCACTCTTTTCAAGACCTCCTGCTTTCAATCTCTCTCATCTCCTCCTCCCATGCTCGTCTCCAGGATTTCTCCAGAGCCTCTCCCATCCTCTGGAACTCGCTACCTCCATCTATCTGGCTATCCCCTACTCTTGCTACCTTCAAGCGATCCCTGAAAACTCATCTCTTCAGGAATCCTATCACGTCTCCAACTAATCTCCTACCACTTCCACCAGCTCATTCCCCACAGTTACAACCTTTTGTACCACCTGCCCCACTCTATTAGATTGTAAGCTCTTCTGAGCAGGGCCCTCTTAATCCTCTTGTATTTTATTGTATTATAACTGTATTGTCTCCCTTTTATATTGTAAAGCGCTGCGTAAACTGTTGGTGCTATATAAATCCTGTATAATAATAATAATAATAATATGCCTTTGCTGCGGGAGCTCCAGGAGAATAATCCAGATGATTTTCGGAATTATCTCCATATGACGGACCCCTGCTTTCACCAACTCTTGGCATTGCTGACCCCCTGTATTAAGAAGCAGGACACATGCATGTGGCTTTTATTTTATTTTTTGGTTGAATAATAATTGCTTTTTATCTATTTTTTATGGTTTCGTGATCACTTTTATTCTTGTCATTTTTTGATATATTCCAATAAACCTACTGGTTTGACCTGCACTATTTGGAGCCTTCCTTCTTTTTCCTATGTTATATTCATTGGAGCCTACAAGGAATTGTCTCGAGGTACACCTAGCCGGATATCACAGTGCTTCTGGATTTCGCTGCTGGGAAACTGAGGACCCCTTACCTGATCCATCTCCTGTATACAGCACCTGATTTAGATCCCGCTGGATTACAAGCCCATTTGACCCACTGTTGTAAAACGTGTGTCCACCCCAGCTGGTAAGAGTATCCATCTTATCTTTCAAGAGTTATTTAATGTGACTACAGACAACTTGTTTTCCTTTCTACTGTTTTGGTGTCATCCCAACAGGAAGAAGCACATCTTGTCTACCCCCTATTTTTGTGGACTTTATTCCATATGACTTATTACAGTTTTACTCACCCTTGGATATATGCACTTGCCGTGTTTTGCACACTCCTTTTATTATTACATTAGTCAGTGTGTAGTTTATATCACATTTTTGAATACATGTATTGGTATTTGCACATCTTCATCCATGCTACTCTACATTGTTTAATCACATACCATTGTACTCTGGCTTTTGCACTTTCAAGCGCTACACTACTTTACCCCATTCTTGTTTAACTTTGTTTGTTTGAGTGTTCAGCAGCTTCCTTCATAACTTGTTTAGCGCAGTGTTTTCCTCCCCTTTTTTCACCAGCAAAGCAGCTTCATTATTATCCTATTAAAGAAGAAGAGAATGTGCTCTGCATTTCGAGATTTCATAATTTGCCACGTCACGAATGTTAATTCTCCATTACGAACGCTAGTTTACAAGACTGACTGCTTCTGGCTCTTCTTTGCTTCCGAGCATGCGTGTTTGTACTTTGGACTTTTGTCCGACAGACTTGTGTACACATGTTCGGAAAATCCGACAACAGACATTTGTCCACGGAAAATTTTAAAGCCTGCCATCCAACATTTGTCCGCAGAAAATCCGACAACAGTTGTCTGATGGAGCATACAAACGGTCAGATTTTCCGCCAACAGCCTGTCATCACACATTTCCCGTCGGAAAATCGGATCCTGTGTACGAGGCTTTAGAGTGTTACATTTACATGTGAGCAATCTGCACTTTGCAGTTCCACCATGTTCATATTAGGTGAGCTAGATATACTTAGATTGTCCTTGTCCTACAAAGTGGATGATTGTAAGATATGCTTCATATAATGTAAACTTGTTTAGCTTTAATGCTATATAAGCACATTAAAGTTTCACTAAACCCACATCATAAAAAACTCATCACATGCCATATTACACATTATTCATACTTACTCAGTCACTATGGGATTCGTTTTCTGTATTATGCAAAAATTCTGCTTCATCCTGCTGTTCTCTATCTCCCCATTTTGATCATGTACCTAATGCAGTTGGGGATTTTGCAGAGCAGTGTTGGCAGCTTCTGCACATGCTCAGTTTTCAGTGAGTTTCTATGCTAAACATTTCCTCCCTATCACATCTGAGCAGCCCATAGATTCATATGTGGGCGTGTACACAATGGTAAAGCCAGCCAGCCCACTCCCTCCCTCCTCTTCCATGCCCACTAGCCAGATAAACACTATGGGGGTGGGGTATTACATGTAGATTGGTGGAGGCTTCAGCTACCTCTAATCCTAAGACACAGGCTGGAGGGATGTAACATATCCTGTGATTGGCTGAAATCCACCCACACCATTTTTTTATTAAAAAATAATAAAGATTTAATTTCAAATATATTTTTGATTTAAAACAGTTTATTGATATGAATTATTTATACTCTGCATCCCAAAGGTGTTTTTTTTTTTTTAACACATGACCAGCAGCAGAGGACTAGAAGCTCCTCCTGCTTATGTAACCCTGCAGACAGGCTAGGGGAGAGCTGAGTCACATGACTCATATATCGATTAGGAAGAAGGTACTTAGATATTCTTTTTTAATAAATTAATTACAGTGCTATCTATCATCCCCATACAGAAAGAGAAGAGATAATGTAAATTTAACAGTGTGTTTAGTATCACTTCAAGAGCTCCTTCACACCTGAAGCTGCTTCAAACACACAGCTGCTGGTGTACTCTGGGAGGAACAGTGCTGATACGTGAATCCCATTGCATCGCACTGATTTTATTTCTTTATTATTTTATGCAGATTTTATTGAAATATCACAAAGTGATATTTTTTTAAGTTCTCCTGACCACAACTGAGTGCAGTGTGAAGGACCGCATGGCACCACACATTGCATGGAAAAAAATGTAGATCAAAACACCACAGCACGAAAGTATGAACTGTCATAAATGATACATCGTTTTTGCTTTGACTTGCATTGGACTGTGCTGAGCAAGGCTGCCCAATTCAATCCCAACAAACTTGGTGGGAACAGGCCCTAAATTAGTCACTTTTTGGATCTCAATTTGCAAGAAGACTTTAGCAAAGAGGTCATCCACAATGCATTGTCGTGGGTGACCTGAGATTCTCTATGACTGGCTTTATAATAAGTTGACTGGTTACATAATTGTAACTAAAGGCAGTTTCACGTCAAAAAGTCAACATCGTTGATTGAACAGTTTGTGAACCATTACATTAAATAATGGAACCTCCCTTACTGGCAATAATCCAAACCAAACCCGCTCTGTAACAAGTTATAAGATCTGCACCTTTTATAGTTAAAAAAAGAAAGAGGAGTCCAGCCTTGTAAAGGGTTAATCCAGGTAGTTGCCAGTTGGTTGAATCGCCTGTCGTTTCTTTTTGGGGACTCCAGTAACAGATCTTCTCATCTGTTGTACCATTTATGAAGGTATCTCACATTTACTGTTGGGATTTTCATTTTTTTTATATATCATGGAGAGCATGATAAGCACTGATACTCCCCCATTCCTGGCAGATATAAGAAGCCAGTTTTTTTTGCTCTCAGCAATTGAATAGAGTGGAGGGAGAGTCATGGAAAGATGAGTATGTACTGCTGGGGTTGGGTTTAAAGCAAACCTGTTGCTTTACATTGGTTTGCCTTAAGGGTTAAAGGGTAGATATAGTGATTTGGGATGAAAGTTATACTTTGTTATGATCTGAACTTAAAAGAAAAACACAGATTAAAGTGCTGTTTCCTTTTATTTTTTAGTCAGAAGATAACAAAACGTAGCATATTCATTTTTCTTCACTTTTCTTTTGGGACAGAAGGCAGAACTGTAGGCTCCACTTTCCATATTTACAGACTTCCAGGTGAGGAAAAAGCCTGTTGTTTACAGAGATCAGTATCCCAAGCTGAAGTTCCCAGTGAATCATCCCTAACTTTCAGTCAGATAGACAGAGTATAAAGGCACTGCTGTGCGATCTCTTTAGCTAACCCATAGTACTCTGAGAATAGTTCTAATAAAAAGGTAAAACAGCCATTAAAAGTAAAATAACAAAACTTACCAGTTAGGCCACATTCGCACTGGTGATTAAGGCCAGTGCAAATTGTAGTGGCAGGAATCTTCTCACGTAAATGGGGCCGGCCGCCTCACCTAACTGCTGAGAGCCGCCGAGAACCGCATCAGGAATAAGAAGATGCCTGCCACTACAATTCACACCAGCCTTAAAGAGGAAGTAGTGGGTTTTAGTGGTGGGTTTTACTTCCTCTTTATTTCCCTGCAAAGGTAAAGCCTAATGGGCTACTATGCATCGCATAGTAGCCCATTATGTGTCACTTACTTGAAACAGAAGCCCGCAATGTCTCAGTTGTCCCCACTAGCAGGGAGCGTCCATCTTCACCCCTCTTCCGTACGGGGCCGCAAACTCCGGCTCTGTGACTGCGTCCGGCTCCAGCTATGTGACTGCGCGTGGGAGCCGCCAGTCACGGCATGACCCCTATTGGAAACGGCACGATGTGCCCTTTCTAAAGGGCGCATGCTCCGTTGATGTCGGCGCGCGGCTTTTTAGTAAATATCTCCTAAACCGTGGAGGTTTAGGAGATATTTCAAGCACCTACAGGTAAGCCATAATATAGGCTTACCTGTAGGTAAAAGTGGTTGTACAGGGTGTACAACCACTTTAATTGCTGGTGTGAATGTAGCCTAAGGGTGTGGGAGGGGGAAGAGGTTGAAACTACAGTATGCAGCAGAAAGACACAGGTATCCAACACACCTGGAAATGTTGGATGTTGAAGATTTTATTGGAGGGTGAGGCTTGATTTAAAGATTGGCCCTTGAGAGCTAAGATGCAAACAATTCTGGGAAGAAATACAAACTAAAACATGCTTCAGGCAAAATTTATTATGTCAGTTTATTCAATTTCTGGACTGACTGTAATAGGTTAAAATTAAAATTCAGCATTCAGCCTGTTATCAACTTCTAGCAAGGTTTAATAGCTCGATTAGTCTAGAGGGTGAGTACAGTAGGGGAACACTCAGCCTATTTCATTGTTCCTGCAGGCTTCTTCCCCGCTGTACAACTAGTCTCACAAAGTTATTTCTCTTCGCTGCTCACAACCTCTAGCACATTATCACATATGGTGCTGGGCCAGAGGTCCTGCATTTTATGTGATGACATGGAGGGCCCATCCACATAGCGGATTACAAAGGAATTCTGGTTGCTGGAGAAGCGAGGAATAAAGTAATTATTTCTCTATTCTACAGAACCCTTGGACTAATAACCTATACAACCTTGCTATTCAGAAGGGGGTCTACATGCATGATATTTTAAAATTTAAGCTGACTGGAGTTCAGCTTTAATCAGTCTCCAAGATTTTCAAGCATGTTCAAAAATGTCTGCGGCATCAATATAAAGTTTAGCTACTTGTTTATTGCTTGGCCCCACTTTCTACTGCTATTCAGCTGTTGCTAAGGTTGCATCATTGGTAAGTCAAGGCTTATGGTAAATATAAAAAATATACTCTATACACTGAGCAGATTTTTTTTTCATTCTTCCAGACCCTGTGCTTTCACATTTTGATGGTTCAGCTTTCTTGCCTACTTTTATTAATATGCTAATTTAATCAAAAGGGATTTGTGGATGCTGGGCATTCAGTAAGCAGTAATAATTTGTCAGCAAGCAGAGTTATCTGACAGTCAAAAGAAGAACACAGTGGCATTTGCCATCTGCTATAACTTTTACCGTTTTCCCCTTTCTTACCTCTGTTTCCTATCAGGAAGTATCTGCTGTATATCATCTGTGTAATAAATTGCATTTGAGATTTGATTTTAATCTCGGTGGGGTTTATAGAAGTTAGGTCTTCCAGTTCACTGAGTGAACCTGCTACTCTAGCATTACTTACTCCCCTGGGTTCTCCACCAAGGCTTTTAGATTTCTTGAACAGTAGACTAAGCCAGCCTATTTAGAGCTTGGCAGTAGCACAGACTATAATGCAGATTCCCAGTAGGCGGAAACTTCCCAACTGTAGTGCTTTAGTTCCACTGACACCAGTACCGCAACACAGTGCAGACAGAGCCTAGGAGAAAGGGCAAAGAAAGCCTTGTGTAATTATTTATTCTTCATTGTTTTTATTTCCATAAATACAATTATACCTAATTGATTTTCTTCATAGGCAATTTATGTAAATGTTATATCATAATTGATTTTCAATATTTTTTTTTTTAAGAAGAATGCGATAAGAAGTCGTAAACAACACGTTTTGTTTATTTAGATATAATTTGATAAAGCTAAAAGATCGACTTCCATTTGTACCTAGTTCTTGGAATGCCTTACAATTTTCTGATGCCATTTATTGATCCTACAGAATCTTGAGGATGCACAGTTGTACTTCAGATTAGCACTTGATGGTCCTTGATTGTATAAAGGGCCCCATTAGATATCTCTTTACATGTCTTTTGGTCATACAAGTGCTTTAAGTGTTGCTTTTTTTTAATGCAGTAATTGGAGTGTACACCTGTGTATATTTAATGGAGGTCTTTCTATTAAACTTTGTACCGTGTTCTTCAAGGATATTTGTGGTAACCAGTTAACTATCACAACTCTTCTATTTTAGAACTTAGCACTAGTACTCATTTAAAATGTAATTTGCTACTTTACAGAACTTGCAAATGTGTTTTAATTAGTTTTTTGTTTTTTTTTTGTTTTTGTTTTGTTTCCTTAATCACTTAAAGCAGAACTAAGCCCTCTTCTCAAAACAGTTACAGTTAAGTCATGCTGTGAATGATAACTGTGACGGTTTGCTTTACTTTTCAACCAATCTGTCAAGCCATCAAATGGCAGGTGTCATAAGTGATCACATGTGCAGCAGCATGGAAATTGGAGATCAAACAAAGACTAATATGGCAGCTGGCCATCGCGGTAAAGGATAAGAGGGTTTAGTTCTGGTTCAAGTAGAATTCCGGGTACCCTAACTAATCTAAAAAATACTCCTTCCCCCCTCCTAACAACTATGCTTGCTAAGCTGTGTAAGAAAGATGCGTACACTTACCTATTTTCAGGCCACTGTGCTCGGATCACATGATCTCCCCTGTGTCATCCAGGGGGCGCCTGAAAACAGCTGGTAAGTCCTATGACGGTGACGTCTGCCATAGGCTTCAATGACTCATCCATTGTCAGCACTCCTCTCTCCTGCACCGGAGCAAGCTAAGAACAGTGGAGCTGATTACATGACCGAACTGGAGCAGCCCAAAAATAAGTAAGTATATGCATCTTTCATATACAGGTTAGTAAGCATAGGTAGTGGGGGTGGGGGTTAAGATTAGTTAGGGTTATTCCAAAATACTGCTTCCAACGTTTTAAAACTTCTCCTTAGAGAGAGACAGCCGAACTCATGTATGAGAGCTTTTGGGGTCGAAATAGTATCAGACAGTCTCTGTGTTCTGACCAATCATATCGTTGTTTACAGCATGGATGGATAAAAGTAGGAATCTGATTATTATGGGGCAACAAAGAGAGAATGACTTACTAAACGTCTCTATCTTACCAGCCCCCAAATGTGGTGGCTATATATTTCTTTTTTTTTTACCTTTTTACTTTAATTTCAACTGGTGATCCAGCCAGTAACAGATTTCATGTCTTAAGCCCAGTACACACGGGCCCAATGTCGGGCGGCATTGGCCGGTTCAATAGAAACCTGCTGACTTTCAGCCCATGTGTTCTGCAGCTGGTATGACAGAAACTGGATGCTCGCCCGACTTCTGTCAAAGGCGCATGACTGAAAAAGGTCTGCCGATTGGCTCCCGATCAGCGCTCTCAGCCAGTGGACTGGAGTGTTCTGGCAGGGTGGGGCGGCAGACCTCTTGTTACAACACAATAGAACAGCAGGGGAGATTGTTGTACTAACATTGGATTGTTAGTACAGCTGCTCCAACCTGAGCTGTCAGGTTTTTTTTCATTCAGCCCACTGGGCTAGTAATGTGTACTAGGCTATAGAGTGTCTCCACTCTGGATAGAGGAGCATCAGAGAAACCTTTAGACAGCAGCATAGGGGAGAGGGTAGTGTTAGACAAGCAGAATCAGGTGATCTTAAATTAAAGATTAACTTCAGCTAACACATTTTAGTTACAGCAACAGTTTTATTTTTTTTTTCTTGGGATATAGGTTCTACATAAATTATTAAAAGCTGACCTATAGAGTGTATCCACTCTGGATAGAGGAGCATCAGAGAAACCTTTGGGCAGCAGCATAGGGGAAAAAGCTTAGAAAAAGAAAATGAATGCAGCCACCACAACTAAGTATTTGTATGCTGCTATATAAAACTTTTTTTATCAAAAATTCAAAAAAAAAAGTCACGGTTCACACATATGCAATGCGGGAAAAAGCGCAATTCCAGTGCAGGTTCCACCATCGCATGTCACTCTCGGTCGGTTCACACTGACATCTGCGAACCACTACGGGTGTCAATGTAAAGTTAATGACACCCCTAGATCGGTTCGCAGATCGCAGATCGCAGTGCGATCCGATTCCAGTGCGAACCAAAAAAAAAAAGGGCCCTGCATCATTTTGTTGCAAATGCTATGCGATTTATGGATGAATTTACACCTCACAGACATCGCATTTGATCTACACAGCAATGCGGTGCGACTCACATGCGATGTCTGCCATCGTATAAGTGTGAACCCAGCCTAAAACAGCTTTAAGGGCCTTTGTCAACTGGCTTTGTTTGCGTGAAATAGGATTTTGCTATCCTAGACAAGTCTATAGGGATGTAAAACCTGAAGCTGGTCAAATAAAGGTCAAAAGAAATTCAAATGCATCTGTCGATTAATTTTGCATGATTTCAGAAGCATCCCAAACTGATCAACACAAGCCCAAAGTCTGTCGACACAGGACCTTAAAATGTAGCTGCTTCTATTTTTACGGTATTTCGATTTTTTTTTCTGTCCCCTATATTACCCTCGATATATCTTTAATAAATCCCAATAGTGCTGACCATCCTGTAAACAGAACATGTCATCAGGGTGTAATGTATTTTCCTTGAAATAACTCAGATTGTCATAATACAAGTCAGCAGCACATTGATCTCCAGTCAATATCTTTTATATTATTGGTCACAGAAGATGAGTATAAACAGAACGCTCTTGCTTGCTAATAAGTGCTGATCTGTGTTGTTGCAGTTGGAGCTTGTGTTTCAGTTTTTGTATTACTGATTGAAGTCTCCTGTCGGCAAGGTATTGATGTCAGCCATGGCTTGTACAATTCCATGTAATATTCCAATGTAAGAGCAATATATGGTCTGTGCCTTTGTACCCTTTATTGCTGCCCAAAGTAAGACATCTCGCCTACTGCCCCTGTCAAAGCCTTTGCCGCATGGAGTGTCTGATTGCTATCCTACTGGTGCTGTGTGGGAGGCAATAGATGCGATATTCACAAGTCATTGTGATTATCATCTATACATATTTCAGAGATACTCCATCTATATTTTAAATGGTACAGCTAAAATAGATACATGCTTACCGTTCATTCATCCTCTTTCCTTGTGCTGTCTAGACTGAGTGACACAACTTAATGATTTCTGGCGAGAGCAGAGCTGCACGAAGAGCGAAGAGACAACCTTCCTATTTCTGTGCTCTATGTGGCCTGCTAGCTGGTCTTTAAAGTGAAAATGAATGTTATAATTTGCCTGCAGCATTGACTGTACCTTAGCTGTGAGCTTTGAACCATTCAATAACAAAGTCCAAATAGAGAGCATCACCTCTGGTATAAAAGATTTTATCGACTGGTAAGAACACTTGCAATCATATAAGATAACTCATCTCCTAATGATCTGGTTCACAGGTATAAAAATTTTTTTGAAAGAATGTCACCAATGAGAGAAATAGACTGGATGACTTAAATAGGTTTATTGCTGCTAAAAATACAGCACTGGAAGAAAACATAGTAGGCGGGAGTGCATACTTTAATTTTTTTCTAGTCAGAATATTTCACAGCAAAGTGGTATACATAAAAGATCTCTCTTAATAATGTGAACAATACATATGTAATAATGAGTATATAAAGTGACAATAGGGAAATAAAGTGTTATAGTGCCTAAAGAAAATGCACTAATAATAAATCTTTTGAATCAAAACAACATAATTAGATCGTAAAGTCCATTTCAAACATAATAAAATCAAATCATGATAATCCAAACATAAAATGAATAAATAAAGTGACAAATAGTGAAATAAAGTGCTATAGTGTGTGAGTATAATACACTGACAGTGAATCTCATGAATCAGTGCAACATGATTAAACCATAAAGTCCATTTCAAACATAGTTTGATTCTTGTTATGGTGATCCAAACATGTTCACGTGTCAACACACTGTTGCCCCCTCCCCCCCCCCCATGTGAATCCGCTCACCTCAGAGCATGTGCCCTCACAATTAAGTTCAGTCAGCATGTGAACCACCTCTGGGTTCTGTGAATGCTGTGGGATCCTGGGCTGCCCATTAGAACTGTCCCCACATACATATAAGATATATAAAAAGGCTGGATAGTGTGATACCGTTTAGTATATAAAATGTTATTTAAACAGAAGCCCCTCTCCAGGTTACTCACATGATACAGGTGCTTCAGTGCACCACTCTACAGAAAGCAGAAAAACGCTGAGATCGTATGTCCCTCTGCCTTGAGACATACCAGCTGTCTCCTGCACGTATCTTCCTCAGAATCCCCCTGAGGAAGATACGTCATATCCCTGTATTGACACACGTTGGGGAGGGGACAGGACAGTGCAGGCGACAGCTGGTCTGTCTCAAGGTGGAGGGACATACGATCTCAGCATTTTTCTTCTTTCTGTATATATATATATATATATATATATATATATATATATATATATATACACGCACACTGTTTAAGCACAAGCTTATGGGACGTGATCAGTGCTAGCAGCTGTCCATGTAGGAGTTTTTTCAGGAGTGGCAGCTCGCAAGGTTTTTCTATTTAGATGGTTACCAGTGTTAATCTATGTTAGAAGATATAATAGATTTATGCTGCTCACTTTTAATAGCAGTTTGGTTGCTTTAGTTTAAAGAGGAAGTAAACCCTGATGGGTTTTACTTCCTCTTTGTTTCCCTGCAAAGGTAAAGCATAATGGGCTACTGTGGATCGCATAGTAGCCCATTATGTGTCACTTACCTGACACAGGAGCCTGTGACATCCCCAATTTCCTTCCTGGCAGCGAGCGTCCATTCTTCACCCCTCTTCCTTCCGGGGCCGCGAACTCCGGCTCTGTGACTGGACGGAGTCGCGTGACGTCACTTCTGCGCATGCATGCGGGAGCCGCCAGTCATGGCATGACCCCAGCTTGAAACGGCACAGCGTGCCCTTTCAAGAGTGCACAGGCGCCGAATACATCGGTGCATGCGCAGAAGAACTCATCATACGGGGTAATAGTAAATATCTCCTAAACCGTGTAGGTTTAGGAGATATTTCAAGCACCTGCAGGTATGCTTTAATCTAGGCTTACCTGTAGGTGAAAGTGGTCTGTAAGGGTTTACAACCACTTTAATAAGTGGATGTATAGATTGGGTTTGATACCTAGCTTGGTGATAGCTTAGGATCTTTAATATCCATTTAAATCATCCAGGTTATTTTCCCTCTCAGTAGACTTTGTGGCATTTGTTTTGGCTTGCTAATTTCTGAGGGTTGGGTTGCATTTTCATTATTAGTTTGGGTTTAAAAAGAGTGCTGATATTATTGCCTCCGTATCATCTTCTTCTGCTGCAGTTTATGTTTAATTAATTCTGTTTGGAATACATCCCGCAATTGTCCATTTCCAAATTCTCCTTTTGATTTAAGTGTCTATTCTGATGATGGCATTTAACAAGCAATGCTTGTTAAAAGACATAGAGATTGGCAGCTTTTACAGACAGAAACAGTTAATCTTATTAAACTGTTTTCCATCAGTCAGACAACCTGTAAATACACAGTTGGATCTCCCTAAAGGATATGGTTCACTAACAGCCATTTACAATACTGGCAAAGTTTGGCTCTTAAAAGTATATCTAAAGCCATTTTTTGGATTCTAAAGGAAAGATTTAAAAAAAGAAAACAAGCAAACATATTATACTTATCTACTTTGTAAAATGGTTTTGCACAGAGCAGCCCAATCCTCTTCTTTTTGGGCTGGCAGTCCTGGCTCCTTTCCCCCACCGAGTGCCCCCAAAAGCATTGGCTCACTGGCTGTGATTGACAGCAGCAGGATCCAATGGCTCCCACTGCTGTGTGAGCCAATGAGGAGAGAGAGACCCGGGAGAGCTGCTGCTCTTGTGCACATCACCAGATTGAGATGGGGCTCAGGTAAGTATAAGGGGAAGGGGGAGCTGCACCCAGAAGATTTTATTTACCCTAATTCATAGAATGCATTAAAGCGGTGCTTCACCCAAAAGGGAAAGCTCCACTTAGTTACATAGTTAGTAAGGTTGAATAAAGACACCAGTCCATCCAGTTCAACCTGAGGGAGTGTCTACAGTTGTCCCTATCCCTGTATATTGTGTCTCATTAAGATACTCATCTATTATATCATCATTTATTTAAGGTACCCATATAGCGCCATCAATTTATGCAGCACTCCACACTCATCATGCCCTACCCTCAAGGAGCCCACAATCCAAGGTCCCCAAACTCACATTCATATACTCGGGCCAATTTTTTGAACAGAAGCCAATTAACCTACCAGCATGTCTTTGGAGTGTGGGAGGAAACCGGAGTACCTGGAGAAAACCCACGCAGGCAGAGGGAGAACATGCAAACTCCAGGCAGGTAGTGTCGTGGTTGGGATTTGAACCAGCGACCCTTTTTACTGCTAGGTGAGAGTGCTACCCACTACACCACTGTGCTGCCCTTATTTGCCTCCTCCCTCCCTCCACTGCCATATTTGGCACCTTTCGGGGGGGCATAGGTACCTGGTTCTGACAGGTACTCGCTCTCACTTCTGGCTGATTTTGCCACGGTGAACTCATCCAGGAGTGCGCCCCCCTCCTTTCCCCGCTGCTGGGCCTTTCACAAAGCACAGCGAGCTTTGCTCATGCACAGTAGGGATGAAGCTGCAAGGAGCCTGAAGCTCCCCTTTAAAGTAAAAAAAAAAAAAAACTATAAGCCTTTAGCACCACTTTAAATTACCCATGTTCATGAACACATTTTCAAAGACTTTGAACTATATTACAACTATATAACAATTCTAGTGGGAATTACAGTTTCTAAAAGAGCAAGCAAGATGGCTACTTCAGCTGGTTTAGACAGTTGCCACAATGTAAATCCATCTAGGGAATAAACTGTACAATCCCAAGCTTCACTTTAAAGCGGAGGTCCGCCGAAAAAAAAATATTAAAAGACAGCAGCTACAAATACTGCAGCTGCTGACTTTTAATATATGGACACTTACCTGTCCAGGGAGCCCGTGATGCCGGCAGCCGAAGCCGGTCCGTCCGTCGGTTCTTGGCTGCTGCCGCCGCCATCCTCGGTAAGGGAATAAGGAAGTGAAGCCATGCGGCTTCACTTCCTGGTTCCCTACTGCGCATGTGCGAATCGCGCTGCGCGTCCTCTCTGGTCCCTGCTGTGTCCTGGAACCTGTGTGTCTCCCAGAATATAGCGGAGGAGGACGGTGTAGGGGCCGGAAGTGGCATAGGTCACCGAATGCGCCGCGGTGATCTATGCCAGGAAATGGGAGCAAATACCTGTATTAGACAGGTATCTGCTCCCTCTTCCCCCCTGAAAGGTGCTAAATGTGACACCGGAGGGGGGGAGGAATCCAAAAAGTGGAAGTTCCATTTTTGGGTGGAACTCCACTTTAAATGTGGTTGTAAAGCCTTACATATACCCAGTGATGTGACTAGCCTCAGGTGGTGCACAGAGATGAAACAGATGATCCTTCCACATAAGTTGTACTTCTTTATCTGAAGCCTAGAAAGCAGGGGGCGAGTTTCTGATATCACACACTGCACAGCTAGAAAAGAGAACAGAGTGTAATCTGGGAGCAGACCCCCCCCCCCTTTCTTTTCCATGCAGGAAAACTAAACAGCCAGAGAGAAATCACACTCGGTGCCTCAGTGCTTTGGACTGGGGTCGGTACACACTATAGAAGGATATGCTTTGTTCATTCTTAAAGGTCAGAGGTTTACAACCACTTAAGTATTTAAAAGAGTCATTCCGCTCACAAATGATATTTTAGTTATAGGTAGTATAGGCCTGATGGTCATTGCCATTACCTGACCTCTGATTACTTTTAGGAACTATAGCATTGAGATCACCCTGTCTTAATTATGGGTTCTGTTCCCAACTATCCCATCCTAATGGCCACAACAGATTGAAGGCTTGACTTTTCAAGCACAGAGATTTCATTGATACAGACCCCAAGAGACATACATTACTTTTAGGTAGGGTTCAGCTATTTAGCATATTCCAAAAACTGAGACATCAATCTTGGTTGGATTAACCTTTTTTTAATGTGTTTAAACTTTTCAGATTTAGCTGCAAACAAGCACAGTTCAGGGACCTACCAGGTGATCCTGCTATCTTTATGTGAATCGATCATGCATACACATCCAGCTGCTCTTGTACGTCTATGGAAGCAGCACCTGCCATTCTTAGTATAAAAACCCAAGGTAATCTTGAACAAAATTAGCATTCTGTTCACAGAACAACATGGAATTCCCTAGATATCTTGTGTTAATTCAAACAAAGATTTTTCGGTGTTGCTACTTCTTCTGTATTTCCGTACTGCTTTCTTACTCCCCTTTCTTTTGCTGCTCACTCTATGGTCTTGTCTGCTAGCTCTTATTTCTCTGCTTGTTAGCCCTTTCTTTATTTTATTTGTTTGTCCTTCTCCAGAAGCGTCAGCATTTTTTCCTCTTCACCTATCACTTCTCATCAGTCACCCTGTCTTCCTTTTTGTATCTTAATACAATGAGCCTTATTCTTATTTCACTGTGTCACATATTCTCTTGCTTATTGGCCTATAATCTTGTATTTATTCTTACTTCTTAGGATGTTCCATTTTTCCCTGTACAGTATCTACAGTCTAGAATCCCTTTCAACACCACCCTGCTCAGTGTGGATGTCATTCAGAATCTCTTACCATATCTGCTAGATTTAATTTTATATGAGGTGATCAAAGACCTAAAACAATAGTTAGGAGCAGGGGCAAAACTTGAATACTAGCTAGTGAATAATCTCCTGCCGTCTGTATATGCCAGACTGTTTTATGTGCAAATATTTAAATCCAGATAGTACTTCAGTTTCCTGACTGATATGGATTATCCAGATTTGACAGCAATACTAAAGATGAAAATCGAAAGGAGTTATAGGCTGAATGTGAGCCTGTTAAATCATCCTCACAGCTGGACATCAGCTGCTTTCATCTTGGCAGCTGATCTTACAGTGTTAGAACCCTTTGTTCTTATTATCTTAAAGTTCCAGTAGTTTGTCAAAGTCCTTGTCTAGTGTTTCCAATATTGAGACCTCATAAAACAAGTGGCTAAGGGATATTTGGAGAGAATAAGAGAGGAGAGGGCAGAAAGTCATGGGAAAATGAGGGCAAAGAGGTGAATAGTGTTTTTTATTTATCAATATTAAGTGTAACATGTAAACTGTGTTGGTACTTGACCATTGTTTAGAACACATATATGACCTTATTCAATAGAGTTCTTATTCATAGAACTACAGTATATCAATAGAAATGTTATAAAAAATTACTACGCTAAAGTCTAACAAAAATAGCAGCCAGCACTACAGAAATTGCATAATTAATAAAGTAAAAAAAAGTGCAGCGCTTTATATAACCAAGCATCAGCATACATAAATGGTGACATTAGCATGTAAACATAATAAAGTGCAATGTGCAGTAATAAGACCCTCATATGTGAAAATGGAAGAGACTTAAATGGTATGACCACCATGTAATCAAATAGTCCAAATAGTGAATAGAAAACGAAAGTTCATTTCAATGATGAAAGTAAAAAATGCCTTAAGGAGTCCCCACAGCAAGTGCATCCACCACCCAGGAGAGAAGAGTAAATAAGCTTTCCAGAGAACAGCATCAACCAAGCATGTAGTAATAATGGTTAGGATGGTGATCACAGGAAATCCAGGGCATCAAAGATCTTCACAGCAACAAACCCACTTGTCAAATCATAGACTTCAATGTCCATAGAAAACAAGAGACCTCCACATAGTGTAAAACCGCTTGGCAACAGATTTTATTGAAAGGTAGAAAACTTACACAAATTCCAGAATAACAGACATCAATAAAACATCTCCTTGATGTGATCACACTCACATAGGTATTGGTAAAAGGCGCAATGACATAGAGTGAACTCATCCAAACCAATGTGTTTCGTCCACAAAGACTTCAACTGTGGTATGAGTCAAGATCCACACATTGCGCATTAATATAAATAAAATGATCCATAATGATTTGACAAACCTATGTAGATTGCTCCAACACACGGCCCTGTCAATCATGGCATCCAGCATGCATTCCATAACTCTATCTGGGAATCGGCAGTGATAGGCTCTAGTATGCGGGCCAGGCCTCAATATGGTTATACAACAACCTCGATCTCGCAGTAAGATGACCATGCATGATTCCACTGATAGTGTGGGGATCACCTGAATCAACGGCAACCAATCAGATCAGAGCGGGTCACTGGACAACAATCCAAGTCTCTCTCTGGACTGATAGTGTGTGGATTGCATAAAGCAACATAGAATGTTGTCTATACCCGTGAGAGAGCAGAATTGGTCCTCTGGGCTTGTTATATAGAGGATATCCTCCTCCTATGGAATGGGTGACCAGGATTCCTTGCAAAGCTTAATGGCACAATTAAATGCTAATGACAGAGGTATTTCTCTGTCATATGAAGCTACTAGACAACTAGAAATTAAAACATTCTTCAAACCTACTGACCGTAATGGGTATATCCCGATGGACAGCTGTCACCATAATGCATGGCTAAAGTCGGTTCCCCATAGTCAAATGCTATGATTACAACGTACAGTGGGGCAAAAAAGTATTTAGTCAGCCACCAATCGTGCAAGTTCTCCCACTTGATAAGATAAGAGAGGCCTGTAATTGTCATCATGGGTATACCTCAACTATGAGAGACAAAATGTGGAAACAAATCCAGACAATCACATTGTCGGATTTGGAAAGAATTTATTTGCAAATTATGGTGGAAAATAAGTATTTTGTCAATATCAAAAGTTCATCTCAATACTTTGTTATATATCCTTTGTTGGCAATGACAGAGGTCAAACATTTTCTGTAAGTCTTCACAAGGTTGTCACACACTGTTGCTGGTATGTTGGCCCATTCCTCCATGCAGATCTCCTCTAGAGCAGTGATGTTTTGGGGCTGTCGCTGGGCAACACGGACTTTCAACTCCCTCCAAAGGTTTTCTATGGGGTTGAGCTCTGGAGACTGGCTAGGCCACTCCAGGACCTTGAAATGCTTCTTACGAAGCCACTCCTTCATTACCCGGGTGGTGTGTTTGGGATCATTGTCATGCTGAAAGACCCAGCCACGTTTCATCTTCAATGCCCTTGCTGATGGGAGGAGATTTTCACTCAAAAGCTCACGATACATGGCCCCATTCATTCTTTCATTCTTTCATGTACACAGATCAGTCGTTCTGTTCCCTTTGCAGAGAAACAGCCCCAAAGCATGATGTTGCCACCTCCATGCTTCACAGTAGGTATGGTGTTCTTTGGTTGCAACTCAGCATTCTCTCTCCTCCAAACATGACGAGTTGTGTTTCTACCAAACAGTTCTACTTTGGTTTCATCTGACCATATGACATTCTCCCAATTCTCTTCTGGATCATCCAAATGCTCTTTAGTAAACCTCAGACAGGCCCGGACATGTACTGGCTTAAGCAGGGGGACATGTCTGGCACTGCAGGATCTGTGTCCCTGGCGGCGTAGTGTGTTACTGATGGTAGCCTTTGTTACGTTGGTCTCAGCTCTCTGCAGGTCATTCACTAGGTCCCCCATGTGGTTATGGGATTTTTGCTCACCGTTCTTGTGATCATTTTGACCCAACGGGGTGAGATCTTGCGTGGAGCCCCAGATCTAGGGAGATTATCAGTGGTCTTGTATGTCTTCCATTTTCTAATTATTGCTCCCACAGTTGATTTCTTCACACCAAGCTGCTTGCCTATTGCAGATTTGGTCTTCCCAGCCTGATGCAGGTCTAAAATTTTGTTTCTGGTGTCCTTCAACAGGTCTTTGGTCTTCACCATAGTGGAGTTTGGAGTGTGACTGTTTGAGGTTGTGGACAGGTGTCTTTTATACTGAGAACATGTTCAAACAGGTGCCTTTAATACAGGTAATGAGTGGAGGACAGAGTAGCCTCTTAAAGAAGAAGATACAGGTCTGTGAGAGCCAGAAATCTTGCTTATTTGTAGGTGACCAAATACTTATTTTCCATCATAATTTGCAAATAAATTCTTTAAAAAATCAGACAATGTGATTGTCTGGATTTGTTTCCACATTTTGTCTCTCATAGTTGAGGTATACCTATGATGACAATTACAGGCCTCTCTCATCTTTTTAAGTGGGAGAACTTGCACAATTGGTGGCTGACTAAATACTTTTTTGCCCCACTGTATACCTATGATGACAATTACAGGCCTCTCTCATCTTTTTAATTGGGAGAACTTGCACAATTGGTGGCTGACTAAATATTTTTTTGCCCCACGGTAATTGTATTAATGTTTCGGATTTCCACCAGAAAGCGCAAACTTTAAAACAAAGATTTGTAGAAAAGGGCTATAATGCAGAGATGATTAATGTAGAATTACATAGAGCATCCAGTCTTGATAGAAGTTCTTTATTGATAGCTAAACCCCACAAGGTCGAAGATATCAATAATACATTTTTTACTTCATTCTCTATCCAACACAAACAGATTAAAGGCATCCTAAATAAACATCCTTAAACAAACATCTATAAACAAACTTCCAGATCGCGCCAAAGTCATATATAAAGGTGCTCTATCATTGCACAATAGGATAGCTCCAAGCGTTATAGATCCTCCGGTAAGAACTACATTCTTCCATGATCTGAAGGGCTACTATCCATACCGCAGAAGGAAATTAGACACCTTTGAGTCTACATTACAAACCACAAATATCAAATGAAACACTTTACTACCTGTGCTACGAAACATATAGTATATTTACTAACCTGTCCATTTAAAAAACAATACGTTGTACGCCTATTTCCTGTAAGTGTAAATGAGCATATAGCCAACATAAAAAAAAGTATCTTAAGAAAAAGTTTGTAGCGCCAAAAGTAAATGAACAGCAATGAGATGAGAATACTGTGTTACAAATGGACAGCATATTGAAATAAAGTCCAAAAAAGTGTTAAAATGAAAAAAACGCTAAAGTGAAATATATATATATATATATATATATATATATATATATATATATATATATATATATATATATATATATATATATATATATGTAAGTCCATTCTTGTGGATGGAAATCAACAATAAAAAATTATTTAGTGAAAAAATATAGATTTAAATGCACAATCCCATGATAGGATGAGCAATATAAACTTACTGGTGAAAACACAATAGTTCAGTGCAAAGACGTGCACAAAAATTTGGCGTTGACTTGAAAAGTGAAGAGGTGATCCAGTTCAGGTGATCCCTGGGAAATGGACACTGACCGGAGAAGCTGGCTGCCGTTACAGGAGCAAAAACGCGTGCAGTGTAGATTTACCATCTATTGTGGGGAAGGCTGTTCAGCAACTCGTACCATCCAGATGTAGCTGTAGTAAATAAAGCTCACCGGGAGCCAGATGAAGTCTCCATAGTGCAGTATTGATTGGAATTGTATGTTAACAGCCAAAATAAAATGAATCATAAAAACAAACTAGTTTATATAGCCTCTCAGAACTGCTCAAATCACGGTGTCTCTTTAGAGAAATTGCAAACAGGAAGTGATCAAAAAAGGATCAACTAATCATAGTGTCCCTAAGCATTATCTCCAATATCACAATAAGGACCCCAGTGGTACTCAATTTCCTATTATTTATAAATATATACGCCCATGGAGGGGAGGTTTTAGGAGAAGGGGTGTATCACGTCTAAAGACTTTCTGGATTTATGAACTTAAATCCTATTGGCTGTATGGCATGAATATCGAATGGGATCAATACTGCCTAAAGTCTGCATTATACAATTTTTTGTGGTCACTGCTTTTTATTATTAATCGAGTGGTGTGTCACATTTTATGTGTCACTTTTTTTTTAACGTGTAATTGTTTATTGTACAACCTCCATGTGTATTTACATGCTCTATTTTTGTTTCTAGGGTACAGTATGTTTTATACAATTTTTGATATTTTAGTAGTGTAATGTCCATAATACACTCATCAGCCGGGAGCGAGGCTTGGACTGTTGTCCAGTGACCCGCTTTGGTCTGATTGGTTGCTGTTGTTTCAGGTGATCCCCACAATATCAGTGGAATCATGCATGGTCATCTTACCATGGTTGGTGTATAACCATATTGAGGCTTGGCCCGCATACTAGACCCTATCACTGCCGATTCCCAGATAGAGTTGTGGAGCGCACGCTGGACGCCATGATGGACATGGCTGTGTGTTGGAGCAATCTACACAGGTTTGTCAAATCATTATGGAATATTTTATTTATATTAATGCGCAATGTGTGGATCTTGACTCATACCCCAGTTGAAGTCTTTGTGGACAAAACGTGTCGGGTTTGGATGAGTCCACTCCATGTCATTGCGCCTGTTACCAATACCGATGTGATCACATCAAGGAGATGTTTTATTGATTCCTGTTATTCCGGAATTTGTGTAAGTTTTCTACCTGTTAATAAAATCTGTTGCCAAACGGTTTTAGACCTCTTGTTTTCTATGGACGCTGAGTCTATGATTTGACAAGTGGGATCTTTGATGCCCTGTATACCGTTCCTGGGATCACCATCCTGACCATTATTACTACATGCTTGGCTTTTTCACTTTCATCATTGAAATGAACTTTCATTTTATATTCACTATTTGGACTATTTGATTACATGGTGGTCATACCATTTAGGTCTCTTTATTTTCACATTTTTTTTATGAGTGTCTTATTACTGCACATTGCACTTTTTTATGTTTACATGCTAATGTCAATATTTATGTATGCTGATGTTTGGTTATATATTATGCTGCACTTTTTTTTACTGTATACAGTATATCAATCAATAAAAATGTGCCATGATAAAATATAGCATACAAGTATCCATGTATACATGTTCAACTCCGGTATGAAGTAATTAAAAAACAGGCTTCAGCTCGAATCCCTGCCCATCGGACATGCCCTTCTGACACGCTTCATCCACATTGGGCATAGAGGCCATGATAAAGTTAGACCAACACAACATAAACTGGTTGCCAAGGGTCACTGCACTTAAAAATTAGCAACTTTATTGAATAAACCCATATAGATGTTGCTTATATCCATAAAACATGGGATATGATATGGTTAGTCTAAATGACTAGATACTTGACACCAAGGACTGTTTGGGAAATAATTGCATAGGTCAGTGACTGCATAGTCATATTATACCTGTTCCACTGCGATCCAAGCTATCAGGAAATGCAAGAGACTTAAAGAGGTTGTAACCCTCAAGAAAAATGATCCTGTTCCTTTACAGCATGTTAAACCGCATAGTGCTTGTGTGGTGTCATTTGTCCCATTCTATGTTGTAATATACCTGGTTGATACTGCCTGTTCCTGTGCCTCCCTAAGTGTGCTGACCACGGTAATTATGGCTGCTGATCCATGATGCTGTGGTCAGTTTACGTGTTTCTGTCATCCCACTGCTCTCCCTCCCCCCGTCCCTCTCTTCCTCTCAGCTCGGAAGTCTATGTGTAAGCTGTCCTCCCTGACCCCCCAGCTCTCCTGCCACTATTTCGTCTGGCAGTAAAGTTAGTGATTCCAATTACTGCCAGTCCCTCTGTAATGACAAGATGTACTACACAGTGTGTGTTTTTTTTTAAATACTGCAGCTAAATACCTTTTTTCACATCACCGATGATTGGTCATGTGACCGCCCAGCTGATGTCCGAGGGGAAACTCTGTCCCTGCCACTGTAGTCCTTAGATCAGGGAAGGAGAGTGGCGGCCTGTCACGTGACTGCACATCGGCGATTTGAAAAAAGGTATTTAGCTGCAGAATTTTTTTAAAAACCACACACTGTGTATCTTGTTATTACAGAGGGGCTGGTAGGAATTGGAATAACTGACTTTACAAACATTTTAAAACCTCTTAAGGAAATGGTATACCACCCTTGGACTACATGCCAGGACAGCAAAGCTAAACCTTTTTGGCTTTACCTCGACATTGCTGTCCCAGTTCAAGTATGTTGCGCTGAGGTCAGAGAGTGTTCACATGAGAGCATCAATACTGCTTCTCCTATAGTTTAACTACATCATTACAGTCCCTTTAGGCTAGAGCTGCACGATTCTGGCTAAAATGAGAATCACCATTTTTTTGCTTAGAATAAAGATCACGATTCTCGCGGCATGACACCATCTTTCATATTATACAAAAAAAAATACTGTTTTTTTTTTTTTAATTAATTGAAGTGTATTTAAAAAAAAAAAAAATATTCTGAAAGACCACTGCTCATATACAGTGTGACACAAATTATTGCAACATCTGTCATTTTATTCTTTAGGGTCTCTGCTAAAAAATATATATATATTTATATATATATATATATATATATATATATATATATATATAAAATGTTTGTGGGTTCCAATTAATTTTCTAGCAAAAAATACTGGTTTTAACTTGTAAGCAACAAGTGTCAGAAAAGGGTTTAGTCTTTAAGTGGTTAAATGCTCACAAAAGTGAGTACGCCCCTCACATTTTTGTAAATATTTTATTATATCTTTTCATGTGACAGCACTGAAGAAATGACACTTTGCTACAATGTAAAGTAGTGTACAGCTTGTATAACAGTGTAAATTTGCTGTCCCCTCAAAATAACTCAACACACAGCCATTAATGTCTAAACCACTGGCAACAAAAGTGAGTACACGCCATTATTTTTTAGCACTGCCTTAAACCTCTTGGGCATGGAGTTCACCAGAGCTTCACAGGTTGCCACTGGAGTCCTCTTCCACTCCTCCATGATGACATCACGGAGCTGGTGGATGTTAGAGACCTTGCGCTCCTCCATCTTCCCTTTGAGGATGCCCCACAGATGCTCAATAGGGTTTAGGTCTGGAGACATCCTTGGCCAGTCCATTACCTTTACCCTCAGCTTCTTTGGCAAGGCAGTGGTCATCTTGGAGGTGCGTTTGGGGTCGTTATCATGTTGGAATACTGCCCTGCGGCCCAGTATCCAAAGGGAGGGGATCATGCTCTGCTTCAGTATGTCACAGTACATGTTGGCATTCATGGTTCCCTTAATGAACTGTAGCTCCCCAGTGCCAGCAGCTCTCATCCAGCCCCAGACCATGACACTCCCGCCACAATGCTTGACTGTAAGCAAGACACACTTGTCTTTGTACTCCTCACCTTATTGCTGCCACACACGCTTGACACCATCTGAACCAAATAAGTTTATCTTGGTCTCATCAGACCACAGGACATGGTTCCAGTAATCCATGTCCTTAGTCTGCTTGTCTTAAGCAAACTGTTTGCGGGCTTTCTTGTGCATCATCTTTAGAAGAGTCTTACTTCTGTGACGACAGCCATGCAGACCAATTGAATGCAGTATGCGGAGTGTGGTCTGAGCACTGACAGGCTGACCCCCTACCCCTGCAACCTCTGCAGCAATGCTGGCAGCACTCATACATCTATTTCCCAAAGACAACCTCTGGATATGACGCTGAGCACGTGCACTCAACTTCTTTGGTCAACCATGGCGAGGCCTGTTCTGAGTGGAACCTGTCCTGTTAAACCGCTGTATGGTCTTGGCCACTGTGCTGCAGCTCAGTTTCAAGGTCTTGGCACTCTTCGTATAGCCTAGGCCATCTTTATGTAGAGCAACAATTCTTTTTTTCAGATCCTCAGAGAGTTCTTTGCCATGAGGTTTTTAAAAAACTATTAGATAAGCACCTGAACGACCACAACATACAGGGATATACAATGTAATACTGACATATAATCACACACATAGGTTGGACTTGATGGACTTGTGTCTTTTTTCAACCTCACCTACTATGTTAAACTTTCAGTGACCAGTATGAGAAAATGAGAGCGATAACACCAGATTTAACACACCGACTCCCCATTTACACCTGAGACCTTGTAACACTAACGAGTCACATTACTTCGGGGATGTAAAATGGATAATTGGGCCCAATTTGGACATTTTCACTTAGGGGTGTACTCATTTTAGTTGCCAGCTGTTTAGACATTATTGGCTGTGTGTTAAGTTATTTTGAGGGGACAGCAAATTTACACTGTTATACAAGCTGTACACTCACTACTTTACATTGTAGCAAAGTGTCATTTCTTCAGTGTTGTCACATGAAAAGATATAATAAAATATTTACAAAAATGTGAGGGGTGTACTCACTTTTGTGAGATACTGTGTGTGTGTGTGTGTGTGCGTGTGTGTGTGTGTGCGTGTGTGTATACTTACTGTGTATCTTTCATCCCAAGAGAACAATTAGTCTTTTTTTATTTTTACAATAAACTATGCAACAGGTATAAAGAAATAGCATTCGAAGACTCTTTTGTGAAGATGTTTTATATCTTACCTTCTAGTTCTCTGTTTCATGGATTATTTATTGTGAGGTCTATTGTAGCTCTCTATTTCTCAGACCAGTTCACAGAGACTGCTAACATGCTTTCCATAGCAATGTCCTATAATCATCTTCCCTACAGAGCTCACCCACCTGCATTCTGGGCTCATGGAGTATAGCTGTCACTCAAACACCTCATGCCTTAGGACTGTGCTCCATTCCCTTTGTAACAACAGAGCAATGCCTGCAGCCAAAGACTTAAAATAGGATCCTGAGAGTCCATTATTGTAACGTTTGCTGACAGAGGTGGGCAAGCAAGGTTAAAAGCTTCTCATCTTCCCAGCTGTTTCCCTCCACTGTTCAGATGAATGTCACCTGGCCATAGACTTCTTACTGTTAGGTGTGTGGAGGCATATACGTAAAATTATTTTGGGTCAGCTGGCAGTGAAGTAGTCATGTTGAATATACCTTCTTACAGCATACTGAAGATAGGTAGGGAATTTCTGTGATGGTATCAAAAGCACCAATGTGCTGAATTCTATAGTAGCCAACAAGATTTCAGAAGTTTTATGTTGTTACACCAACACAGGGAGATCTTGGATCAGTCAATATGGAGTGCTGTACATAGCACATATGCATCTGTCCTTAATATATAAAGAATGTAATTAGTTCTGTGCATTGTCTTTGTCCCTAGTTTGCACACCCATTTTGGTAGGATTTTTATGGCTTCAATGACCAAAAAGAAGTGCTCAACAAATATATTAATTAGAGGTGTTTATTTGAAAGTATACTGAGCTCCCATTTTTGAAGCAAGTCTGAGGTGAACTTCCAGTTTTATACATTGTACAAGGGTGTCTCAATTGTATCTTAGGGTCATAGGACAGATTACAATTTTTGATAGTGGAGGTAAATAACCAGAAACAGTATAAATAGAGCACTTATCTGGTCATTATTTCTTTTTTTATTCCATACTGCTCATATAGTTTTTTTTTCCTTGCTGGCCTAAATGCCATAGATTCTTGTTTACCACTGAAGAGTAGAATTGGAATGATAATGTTCCTTGTAGGTTTGGCCAACAAAGGGACTCAGGGAGTGACCCTGGTAAGGGCAGGTAAGTCATCTTCTAGTGATCCAGATGGCAAGATGCCCACAGAGACTACATTTCTGGTGTTACATGACCTTCTACTTATACAGATAAAATGAAATTCACAGTAATCTATGTATACATATATGTTATCTCTTTATAAAGCCATCCAAGTTGTATATACCATATTGTCTAGAATCTCCACTTAGTTGCATGATTTTTTCAGGCCCCAGATAATAATCACAAATTAATATAGAAGTTCCCAAATCAATTCTGATTAGCTTATGTGTTGGGACTCTTCTTAGTGGTCTTTTGGATTTACCTTCTTGGTCCAACCATTGACATGCACTAGATTTTAGAAAGAGTTCCCGAAAACATGCTAAGTAATTTTGAGGAGAGTCTTATGAACCTCTGTAGCTTTTTATAATACTTGACCACCTAGCCCAGTCTAAATGTAGAAAATCATGGCCTCAGTGATCAAAGCAATAGAGACCTGTGGCTGGAAAAAGGCCAGCCACTTATAAGAAACCAGAGAGTACCTTGGGTGCTCAACATCCACCTAAAACTGAGAGGTCAAATCTTGAATCAGCTCATCCTTTATTCTCATGAACCTGGTGGTTAGAATAGTTAGAGATTAAATCCAGTCTGGGTAAAAATTTTCAGTAAGCATAATGTTATGTTATGTGTTTTTTTTTATTAGTTAACCACTTGCCGACTGTAATATGTATATATACGTTGCGGTTTGCTAGTGGTTTACCGGGATTATGGCTGAAGATATCAGCCATAATCCCGGTAATGTTTTTTTCAGCAGACGGCCAGCTTTCTCAGGAAACTAGTCCAAGCAGCAGGAGGAGATGTCTACCCCCCCCCCCCCCCCCCCCGCTGCTCGCTAGTGCTTCTCAGGCTTACGGTTACCGCTGGTTTGTCTGAGAAATGATCCAGTGGTGCAGTCTGCTCCCATAAGCGATCAAAGAGTTAAAGGAGAAGTCCAGCCAAAGCTCGTCTGACTGTACTTCGCTTTGCACTCCTGTGACCCGTTTGCAGCAGAGAACAGGCTGAAATCCACTCTCTGCTGAACGTCACTGCTGTCAGTCCAGGCTCCACCTCATCATGACCACAGAGTCGGGATCCGCCAGATCCCTGGACTGACACCTGGCTCAGCCTCTTAGCGAGCCCCTAAGCTGATACACAGACCAAAGAGTTCCTGATGAAGAGAGTTATCTGACTTGAGAAACGCATCGAACTTAACCAAACCCCCTCACTACAAACAACACCAAAGATTAAAGTATAATCTCATAGATTTATGTAATAGTTCAATGTATGGGGTAACCAGGGCATTATGTGGAAAGATTTCAATCAGGCATTTGAACAGGAGTGTGGCTTTTACAGCAGCTTTTAAATATTATCTCTGAGCTTATTTGCCAAACACAAGAGTGAATGGCAACAGCTAATCGGCAAGCCTGTTTCCTAAGGGAGTTGATCTCCCATTTTTCACTGTGGTGGAGGAATTGGTGTGAACTTAATTTTTGCACATCTTTTGCACTTTTCATGAGGACTGTCATTTATGTTTTATGTGGAATTGCAAGATATTTTAACATTTTTTTCATGGACATTTATTTATGATTAGATGTGTTTAAACTTATTTTTGTTAACCTATTTTTGAGTTGTTAACAAATTTTTTATGAGTGCTACTGTGAAATAGTTATTTATGTGCACATCACATATTCACTTTTTCACCTGTTGGTTTAGAGAAAAAGATCTGTCATACGGGTAGCAGCAGGTCCCTGCAATATTAGGTATTGCTCAATGAAATAAGGGGTTTCTCTTTGCAGGTTCACGTTAAGATGCACTTTAACTATTTATATTTACATTAAGCAGGGCAAGCAGGAAATGCATGTTTTAAGCAACACTTTAAAGCCGAACTCCAGACAGTTATAAAAGAATATAGTGAGACCAATATGTCCCTTTTGCCCAAGCCAAATAAAGACCATACACTCCCCCAGAACTCAGTTATAAATAATGATCTGAAACTATTTGGACCAGTACTAGCGGATTGCTTAGCTAAAGTCATCACCACCTTAATCTCCCTGAATCAAGCTGGACTTATCCCATCCAGACAGATAACGGACAGTATCGTTTGGCCTGTAATATAATCCAGGATGCTAATCTGTCTTCGCGTCAGATCATGATGTTGAGCCTGGACATACACAAGGCATTCAATAGCATTCTCTGGCCCTACATGGAAACTGTCTTATCCAAATTTGGCATGGGGGGGGGGAGGGGGGATTTTTACATGCTTTTAAGGCCTTATATACCCATCCTCGCACTAGGGTTAAACTAGCGGGTTGCAACTCTAAATACTTTGAACTGGGTCGCGGAACACGGCAGGGTTGCCCCATCTTCCCACTACTCTTTGCCTTAGCGATAGAGCCCCTGGCAAGATCCATTACCTTGAATCAGGACATCAAGGGATATGTATGCAGATGATGTTCTGTCGTTTCTGACCAACCCTTTAACTTCCCTGCCCAACTTGATATTCACTCTCCATACATTTCAGAATTTATCAGGCCTGGGGGTGCACAGCTATGCCAGTTAACATGCCTCCCTCATTTACAGACTGCGAGATATAGTAACTTTAATTTTACGTGGTGTGAGGGCTCACTGCCATATTTGGGAATTCACTTGGCCCTTTCACTGCAACGGATCTGCCAGACCAATTATCCTGCTGCGTTCACACACATTAAACAATGGTTAAGGATTTGGTCCTCACACTATATAACATTCCTTGGTAGGATCCAGGCAGTGAAGATGTCCATCCTCTTTAAATTGTTATTCTACTTCAGAGCCTCACTACTCTATGTCTGCCGGTCGACAATTGAGGCAATACAAACAGAGGTTAATAAGTTTATTTGGCAAGACAAGAGGCCTAGAATGGGTGAACTACTTATGTATAGACCACAATCCCAGCCTTCCAAGCCTGTGAAAATATTATTTGGCCGCTAGAATGGTACAGCTAGCTGAATGGCACGCACCCTCCGCTCAGATACCTTGGCTCCACTTTGAGAGCATTTGCATGGAACCCTTTTTCCTGCCTGGCCTTTTATGGTCAGTCTATTCTCCCTAAGGATATAGTCGTACAGAACAGGTGATTAGCCAATCATATCACTTATGGTCACTTTATAAGGATAAATTTAGCTTATGCTCTTCTTCCCCTCCCTGGGCCACCTATTTAGGAGTCCCGAAATTTCCCCCAGCTTTCAATTTATCTAGTGCCTTTATCAGATGGATTGATCAGGGGTTAGTAACCTTGGAATCTTTCCAACATAATGCCACTTTTCTTTCATTCTCCACCCTCCAACAACAATTTGAACTTCCTCATAGGGAATTTTTCTAGGTACCTCCAGCTTAGACACTTTTTTCTGAACACTATAATTTGGCCTGTAGGAGGCCAGCCTCTGTGTTTGTGTTTAAGCGGATGTGTAGCGCTTCTTCCAGGGATAGAGGCACCATTTAAATGGTTTATAAGCAGCTCAATGAGCATGACCTCCCAGATAAGTCTTTAGCTATGGTACAGTGAGAGACTGAGATGGGCCAGGACTTTTCAGTCGAAGACTGTCAGGATATGTTATCTAATATGCATAGGTGCACTAAATCTATTACAATCAAAGAAACTGTGGTTAAACAGTATACCAGGTGACATTATACTCCCGTAAAGCTGCATAGAATGTACCCGCTTGAACCTGACACTTGTTTCAGGGGTTGCCCTGACAGAGGGACTCAACTCCATATTTTTGGAGTTGTAAGGCTATTAAACCCTTATGGCAGCAAGCATCATTGAGGCTGTCCCATATTACGGGTTCAATTCTCCCTCTTACATTTCCCATGTGCCTATTTTTTGCCAGAGGTGTTGCCCCCCCCCCGCCAGAAACTGGCTCATACGCTGTTTAGTGCAGTTCATTGGGCTATAGCCTTAAATTGGCGATTCCCCTCAGTCTCCTGGTCGCAGGTGGTACAAAGAATGGAGGCAATAAAACTTATTAAAACATATGGAGAAAATACACCATATGGTTATGGACACAAAGCATATATTCCATAATAAGTGGATGACTAGGTCATCGTATTGAGGTCTCCTCAAGTCGTGGGATTGGCCATGTTACATGCGGATACATGTTAACATCCAGTATATTTCTCCGAGTTGTAGTAACTTTGTGGTTTTGTTTTTCTTTAGATCAAAGAAGCTATGCTCACCAAATATGATGTACTTTTTCATGTTAAAATTTACGCTGCTTGCCATAATTTCTTTTTTCGGTTTTTGGTCATGTACTTTCTCTTTATGATCCTTTAGTTTGATTTGATTTGATTTGTCTTTTTTTTTATTTTCTCTTGTTCTATTATAATTTTGTACGAGGTTTTTGAATATTGTGTAACAATCTGATTTGAGATTGTGGGCGAATAGCCTTTCAGTGCCTTTATATGCTATGCCTTAATGGTTGTACATTATTTTCTTTATTATAACCTAATAAAAGAGTATTTGTAATAATAAAAAAAGAATACAGTGTTGCATTCAGTAATATATTAATACATTTATTTATTCTAATGCAAGGAGTGTGATTTAGTGGATTTGACTTAGTATCAGCCTTTTGCAATTCTCTGTACATCAGAGCTTATACTTTATGTAAAGTGTATGTAGAACCTTGTAGTGTAAGGAGTTTTAATTAAAGAGGAGCTTCAGTCTCCCCCCAAAAAAATTGTTAAATACTGTAGTTGCTGACTTTTAATATGAGGACACTTACCTGTCCAGGAAACCAGTGATGTCAGCACCCAAGAGGATCCTTCATTTAGCTTCAGGCCCAGGCACTGGGCATCTTAGGTAAGGGAAACTGGCAGTGAAGCCTTCCGGCATCACAGTTGGTTTCCTACTGCGCCTGCGCAAGTCGCACTGCACTTTCTGAATGGTCCAGCAGTCTTCTGGGACCTGTGCATGTCCCACAAGGCTGCAGAGAAAAGGAGGAGGGGCCGGACATCGTTGTAGATCTGACCCGGAAGTGGGAGCGGGTACCTGTGAAAGCCTTTTGGGTGGAGCTCCGCTTTAAATTGATTCTAAAGGTAAGTTTTTTTTTTAATACTTGCTCAATGCAATGGTTTTGCACAGAGTAGCCCCGATCCTCTTCTTTTAGAGTCACCTGTCAAAGGTCCTAGCCGAGTACACCCAATAGAAAGCCTTTTGCTATGGGGGCACTCAAGCAGCCTTGCTTCCAAGCCGCGCTCTGTGTGTCCATTCACTTTTCAAATATTTTATTGTGTTTTACAAGGTACACTAAATTTGTATTGTAAGAGCATATTTTTAATACAATATAAAGTCAAAACATACAGCAGAGCTTCTCAAATGAAAAAAGATAGGTCAAGTGAAATCATTCAAGATTGTATACTAATAGACTACATATCAAGTGATGCTTCTTTTCAATATTTGTTTTACAATATTGGTAATAAAAGGCATTAAATAAAATGACAAAACAGTAATACAATATCAATAAACAAATAAAAATATATATGTATGAGTTGGGGACAATGATAAGAAAGGGATGATAGGTCAAGATATTGTGGGATAGTAGGGGGATAGATTATTCTGACCAGGGCCAAGGTCCGACTCCATGGTTTGGCGGTTCCTGGTAAAAAGAATTAAGAATAACAACCATCTCAAGTGTCCCCATTTGTAACAGGACCTGTAAAATGTGGAGAAAGTAGGGGGAAGTTGGGCATAGGGGTAGGGGAAGTTGGGCATAGGGGAGTATCGTTGAAATGATAAATTAGAGAGTGTGAATCGGAAAGATAAAGTAGGAGTTATATACCTTTAGGTTTGTAATAACGAACTAGCTAAACCCGGAGGAAGGTGATGTTTGATCCATGGTTTCCATAAGGATTCAAATTTGGGTATTTTGTCAAGAAAGATTGCTTCAATTTTTGCATGGATCATAGCTTGTGTCACTCTTTGTATGCAAAGGGAGTTGTTTTTCCATGCTTTTGCTATGGTTTGTTTAGCCGCTGTGGATACAAAGAGTAAAAGCTTAAATTGGCAAAGGGTTAAGATTTGTGGTTTATTATTCAGTAGTGCTACGGTAAGATCAGGAGGTAAAGTAACATGGAACATAATAGAAATGAGTTGGCTATAGGACATTCCCACCAAATGTGTATGTGTGTGCCTAATGTTGTGCGTCCTCGAAAGCAGTCAGCAGGGTTTTGGTGGCTAAATTTAGAAAGTCTGGCAGGAGCCAAATACCATCTGGTGAGAACTTTATAATTGGTTTCAAGGGCTACTATGTTTGGCATGGCTGATTTGATTGCTTGCCAGATCTGAGCCCAATTAAATTTGTCTGAGTGGAGGTGAAGATCTTTCTCCCATTTATAAGTGTAGGATGGGGGAGAAGAAGTTGTATGTGAAAGTAATTAGGTATACAAAATAAAGTCCATGTCTGTGTGGGTCTGATTCGCAGCTTTGTTCAAAAACAGAGAATTTAGGGAGTGTGGTGTCAAGAGGTTTGTAATGGAGCAAAAAATGTTTGATTTGAAGGTATCGGAAGGTTTCCGTATGTGGAAGATCATGTTGTTCGACTAAGGTTGGGAAGGATATTATATTAGAGGATTGAAAGGATTGAAAGAACTGGTGGATTCGTGTTAAACCTGCTTCAGACCATGCTGAAAAGGATGTTGGGGATGACCAAGCCGGGTAGAAGGAGGGGTTACGGAGGAAGGAAAGAAGAGGGTTTTGTTGAGATTGGAATAGGAAGTGAGTTTTCAATCTATCCCAGATGGAAAGGCTATGCTTGGTGTAGGGATTGGGGATAGTTCTTTGCTTAGCGGGGGTAAGCCACAAGAGATTTGCAGTGGAGAGGGGATCACAGTCTACCAACTCTAATGCTATCCATAGTGGTATTTCTTTGGTGGCATGGTACTTGTTTAATTGAGCCAATTGGGCTGCATAATAATATTTTGTAAAATCAGGTACTCCAAGACCTCCTCTGATTTTGGGGGAATATAGGGCATGTTTTGGTAATCGAGGTCTAAGTTTGTCCCAAATGTATTGAATAGTTTTACATTGGAGAATGTGTAGAAAGTGTGAAGGGACCGTTATAGGAAGTACTCTAAAAAGATAAAGGATCTTGAGGAGGATGGACATTTTGATAACTGTTATTCGTCCCATCCATGCCAGAGGTAGGGACGACCATGTTGAAAGTAATTTGGTGAGTTGTGTCAGGTTTGGAGGGTAGTTAGTCATATAGAGATCTCTCGGATTAGCTGTAAAATTAATACCTAGATATGTGATATGAGTCGTTGACCAGATAAACGGGAGAGAGTTGTTTAGTTGTGATTGAAGTTCAGATGATAATGATATATTAAGAGCTTTGGATATATGAGGGTTTATAATGAGGCCAGATAAATGTCCAAATTCTGTGAGGATGTTAATAAGAATTGGTGCTGATAATAGGGGTGCAGTAAGAAATATTGGGACATTGTCTGCAAATAGACATATTTTATGATGGTGACCTCCAAATTCAAGACCTCTGATGTTCGTATTGGATCAAATGAGTTGGGACAGGGGTTCAATTGCTAGAGCAAAAAGGAGCGGGGATAAGGGACATCCCTGGCGTGTTCCTCTTTCGATGGTAAAGGAGTCAGAACAGAATCCCGAGTAGAATATAAATGCTTTTGGATGCTGATATAAGGTGGCAAACTATCTCAAGTGTGCACCATATCCCCATCGAAGGAGGATTGGTTAAATTCATGGGAATCTCTATAAAGTTCGGATAGTTTTCTGTGACATTCATGTAGGATTTTTAGTGGGTTGCTGGTATAAATATCTTTGATCAGTTTTAATCTAATATTTTTCGGGTTGTTTTCTTTTGCAATGCAAGAGCTAAGAAGGTGTCAGGTTTATTAGCTTTCATATAGAAAGTATGTTTAGATTTTCAGAGAATTCCGATTCCATCAAGCATAGATCAAGTTCCAAACGTGCTTTGTCATATTGTAGTTTTGTTGACGGAGAGGGAGCAGTTTGGAAATTCTCTGAAGCTTCATAGAATGCATTTCCTAACCGTTTGTGAGGCTGTCGCTTCTGTTTATGAAAGTGAGATGCTTTGACTTATACAAACCCCTCTGATACATGGTTTAAGAGCTTCCCAGCGAGTCGGGGGGTTTGTATCATTAGTATTGTTTTTTTGCAAGATAATCTTTTATAGCTTTCTCAATTATTTGTCTATATGAGGAATTTGCCAATAAACCATCATTCATGTACCAAGTTTTGTGGTTCAGTCATGGGATTAGTGAGGAAAGAGATGTCATGACCATATTATGATCAGACCACGTACATGGTAAAATGAGTGAATCCAGAATATATGCTGAGGTTTTAACGTTAACAAAGAGGTGGTCTAAGCATAAAAGGAGACTATTGTGACTTCAGTATCTTGTAGGAGACCAGATAATAATATATATCGACCTTCAGGGTCTTTGAGTTCTGTTTGGAGTGTAAATGGTGTTGTATGATAAAAAGCAATTAATATACCTCTTTGTTTGGTGTCAGCTAAAGAAGTGTAAACCTGAGGGTATTTATGACTAAAGAATTTTGGATATGATTGAGATGAAAAGTGTGTCTATTGAAGGCAGACCACATGTGTATTTAATTTTGAAAAGGATCGAAAAGCTTTAGTGTGTTTTGGGAGTGAGTTAAGACCCTGTACATTAAGTTTTATATTTAGCAGGGCCATCATTTAATTTGAAAAGAGTCAAGTGTTTTGTAAATAGTTTGTGTGATTATCTCTCTGGAAGAATAGGGGGGCAATGGGGGATGAAAGGTTATGAAAAAGTAAGGATTGAGAAGTGGATTAGCAGGTATACTGTCAATTTATATTTATTTTATGAAATAAGAAGCTTTTATTTCAAAAGAGGAGAAGGTGGCTCCTAAAGGGAGCTAGTATCCAAGGGGTGGTGAAGATACACCAACCAGTGGGTACAATTTGTCCAAAGAGTGTCCAAATCAAACCATAGGGCACTCAAGAAAGTAATGGAGGTGCAGTGGCTATCTCTGGGACTAGGACAGCCATCAAACAGGTGATTTAAGAAACAAACTTTATAACAATCAAGTCTCAAATATAATAAAGACTTGAGGTAACAATTATGAATCCAGTTAATACAGTATATATACATATCTAGATAATTTACACTAGAATTGTGTTATGGTTAATCTATAAGTGAATCAAAATGAATGCTCTAGAAAGGGATGATCTATGTCTAAGAGCCAGGTTTACACTATAGAGAATATAAGGGGGGGGGGGGGGGGGTGGACCACCATATTCTCTATATGAGGATAACATTCTGGCCTCGTATGGGTTACTAGGTAATTTTAAGAACTAAATTACTATATGCTATCCAGACAGGGATAAAAGTACTTTAATTTGTGGGCTTAATGAAAGACAGAAGATCAAATGATAGACAAATTATTTGGGTATGACTAGGTTTTATTTTAAAATATGTAAACCAGACCAGAAACCAGAATAAAGGCTTTATCTCTGGTCATTTCGCTCATGGGGTATAGTTTAGTATGATATTAATTAGGCATATACTTATAAGAAAAGATATCACCCATTAAGGATATATATATATATATAGATATATATCTATATATATATATAGATATATATCTATATATATATATATAGATATATATCTATATATATATAGATATATATCTATATATATATATCAGATCATTGGTTCCGCTTCTGGAGTAGGTGAAGCAAAGCGACTCCTCTTATGGATGCTAGAGGATGTCATTTGTTCAGGAGTGTCCTTTTGATGTTGGGTGGAACCAGAGTTCGCCCGACGTTTGGAGCCTTCTGTAGTTTCTGGTATTGATAGGCGAAGATCTAGGATTGTGGCGAGCAAATCATCAGCAGTTTTGCAGGTATAGGTGGTTCCTTTGTAGTTAAAGCGAATGGCAAAGGGAAAATTCCAGCGATATGAAAAATTATGATATTGGAGTACTTGTAAGTGAGGTTTCATCGTTTTTCATTTAATGAGCGTTTGTTGAGAGAGGTCTTGATAAATTTGGTATTGATGACCCTGGAATATTAAGGAATCCTTGTTGCGGGCAGCTTCTAATAACTGTTCTTTTGTGTGGAAGTAGTGAAATTTAATAATGATGTCTCTGGAGGGACCATCTTCTTTATGGGGTGTTAGAGAGTATTCTGTCCATTTCTAATCGTTCGATGGGGATAGAAGGGGCGAGCTCTTGGAAAAGTGCTGTGGCAATTGATTGAAGATACTCAATTACTTCAGGAATTCCGCAAATATGGAGGTTAGATCTCCTGTTTCTATTTTCGAAATCCTCAAGGCGGGTTTGGAGGGAAGAATATTCCTCTCTGAGGTATTCTAGTTCTTCAGTATGGTTTGAGGTAGTGACATCGAATTCATCAACCTTTTGTTCCAAGATGGAGGTGCATCTGCCTACCTCACGGATCTCTCTTGTCAATTTATCAGTTTATTTATGGAGGACCCTTTCAAATTGACTAAGTAAGTCAGAGTTAGGTGATGTATTCTGTAGCGAGTTGGGAATAATCCCAAAATCATATTCTGACTCACTGCGCTTTGTGGAAGCTGGAGACCACAGCTGTTTCTGTGAATGAGTCTGTGCGGTGTGAGAGGATGGCGGTGCCGTCATTTTAGAAATGGATCTAGTCAGCGCTTCTTGGGCTTTTCCTGCTTTTAGTTTGGCTTTCCTCCAGCTGTACATCATACCAAAATGTGCCTGGGAGTAGCAGTAAGGTGCCAGTTACCAAGTAGGGTCTGTATATGGATGAGACTCAAATAATGAGTCTTTTGGGTCCCGGTCGGAGCGGAGCGCTTAGGCGGACATCTCAGGCGACTTCACACATGTGCCCCCTGTGTGTCCATTCACACATGGAGCGCGGCTCAGCCCCTCCCTGCCCTCTCCTCATTGGCTCACTGGCTGTGATTGGTAGCAGCAGAAATCAGTGGCTCCCACTACTGTGGGAGCCAGTGAGAAGAGAGAGACCCGGGAGAACTGCTCTTGTGCACATCACTGGATCGAGATGTGGCTCAGGTAAGTATAAGGGGGAGCTGAGGGAGAGCGGTACCCAGAAGGTTTTTTACCGTAATGCATAGAATGCATAATGGTGAAAACCTTGAGCCCTTTATAGCCAAAATATTTGTTTTTAGTTTTAGGGAAGGACTAGACCCACTGTCAAGATTTTATTGCTATCTATACCTCTCCCGGGAGAGGTGCAGGTGTTTGATGTTTTGCTGGTGAAGGATTTGTACATTGTTTGGTGCTATGATCATTTTTATCATGTAAGTGGGATTTTGAATTTTAATAAAGCATTTAAGAAGGCACTATTGGCTCGTTCTTTTTCTATGCCCTTACCCACGCTCCATGGGGGGGATGTTTTGGCGGAGGACCCCTATTCCTTACCTCCTACCGAAAGTGTCTTCAAGTCGCTCCTAGAAGACCTGTGTTTGATCGATTAAGACCTTTCTAGTGATAGAAGGTCACTTATATTGGGTAGGTGTGCATTCTTATTATCCGAGGTGGAGGACGATATACGTTATTGGTGACGGATACAAATCGATGAACTTTCGGAGAGGAAATTTCTGCTTATTCACGGGGACTTTTATGTTTTTTTTTCACTACATTCACGTCTCGGATTTATATCAATAAAATATCTGTTTATTTATTTATATATTGTATGTACTTTTTTGGATAGCGAATCACACACAGATGTTTAATTTACTCTCCTTTAGCTCTCCCGTTTCTCTTGCTGACAGCACACACTAGGGTTGCTACCTTATTTCATAAAACTGAACATATATTAATTACATGGGTTCTGAGACTAATTTATGCAGATAAGGCACTAAGCGAGTATAATTGCCACCTTAATCAGCCACAGAACCTGTGTAATTAATATGTGTTTGGTTTTAAAGGGATGAGGTGGTAACCCTAACACACTCTACTGCTTCCCTCTGCAGCTTTCTCTCCTTCCCAGTGGATGCTGCTATAAATCTGGCTGTCCATGCAGCCAATTAGGTTCCTCCTCTCCTCTCACCCAGCCAAACTGCTCATCCACCCCAGCTCCATTGATGGGCGCTTTGGGGGGAGGTTTGGACTCCCATATTCCCCCTTGTCTAAGCCTCTGCTTTTATGTGTTTAGATGTTTGTCTGGAGATTAGCTTTTTCTCCTCTGTAGTTTATATACTTTTATAAGAGTGCTATTTACAATATATGGTCCTGGAGTAGGAGTGTCTATAACATGCACAGTCTCAGTCGCATTTTTGGTCTCATCCTTCACATTGATAGCCCAGTTTATTTTTCGTACTCTCCCACTTTCTCTCTCCTTTTTCCAGGTGTAGTGTCTATTTAGAATTATAAATATTTTTGTAGGTATCTGTTACCTATTGTACACTTGTATCAAGCTAAAGACTTTAGAAGACAACTCTTTATATATGCCCTTGATAGGTTTTAGCCTATCCATTAGCTTTAGCCGTCATCTACCTATTGCATAATGCCTTGCCTAATTAGACCTTTGCCTGGCTTTTATTGTTATCATTCATTCTGCCAGTTATTGATTTTCAGCCGATCTGCAAGTTATGGTTTTAATGGGGCACATAAATCTAATATTTTTAATACTTTGCTGAGTCTCTGGGCATCTGGATGGGTGTCCTTGAACTCCTTATATTCCCATTACTTCACACTGTTCATTTTGCTAGTGGGATACATTTTGGCTCTTTTGAATTTGCAGCTGCAGAATAAGACCTAATTCCTCACACTGGCTTTAACTGGCTCCAACTATTCCTTGGCTGGTACTGTTACAAACAGCCCCTAATCGCTGTGGGTAGTGAGGGACCGCATGTAGTTGCCAGTTAGGTTGGGACAGAATATGTGGTGCTTTAAAGACTCTAGAGTTAACCCAGAGATGCACCACTTCACAGGCAGAATCGGGGCATCCCCCAGGCATGTTATTCAATGGAATCTTGCATTTTTAATAGTTAACTTTAGGCATTAATAACATTGCTGATCCACATCAAATGGAATTGAAAAAACAAAAATGCTTATGCTTTGGTACATTTCCCCCCAAGGTAGTTCGCAGCCACCCATGCCATTTGTTTGACAGTCTCTTGCCCGTTAGCCTAGAAAATGACCACGACTGACTTCTAACATTTGGCTCCCATTGACTTTAGTGGGGTTCAGATTTGGCACCTGTACTTTCAAACCCTGGTCGAGCTGAACACAGGTGTGTATGGCTCATCACTAATTAGGGCCCCTTGCCGATGGGACGGACTCTGCCAAGTAGATCCGCCTGCTGAGCGACGGATCCGTCCATTAATCCCCACTGAGCAGGCGGATGACAGATCCATGTCTGCTTCACTGTGCAGAGCAGACACGGACAAAGCCTCTATGGGGCGATCGAATAGAAATGGACTGCCTGTCTGTTTCCATCCAACTGTCATCCAATCTGATTCGCCGGACAGATGGGGAACAAATCCCCATCTGTCTATTTTTAGTGGACTGGATCCGATGGCAGCGAGTATCAGCGGACATGTCTGCTAAAATCCGCTGCTCCATAGAGAGCTATGGATGGTCCGATCAGGTCTGTCTGAAAAACTGACAGACGGACCCTATCGGTCCATCAGTGTAAAATTGACCTAATAGTGATGAATACCCCTCTTTAGAAATTAACACCTAGCTGTGAAACAAGATGTGATGCTGATGCTCACAAAGTGTTAGTTTAAACAGTGTGGAATACTCCTGTTTACTGTCTGCCTGACGTTCCTTTTTAAATCATGAAATCACTTTCGGAGCAGTTGTTGTGTGTGCCTGCTTGCTCTTATTTAAAATATAATGTAAATATTATCTCCATAAGTCTGAATCTACTCAAGTGACTAGGGGTTGTCTGTAGAAGTGTCATGGTATTCATTTCTGAATGGAAAGTAAACATTGACTTAAGAACTAAGGATAGAACTGGAGATTAGATTCCCAGGTGATTAATTCTAATTTGCAAACATCTTGATATCCTCTTCTTGTGTGTTGACAGATCTCCATCTGCAGCCACAGAGATATGGCTATGCATTTAAAGCCTTAGGAAGTGTTCACAGGAGATTATTCCTAGTGGAGTCAGTCTTTGAAAACCAATATATCACTTGATAGTTACGCTGCTATTCGAAGCCAGAAGCATGTAATAGGTCACAGGTTTGTGACAAAGAGCATGTAACCATCTGGTAGCATACAAATGTCACTTGGAAAGTGTCAGATATTCTGGCTAGAGGATTAGACATAAATATGGAAACCTGTGCCTGCTGGGAGTAACACTTGTTCTGTCAGATTGTCTTCTTAAATGATTTTTATGACTCATGATTTCCCATGGTATGCAACGAACCAAATCCAATATTTTTATGGTTGCTGTCAGACTGGGTCAGACATGTTGTTATATGTAATTTTTAATAATTTTTGAACACTGAAAATCATCCTTTTTTTTGTATGCAGCAAACTTTGAAGTTGTCAATAGCACATAGCCAAAACCTAACACAATTTTTCTATAAAAACCTTTACATGGTTACATAGTAAGGTTGAATAAAGACACCAGTCCGACCTGAGTGAATGTGGGTGCGTGTCTACAATTGTTCCTATACCTACACATTGTGTCTCATTAAGATGCTCATCTATTATTATTAATATTATTTATTTAAGGTACCCATATAGTGCCGTCAATTTACACAGCACTCCACACATACATCGCACTCTCACATCGGTCCCTACCCTCAAGGAGCCCACAATCCGAAGGTCCCCAACTCACATTCATATACTGGGGCCAATTTTTTTTTTTTTTTGGACAGAAGCCAATTAACCTGCCAGCATGTCTTTGGAGTGTGGGAGGAAACCGGAGCACCCGGAGGAAACCCACGCAGGCACAGGGAGAACATGCAAACCCCAGGCAGGTAGTGTCATGGTTGGGATTCAAACCAGCGACCCTTTTTACTGCTAGGTGAGAGTGCTACCCACTACACCACTGTGCCACCAACCTTTAAGGAAGTTATAGTTTTTTATCATTTTAACACAACCAATGGTATTGCCAGTCAGTTTCTATTGCCAACACTTACTAATTGTCTGGAGTTTCTGATCTGGGTTACACCCTCTCCGCCTCCTTCCTCTTCCCCCCCTCCTTCCATGGCTGAAGTAGGTTATAGCCTCATATACACCACTAGATTTCTTTTTTCATTCAACCCAGCGGTTAAACAAAAAAACTGACCGTGTAGGTTGGAGCCGCTGTACCAACAATCCAACGTTACTACAGCGATCTCCCCTGCTGTGCTATTATGTTCCCTCCCGCCAGAACACTCTGCTCACCACTCTCAGCCATTAGCTGACAGTGATGATCGGGAGCTGGTCGGCAGACCTTTTTCAGTCATGAGCCTTCGACAGAAGCTGGAACGGCTGCAGTACATACAGGCCAAATGATGGCCAGTTTCTGTTGAACCGGTCGATGCCAGCCAACATTGGGCTCATATGTACTAGTCTTAAAGGGGTTGTAAAGATGTTTTTTTTTTTTTTTTTAAATAACAAACATGTTATACTTACCTTCACTGTGCAGCTCGTTCTGCACAGAGTGGCCCCGAACCTGGTCTTCTGGGGTCCCTCGGCGGCTGTTTCAGCTCCTCCCCGCAAGCATTTACCACCTTCATGCGAGCTCCCTCGCACGGTGGTGAGTGCTTGCGGGCGCGCTCCCGTGATACAGCCGGCGGCTATAGCCGCTCGCTGTATCACTCGGCCCCGCCCCCCGGCGCGCCGCGTCATCGGATGTGATTGACAGCAGCGCGAGCCAATGGCTGCGCTGCTTTCAATCCATCCACTGCAGCCAATCAGCGACCAGGCTGAGCTGCAATGAAGCTGACGAGGACGAGGAGCGAAGATTCGAGGCGTCAGGTAAGTAAAACGGGGGGGCTGGGGGCGGCGGTACTGTCAAAAGTTTTTTCACCTTAATGCATAGAATGCATTAAGGTGAAAAAATTTTTACCTTTACAACCCCTTTAAGATTTAAACATTTCACTGTCTGGGTTAAGATTTCTGACATTTGCTTCCAGTACTCTAGAGGCTCATTTGAAGTCCTCTTCCCCACTTTAGGCCTCATGTAGACACGTTGAGGGTCCATGCACACTGGGCCTAAAAAATACTGCTTCTACAGGAATTTTATATTTTGCCTGTAGAGGCAGCTCAATATTATCCTATGTGCCTATACACATTAGGACGTTTAGAGGCATATTTTAAAGTCAGCATTTAGAGGCAGAAAAAACCCTACTGGTTTGTATTTTTGAGAGGAGTTTTCCGGCAGAAAAAAAATGCTAAAAACAATCCTAAACACGTGTACAAAAATGCTCAATATGAGTGTTTTTTTTTTCTACCAAGTGAACTGTGTTTTTTTTTAACCTAGTGTGCATGGACCCTTATTGTAAATTCTGTTTCTCCTGACAGAAATATGTCACCTAAGCATTTTTTCAAACTAGTTTAGGCAAGTTTAGCAGAGTTTAGCAGTGTTCGGTGTTTGGGCATTTATTATTTTATTGGCCAGAATTTTAATTTATTCTGGCCATTGAAATGAATAAATGCTGAAGTGCTAAATGTGCGTTGCCTGGTGCTTATCCTATATTTCAAATAAATTATTAGATAGCTTTTAATGTTTTAAAAAAAATAGTGTCTAGTGGATTATAAATATTTGCTCCTCAGATAGGCAGACTCTGTTTTTCTGCTCGCTAGTACTACACAATGACTTTGAACTATTGTTCTTTTAGTACATATCTGAGTCAGGTCTGACCTGCATGAAAACAGCAGACCCTTTGTGGGGCTACCTGAGCGTATCTTAACAATCAATACAATAGATGGAAAGGCTAGAACAGAAAGTTATTAAAGTGTAGTGTATTGAATAGAACAAAGTGCTGCCAGTTTCACATCTAACCTATTAAAAAAAACTTTTTTGATGCATTTTCTAGTAATCACATGACCACACCATCCCCCTTTTCTTCCTTGAAAAAGCCAGGTCTGTTGGCTGTATAAGAGTGCTTTATGAAGTTAGTGCTGTCACAACTGGAACTAGGACTTCAAATGACAGCTCCCTATGAGGCAATAATGGCTGATGAAGGCTGAAGGCATCGCCCAGTACTTGCTCAATGATGCTGGTGGAGGTAGCCAGTGTGCCTATGCTAAATTGTAGTTTGGAAGAGGAGATCAGAGTGACAATGCTGTGATAGCTATATAACAGTATTTTCAGCCGTCTAAGGAAACTTGTCACAGTGTCATTACTGGCAGGATAGCTAGGCGTGTTCACTACTAAGGTTGAACTCCCGGAATAAGACAAAATGTACTACTACAGAGCCCAACCACCCCTGCACTTCAGAGGCTAAATGCTCAATTAGTTCAGTGGTACATGGAAAAGGATTAATAGTTACCTTGGCTCCAGCAGGGTTCCTTCAGCTGTGTGACTGGACCAGCGATCCCGCCTCTCAAAGGCGTTTTGGGCTCGGTTGCATTCTTACCTCCTTCTATAGCCCTGCCCTGCATTGCACATGATGAATCCAAGTGTCCACCCGCAGCCACAGCTTCAGGCAGAAGAGAATAGTTCTAGAGTATGGAAAAGGGTAAGTTATACAGAGTTATCCTTTAAGCTAGAATGACTTTGATTTTCCTTTCACTATGGATTTCTGCAATATCTTTTTTTTTAAATTTTGAATAGAGGGAGAAGGGTTGGAGAGATTTCCTCTCACTTTTATCCTGATGGCCACAAATACAAAGCTAGGGAAAATGTAAAATGTTAGTTCTCACTAGAAATTTCATAAAAGTGAAATATTCCAGTAAAAACTGTCAAGTGTGGGGGTTTCCTTTGCTTTGGAAGGCATAACTGCCATTTCCTGACCTGTCTCCGAGAAAGACGGTAAAGGGAAATGTCACCAATGTAGGCAAACGCATCAATATAAACTTGAGAGAAGTTTTATCTTATTTTTATGCTACCCAAAACTAGAAAATGTCATGGATGGACCCATAATCTTTGCTAAGGTCTTATAGTTTACATGAAGTATAGACTACTGGCATGTGTGATGTGTTGGGGAGTTGGCATAATCTCTAGCCCTTTTTCACATCAGTCACATTACAAAAACTATGAAAATATTTCTTAGGATGTACAGACTGTGGACTGAAATTCCATAGAGAAACTCTGCACCATCTTCTGAGCAAATCAATTCACACATAATTACAGAATATTACAATAAAATTGATAAAACATAGATGTGAAATACTCGTGCTTCTCTGCTATGTAGCTATTCTAACATCACTCATCAGAAATATTGCCAGAAAACCAAGCAGAATACTCAACAGTACACTGATCCAACGTTTTCCTCTGTAAGTCTATATCTGGTTCTCAGTCAAATTAGGGTACATGAGCCTGTTCTTGTGATGCATAAATGTATGAAGTGAGGTTTAAGCTCATGCCTTGAGCACATGCCAGCAGAGCACACTGCCTTTCCTTTGTGAAGTACAGCCTTCTTTGTGAATTGTTTAACTTTCTGGCAGAACCTGTAGACAGGAAAACTAGGAAAAATGACTTTTTAGAAGTATTCCTCTGGATGCATATGATGTAGATTTTGTGTTGTGTTTTATTAATATGTAAAGCCTTTGCCACAAAACCAAATTATGATTAAGATGTTATTGTGAACAATTGAGCTTTGTATCTGACAGCGAAGAGATCTACAATAGCAAATTTTCAGTAGGCCTAATGTCCCTGTAGATCCATTGAGAAAGATCGTATTGTACTCTGAATCAGCTGGGACCCATTTCCCTTCAGCTAGAGGTTCTGAGCGTTGTCTTCACTGTTATAGATGGGTCGGATACTAGGCAGAGCTATCATAGTCAGTGTGTTTATGAAACGGACTATAAAATTCATTAGTCACAGAGCTCAACACTGGGTGATGTAACCGAGCGCTGTAAAGCATGCAAACATCCTTAAACCAATCAATATGCTGTATCTCTCATGCTGAGGTCTGCTTAAATCTTCCAAGTGCCAGGATGAAATACTCATTTCATAAATAATAATAGTGGATTCCTTTGAGATGGCCCCATGCTGCTTATTGCCATTTTGCAGCCATGATGTGAAGATAAAACGTGCACGTTTCCACTCATCTCTTTCTATCAGCCTTGAAAAAAAATATCATTGTTCATGCTGGCACAGCAGGAGTTAAACCATGCTTCTAGTCAGTACTGTTTGAGAAGATGCACTCAGATGCTATCATGTACAGTATTTTCTGATTGACGTTCACAGTTAATTCACCATGTGGCGGTCAGCATGGGTATTCTAAACTATATATCGTTTATTATTGCTCTGCACATCCATGACCTTCATTTTGACATATGTGATTTGGTTATAGGATTTTTTGTAAGCTATTTGGACATTCCCATTCTTTGTACTAGGATGGGGAGACTCATAAGTATATGTGTACATAACTGGCTACAGAGAAAAGAGTACCAGCTCGGTTGCGATAGAGGCTTTCTGGGCAGGCTACCACTAGGTCACAACCTTTCTCATGTAGCATTATTTGTACAGATATGGCCTTAAGCTGGCCTTACACAAGTAGAATTTCATTCAAATTCAGCATGTGCTGTTTTTTGGGGAAATTACATGCATTCCACAATTAAATGTTATTAAAAGCTTAAAATGTTTTTATATATATATATATATATATATATATATATATATATATATATATATATATATATATATATAAACTAAATGATCATAATTCTAATTAAAAGTTCTCTAACATAACCAAAGTGGAGTAATCATTTACAGAAGGGTTACTAGAGTACTAGATACCTGTTAGATTTTATCTTACATGTGAGAACTTTTAGTTAGCTCTAAAAATAATGACCTTGTGGCCTTGTGGCTTCTGTTATGTGGGGAGACCACTCAAAATTTTAAAGTGCTTTTTTACAGTGCCAAGTGAAAAAGTACTCATACCCCTTAAAATTTTCCACATTTTGTCATTTTGTCATGTTACAACCAAAAACTTAAATGTATTTTATTGGGATTTTATGTGATAGACCAACACAAAGTGGCACATAACTGTGAAGCGGAAGGAAAATGATAAATGGTTTTCAACATTTTTTACAAATAAATATCTGAAAAGTTGGCGTGCATTTGTATTCAGCCCCCTTTACTCTGATACCCCTAACTAAAGTTTAGTGGAACCAATTGTCTTCCGAAGTCACCTAATTAGTAAATAGAGTCCATCTGTGTGTAATTTAATCTCAGTATAAATGCAGCTGTTCTATGAAGCCCTCAGAGGTCTGTTAAAGAACGAACCTTAGTGAACAAACAGCATTACGAAAGCCAAGAAACACACCAGACAGGTCAGGGATAAAGTTGCGGAGAAGTTTAAAGCAGGGTTAGGTTATAAAAAAATTACCCAAGCTTTGAACATCTCACAGAGCACTGTTCAATCCATCATCCGAAAATGGAAAGAGTATGGCACAACTGCAAACCTACCAAGACATGGCTGTCCACCTAAACGAACAGGCCGGGCAAGGAGAGCATTAATCAGAGAAGCAGCTAAGAGGCCCATGGTAACTCTGAAGGAGCAGCAGAAATCCAAAGCTCAGGTGGGAGAATCTTTTCACAGGAAAACTATTAGTCGTGCACTCCACAAATCTGGCCTTTATGGAAAGGTGGCAAGAAGAAAGCCATTGTTAAAAGAAAGCCATAAGAAGTCCCATTTGTAGTTTGCGAGAAGCCATGTGGGGACACAGCAAACATGTGGAAGAAGGTGCTCTGGTCAGATGAGACCAAAATTGACATTTTTGGCCTAAAAGCAAAACACTATGTGTGGCAGAAAACTAACACCGCACATCACCCTGAACACACCATCCCCACCGTGAAACATGGTGGTGGCGGCATCATTTTGTGGGGATGTTTTTTATCAACAGGAAAGCTGTCAGAGTTGATGGGAAGATGGACGGAGCCAAATACAGGACAATCTTGGAAGAAAACCTGTTAGAGTCTGCAAAAGACTTGAGACTGGGGCGGAGGTTCACCTTCCAGCAGGACAACAACCCTAAACATACAGCCAGAGCTACAACGGAATGGTTTAGATCAAAGCATATTCATGTGTTAGAATGGTCCAGCCAAAGTCCAGACCTAGGGTAAAGGTGATGGACTGGCCAAGCATGTCTCCAGACCTAAACCCTATTGAGCATCTGTGGCGCATCCTCAAACAGAAGGTGGAGTGCAAGGTCTCTAACATCCACCAGCTCCGTCATGTTGTCATGGAAGAGTGGAAGAGGACTCCAGTGGCAACCTGTGAAGTTCTGGTGAACTCCATGCCCAAGAGGGTTAACACAGTGCTGGAAAATAATGGTGGCCACACAAAATATTGACACTTTGGGCCCAATTTGGGCATTTTCACTTAGGGGTGTGCTCACTTTTGTTGCCAGCGGTTTAGACATTAATGGCTGTGTGTTGAGTTATTTTGAGGGGACAGCAAATTTACACTTTTATACAAGCTGTAAACTCACTACTTTACATTGTAGCAAAGTGTCATTTCTTCGGTGTTGTCACATGAAAAGATATAATAAAATATTTTCAAAAATGTAAGGGGTGTACTCACTTTTGTGAGATACTGTATATACCTGCAACAGATTTCCAAATATTATGTAACAGGTGTTGTAATAATGAATAGATAATATGAATTTAAATTGATTTAAGAGTTATTTCACTTACATACTGTATGTCACTTTATGTCATGGTTTAAGAGTATTTTACCTTACCTTTATACCTGTAGGTAAACTAAGAGTTCTAATTGTTAAAGGAGGTGATCAGGCTCAAGCTAAGTATATAAAATGGGATGCCATAACTTGTATGCTGACCAGGGCCAAAAGTAGTTCAATTTCTGTTGTATCAGAATTCTGTTTCTGCTATGATAGTATATAATTAATAAATAATACCACTAAATATGTAGCATCATTGAGCTCTAAGATAAGAAATTTGCACACTGGGAACTTGCTAGTAATATCTATTTTGAAGCATTTTTGAAAAATTATTACCAATAGTGTAAATCTTGTAAGAGAAAAGGGGTTAAAAAGCTGTTGCTCAGAATGTTAACATTCTGAGCACCAGATGCATTAAGCCTGCTAATGATCTTTTTCACCGATTCATTTGTTCTCATGAAAGTAATGAGTGGAGAGGAGATTGCCGCTAATATTGAAACTAATGTCTGTAATTTACTCGCTATTCGACAAACATTTACTTTTAAATTATTGAAACCCACTACAAACTAATGTTACATCTGGCAAATAAGACTGGCATTCCGTTTTATGTTTTGTGCCAAGCATTCCTGTTGGCGTTTTCAAGTACTGTAGCTGGTCTCCAGGTGGCTTACCTGCTGCTGAAATTGTATGCTAAATTAGACATAAGGTAAGGAGTCTCTGGAAAAAGACTGGCTTTGGCCGATGAGCTAGCTGGATAGTTTAGCCTCACTTTCTGGGTAATGAATCGTCTAGTCACAAGGTGTAAAGAAGAGATATTTAACCTGTCTATGCCCTGGCAGACCACTGAACAGAATAAACAACGTTGGCTGCAAAATAATTACTGTACCATGAATGAATGACTCAGTAATAAATACTGTTATCTTTAAGTAAGGGATTCTGAATTCCATTTATTTTATTCTGGCTATTTAGTACTTTTTGTTAATTCCACAATCTAAAAGATATTAGTATATCTTTACACAGTGTGTCTGTATATATTTTTATAGAAACAATAGATTGTAAGCTCTGTGGGTGTAGCTGTATGTATGAGTTAATGTAAAATAAAGTAAATATGTAATGTATGTTAAACTGCTCATATCTTATTAATATAACTGGGAATAACTGAAACTTGGTTTGACAGCTCACACGATTGGCTGGCAAATAATCAGGGGTATTCCTTGTATCAGAAAGACAGGGAAGGTAGAAGAGGGGAAGGGGTGTGTCTATATGTAAAAAATGATGTAAGGGTGGCAGAGAGGAGCGACATTGTGAATGGGATGAGGGGGAGGTGGATTCAAACTTTTTTACAAATAAGTATCTGAAAAGTGTGGCGTGCACTTGTATGCAGCCCCCTTTACTCTGATACCACTAACTAAAATCTAGTGGAACCAGGTCTTGAGTCCTGCAGGAACACATGGGAACGGCGTTCCTGTACTTTTTCCACAGCGGGAATGCCGTTCCCTTTGTGTTGTGGCTGCAACGGCACCCAGGGCCCATCCTGGGAGGCTCAGGTGCAGAGTCCTCCCCTCCCTCCCTCCTCTTGTGTAAAATACAAACACATGATGTCCCAGTTAGTGGCGGAGTGTAGCGTTTGTAGTGCTGAAGCAAGGGTTAATAGATCATTGGGCACTCGCCGAGCTCACGCTGTTCACCGCCTGAATGTTGGGTTTGGACTGACTGACACAGTTCTATACTGCCAGGCAGCACTGAGCTTGGCGGGAGCAGCGCCTGTAGTCCTCCCCATCCCGCCAGGCAGCACCGAGCACAGCGGGAGTGGCGCCTGTAGTCTCGCCTACCACTCTCTAGCGCATTTTCTTGGTCACAGGAGAACATTAATAAATTTACTCCTGTGACCCAAAAGAGAAGTATGACCAAAAAGATTTTGTGTCTTTAAAGGATAAGTTCACCTTTTCGGGCAGAATTTCACTTTTCATAATAAATAAAAATGTTTTCCAATGCAATTTCTGGCCTTGCCATCCCAGTGTGCTTTTCTCTCACCTACCTCATCTGCAGGAGGTTTATAATCTTGTCAGTATACTTGAATTTTTAAAATAATTTTCATATTCCATCCCTTCCTCTCAGCAGTCTTCGCTTCCTTGTTGCATCACAGAAGAGGATGTGATAGGGTGTCCTCACCACTCTGGACCACACATCCCTCATTACAGTACAAACTTCCACCCACTTTCTATTCAATCTGATTGTACAATCTCCATTATATCTCTCATCAGCTATGTAGTACGAGGGCCTGTCTGATTTTTCAAAATTTAATAGATTGGTCGGGTGTTTCCTGTCTATTCCACAGTTCAGGTAAATCTAAAGGAAATTGTACAGAGATTGTACAATCAGATTGCATCGTGTGTAACCAGCTTTATACAAGTACATAGGAGGGAGTGGACGGAGACACTTAGCTGTCAGGCCTCGTTCACATCTCCATGCAATGAAAACTTACATATCCGCATGTGGTTTTTTTGGGTGTTTTGGAGTGTTTTCACCTGTCAGACATAGGGCAGCCCATTCACTTGAAGAGAAGCTCCAGAACTTTTCTCGAAGCGGAGTATGGTGCATTACCGCAGTTTTTGGTGCATTTGCTGCATTTCGGGAGTCTTTAACATGTAATGACAACACAATGCACATGCAGAAGCGTTTCTGAAACGCATGGCAAAGCGCGCATTTTCTGTACAGTTTGGCATGAATTTGAAAACATATAGATGTAAATGGTGCCCCGTTGTGCTTGTGTAAACGCACCCATTTCACTTTCAGGCCCCGTTCACACCTACGAGTAGTTGGAGAGCATGGCTTTTGACTCGTTTTGCCAGTGACACACATAGGCAGTCTGTTGATTTCTAATGGGAAGTGCTACACGTAGCAAAGTAGCTCGTGGGACATTGTGGCATGGTGCAAGTTGCACGTTTTTCACTGCATTTTGCTATGTCTGTCACGTGTGTTTGCTTATGTGTTTGGTGTGCCGTTAACAATTAATGGCACTGAAAGCACAACTAGGTAATTTTAGGTGTATAAAAGTTGGCCATATACTATACAATACAATCTGATTGTACAATCTCCTTTAGATTTACCAAAACTATATAATAGGAGGATACACTATCTATAGAATCATTCTGTGTCCAATCAGGCAGGCCTTTGCACTACATCGGGGGTGTCCCGTGGGCTGCATGTGGCCCCAGGGAGTTTACCATACAGCCTGAGCCCATCTGGAGAGACGCTGTGGAAGCTAGGCAAATACATGCATGAAGGGATGCCGGGGATGCTGGGCAAACATAGTTGATGGGTGTGTGCTAATGGGGTCAGTTGGTAAAATCCTAAGACTTCTGTGTCTTACTGGGTTTTCCATCCCTAATCTACATACCAGCAAGTGATAAGCAAGGACTAAGGTAAGGCCTTGTTCTCAAAATCAAAAAAAGCTTTTATTTTTCTGCAACTAAGGTACATCAATGGTATATTTGTACATAGGGGAGATGGAATATAGAAAAAAATAAAAACGGTAACTTTAACAGTTTACCAAAAGTAAGCTCAAGTCAGAAATAGCTGTATATATATATATGAAAGTGGGGTAATGGCGCTCCCTCGAGTTTAATCGGGCAGATATGTGGTATGCTAAACCACCAATAATTAAAAATATATATAAACTCCACATACACCCTCCACGTCCGTGAGTGTGCAAATAAAAAATATATGAAATCTAATAATATTGTAGTAGTGTGATAAGAGGGTTATCCTGTTAAGCCCTATTAGTGTGAAGTGGTAGGTACTTAATTAAATAAACTCAACATATATGTGTGCACATTCCAAGTAATATTCCGAAATAACCATAAGTGCCAATAAACAGGTTAATTGCAGGCTGGTTGAACACCCAATCCCACATTAGGCCTTTACCATAATTAACCCTATGCGTAAAACAAAAACAAAAGTGCTGGTTACCAACAATAACCTTATATTAATTACTAAGCATATTCCTAAATAGTCCAAAATGTGTAAACCAGTCCGTGATTGTGAAGTAAAACTCCAGTACAATGTGGAAGCACCCCAGCCAAAAAACTTGGAAACAGACTTAAATTTGTGACTTCAGTGCGTTCAGCGTTCTTGGTGACTTGGTGCTCCCCCTCAAGGGTCCCCACTCACCAGATCCATCCACCCCAGAGGGGTAACTCGCATAAGGAATGTGGTCTCTGCGATCCTCCTGCCGCCACGATAGGTAGGTTTCCCAGGAAAGTCCTCAGCATATGCAGATGGGCCCCTCTATGTATCTAGGCAGTGCCTCCATGTGTCTTGGGTGTAATTGTAAGTATGCCCATGCTAAAATGACAACTGTGACAGTTGAGCAAGACTCGATCTATGAAAACTACAAACGAAAAAAATCGAAGCCTGGAAGTATGGATATGAACCGGTTGCAAAGGGAGATGACTCTGGTAAGAATCGGTTGAAAAATGTTTGAAGTAAAACTGATACGAATCATTGGTAAGATGTATGAAATAAATCCGATACGAATCGGTTGCAGAGTGTATGCCACTCTAAAACCCCGGATTTATTTCATACATCTTACCAATGATTCGTATCAGTTTTACTTCAAACATTTTTCAACCGATTCTTACCAGAGTCATCTCCCTTTGCAACCGGTTCATATCCATACTTCCAGGCTTCGATTTTTTTTTCGTTTGTAGTTTTCATAGATCGAGTCTTGCTCAACTGTCACAGTTGTCATTTTAGCATGGGCATACTTACAATTACACCCAAGACATATGGAGGCACTGCCTAGATACATAGAGGGGCCCATCTGCATATGCTGAGGACTTTCCTGGGAAACCTACCTATCGTGGCGGCAGGAGGATCGCAGAGACCACATTCCTTATGCGAGTTACCCCTCTGGGGTGGATGGATCTGGTGAGTGGGGACCCTTGAGGGGGAGCACCAAGTCACCAAGAACGCTGAACGCACTGAAGTCACAAATTTAAGTCTGTTTCCAAGTTTTTTGGCTGGGGTGCTTCCACATTGTACTGGAGTTTTACTTCACAATCACGGACTGGTTTACACATTTTGGACTATTTAGGAATATGCTTAGTAATTAATATAAGGTTATTGTTGGTAACCAGCACTTTTGTTTTTGTTTTACGCATAGGGTTAATTATGGTAAAGGCCTAATGTGGGATTGGGTGTTCAACCAGCCTGCAATTAACCTGTTTATTGACACTTATGGTTATTTCGGAATATTACTTGGAATGTGCACACATATATGTTGAGTTTATTTAATTAAGTACCTACCACTTCACACTAATAGGGCTTAACAGGATAGCCCTCTTATCACACTACTACAATATTATTAGATTTCATATATTTTTTATTTGCACACTCATGGACGTGGAGGGTGTATGTGGAGTTTATATATATTTTTAATTATTGGTGGTTTAGCACACCACATATCTGCCCGATTAAACTCGAGGGAGCGCCATTACCCCACTTTTATATATATATATACAGCTATTTCTGAAAGACCTGTGGAGTTTCTTTAGGGGGGCTGCACACCTTTATACATGTCCTAAGCACAGTCTCTTTATTGTGTTTAACTCAAGTCAGAAATGTTCAGCAAATATTAAATCCTTATTCAAACATATAAATGTTTTCTACAGTGTTTTCATTTTACATTCTGCCTACTGGCACATGTGCAGTGTATGCCACATTCAAGGCATGCCTCTAGTGATATTTGTCCTTGGCAGATTGTGAGAGTCGCAGTATGAAAACGTTCTAAGGTGAGCAAAAAAAATGTCTTATTCTTGAACATTCCACGCCATCTAGCAGGAATAAAAATGCAGATAGTTGTCACATGTGCAGTACCATGTGCTAAACAGAGGCTGGGATGACACTGTCCTTGGCAGGTGGTGAGAGTCAGAGTATGAAAAAGTTCCCATGGTGTGCAAAAAATATGAACATTCAAGGTCATCTAGCAGGAATAGAAATGCAGATTTTTACTTTATTACTGCTTTTAGACTCGTGCCACTGAGACATTTGTGACTCATGCCACTGAGACATTTAGCTCTGTGTTCGACAGTTTATAAAGTGCTAGTTACATTTTACAGTTGTTTTCCCATGCTGAGATGTTTGGATGTATTGCTTTTCTTGTGAAAGGACCATGGAATTTTGAAGTGAAATCCACACTTGAAGAACATGAGAAGCATTGTGTTGATGCTGCATGTATCCCACCAAGGACATAGTGCTGCCACATTACATTTCAAAAAATGGAACAATATATGATGTATCTAAAGTACAACTTCAAGGAGAATAAATAGCCTTCCTTTAAGTGGGATGCCTCCACAATGCAAGAGTTAAATGCTTGTTTAGGTCTAGGGGATGGGAAAACAGTTTTAATTACCCAATCCTGTGCTCCCCTGGCAGTGAGTGCTTCCCTAGCAGTGAACTACTCCTTGGCATGTTATCATCTAGTGCAAGGCTTTGGACCCTAAATTGGTCTTGATGATATCAGAGGACCTGCAACCGCCACGGCATAGGGGAGAACAAAAGAGGTTACCAGAACCATGCTTACAGAGAGGAGAAGCCTGCAGGAGAATTGGGTAAGTAAAACTGCTTTTCTTGTTCCTCTAGACAAGTGATCTCCAAACTGTGGCCCAGGGGCCAGATATGGCCCTTTGCTTGCCTTTATCCGGCCCCTGGGATACTATTGCTTCCACTGATACAAGGCACTATTCTTTCTACACCAACAATAGGACACTATTCCTTCCACTGACCTCAACAATAGGGCACTAGTCTTCCCACTGACACCAACCACAGAGGCCTATTCTTCCCACTGACACCAACAATGGGGCACTAGTCTTCCCACTGACACCAACCGCAGAGCCCTATTCTTCCCACTGACACCAACAATAGGGCACTAGTCTTCCCACTGACACCAACTGCAGAGCCCTATTCTTCCCACTGACACCAACAATGGTGCACTAGTCTTCCCACTGACACCAACTGCAGAGCCCTATTGTTCCCACTAATATCAATGATGGGGCACTATTTCTTTTCCTAATGCCAACAATGGGGCACTATTCCTCCCACTAATACCAATGATGGGGTATTTTTTACGATCATTGGCACCAGGGCATTTTCTACTCAGTCCAGCCCCCTCAAAGTCCGAAGAACAATAAACTGGCCCTTTGTTCAGAAAGTTTGGAGACCCCCTGCCCTAGACCTAAATGAGCATTTAACCCTTTCAGTGCAGGGGCTTCCTTGTTGCAGAGGAATGACTTGTACTTTCCCTGGAGTTCAGGTTTGACTGTGGTACTTTAAATTAAATTAAGGGCTGAAGTTGGCTTGTCTGCTGCCATACAGTCACTGCCTACCTAAATATCCTATGTATTTTGTAAGATGCTAGCACTTTGCCTTATTAGACCTGCCAACATTCATATTAAGTGTTATTCTAATTTTGTTGTGATAGCTATGGTTTTCAATGAATAGCTTGGAGACGTATAGCACTTGTGACTATACCTTTTAACTTATTAATCAGCTAGAGCTAAACAAAACATTGTTTATATTGAAATCTGTTTCTCTTTTGGAAAATGAAAATAATTTGATAAACGTTCTGCCAGACTAATAACTTTTATGCTTAATTGCTCATCAGTGATAATTAGGGCACTCTTTCATGGCTTGACTCGTAGCGATACAATTATTAAACACAAAATCTCTCAGCTGCCTTTGTGCCTGTTCACTAATTTGTTACTTCAATTTTAAGTGTGTCTTTCCTTCCTTCCATTTAAACTGCATGACTGATTGAAGATCATACAGTGTGTTGTGGAAGAAAGCCTTTTGCTAAAGACCATTCATCTGTAATGAGGTTAACCCAATGGCTTACTCACAGTTCAGCCTAGGTTCTAGTGGTCATTGTTGTCTTGGAAAGTACTCAGAAAATATTTTCCAGAATTAAGCTGGTACAGTCAAAGAATACAGTGGAAAATACAAAGAGGCGGAAAGAATAGAGAATGTATTTGGTGAGAAAATCACTTCACAACGAGGAGGAACACAAAGCAGTGAGTGGAGGAGGGTTTGGAGAGACACAGTGAAGCAAAGACTCTTCAGTATAATAAAAGATAGATAAAATGAGACGTATACAGATGGAAGTATGTACAGAAAGTCCTTATACTAATAATAGAAGTATCTGAGAGAATGGCATTCTTTAATTCACAGGGCCATCATGCATTCCATGTCTTGGGTAATGAATAGCTTTTGTTACATTTAGCATTTATGCAGATTTTCTCTTTTGTCCACCATTTCTGCCCCAGAAACAGAATAAGCGCTAAGGCCAACAAGAATTGTCATTCCGAAAAAAAATCAAAACTATGGCATACTTGATATTTTCGAATGATTGATGTAAAAATTTGAATTCAGTGTCACTTTAATACAATACATGTTAACAAAACACCAGATAGGCAAAGTGTGAAGTCTTTGGGAGGCAACTAGTAAATAGTAAAGTAAATATAAAATATTATAGATATATCGAGAATACATAATATGAATGCATGCCACTAAAAGTCTCCCATATTATCCTCCTCTTAAAAAAAAGTAACTAATCTCAGTCCCCCTTGACCCTGCTGTGGCCAGCTCTCAGCTAAGTAGCATTAGCATCCTCTTTGGGCCAGGGACCTGTGCACTGCCACACACGTGTGATTTTATGTTGCAAAATTGTAATTTCCACAACCTGTCCTCATTTCCAGAAGGACAATTCTCACTAAAGCTGGATACACAGTATACAATTTTCCTTACATTTTTTTCCTTTAGATTTACAAAAACCATATAATACGAGATCAAACCTAAACACTTTCAATTTTTTATGCAATCAGGCAGGCCCTTGTGCTACATAGTTGAGGGTAAATCTAAAGGAAATCTAACAACAAAAGTTGTATAGTGTGTATCCAGCTTAAGGAAATACATCTAAACCAACTCCATAATGATGTCAATCACATTTAAATTTGTGGTGCTCAACTATTGACATTTTTTGCTGCAGCAGTCTGACAAATAATGTCCCATTTTACTAAGACATTCAAGTGACATCTGCCACCATTGGTTATCCATCATACATCATTGCTACAACAGCCATTTTGTAATTAAATGTTAATGTTAAATAGGAAGTAAACCCTGGTGGGTTTTACTTCCTCTTTATTTCCCTGCAAAGGTAAAGCATAATGGACTACTATGCATCGCATAGTAATCCATTATGTGTCATTTACTCAAAACCGAAGCCTACAATGTCACCGCTGTCCCCACTAGCAACGAGCATCCAACTTCACCCCTCTTCCTTCCCAGGGCCGCGAACTCCGGCTCTGTGACTGGCCGGAGTCACGTGACCCCACTCCCACGCATGCCCGCGGGAGCCGCCAGTCACGGCATGACCTCTATTAGAAATAGCCCAATGTGCCCTTTCTAAAGTCCGCATGCACTGTAGACATCGGCGCATGTGCCGTAGTCATCGGCGCTCGGCTTTTTTGTAAATATCTCCTAAACCGTGGAGGTTTGGAGATATTTCAAGCACCTACAGGTAAGCCTTAATATAGGCTTACCTGTAGGTAAAAGTGGGTGTACAGGGTGTACAACCATTTTAAATGGAAAATGACCTGCCCATTTCAATCTGGGCACAGCTTGGATTTTCTAAAACTGCCAAGAAAAATCAACTTTTCTATTTCCTGCGGTGATTGCACAGAAGTGTGTGTAGACAGGATTTCCCAGATTTCTCATCTTCCTGCTTTCACCAAGGGCTCTAGTAAATGCTCTCTTTATAGCTATAGAACTGCTGCAGCTAGGAATCTTCAATGGATTGGACTGAAATTGTTCTAGCAAAGTATTAAATTCTGTGCACTAAACCCCCAGACTTCTGTCATTTTTAGATCTGACAATCAGTCACTGGCTTTTCTGACTCCATTACAGATTATTTTTTCTCACTTCTCTAATATGACAAATTGCCTCTCAGCTTGAACCTAGGGATGATTTGATGGAGCGTTACTAAAAAGAAACCTGAAAGAAATATGGAGGCTATTGCTGCCATCTTTCTAAAAGTACCAGCTGCCTGGCTGTCATTCTGATAAAAAGGCTTCATCACTTTAAGTGAATCCCCTGAAACAAGAAATTAGATCAGTTCTGGATCTACTCTGACTTTACTTTTTTTGCATATCTTGGTCCAGCTTGGACCAATATAATTATATATTTTCCATGCTTGGCCAGTCCCTGAGGAAGTGGAGAATCACTGTAGTAGTCGGAGCTACTACAGTGATCCTGGCTGTTTTTCTGTGCCTGAGCTGCTGCTTTGCTGTATATAGAATCCAAAGGGGGTTGTCCACTCAGCATAGATGCTATTCAAAGAACACCTTGTATTTTTCTTACTAAATATAAGGCATTTTTTGATTGGATGAGGTGGAGGAACTGTAAGACAGTGAGCATCACTGTAGTAGTAGCATGGGGCACAACACTGATTCTCCGCTTTCACAAGGATCGGGCACATATGGAATATGCATATTTACTTAAAATGTTTAATGCTGGACAAATGTAGCCATAAAAAACAAACTGGAATTCATCTTTAAGTAAACCAGGGACAGACAGGCAACTAGTATTTTCAGAAGTCAACAATGTCAACCTCCATATTTCTTTCAGTGCAGGTTTTCTTTAAATTTTGTAAGCTGAACTCTAGACAGATGAAAAAGAACACCAATGATTTAGTTTGTTTTAATTAAAAAAAAACGATTAAATGTAACTTAAAGTGGTTGTAAAGGCAGACATTTTTTTTACCTTACTGAATTCTATGCAATAAGGTAAAAAAAAAACTTCTGCAGAGAGCTTCCCCGACAGACCCCCCTAAATACATACCCGAGTCTGATCTCTATCCAGCGATGTGCACGATAGCCGAGGCGCTTTCGTTCCATATTGGCTCAGATAGCCATCAGCTTCCGCTGCTGTGAATCAGAGCTAGTGAGGCCGGGGGCATGGCCAAGAACCGCTTTGTGTGTCTTATAGACACACAGAGCAGGGCTTGGGAGCGAGCATGCACAAGTGCCCCCATAGCAAAAGGCTTGCTATGGGGGCACTCAGCTGGAGGGCAGAGTGAACTCCAGAAGAGAAGGATTTGGGCTGCTCTGTGCGAAGCCATTGCACAAAGCAGGTAACTATAACATGTTTGTTATTTTAATTTAAAAAAAAAAGAAAAAAAAAAAAAGCTTTGCAATCACTTTAATATTTAACTAGTATAAGTCCCTGAATATGCCATATCAGAGCAGGCAGAGCAATTACCAGGTGTATTATTTAGAACACCTGGCTGCACTAGAGAAAAGCCTGGTTGTGCTATGTGATGGCACTATGAAAATCTCATGGCTAGATGGATAGAGATACAAAACCTTTCAAAGGTAAAGCAGCTGCTGTAAAAACAGTATATTTAGCAGTTTGCCTGGGGATCAGCTTTAATTAATGATTATTATGCTTAGTAATAATATAATATGCAGCTATTGGGTTGCAGAAACTTTCAGTATGGTGGATATTGCCAAACAGCTGGAGATCACACTGCATACTTCTCTGCTATGTTATTGCTGTTTAGTATTCAATGTTTTCTACAGAAACTGTGATATTACTAGCAAATGTGCCAAATAATTTACAACTTCCATGCTAGAAGAAATGCTTTAAAAGCAGTTCAATACGTTGGTCTCACATGTAGTACTATAAGCACTTTGCCATTCCATGGAAGTCATTCACAGAGAACTGCAGATCTGTGAATTGTTATCCCAGGCACACACACATCAGCATTAAAAACAGTATGCAAAGTCACCGAACAAGCCTCCTGCCCCCCTATTCTGTGACCTTGCTGCTGAACCCTTTTTAAATTCCATACAAGCTGACACTGACATTATTTCTTATAGGCGAGTCTCCCAAGGTTTTAATGCTCGTCCGTGTGTGGATGATTTGGCCTTAAAACGTACTATACCTCTCATATCAATTCCCTAATGTATAAAACATAGTTAATGCATGTTGAGATTTCCGGCCTTATACTGTAGCTGCAAAAAAAGATAGGTCAAGTTCTGACCCCTTTTATATGATCCGTTAAACATTTATATCCCTAAACAATCAAATTCACGAATGAGGTGAAAGGTTTTATCGGCTCTTGACTCTTCTGTTTATTGAGTTTTTCATGGCATCTGAACAAGAGAAAGCCTTGCAAATGATTCTTCTTTTTTGGATGAATTAACGTGAATGTTTCCGTTCCCTAATCATGTAACTATACTCCAAAAATCTGTTCCATCTGCTGTTTAAAACGCAGCCTAAAGCAGTCTAAACAACATTGTTACTGGTATTCAAATATTGACTTTTTGTCAGTAGTCAAGGGGTAAGCCCTCCTCCCCACGTCTAACTGTTCCCATTGTCTATGGACATATGCAGCAACCTGCAGCAACCTGTGTCAGGTGTGGGAAGGTGGTGGTGTTTTTTGACTTGGAAGCTCCGATTAAAAGCTTGGCTTCACTACCTCTATACCAGTGGTCATCAACCCTGTCCTCGGGGCTCACTAACAGGCCAGGTTTTATGTATTACCTTGGGGAGATGCAGACTAGAGTACTGCAATCACTGAGCAGTAAATGATATCACCTGTGATGTATTTCCGTTATCTTGCAAACCTGGCCTGTTAGTGGGCCCTGAGGACAGGAGTTGATGACCACTGCTCTATACCATGTGAGAGATAAGATGGCGGGGCCCAAAGGGCAATCAGTTGGGTCTCAGGCACACACATGAATACAGTTGTTTTTCACTTTTTGTGCAATTTAATTATCAGCTGAATATTTTGTATTTACAATACCAAACACTTTCCAGAATTGCTGACTGACCTGGTGCTGTACCATTTCTACCTTCTTCTACCATAAAAGATAATTGCAAAGAAGGAGAAACGAGAAATGAAAACTAAGGGCAAGAAGCACACAAATTCAATACCCATATTAATCAATCCAAATTTACCCTGTACTTGTATTTTTACTCTAAAACGAGTTGTGCTTTACTGGCATTGGCATTGGCAGTGTGATCTTTCTAGAAACCCTTGATGAGAGAAATATGAAGGCTGCCATGGCTAACCTCTTCTTGTGAAATGCTTTTTTCCTATCACGGTGATCCAATGACTTCATTACTGGATCAAGTATGCAGCGCTCCTGGTTGGTGACTTAGAAAGTATGGATGCCCTTTGGCGCATTATGAAAGCCAGACAATTTGGATTTTAAAGTGGAACTTAACCCTCTTCTCCTCTAGAGCCAGGGAAACTGCTATCTTAGCCTCTGCAGTTGCTATGGTGCTGCACATGTGATTAGGTATGACACCAGGCATTTATTGGCACGATAGTACTGTTGAGAGCACAAGAAACTGACAGAAATCATTCACTGCATTTCTTGAATGTAACTGTTTCTGGAAACAGTTAAATCAATGGGTTTAGCTCCGCTTTAAGAAGACAGCACTGACGTTTTATGTGTTTTCCCAGTGCAGGCTAAGTTTACCTTTGTATCCCCTCTGGGGAAAACTGCCTAGGCACTGGCAGAAACCATGAATCAGACCGAGATAGAAGTGAAGTTAAAGTCACACTTGTTTAACCAATTAAGGACCAAGCCTCTTTCTGAGATTTGTTGTTTACAAGTTAAAAACGTTTTTTTTTTTTTTGCTAGAAAATTACCTAGAACCCCCAAACATTATACATTTTTTTCTAACACCCTAGAGAATAAAATGGTGGGCATTGCTATACTTTCTGTCACACCGTATTTCCACAGCAGTCTAACAGGCGCACTTTTTTTGGAAAAATTACACTTTTTTAAATTAAAAAATAAGACAACAGTAAAGTTAGCGCAATTTTTTTTTATATTGTGAAAGATAATGTTATGCCGAGTAAATTGATACCCAACATGTCATGCTTCAAAATTGCGCCCGCTCGTGGAATGGCGACAAACTTTTACCCTTAAAGATCTCCATAGGCGACATTTAAAAAATTCTACAGGTTGCATGTTTTGAGTTACAGAGGAGGGCTAGAATTATTTATCTCGCTCTACTGATCGTGACGATACCTCACGTGTGTGGTTTGAACACCGTTTTCATATGCGGGCGATACTCACGTATGCGTTCGCTTCTGCACGTGAGCTCGGTGGGACGGGGCACGTTTAAAATTAAAAAAAAATTTTTCTTATTTATTTTACCTTTTATTTTTTTATTTTTACACTGTTCTTTAAAAAAAAAAATGTGTCACTTTTATTCCTATTACAAGGAATGTAAACATCCCTTGTAATAGAAAAAAAGCATGACAGGACCTCTTAAATATGAGATCTGGGGTCAAAAAGACCCCAGATCTCATATTTACACTAAAACGTCATTTTAAAAAATGTTGTCATTTGAAAAAAAAAAAAATGGCCCTTTAGGAGCTATGGGTGGAAGTGACGTTTTGACGTCGCTCCCTCCCTGCAATGGTATGGAGACGGGTGGGAACCATCTTCCCCTCATTCGTCTCCATGCCCAGAAAGGAGAAGAATCCAATCACCTCCGCCGTTACTGACGGCTCCGGTAAGCGTCGGAGGGCACCAGAGAATGGGGCCCCTCTCCCGCCACCGATAAAAGTGATCTTGTGGCGAATCTGCCGCAGAGACCACTATTATCAAAAACCGGACTGCCTGCTGAAGAAGAGGATACCGGGGTTATGGCAGCTAGCTGCTGTCATAACAACTATATTCCTCTTCAAAGTGAGGATGTATATCGGCGTGCGGCAGTCCGGAAGTGGTTAATAATAATAATAGTGAAAGGTAAACAGAGCAACATAGTCAAATAATAGCCAGAGTTTGGTAACCAGAATGGATAGTCAGACAAGCCAAAATGTCAGGAAGCTAGAGATGAGCGTACTTCAGGACAGGCCAGGAAATCAGGAAACCGGAGAAGCAGCGTAGTGGAACAGCAAGCAGGATCAGGAACCAGAAGGGACGTCAGCCAAGCAAGTCTTCAACAGATACACAGGAGTGAGTCTCTGGATGTATTGACCAAGGTGAAGGCAGAGAGGGACTGAACTGAACAGCTTAAGTAACCAGCAGGACTGACGAACAGGATATCATCATCAGGTGAGTCACTGTGGAAAAGATTGCAGCTGGCAATTAACCAATTAACCGACAGCTGAGCGGCCTGCTCTGAGAAGGAAGGGCTGAGCCCAGCCCTGACAAGCACTTAATGCTAACCCCCCCCAGTAGATAATGAAAAACTGTGAAGCTTTAAAAAAATGTGAAGTAATGCAAATATTATACCTGTGTCTTTAGCATCCCTCCGTAAGCTAGGCCAAAAACCTCCCATAAGTGAGATTTATCCCAAATCTAGAAGAGCACACTGTGCATGCATAGAGATTCAAACTAGGAGGCATGCTTGCTCCACTGATGTTGATGGCAAGCTTATAACAGATAAAGCATTCTAGGGACAGGACGAGACACATGTCACTGTGGGAGTTATTGGCCAGCCTTATGGAGGTATGCAAATTGCCTACAGGTACAACATTTGCATTATTTAACTTTTTTTTTTTGTTAAAGCTGCGCAGTTTTTCATTATCTACTGTGGGGCCCTTGATTGCATAAGCAGTTTTCTTTCAGAGGGGATTCAAAGGTGAACTTAGCCTGCAAGTGACAAGAGAATTGGGTATTCTTAACCTGATAGGATAGAAAAGTATTCGTGATGCCCACAGCAACCAATCAGATTAGGTATTCCATGATCAGCTTCACACTAAAAATTGACAGCTGCAAAACAATTAGTTGCTATGCGCAGGACTCTCATTTTCTTTTTCTAGAGTTTCTTAAACCTTTGACCCATTATTTTCCCCTCCAAAGACATTGCTTCTCAGAAGACAGAGTATGTGCTGCACATTGTGTGGTCTGCTTTTACTTTATTATGTTACCGCAATTTCTTGGTGGTAATGACAGGTTTCCTTTAAGAGAACAATGTACCCAGGCTGTGTAAGCTTTTACCAGCATGTGACACTAACTATGAGAAATGAAAAGAATGGCCAGCTGAGCTTGAAAATAGATACAAAGCCCTGTTACACATGATTATTTTTTTAAATTAGCTGCAACAGAATGACCACACAAATGTTTCCATAATGAAAATAAAAAAGGAACACAGCAGGGATTCATACAGCGTATGGAAGACCCCGAGCCATAAACGCAAGCATCGTCCTTTTTCCTAGGTACCATCTGAGTTGATGATGAATATCTGCTTGCCTTATAGATGGTTTAATAATGGTCTAATGTGGGCACGTTGTGCAAGGCATTTTTCATTTTACTATGTTTGTATGTTTCCAGTACAGTCTGATTATTAAGAGATTGATGAAGCTGTAGCTATAGCTTACACTAGCCATATGTAAAGGAATATATTAACAATATTAAATAAATATGATTCCAGGGCCGGATTAACCATTACCCATGTCCAAAATTGGTTTTATAACATGGTGAGAAGCTACAGCTTTATGATCACATAAAGTTACCAATTGAAAATGACTTTACCCAAGGGCTACACACTATTTGTTAAAAAAAAAATAAACACAATTTTTTCAAAAAAATCCTATTTAAAAAAAAATGTTTTTACATCATCTTTAATTCAAGAGATCCCTTTTTAAATCATATATCCAAGTTTTACACTGTATGACCACAAACAGCTGTAACTATGTGTTCAATAATAAACACTGCCTAGGTCCCATTGGGAAAAGTGCCTAGTTTCCGTAAAGGTCCATATTAGAGCCAATAAAGACCAAAATCTAGGTGTTTTTATTTATTTTCTTGAAAGGGTCAGTCCACACAATACTAGTTTTTTCAGATTTTAGTTAAACCACCTGACAATTTTAATGTCTCTCGGGGACTTTAATAGAGAGATCTATGCATTTGAGCAATGAGGGGCTCCCCTCCCTTTTTATTGTATTTTATATTTAAGGAGGTTTTAAACCTCCCTGTAACATTTGTACCTATAGTAAGCCTAGGATAAGGCTTACCTATAGGTACTGTAAATACCTCCTAAATGTGCGCCGTTTAAGAGATATTCACTGTTTACTGCTTACTGCGCTGATGTAATCGGTGCATGAGCTCTGAAGGAGTGGCCGCCCCCGCTGTTTCTTCAGGGGCGTGTGCCGTGACCGGCAGCTCCCGCGTGCATGCATGGGAGTGACTTCACGCGGCTCCGGGCAATCACACAGCCAGAGTCCACAGGCCCGGAAGGGAGACAGGCGAAGATGTATGCGTCCTGCAGCGGGGACGGCGCGAGCTTCGTTTGCAGGTAAGTGTCACATAATGTGCTAGTATGCAATGTATACTAGCACAATATGCCTTTACTTTGCAGAGAAGAAGAAAGGAAGAAAAACTCATCAGGGTTTACTTCCTCTTTAATGTACTGCGGACAGGAACAGAGTCAGGGGCTATGGCATTATGGCACATTATTTTAGGTTGAATATATTTTTATTAACACATTTTCAAAAATTACAAGAGTAGTATAGAAAGAAAAACAAATTCACGTAGAAATTCAACTTGACATTGACATCATTGATCACACAAGAATGGTTGTCAGTCAACATTGACATCCAAATAGAGGCACATTAATCAATACTTATTACTGATATGGGAATAGTGATGTCTTCAGATAGCCACCTAGGTCCAGGATCAAAGGTGTGGGTGATATCTATAACATCAGGACAGTTACGAATATAAATAATCAATGCAACATCAAGTGACTCAGGATAAACAATGAATGATAATACTCAGGGGAAAAATAAAGAGAGAGGAGAACAGAATAAAAAGAGAAGTAAGACAGAAGAGGGAGAGAATAGTATACAGTGGATACGAGTCATCCTGTTTAATATCACAAAATGGCCAGGGCTTAATATTTGAGTTTATTCCTCAGTTTCTCAGAAGTGGAGTACTGCATCCAGATGTAGGGTGGCACATTTTCCCCAAGTATTCAGTTCTTTAGCTTGCATTTCCTCCATTAGCATAGTGTCGTTAATTATGTCCACCCAGAGGGACAAAGAAGGAGTGGATGTGCAAGTCCAAAATCTGGAAATAAGCTGTCTAGCTGCAGAAAGGAAAAATCTTAAAAGATTTGATTTCTGAGATTTGACTGAGCCCGGTAAAATAGATAATACAGCTATGGTGGGGAAAGAGTGAGAGACTCATCATAGACATCTGTGTATATCTGAAAGATCATTGACCAAAATGGGCGGATCTGGTCACAGTCCAACCAGATGTGCAGATATGTTCCTCTCTCTCTCTGCAACAATACCACCAGATGTCTGATAATGTAGTGAAAATTTGGTTAATAGAAACCGGGTCACGGTACCATCTGGAAAGCAGTTTATCATTTTTCTCTTGAGTGTAGATTTATGAGTGAAGAGAAATGCAGTGGGCCAACCTCTGGCAGGGATAATAAACCCCAGTTCCCTGGACCATATTTTGGTGTACATAGCGAGTGTGCTATGAGTGTAGGCCATAAAAAAGATTTATATACCACTGATAGAGTGTGGTGGGGCACCTCCGAGAGAAGACGCAAATGCTCAAATTCCACCAGGGGTCTATGAACTAGACCTGATCCAAAAAAAGGCTTACAGTAGGTCGATAATTGGAGTTTCGTTAACCAGTTCAGGGGAAGCAAAGCAGCAGTGGATTGGGCCACAAAGGAACCCAGAGAAGAGTGCACATAAAAGCGTGTAATAGGCCAAGAGGATCTATCATGTCTATCGAGAATATCCTCTCCGGCGATACCAAACCTGGAGTGAAGCTAATGTTAAGGGGGAGAGTGTAAGAACAGATTGGTATGAATCATGATAACCCCAGAGCAATGCTTGTAAATCTACAGGGGACATCTTGTATGACCACGACAGAGTCCTTCACTAATGGACAGGGAAACCACTCTAACAATCGGGATATAACCGTGGAGGCATGATAATTCAGGAAGACCCATCCCTCCCTCTGATTTGACAAAGAAGTTTATGTTTTAGTCTAAAGTAACTACAGCACCAGATAAACTGAATCACGAGAGAGAGGAGGGTGTGAAAAAATGCAGAGGGTAATGCAATCGGTATGGCCTGAAAAGGGTATAACAGCTTGGGCAGAATGTCCATTTTTAGTATGTTGAAACGGCCAAACCACAGAATTTGCAGGTCTCGCCACAATTCCAAAGACCTCAGTATCCATGTAGATACTATGTTTGTTGTGGTGCATGTCATTATTAAAGTAGTACACCCTTCTATTCCAACTTAGGCCAAGACTCCAAGCTGAGGAGGGCCAAAAACTATGCCAGGAAAAGTTTATCACTGGTGTTCCAGGAATCCGGTTGGAGATTCTGTCCAACGGGTTCCACTTACAAGTAAAAGAACACTTTTCAGCTGTCTGAACCTTTAGGCAATGATCAGTTTGTGGAGTAATGTTTTCTCACATCCAAGCTGAGACTACCAAATGTAAACACCCTAATTTGTACTCTTAAGCCCCGTACACACAATCAGATTTTCTGACGTGTGTACGAGGTATTACACTCCCACTAAGGACTCATTTCAACCTGCTGTCGGAGGGCATTAAAACGCACGGTTGAGTTATGTTTTTAGTGTCCCCTGAAGCTACAAAGGCAGCGAACAGTGGTGTTTATATGGCACGGTCACAAAGCTTCACTTCTCACCCCAGTGACAAAAATGATCTCTACGCAGATAGTAGGACCACTGAACACGACCCATTCAGGTGAATAGGAAGGCTCTATAAATGCATGTAAAATGCACATAGTTGCGGCACGTTAGTGCAGCAATTATAGGATTAAAACAGGCAGTTAGGAGTTGTCACATCACAGCCTGTCAAACACCTGTGAAAACTATCCAAAGGTGGGTCTCTTTTTAGAGGCTAAGTAGTTTAGATGCAAGTCTAAACATAATCTTAGAGAGAAAAACATTTTCGTAACTTAAAGCGATAGTAAACTGCACAATTTGTTTTTCTTTTAAACCCTGCAAGTTAAAGGCATAATGTGCTAGTTTGCATCACATACTAGCACATTATGAAAATGCTTACCTTAGAACAAAGCCCTCCTGTGGTGCGCTGTCACCGCTGAGAGGGCTTCCATTTTCACCTGATCTTCCTTCCGGGTTAGTGCACTTCGGCCATCTGATTGGCTGCACTGCAATGATGTCATGGACTGTGGCATGGGGCTCTGAAGGGACGGCACAGGTATTCCGTCCTTTCAGAGCGCATGCGCCGGTGACATCATCGGCTGCATGCATTGTGAATTTCTCCTAAACAATGCAGGTTTAGGAGATATGGTACCTACAGGTAAGCCGTATTATAGGCTTGCCTGTAGATACAAGTGCAAAAATAGACTTTACTTGCACTTTACATGATACTGGTATTGTAACTTGAAAAATGTTACATTTTATGATCTAAATCAACAGATTAATACAGAGATAAATTTTACACCAACAGGATGTGTAAAAGTTCCAACGAAAGCATTTATAATAACAGTAACAGCTTATTTAAGTATTTTGTTTTCTAACAAATGAAAAGGTAATGAAAGTTTACAGCCTGATCAAGGATTTAGAATTAGCCCATAATAAATTTCAGTTTTAGTTTTGAAAATCCAGCAGTAACTGCTATCAAGGGACAATGGGCAGGATCAGAATACATATTAAAAATATTTTACTGGGAAAGAATTATTGATGAAATACATTTATCATCAGTGCAAAATGAGAGAACTTAATTTAAAACGAAATCATAGTCTTGTTTAGTATTGAGCAATGATGATGTGCAGATTCTAAGATAGTTAAAGCATAGCAAAACCAAAAAGCAACAATGTAATATATAGCAGTCTACCAGTTTTTAAAAATAGTGGCTACATTTAAAAAAAAAAAAAATTCCATCAGGTGATCCAGCCAGTAAGTCTGTTATTTTTCAACTTTCTTTAACAGACCAAGCTGTTGGTCACTTTCATTTATCCCAGAAGGAAGACATAAAAGTTGCTGTAGCTGCTTAAAAAGTGTTAGCTGGAGTATGGCTTACATTTGTTAGTCAAGTCCACAGTGGCGGCTGGTGCTCAAAATTTTTAGGGGGGGCGCAAACAAACTGAAAAATTCTGAAAAAAAAACCCCATCAATTGCAGCCTCACTGTGCCATCAAACCCAGCCACTGTGCCATCAAACGCAGCCACTATGCCCATCAATTGCAGCCACTGTGCCATCAAACCCAGCCACTGTGCCATCAAACGCAGCCACTGTGCCCATCAATTGCAGTCACTGTGCCATCAAACACAGCCACTTTGCCTGTCAAATGCAGCCACTGTGCCATCAAACGCAGCCACTGTGCCCATCAATTGCCGCCACTGTGCCATCAAACGCAGCCACTGTGCCCATCAATTGCTGCCCCTGTGCCAAAGGCCACCACTGTGCCAAACACCGCCACTGTGCCATTAAAGCTGCCACTGTGCCCATCAATTGCCGCCACTGTGCCAAACGCCACCACTGTGCCATCAAACGCAGCCACTGTGCCCATCAATTACCACTACTGTGCCATCAAATGCAGCCACTGTGCCCATCAATTGCCACCACTGTGCCATCAAACACAGCCACTGTGCCATCAATTGCCGCTACTGTGCCATCAAACGCAGCCACTGTACCCATCAATTGCTGCCACTGTGCCATCAAACGCAGCCACTGTGCCCATCAATTGCCGCCACTGTGCCATCAAAGCCACCACTGTGTCCATCAATTGCCACCACTGTGCCAAACGCCGCCACTGTGCCAAACACTGCCACTGTGCCATCAAACGCAGCCACTGTGCCCATCAATTGCCGCTACTGTGCCATCAAACGCAGCCACTGTGCCCATCAATTGCCGCCACTGTGCCATGAAATGCAGCCACTGTGTCCATCAATTGCCGCCACTATGCCATCAAATGCAGCCACTGTGTCCATCAGTTACCACCACTGTGCCATCAAACGCTGCCACTGTGCCATCAAACGCCACCACTGTGCCATCAAACGCAGCCACTGTGCCCATCAATTGCAGCCACTGAGCCCATCAATTGCAGCCACTGTGCCCATCAATTGCCGCCACTGTGCCATCAAACGCAGCCACTGTGCCCATCAATTGCTGCCACTGTGCCCATCAAACGTAGCCACTGTGCCATATCAAATTCTCCCATTGTGCCAATCAAATGATGCCAGTGTGCCCCCCCGCCTGCCGTGACGGCAGCGAGCGGTGTCCTCCATTCTCCTCAATTTCTTCTCCTGTTCTATCTTCCCGTCCTCTGATATGATTGGATGCCTGATAGGCGACCAATCATAGCGCCTGTCGTCTCAGCCAATCAGATGACGTGTAACAGACCTGATTGGCGGAGAGGCGGTTCAGTGTTAGGAAAGTGAATATTCATTCACTTTCCTAACAGTTGAGTGAACTGCGAGCGCCAAGCCTATGGCTCTAATCAGGTGCTTCAAAAAAATACCCCGCCGCTGGGGGGCCTGAATAGGGGGTGGCAGCGGCGGCCATAGATAGATTCATGCAATGCATAAATCTACCTATTGGTGATAGAGGGGGTGGCAGGAGAGAGGGGGCGGTGCTCATGCGCCCTTATGGATGCACCGCAACTGCAAGTCCATCTAAATTTGCTAGTACATCTAACACTACCTTCTCTCCATGCTTACAATCTTAGTAACGTTGGGTGGTTTTGTTGCTCCTCCATAGAGTGGAGCCACCCTAAGACAGAAAGTCTGTTACTGGCCATATCACCAGGTGAATAAAAGGGCTTGTTCACATGGGATGCACTACAGCGTACGCCCTGGGAGCTGTGTTTAATCGCCCTGGGATGCACAGGTGTCCTTTGCACCTCTGTGCAAGCAGTGCCTTTAATGTCAAATGGGACACAGACGCTGCTCCCAATTTGACATCCATGCAAGTGCAGGTGGATGGCCCTGAATGCAGGCAGTGTGAGTTCAGGAATCCGTACACACCCTCACCGGCACAAATGTCAAATCGGGAATTGCAACAGTGTCTGTGCAAGCACTGCATCCCAATTGACGCTAGTGGGACTGCACAGGGATGCACAGAACACTTGTATATCAGGGCCACTGCATGGGCATACATTGTAGTACGCCCTGTGGGAACAAGACCTTAAGGTAGAAAAAAAATCAATGCTACCACCACATATAAGGATCGTATACTGCAACATATCTTTGTAGATGGCACGTAAGCCACCCTCCCTTTCCTTGCTAACACCCCTAGACAATCCCAACCTATCATCACTGGTGCTTTCAGAGGAAGATCCATTATTTAGCCATCTCTCAAAGCATCCCACAATACTGAAAGCCATAAAGGCTGGTATGAACATAGTAGGGGGTCTGCAAGCTTAATGACCCCATTCTATGGGGGATACCAGCTTGCTGCTTGGACTGGCTAGCTCCAGGGGAGGCGAGCCAGGCTTTTTTTTTTTTTTTTAACATTAGTAAATACACTTAGGTCGTCTTGTGCTAAAAATACAGGTTCAGAACTATGGAGAGCTCCTGCTGGCGAGTTTGCCTCCAGGCTCACCGTACTTGTGACATTTGATGGCTGTTCACTGGCTTTGCCTGATGCACGTTTATCCTATTATAAATAGCCTAAATATGACTGTGGTACGCTAGGCAAGTGGCGTTAAATGTGATTTGGGTAAATAGCAGTAAAGAGCTCATGGGGCAAATATGCTGAATGAATCCTTTATAAATAAACCTTTATGTGTCCGAATTAATGTTATTATTATACAGACTCATTCTGGGTACTGTCATGTCAAATCATAAAATGTATCTCCACTTTTGTGGGAAAAAAAAAAAACCCCTCTGGGTGATCAATGTACATTGCAAGAATTTTAATAAACTACACTTTCTGTTCCTAAGAAAAAGCTCCAGTAGTTCCACTATGTCTTTGGATGTCTCATTCCTGAATGGGAATGTCTGTGCTCATTCTAATCAGCTGATGCACATTCAGTCTTGAGGAAAGTTGCAGAGTCTGCATCCATTTAGAAGTATATAATCCTTAGGGCAGGGGTGCCCAACCTTTTGAAGAGTAAGAGCCACTTTAGCCACAATGGGCGGATGACAGGTCTGTATCCACTCTGCATATGCAGAGAAGACACGGACACAAACTGCTCAACTCTATGGACCTTCCGATCCGATCCGCCCAGACAGAAGGGGACGGATCCCCTTCTGTTTTTTTTAAGCAGATCGGATTGGAGATAGGCGAGTGTAAACGAACACAAGTCCGTTTACATCTGCCGCTCTATAAAGGTAAATGGAGAGTCCGTTTGGGTCCACATGAAAAACAGACAGGTGGACCCGATAGAACTGATGATGTGAAAGAGGCCTAGGGCTGCTTTCATACTGATGCACTGCGGTATCTGCACCTCAACTGAACTCAATCTTCACTTCTTCCTCAGGATTTCTGCAGGTATCGCCGGTTGCTGCTGTTCCCCTGGCAAGTATGGCTGGCGGCTGCTGCTGGCTGTCCTCCAGGGCAGGTACTGCTGGCGGTTACTGCTGGTTGGTACTGCCGTTGGATACTGCTGGCTGGTACTGCCTGGTGGGTAATCCTGGTGGGTACTGCCGGTGGGTACTGCTGGCTGGTGCTGCCAGTGAGCACTTCTGGTGGGTACTGCCAGTGGGCACTGCCGGTGGGTAATGCCAGTGGGTACTGCTGGTGGGTACTGCCGGTGGGTACTGTTGGCTGATACTGCCAGTGGGCACTGCTGGTGGGTACTGCCGGTGGTTCCTGCTATTGGGTACTGCCGGTGGGTACTGCTGGCTGGTGCAGCTGGTGGGTACTGCTGGCTGGTACTGCCAGTGGGCACTGCTGGTGGGTACTGCCGGTGGTTCCTGCTATTGGGTACTGCTGGCTGGTACAGCTGGTGGGTACTGCTGGCTGGTACTGCCAGTGGGCAGTGCTGTTGGGTACTGCTGGTGGGTACTGCCAGTGGGCACTACTGATGGGTACTGTCGTGGTTACTGCTGGTGGGTACTACTGGGGGTACCCCTGGTGGCTGCTATCCCATATCGCGGGTTCCCGACCCGCCATCCCTGAGCATCAGTGTGACAGGAGCATGCGGCTGCAGTAGAGAGCAGAGCCGATGCTTCCTGTATTGTGCCGGGACCTGTCATAGGCGGAGTGCATCTGGTATCACTCCGCCTATGACAGGAGCCAACGCTATACAGGAAGCATTGGCTCTGCTTTCTCTAGAGCGGGCACCATTCTTCACACTGATGCTCGGAGATGGCGGGTCGGGAACCCGCGATCTGGATTTGCCAGCCCACCATCCCAGAGCAGGAGGTGGTGGGCCACATCAGAGGGCACCCGGGGGCCAGCTGTAGGGCACCCATGCCTTAGGGAGTGTCTCACCAAGATTACAATTCCTATTGTAGAGGATGCATAAAATTTTACATATATCTTAGTGCAGACTCCTGGGAAATTTAGTGAGTCAATCATACAAGTAGGGTTGCCACCTCATCCCCTTAAAACCAATGACATATTAATTACACAGTTTCTGAGGTTAATTTATTGCACATACGGCACTAAATGAGTGTAATTACCACCTTGATCAGACGCAGAACCTGTGTAATTAATATGTGTTCAGTTTTAAAGAGATTAGGTGGTAAACCTACATACAAGAAAGCAGGAAATTACATTTCTGGGGAATTTCTGTAAACAACTGTGTACAGAAAGCCTTCAGTTTGTCATACTGCATTGAATTTTACAGAAAATTACATGGCTGTAGATTGAAAAGGAAAGGTCATTTTTAATTACATTGAGGCTGGGTTCACACCTCCAAGGGATGCGGCTCGCAGCAGGGTTCCAGTGCGTCCCTGTTCTTTGTTTCAGGGATGAATTAGGGCCGAATTTTTGGCTGAATTTGGCCCTGAAACTGAGCCAAAGATGCACAGCGTTGCTGTGCAAGCCGCTCCGCAGCCGCAACAGAAATATGTGAACCGGCTCCATAGAGAGCCGGTCACATTCTACTGTCATGCGAATTTGATGCAGGGAAACCTGCATCCAATTCACATAGGTGTGAACCCAGCCTAAATTACAATTTGACGTGTGCAGCAATTGTATATACTATATACATATCTTTTTGCTATTTTATTTAATTTTTTTCATGAAAGTGGCACTACCCTTTAATCATCCAGTCATATCGCAATATCGTGTTCCCCACACCACAGCACCATCTAATAGACAGTACTTGGCAAAAAAATGTTACAGGTTTAAGCACTGATTTTCTACTACTGATCATTCAGCATTGATAGCATGAATTTCAAAAGAACCCAACCTATTGTTATTAGGACTTGGATATAGCTGTATGTATATGGGTGCACATCCTCATAAACTAACACTGGACTTCTATTCAAATCTGCCTGAAAAACTGACAGCAGGATCTGATCGGAATGACTATGTGAAATGGGCCTAGGACATTCACTATGTTACCAAAAGTATTGGGACGCCTACCTTTACACACACATTAACTTTAATGGCATTCCAGTCTTATGGCCTGTACGCACGGCTGGATTTTCTGAAGGAAAAAGTGCGATTGGATTATGTTGTGGGATATACCGATCGTGTGTGGGCTCCATCAGACTTTTCCGTCGGAATTTCTGACACACAATGTTTGAGAGCAGGATATAAAATTTTTCTGACAACAAAATCCGATCGTTTAAATTCCGATCGTGTGTACACAAATCCAACGCACAAAGTGCCACGCATGCTCAGAATAAATTAAGAGAGGAAAGCTACTGGCTACTGCCCCGTTTATAGTCCTGACGTACGTGTTTTACGTCACCGCGTTCAGAACGATCGGATTTTCCGACAACTTTGTGCGATCGCGTGTATGCAAGACAAGTTTGAGCCAACATCCGTCTGAAAAAATCTGATGAATTTTGTTGTCGGAATGTCCGATCGTGTGTACAGGGCATTAGTCTGTAGGGTTCTGTAGGGTTCAATATTGAGTTAGCCCACCGTTTGCAGTTATAACAGCTTCAACTCTTCTGGGAAGGCTATCCACAAGGTTTAGGAGTGTGTCTATGGGAATGTTTGACCATTCTTTCGGAAGCACATTTGTGAGGTCAGGCACTGATGTGGACGAGTCTGGCTCACAGTCTCCTCTCCAATTTATCTCAAAGGTGTTCTATCGGGTTGAGGTCAGAACTGTGATCAGGCCAGTCAAGTTTCTCCACCCCAAACTCGTTCATCCATCGTACGATCGCTTCGAAATTTGTATTTATCCTATGATTTTCTGATCGTGTGTACAGGCCATTAGGCTCAGTATCACCTGTGGGTGTTGCAAATGCAGCCTGCCTAGATACAGCGCTCCACCCACTCTTCATTTTGATGACAATTGCATATCTTCTCCAAGGATTAAAGGGGTTGTAAAGGCAGAAGGTTTTTCATCTTAATGCATTCTATGCATTAAGATAAAAAAACATCTGCGTGCGGCAGCCACCCTAACACTTACCTGAGCCCATCTCTATCCAGCAATGTCCACGAGTCCCTCGCCCGGGACTCTCCTCCTAATTGGCTGAGACACAGAAGCAGCGCCCTTAACTCCCGCTGCTGGCAATCAAAGTCAGTTAGCCAATCAGAAGAGAGGGGGGGCATGGCCAAACCAGGGCTCCATGTCTGAATGGACGCAGAGCTGTGACTCGGCTTTGGTGCCCCCATAGCAAGCTGCTTGACAGGAGGAAGGGGCAAGGAGAGCCGAAGAGGGCCCTGAGAAGAGGAGGATTTGGGCTGCTCTGTGCAAAACCACTACACAAGGCAGGTAAGTATAACATGTTTGTTATCTTTAGAGAAAAAGAAAAAAAAAACAGACTTTACAATCACTTTAAGCCCATTGTTGCATAGGGGCTGGGGGCTCTTGAAAGGAGTACTGATGGAGACTGCTGTAATGTTGTGAAGAAGTACCCTGTTGGCCCCTCCCAGCAGCCGTGGTCTTCTTACATTGCATAGAGAGGCACAGAGATCGTATAAAAAAATAAGGTATATCATATAACCGAAATATTTTGTTTAAAAATGTAATCAACATGTTGATGAGGGTGGGAAAGGAAGACCAAAAGAGAGCAAATAAGAGAGGTTTGTTGGTACGGTTTACATACATATATATCATATTTACATATATTAAAAAAAATGAAGGTTGTAGTTGGGGAAAGTGATAGTAGGCACAACAATAGTGGTGTATTTAGAAGACCAGTCAGTGGACTTAATTTACTTCAATGCTCTGCTCAAACGCTGCTGTCAGGAAACAAGGTTAAACGATGAGATCATTGACAATCTCCGCTCATTTCTCTGAGGACAACCTACTACTTCTTACTTACTGCCTGCAGTCAGTGATGGGGATTCATCCCTGCCACCTAAATGAACACACTTCTATCTCCTGTCAGCTGGAATGCCTCTAAACCCCATGGAGCACCACAACTCAGACCCGTTGTAATGATACCATGATCACAGTGACACACATAGCTATGGAAGGGCTTGAAAAAGACACGCAGCTGTTTGATTAGATTATAACCATATTGACATACAGGTCACATCAAATCCGTTTGCTTTTCAAGGTACTTTGAGCATAGGTAAAATGGTATTATGTATTCAGAAGAGGCCAATATGGTGATTTCAACGTATGCTGCAGACAGACATAACATTTTTATGGACACAGATATAGCAAGCTTTAAATTGTAAAGCAGCTGTGAAAACACTGGCAGCCCAAACAGGCGATTAGATTCTTATCTGCCATCAAATGCAATGCAAATGTGAAAATCATTGTAATGCATAAAATTAACATTCAGCTTATCCCAAGAGCCAGCTGCTAAGAGACTTGTAATAATAAAAGAACTTGTTTCAAATATTTCCTGCTACCACATGTAGTTTCTAATTAATAAAAACTATGTAACTGTATATGCTCTGAAATCATAAGCGGTATATCTGGCGCTATTAGCTAGTCTTGATACACATGAGAATGGAATTGTAAAAAACAAAATCAATTGTCTTCCATGCCCGTGAGGCTGTGCCCTCTTTCAGTACTCTCCCACTCTTCTGTCAGTTCTCTTATTGTAGATGTGTGCTTTGTCAGTTAGGAAAGAATAATGCAGCATTACATAAGGCAAAAGGCATACTTCACCATCAAGGCTACCCGTAAACATTCACTGTCAAGGTTGAAATTCTTCCAGCCAACTGTAGAGTTCTAGCCCTGCATCAAACAAAGGATCAAAAAAGTGGAGAACGCAGTCGTTTAAAACAGTAATGTTGTGTCTGGAATTTTCTAAAAAAAAATAATTGCTCACTTTATATTTCTCTGCACGACCCCAAATTTTAAAATAGTTGGAACGCTGTATAAAATCTACATAAAAACAGAATGCACTGATTTGCAGATCTCATAAACCCAAATTGTATTCACAATAGAAATTGGAAAAAATATCAAATGTTTAAACTGAGAAAATGTACCATTTTAAGCAAAAGAAAATAAGGTAATTTTGAAATTGATGGCAGCAACATGTCTCAAAAAAGTTGGCACAGGGCAACAAAAAGCTGGCAAAGTTAGTGGCACTAACAAGGAAGAGCTGGAAGAACATTTTGCAACTAAGTAGGTTAATTGGCAACAGGTCAGTAACATAATTGGTTATAAAAAGGGCATCTTAGAGAGTCTATGGGGGTTATTTACCAAGGGCAAATCCGCTTTGCACTACAAGTGCAAACTACAAGTGCACTTGAAATAGCACTAAAAGTGCACTTGGAAGTGCAGTCGCTGTAGATCCGAGGGGGACATGCAAGGAAAATAAAAAACAGCATTTTAGCTTGCACATGATTGGATAATAAAATCAGCAGAGCTTCCCCTCATTTCAGAAAATAACCCCCAGTGTCTCAGAAGTAAAGATGGGCATAGGTTCACCAAACTTTGAAAGGTGCATCTAAAAATTATGGAATGATTTCACCATATTTTTCGTCAATGTAAAATCATCTACAGCACATAATATCATCAAAAGATTCAGAGAATCTGCAGAAATCTCTTTATGCAAAGGACAGGGCCAAAATGCAATATTGGATGCCCTTAATGTTCTGGCCCTCAGACAGCACTGAATTAAAAACAGGCATGATTCTGTGATGGACATCATTGCATGGGATCAGGAATACTTCCAGAAAACTCTGTCTGTGAACACAGTTCACCGTGCCATCCGCGAATGCAAGTTAAAGCGGAGTTCCACACAAAAATGGAACTTCCGCTTTTCGGAACCCTCCCCCCCTCCGGTGTCACATTTGGCACCTTTCAGGGGGGAGGGGGGTGCAGATACCTGTCTAAGACAGGTATTTGCACCCACTTCCGGCATAGACTCCCATGGGAGTCTATGCCTCTGTCTGCTGGGAACACACAGCTCCCAGGAGAGAGCGGGGACCACTAGGGACACGCAGCGCGACTCGCGCATGCGCAGTAGGGAACCGGGAAGTGAAGCCGCAACGCTTCACTTCCTGATTCCCTCACCCAGGATGGCGGCGGCAGCTGCCGAGAACCGAGCGGGTTCTCGGCGTCCCCTGCCGACATCGCTGGACCCTGGGACAGGTGAGTGGGCATGTATTAAAAGTCAGCAGCTGCAGTATTTGTAGCTGCTGGCTTTTTATATTTTTTTTTTTTTGGCGGTGTGGGTGAACCCCCGCTTTAAAGCTCTAGCATGCAAAGAGGAAGCCATATCTGAACATGATCTAGGAACGCCGTCATCTTCTCTGGGCCAAAGCTCATTTAAAATGGTCTGTTGCAAAGTGGAAAACTGTTCTGTGATCAGATAAATAGAAATGTGACGTTCTTTTTGGCAACCATGGGCATTGCGTCCTCTAGACTAAAGAGGAAAGGAACCTTCCGGCTTGTTATTAGCGCTCAGTTCAAAAGCCTGCATCTCTGATGGTATGGGGGTGCATTAGTACATCTGGAATTTGGACCTTGCACATCTGGAAAGGCACCATCAATGCCGAAAGATATAACCAGGTTTTTGAGCAGCATATGCTCCTATCCAGATGATGTCTCATTCAGGGAAGGCCATGCATATTTCAGCAGGTCAATGCGAAACCACATTATTACTGTATTTTCATATGCATATGCATCACCCAGCTCTCCAGTAGAAGACCTCCCACCCCTCAAAAATAGTCTAATCAAAAGTGATCTTGCTCTCTGTGCAGAGCTGTTGATTTGAGAAGTGTTCCTGTTCCTGTGGTCCAACTCTGGCAGCACAGGGAATTCTATCAGTCACTGCAACACTTAACAATGTAAAAAAAATAAAGGAACCACCTGTTTTTGTCAGTTTATGGAATCTTGCTGCATCACAGCAATAAATGACACGGGTTCAATTGGGCTTTATGATAAAACCTCTCTCTGACTTGTAAATAACTCTTGAAATAAAGGGTTAGAGCCAAAGTGCAGTCAAAATAAAAAACAGAAAATCAGCACAGGGTATATAACTTACAGTCTTAGGATGTGTCCCTTGTGCTGATGCCTCTTCTGTTAGTTGCAATCTTCCTTTGTCCAAGCCCCTATGCCACCATAATCTTCTGGGGCAGCAGTGTTAATGTCTCCCATGAATGAAATGTGATCTATGAATGGAGAATGGGTGGATGTTTGAAGGATCCTCCCCCTACGTTCATAGATCCTGTTCAATTCATGGAAGCTGTAGCTTGCTTCTTGAAAATAAAGTAGACAGTGCCTAATTTGGCTGCCAGTCTAGAAACCCTGGTACTGGAACATCTCTGGTACTTAGTGCCAATCATTGGGCTGTTTATCCCATGTTACACTCCTTGGGAATGTGATGCAATTCAATCTCTCCAAATGTAGCCTTGGGCAATTGGCTGACGGTGATCTGGGGCAGGTAGTGGGAGGAGTGAGGTTATTAGTTGAAGTCCCATTTCATCCCCGTCTCCCTAAGATAACTAACTGGTTCTCTCATTGTGAAGAGGTAGGCCTGTGGATCGAACTTTAAAAATCTTGTTCTTACCAGAGGTGCAAAGGTGTTTACCCTTAAAAAACTTGACAGCCACATTTGTTCAACCTAAAGGAACTTAGAGGACAGGGGGATCCACAGGCATTGCTTATGTAGACCTCATTAGCAAATGTTACCTGCTGTATCCCTCTATCCTCTGAGTACTTTTCAGTACTAAGGGAAAGCAGAAAATATCAAAATAAATCATTGGGGATTAGAAGAACCTTTACTGGAGACATAGGAAGGGCATACCCCAGTATCTAAAGTGAACAGGATATTTTATGTGAGATGAAAGTTTATGCAGAAGCTTTCTGTAATACAAATATATGGAGAATATATTACAGAAAGAGCAGAATCAAAGAACCTCTGGAGACTGCAGTATCCCTTCCTTGTCAACTACTAAAAATAAAACAGGGATTTGCAATGACATAAAAATTTCTTCTACTTGGTTATCAGTATCTATGGAGCTGCAGCAAACTGGCATTTCAGTGTTCATATCTGCTTCCTCCACACCAACATCTGTAACACTTTGAGATTTGATTATTACCCACAGAGCTGAGCAACTTGACACTGCTTGTAACCTCTATATACTCCACCTAATGTTCTCTTATATTCAATCACCATTTAGCATAAAAATGTCTGTATGTGCTCTTTCTTTCTCATATTCATAACATGCAAATTGTTGCTACCATGAATTTTTTTTTGAACCATGAACAAGACCTTTTTTTTTCATGGCATCCTTTTTTTCTCCGTCTCCTTGAACGCCTGCCTTAATGATCGTTCTAAATTTGCTGCTGTTTCAAATATTCTACTGTTCTCCTTCATCTCATCCTGCTTCATATACACTATATTGTCAAAAGTATTGGGACACCTGCCTTTACACGCACATGAACTTTAATAGCATCCCAATCTTATTCTGTAGAGTCCAATATTGAGTTGGCCCACCCTTTGCAGCTATACCAGCTTCAACTCTTCTGGGAAGGTGTGTCTATGGGAATGTTTTATCATTCTTCCAGAAGCACATTTGTGAGGTCAGGCACTGATGTTGGATGAGAAGGCCTGCCTTGCAGTCTCTGCTCTAATTCATCCCAAAGGTGTCCTATCGGGTTGTGGTCTCGCTCATCCATGTCTTTTTGGATCTTGCTTTGTGCACTGGTGCGCAGTCATGTTGGAACAGGAAGGGGCCATCCTCAAACTGTTCCCACAAAGTTTGGAGCATTAAATTGTCCAAAATGTCTTAAGATTTCCCTTCACTGGATCTAAGGGGCCAAGCCCAACCCCTGAAAAACAAACCCACACCAAAATCCCCCCCCTCCACCAAATAAAGACATGGATGGGCGAGCCCTGACCTCAACCCAATAGAGCACCTTTGGGATGAATTAGAGCGGAGACTGGGAGTCAGGCCTTCTTGTCCAACATCAGTGCCTGACCTCACAAATGCTATTCTGGAAAATGGTCAAACATTTCCATAGACACACTCCTAAACCTTCCCAGAAGAGTTGAAGTTGTTATAGCTGCAAAGGGTGGGCCAACTCAATATTGAACCCTACAGACTAAGACTGGGATGCCTCTAAAGTTTATGTGCGTGTAAAGGCGGGTGTCCCAATACTTTTGGCAATATAGTGTATGAAAATCAGATGCATTTGAAATTGCGTCAAAAGATAAAAGTATTGTGATACTTTTGTGATACTGCGACACCACACTCATACTGTCTACACTGTGACTGTTTAAAGCTATTTTTCATCTTTAGTCCGAGTTACAAGATGATTTAATTATTTAAGAAGAAGAATCCTCATTTTCAGTACCCTATGGTGATCAGCAATGGATTTAGGTCAGATCTGTAAAGTTCTATCAGCTGCTTTCCACAGGCACCCTGGCAAAGTAAATTGCTGTAAACTGCATTTTGTTTAAGTTTAATGATATGCTTTTCATGCCTTCTCATTTCTTATACAGGACTGGTTGACGAGATTTGGCTATCTGCCACCGCCTGATCCAGTTACAGGGCAGTTACAGACACAAGAAGAGTTGTCTAAAGCTATCAAAGCAATGCAGGAGTTTGGAGGGCTGAAACCAACTGGAATCCTTGGTGAGTCACGTGATAGAGACACAGATACTCCCCCCTACACATAAGTGCCAATTATGCCCATTATAATCCATTACAAGGATATATTTGTGATTTTTGTAAATAGTTTTTAAATTTTGTCTTCATAAATATATTGTTTTTAATACCATACATTTTTTTTTATTTCAATGTTATTAGGAAATCATGAACAGATTAAATTAAATTTACATATTTACCAAATGCCTGAATAACAGAAAAGCTTTAATTACACTCAGAAGAGGGATACACTTCTCCATTTTTCTCGTTCTCTACTAACAATAAGGTTACAAAGAATGTCAACAATCAGACAGCCCGTATTGAGCTTGTAATTACAAAGTCCAACATACTTTGCATAATTTCATACATAGAGCCTGTGTTATTTATTTTTTTTTGCGTAAAATAAAGGGTGTATAAAACTTTTTAAAATGGGGTAAAATAGTTTATAAACTTTTAAAACAATACAAAACTGAAAATCAAATACACAGCGCACAGATGACTTGCTATGTGGATAAGTAGACAAGGTCAATAGAGAACAAGGTGCTAGCTGGGTATTAGGCTCCATGCACACTGGCTTAAAAATGTTGCTTCTACAGGAGTTTTGTGTTCTGCCTGTAGAAACAGCTCAATGTTATCCTATGGGGGTTATTTACTAAAGGCAAATCCACTTTGCACTGCAAGTGCACTTGAAAGTGCACATGGAAGTAAAGTCGCTGTAGATCCGAGGGGGACATGCAAGGAAAATAAAAAACATATTTTTAGCTTGCACATGATTGGATGATAAAATCAGCAGAGCTTCCACTCATTTTAGATCTACCCCTTAGAGTGACTGCACTTCCAAGTGCACTTTCAGTGTACTTTCAAGTGCACTTGCAGTGCACTTGTAGTGCAAATTGGATTTGCCTTTCGTAAATAACCCCCTATGTGTCCATGCACATTAGGATGTTACAGGCATATTTTGAGTTCAACATTTAGAAGCAAGGAAAAAAAACCTTCTGGTATGCGTTTCTGATTGGAGCTCACTGGCAGAAAAAATGTTAAACTCTTCTAAACTCGTCTAGACTTTGTACAAAAAATGCTCTATATGAGCGTTTTTTACTCCCAAGAGAACAGACGGTTGGAGCCAAACAGTAATGTTAAGGGATTACTTTAGGTTAGTATTAGTGTTGGGGTGAGATAGTAGGGTTTGAGTTTAAGTTTTAGGGTTCAAGTTAGGTTTTAAGGTGTAATATAAAGTACACTGGTTATAACCCATGAAAGAAGTACAGGAGCCTCTTGTGCTGCACAAGCATTCTGTAAATTGTAAAGTGCCAGAAAATTGTCAGAATATCTTATCTCTACACTTGTTTCAGGTCAGTGACTCAAAAGCACTGAAGCCAAAACACGAGCATGGTAATTACAGAACTAACATTCTCAAATGACAGGTGTATTTAAGGGTGATGGTTGGAGGTTAAAATTTAAAGTGAAATTGTTCCCAGATCATAAACACTAAAGTTTTAAATATTTTTTACAGACGGGGTAGTAAAACACATTAAACTATAGCTAAAGTTAGGAGGAATTGAAACACCTGTCGTTTTTTTATTGCTGTCACCCTCTCTATTTGTCCTGTTCACTGTTTTTACTGAGAGAGAAACAAAATCACAAATTTTTGTCTTTCGACAAAACAGGAATAGAGGACAAATCATCTGACAAGATCACCAGAGATTTCCCTCACGTTGGAGGGATTTCTGTTCACTTTCTGTTGTGGCTGTCCCATTTTGTCTCCTCAATGTGACAAAGATGGGAAAAAAACCTGAAAAAAAGTTTTGTCTTTAGGTCTACTTTAAAATAAATTCTCACTCACCTCTGTATCTAAGCATTGTGGAGAAATACATTTTCAAAGTTCACAAAACAGGCACAGCTTTTTTTCAATGACAAGCAGATCTTGGTAGGCTGCCAGCCTTCTAAAATAAACAACCAGCAGGTGTTTCTAATCTGTTAGGCCTCGTTCACATAGGCACACCATCCACCTAAAAGATAGTATGCAGCCACTCATGGTTGCAAACATATTGCAGCAAAAATTATACCCCCTGTTTCGTTCGGCCAAAAGGTGACTCATTCAAGTGAATGTGGCTGCGATACAACTGACCACCAGACAGTTGGCTTGCAGTTGCAGCATGGTATTTGAATGCAAAATCCCTATTTCGCTCATAAAAAAATGGACATAATTGCCTTCTGAATGCCTGCCAGCCACCAGTGTGAATGAACCCAACTGACTCCAACCCAACTAGAGTCTTTGTTGTCATGTGGGTCTTTGATGAATGAATAACTTAACTTTAAAAGCAGATAGAGTAGTCATGATTGTCTTGTTTAATGTCCTTTTACTTTTCCTTAAGAATATGTAAATGGTTTAATGTCAATAGTCTGGGTACACATGTAACCATAAGTACATGTAACGGATCCACGGACTTTTATGACAAGTTATTAATGTGCAGTATATGTAGTACATGGCACACATTATATAGAGTATGTTTATCTTTCATATCAATTCCCTCATCATTTGAGCTTGATTTGTTCCTGTACAGTCACACGGCCCTTTAAACTCTAAATCTGTGATAAATGACAACCAGCCAATAGTTCACCTATCTCGATGATATGGATTGTCATAAGACAAATTTTTTTTGGGGGGGGGCTAGAGTAATCATTGACAACTGTCCATTTATCAAGCAGGGAAACCTGGTTACTTGTAGCACATTGAGTAACAGAGCTAAACATGGTCAAGAATGAGAGGGTAAAGGGCAAACTGATGCCTTTAAGTCCTAAACCAGTGTAGTACAAATTTGCAATTAACTGCTGGCGTAATCCTGTTTTTGTAATCAGGATGAATGGACACAACTAGTTTTAATCCCAGCACTGTAAATATCTCAATACATATTTTCTTTTCTTAAGTACTTTGTAGAAGGATTAGGCAGCAGCTGTTCCGAAAAATTCCCTCTTCGAACAATTCCCTTAAGACTGAATCCCTCTTAATTATTAATTATACATTTACAATTGTGTAGTTGTTTCTCTTTGATGTTTGCTGGAGAACACAGCAGCTGTCTGACTTCCATTTCCATTTTCGTACAAGTTCAATATATGAGTATACGGGGAAACTTCCAATATGCCATGTGTTTTTCTCTATGGTGAGCAATATACAATAGAACATTGGTCTATTCACAGTTGGCTAAGCTATTAAATTCAAATTTATGAAATAAATCAACCTTTAGACATCAATATACCCTGTATGAATGTACATTTAATCTGCATTATGGTCAGTTACACTGTGTCTTAAGGGTAAGGATGAAGAAACGTGTTACATAAAGAGTGCTAATTCTGCATTGTGAATTGACACCTTTTTATTGACTTTTCATTGCGATGGAGTTGCCAAATGTGAACACTATTTCAAGTACACTTTTTTAATTAATAATTTTTTATTGAGAAAAAAAAAGAAAGGAAAGATACAAAAAAAAAGGGGGGGGAGAAGAAATATGTGTGGCACTCTCACAGTACTAATAGGAATAACATTTACATGGCTCAAGTATGTCATTCATAAATACAATGCACTTGTAGTGCAAAGTGGATTTGCCTTTCGTAAATAACCCCCATTGTTTGTGTTGAATGTGGGGATCTGTCAGTTATTTTGGTCCAACCCACTAGTTGAATGAAGAATTTAAAAAAATATGAACGTGTATACCCTGCTTTAGACAATGTATATACAATGCAAATAGCAAGTTACTGCATGGTGATTAGGATGCCATTTATTTATTGGCCGCACAGGCTGAGTAATGTTTAGAGCTGCTGATCTGTCTAAAGCTACAGTTATCTCCTAACTTGCAGCTGATGTCCATGTTTCCTGTCACTTTAAAATGGTGCATCTGGACCAAGCTGGTTCAAACAAACTATTTTCTTCACTAAGGGGGTTATTTACGAAAGGCAAATCCACTTTCCACTACAAGTGCAAACCACAAGTGCAAAGTGCACTTGGAAGTGCAGTCGCTGTAAATCTGAGGGGTAGATCTGAAATGAGGGGAAGCTCTGCTGATTTTATCATCCAATCATGTGCAAGCTAAAATGCTGTTTTTTTATTTTCCTTGCATGTTCCCCTCGGATCTACAGAAACTGCACCTCCAAGTGCACTTCTGAGTGCAATTTCATGTTCATTTTGCGCTTGTAGGCTGCACTTGTAGTGCAAAGTGGATTTGCCTTTAGTAAATAACCCCCTAAGTGTTGCAGTGTCTGTAAGCAGTGTGTGTACTGCATATAACTTCAGCTACATACAGTGCTGGGTTCCAGCTGTGAGACAGAGGGGGTTTATTTACTAAAGGCAACTCCACTTTGCACTACAAGTTCACTTGGAAGTGCAGTTGCTGTAGAGGAGGAAGCTCTGCTGATTTTATCATCCAATCATGTGCAAGCAAAAATGCTGTTTTTTATATTCCTTGCATGTCCTCCTCAGATCTACAGCGACTGCACTTCCAATTGCACTTGTAGTGCAAAGTTGATTTGCCTTTAGTAAATAACCCCCAGAGACTTCCCGTCTCATACTCAGCTTGGTCCAAATGAACTATTTAAAATGACATGAATCATGGACATCAGCTTTATATTGCTTACAGGCAGAATCATTTTAAATTAGAGAATGTAATCTTGTGTAATGTGTAACTGTAAACATACATTTCTTTTAAGAGCATCGATTGTCAGTAGGCTTTTGCTGAGAATATAATCTAAGTCTCACAACGAGTTATGTTGTAAACACCAATACATCAGCCACAAACAGCAGGGAGGACTTGAAGTGCCAGGAATTGCTTTAAACCATTTTTATACACTGATGGCTGCTGCTGTCATCACTGGTTTATCACAGGTGACATGCTGATGAGAAAGAGCAACAGCAGACCCAGGGGAAACAGGCTAAAGTACACGCATGGATTTGTACCCAATTGGCTTAGAATAAAGAAATTCATTTAGAAGCCTACCACGTGGGTGTATTGGAATATAGTGGTTCTTCTGATTCTGAATATATTATGACGATGCTCTTTGAGCTGTCTACTACATGACAAGGGCAGGTATAGATTATTCTGTTTGATGCATGTACTGTAAGAAAAAAAATGTCTGTTCTGTACTTATACAGATCTGTTTTGTGTAAAGAGAAATTGAGAGACATCATGTTAAATTTGAATGTACAGCCAGCGATTGACTTACATCTTTGAGATCGTTACATTCAATCCATTGGTATCTCCCATCTTAATTAATCAGAGTGATAGGTGCCAGCTTGCAGGGAGTTTGGCAATAATAGGGTGGTTTTGGTTTGGCACACCTCTTTTGTTTTCCTGCATAGTACTGAGACAATACCTTAAAATCTCCTCTCTTTTACTCTGGGTCATACAGGAATATAGAACTTTGGGGGTTATTTACGAAAGGCAAATCCACTTTGCACTACAAGTGCAAACTACAAGTGCAAAGTGCACTTGAAATTGCACTGAAAGTGCACTTGGAAGTGCAGTCGCTGTAGATCTGAGGTGGACATGCAAGGAAAATAAAAAACAGCATTTTAGCTTGCACATGATTGGATAATAAAATCAGCAGAGCTTCCCCTTATTTCAGATCTACCCCTCAGATTTACAGCAACTGCACTTCCAAGTATACTTTCAGTGCAATTTCAAGTGCACTTTGCACTTGTAGTTTGCACTTGTAGTGCAAAGTGGATTTGCCTTTCGTAAATAACCCCCTTTGTTTTGTTACTGCAGTTTGCTTTTTAGGTTAGCTGCAACAATATCGTTATACCACCACTATTTTCAAGCTTTTTGAAGTCATTTTTCAGTTTCTCCCTATAAGTAAAAACACACACAGTATTTGATATACAGTAGATTTTAATAAAATCCTAATAAAGGTTATATTTTACTCTAGTGGCCATAGCTGTGTGGGTTGGCGCACCCTCGTCTTGTTGGAAAAGTAGTTGTCGCATAGGAGGAAGTGCGTTTCATATAGTAAAGGCTTTTGTTAGTTATTCTAAACCATTTTTATACACTGATGGCTGCTGCTGTCATCACGGGTTTATCACAGGTGACATGCTGATGGGAAAGAGCAACTGCAGACCCAGGGGAAACAGGCTAAAGTACATGCATGGATTTGTGCCCAATTGGCTTAGAATGTTTGAAGAAATTCATTTGGGAGCCTACCACGTGGGTGTGTTGGAATATAGTGGTTCTTCTGATTCTGAATATATTATGACAATGTTTTTTGAGCTGTCTACTACATAAGGGCAGGTATAGATTATTCTGTTTGATGCATGTACCGTAAAAAAAAAAGGATGTCTGTTCTGTATTTATACAGATCAGTTTTGTGTAAAAGGAAATTGATAGAAATCACGTTAAATTGGGCAGTGATTGATATTAGTTATCTGGTGGTAAGACACAGCCATTTTAAATTACATTTGACTCTGACTTTTGTAATTATGCCTATCATAGGGTAAGGACAGACATAGGCATGGCCAGTGATCAAATACCGTCAAGTAGTAGTTGTCATGGGAAGGAAGCAATTGGACAGGTTGGGAAACCTTTTTGATTGCGGTGGTTCTTCCACCAGGAGCCTCTAATTGCAAGCCCTCCCACTCTTTTTCTCACCATTAATGTCAACTTGTCAGCTTATCAATTTTATTCTCTTAAAGCAATTTAACCTTGCGTTATCAGTCGCCCTATCTGAAATGCATTGAAATCAATGTGTTTCCGTTCAGCTGATTGACTTCAAGTGGTTACATTGCTCAATAGCAAGAGATACAAATTATCAATGTAGTGCAGCCCATGCCTGTTTTTTTACTGTGTATTTTACTAGTATGCTTTGTTTTCCTGAATGCTTTAGTGTTTGTAAATTTTAATTATACCGCATATTAGGAATTCAAACCAATATTCACTAAATAGTTCAGATCCTTAGTATGCCTGCACTTGCTTTCACCCAGAATTCCTTTTTAACTCAGGAAATGTAAACTTATTCAGAATGAAACAAATAGAAAAGAAAGTTCCTGAATCTCTTTTTAGCTTGAGTGCCTTATAATAAGTGTTCTCACAAAAGGGTTGACAAGAAATCATGAAAGAGGATTAAATACTGAGAGAAAGCTTTGTCCTGTATTACACAGATGAGGCCACCTTGGAACTAATGAAAACCCCTCGTTGTTCTTTGCCTGACTTGTCCCAATCAGAGGCCACAAGGAGGAAGCGGAACATCCAGATGGTGACCAAGTGGAACAAGAGGAATTTATCCTGGAGGTAAACCATCACACTCATCTAATTGTGTGTTAGGCAATATATACAGTATAAAACTAGCATGGAATGATGCCTTCAAAGAACTGGTAAACATAAATTCTGATGTGTAAAATATTTAAACAACATTCATTGACAAATAGGCAAAAGTGCTAGGAAATTGCTAACATTGAATAAACCCAAGAAATAACTATCATCATCATTGTGGGGAAGGAACACAAAGCACACTTCTCATACTGTAATCACTTTAAAAAATGACTACCAACTGCAGACACAATCATTAGATACAAAACACTCTGCTTCACCTTTAGGCTCCTTTCACACGGGCTTGTCCGTTTGACTGACTCCGCATGCTCATCGGGGGATCGATCCGCTGATCCCCGCTGAGCAGGCAGATGACTGGTCCGTCTCTGCTCACTGTGCTGAGACGGACCTATAAGAGTCCTGCTCTCCTCTATGGGGAGATCAGATGAAAACAAATCGCCTGTCAGTTTTCATCCGATTCGCCAGACGGATGGAAAATAGGGTAACCATCCGTCTGGATTTGGCAGACAGGATTGGATCGGATAGCAGGGGGTGTCAGTGGACATGTCACCACTGACATCCGCTGCCCCATAGGTGTGAATGGAGTGTCCGATCAGGTCCACCTGAAAAACTGACAGACGGACCTGATCGAAAAGCCTGTGCAAAAGGGGCCTTAAAGTAATCTTGTCACAAGAGGTATAGAGGCTGCTATTGCTAACCTGTTATGTTGACTTGGTCAGTGACTCAGAAAGTTGATTCCAGAGGGGCAGCATAACAGCTATAAAACTAGCATATTAAAAAAGAAGGTTTGCAATGGCTGTCCCCATATATCGCTCATGAGAGGTTCACTTGTAACACTTAGGGCTCATTTACACTTGCTTTGACTTCAAAACACATTAAAAGCTCCTACTGCTTCAACATGCTTTTTTGATGTGTTTTTCACGCTTCAGTGGTGCTTCGATGATGCTTCAGTGGTGCTTTTTTGAAGCTTTAATTAAGCCTTCATTAAGCTTTTACAGATGCCCTGTGTGTGTGGGCTGATATCTAAAGGCTGCATTCACACCTGAGTATTTCAAAGTCTTGCGTTTTTACTGCGATTTTGCCACGTTTTTACCGCAATTTTGTTTAGGTCATCAACGTAAAAGGCAGAAAAACGCCTGTAATCTGCTCCAAAGAAGCTCATGTTCTTTTTTGAGCTTAGGGCGTTTTTCAGGCGTTTTGCTTCAGGTGACAAAATGCTCAGATTTGAACAGGTGCCATTGAAATGAATGGGATTCTGCTTGTTGGGCATTTTTCCAGGCATTTTACGAACATTTTATGAGCTGAAAATGGTCAGGTGTTAATGCAGCCTTATACCTGTAATACCTCCAAAACAAAACAAAGCTAAAGCTGAATTAAAGCCTCTCAAAAGCTGCAGGTGCTTCAAGCAAGCTTTGTTATAGACCTCTATGGAGGCTTTAAAGTGACATGGGGTATAATTTTTGAAGCAAGGCCGAAGCAAAGCAAACGCAAGGTGTAAACAGTACTGTAAGCTAATCATTTTGTTTAGTGGGGCTTTCACTGGCGTTCAGAGAGCTTAAAAAAAAAGCGTGTCCGAAGCCATGATTTGAAGCAAGGCCTGGTGGCTCATTTACACTTGCTTTGATGTCAACACACATTAAAGCGCCTACCACTTCAACATGCTTTTTTGATGCTTCGGCGATGCTACAATGATGCATCGGTGGTATTCAGACCCCCTTAAATGTTTCACTCTTTGTTATATTGCAGCCATTTGTTAAAATCATTTAAGTTCATTTTTTTCCTCATTAATGTACACACAGCACCCCATATTGACAGAAAAACACAGAATTGTTGAAATTTTTGCAGATTTATTAAAAAAGAAAAACTGAAATATCACATGGTCCTAAGTATTCAGACCCTTTGTTCAGTATTTAGTAGAAGCACCCTTTTGATCTAATAAAGCCATGAGTCTTTTTGGGAAAGATGCAACAAGTTTTTCACACCTGGATTTGGGGATCCTCTGCCATTCCTCCTTGCAGATCCTCTCCAGTTCTGTCAGGTTGGATGGTAAATGTTGGTGGACAGCCATTTTTAGGTCTCTCCAGAGATGCTCAATTGGGTTTAAGTCAAGGCTCTGGCTGGGCCATTCAAGAACAGTCATGGAGTTGTTGTGAAGCCACTCCTTCGTTATTTTAGCTGTGTGCTTAGGGTCATTGTCTTGTTGGAAGGTAAACCTTCAGCCTAGTCTGAGGTCCTGAGCACTCTGGAGAAGGTTTTCGTCCAGGATATCCCTGTACTTGGCCGCTTTCATCTTTCCCTCGATTGCAACCAGTTGTCCTGTCCCTGCAGCTGAAAAACACCCCCACAGCATGTTGCTGCCACCACCATGCTTCACTGTTGGGACTGTATTGGACAGGTGATGAGCAGTGCCTGGTTTTCTCCACACATACCGCTTAGAATTAAGGCCAAAAAGTTCTATCTTGGTCTCATTAGACCAAAGAATCTTATTTCTTACCATCTTGGAATCCATCAGGTGTTTTTTAGCAAACTCCATGCGGCTTTCATGTGTTTTGCACTGAGGAGAGGCTTCCGTCGGGCCACTCTGCCATAAAGACCCGACTGGTGGAGGGCTGCAGAGATGGTTGAGGTTCTACAACTTTCTCCCATCTCCCGACTGCATCTCTGGAGCTCAGCCACAGTGATCTTTGGGTTCTTCTTTACCTCTCTGACCAAGGCTCTTCTCCCCCGATAGCTCAGTTTGGCCGAACGGCCAGCTCTAGGAAGGATTCTGGTCGTCCCAAACATCTTCCATTTAAGGATTATGGAGGCCACTGTGCTCTTAGGAACCTTAAGTGCAGCAGAATTTTTTTGTAACCTTGTCCAGATCTGTGCCTTGCCACAATTCTGTGGCAAGGTTCTCATGATTTTTATTTGCTCTGACATGCACTGTGAGCTGTAAGGTCTTATATAGACAGGTGTGTGGCTTTCCTAATCAAGTCCAATCAGTATAATCAAACACAGCTGGACTCAAATCAAGGTGTAGAACCATCTCAAGACTGATCAGAAGAAATGGACAGCACCTGAGTTAAATATATGAGCGTCACAGCAAAGGGTCTGAATACTTAGGACCATGAGATATTTCAGTTTTTCTTTTTTAATAAATCTGCAAAAATGTCAACAATTCTGTGTTTTTCTGTCGATATGGGGTGCTGCCTCTGTCAGATTGCAAAATAGAGATTTGAAGTTCTTCTTATGTGGGGGCAGGTGATGGTTCTCCATGCCCGAACTCCTGGATCTGCACCCCTGCCATGGCCAAAATGAAGGGCTCCTTACTCTCCTTGTTGTATTTTGAATTTGTTTTACATTATGGAGGATTTTTAAATAAACCATTCTGTTTTCATTACATACCATACTTTTGACTAAGTGATGTCATTATTGGCTCTCTATGCTTTTCTAAGCAGTACAAGCAGATTATGACTGGTGGGAGGGGCTGACAGGGTGCTGTACAAAGCATGGATCGACCGATATCATTTTTTCGGGGCCGATACACCGATATTTCAACCACCTCTCCTGCCGATAGCCGATATTTTTTGCCGATATTTTGTACATTGAAGAAAAACAAATTTACACTGTCATTTAACATTTGTTTTGTTTTTTATCACTGTTATTGCTGTCACAAGGAATGTAAACATCCCTTGTGACAGTAATAGGCAATGACAGGCAAACTTTATGGAGAAATCGGGGGTCTATAAGACCCCAAACCCCTCCACTTCAAAGTATTCAAAACGTCAAGATCAGCGTTTTTGAATGCTTTATTTTTAAAAACTGGCGCCTTTAACCACTTCAGCCCCGGAAGGATTTACCCCCTTCCTGACCAGAGCACTTTTTACAATTTGGCACTGCGTCGCTTTAACTGCTAATTGCGCGGTCATGCAATGCTGTAACCAAACGAAATTTGCGTCCTTTTCTTCCCACAAATAGAGCTTTCTTTTGATGGTATTTGATCACCTCTGCCGTTTTTATTTTTTGCGCTATACACGGAAAAAGACCGAAAATTTTGAAAAAAAATGATATTTTCTACTTTTTGTTCTAAAAAAAATCCAATAAACTCAATTTTAGTCATACATTTAGGCCAAAATGTATTTGGCCACATGTCTTTGGTAAAAAAAATGTCAATAAGTGTATATTTATTGGTTTGCGCAAAAGTTATAGCGCCTACAAACTAGGGTACATTTTCTGGAATTTACACAGTCTTTAATTTATGACTGCCTATGTCATTTCTTGAGGTGCTAAAATGACAGAGCAGTACAAAACCCCCACAAATGACCCCATTTTGGAAAGTAGACACCCCAAGGAAATTGCTGAGAGGCATGTTGAGCCCATTGAATATTCATTTTTTTTGTCCCAAGTGATTGAATAATGAAAAAAAAAAAAAATTACAAAAAGTTGTCACTAAATGATATATTGCTCACACAGGCCATGGGCATATGTGGAATTGCACCCCAAAATACATTTAGCTGCTTCTCCTGAGTATGGGGATACCACATGTGTGGGACTTTTTGGGAGCCTAGCCGCATACGGGGCCCCGAAAACCAATCACTGCCTTCAGGATTTCTAAGGGCGTACATTTTTGATTTTACTCCTCACTACCTATCACAGTTTTGAAGGCCATAAAATGCCCAGATGGCACAAACCCCCCCCAAATGACCCCATTTTGGAAAGTAGATACCCCAAGCTATTTGCTGAGAGGCATGTTGAGTCCATGGAATATTTTATATTTTGACACAAGTTGCGGGAAAGTGACAATTTATTTTTTATTTTTTTTTTTTTTTGCACAAAGTTGTCACTAAATGATATATTGCTCACACAGGTCATGGGCATATGTGGAATTGTACCCCAAAATACATTCTGCTGCTTCTCTTGAGTACGGGGATACCACATGTGTGGGACTTTTTAGGAGCCTAGCCGCGTACGGGACCCCGAAAACCAATCACCGCCTTCAGGATTTCTAAGGGTGTACATTTTTGATTTCACTCTTCACTGCCTATCACAGTTTCGGAGGCCATGGAATGCCCAGGTGGCACAAACCCCCCCCAAATGACCCCATTTTGGAAAGTAGACACCCCAAGCTATTTGCTGAGAGGCATGGTGAGTATTTTGCAGCTCTCATTTGTTTTTGAAAATGAAGAAAGACAAAAAAAAAAATTTTTTTTTTCTTTTTTTAATTTTCAAAACTTTGTGACAAAAAGTGAGGTCTGCAAAATACTCACTATACCTCTCAGCAAATAGCTTGGGGTGTCTACTTTCCAAAATGGGGTCATTTGGGGGGGGTTTGTGCCACCTGGGCATTCCATGGCCTCCGAGACTGTGATAGGCAGTGAAGAGTGAAATCAAAAATTTACGTCCTTAGAAAGCCTGAAGGCGGTGCTTGGTTTTCGGGGTCCCATACGTGGCTAGGCTCCCAAAAAGTCTCACACATGTGGTATCCCCGTACTCAGGAGAAGCAACAGAATGTATTTTGGGGTGTAATTTCACATATTCCCATGGCATGTTTGAGCAATATATCATTTAGTGACAACTTTGTGCAAAAAAAAAAAAAAAAATAATAATAATTTGTCTCTTTCCCGCAACTTGTGTCACAATATAAAATATTCCATGGACTCGACATGCCTCTCAGCAAATAGCTTGGGGTGTCTACTTTCCAAAATGGGGTCATTTGGGGGGGTTTGAACTGTCCTGGCATTTTATGCACAACATTTAGAAGCTTATGTCACACATCACCCACTCTTCTAACCACTTGAAGACAAAGCCCTTTCTGACACTTTTTGATTACATGAAAAAATTATTTTTTTTTGCAAGAAAATTACTTTGAACCCCCACACATTATATATTTTTTTAAAGCAAATGCCCTACAGATTAAAATGGTGGGTGTTTAATTTTTTTTTTTCACACAGTATTTGCGCAGCGATTTTTCAAACGCATTTTTTGGGGAAAAAATACACTTTTTTACATTTTAATGCACTAAAACACACTATATTGCCCAAATGTTTGATGAAATAAAAAAGATGATCTTAGGCCGAGTACATGGATACCAAACATGACATGCTTTACAATTGCGCACAAACGTGCAGTGACAACAAAATAAATACATTTTTAAAAGCCTTTAAAAGCCTTTACAGGTTACCACTTTAGATTTACAGAGGAGGTCTACTGCTAAAATTACTGCCCTCGATCTGACCGTCGCGGTGATACCTCACATGCATGGTGCAATTGCTGTTTACATTTGACGCCAGACCGACGCTTGCGTTCGCCTTAGCGCGAGAGCAGGGGGGACAGGGGTGCTTTTTTTTTTTTTTTTTTTTTTTTTTTCTTTATTATTTTTTTGCTTTTTTATCTTATTTTAAAACTGTTCCTTTCATTTTTTTTTTTTTTTAATCATTTTTATTGTTATCTCAGGGAATGTAAATATCCCCTATGATAGCAATAGGTAGTGACAGGTACTCTTTTTTGAAAAAATTGGGGTCTATTAGACCCTAGATTTCTCCTCTGCCCTCAAAGCATCTGACCACACCAAGATAGGTATGATAAAATGCTTTCCCAATTTCCCAATGGCGCTATTTACATCCGGCGAAATCTAAGTCATAAAATGCTCGTAGCTTCCGGTTTCTTAGGCCATAGAGATGTTTGGAGCCACTCTGGTCTCTGATCAGCTCTATGGTCAGCTGGCTGAATCACCGGCTGCATTCTCAGGTTCCCTGTTGAGACAGGAGAGCCAGAGAAAAACACGGAAGACGGTGGGGGGGGGGGGCATTCTCTCCCACTGCTTGTAAAAGCAGTCTAGAGGCTAATTAGCCGCTAGGATTGCTTCTACATGAAAGCCGACCGCTGGCTGAAAAGAATGATACCAAGATGATACCTAAACCTGCAAGCATCATTCTGGTATAACCACTCAAAGTCGTGAATGCTGTACCTGAAGACAAAAATATGGTTAACAATAAAGCACAGTAAACGGTAAAGTATAAAAAATTGCAGACCTGAAAAGCAAACATGATAAAACATAATAACAATAAAACATTGCAGAATAGAATACAGTAAAAAAGAGCAGAACAATAGAGAGAATAGAGAAAGAGAGAATAGAGAGAGAACAATAAAACGACAACTATTATTTTTTATTTTATATTTTTGTTTGTGTTTTTTTTTTTTTTTTTTTTTTTACACTTTTTTTGTAACTGTAACTTTTATAACTGTAACCGGTTCCAGGTTCGGGTCTCTCAAAATGCGATGGCATCTTGGGAGACCCTGTGAAAGTGTGCCTAGTCTGTGGAATGCTGTACCCTACGCTAATACTCAGCTAGTGAATGGTAGCGTTCAAAACATTCACCAATGCAAAGACCAGGATTGTCAGGACAGGAGGGACAATAATAGCGGGTGTCACGCCTATATCCGCGCTTGCTGCAGACACAACATCTTTTTTGGGGGGTTCGTTGGGTAGGGGTACTCGGGAGGACATAAAAATGCCTCTCATGCAGCCGACTGCATTTGGTTGGGGATGTGAATGGGGGAAGTACGGGCGCTGCAGAAGTGGTGGGTTCCCAATTAGGATTGGCGAATGCAGCAGGAAGGGCACTATGGGCATGACGGGCCTGTGTTTGTCTTCTTGGTGGCAGCGGGACACTATTTGTGCTTGCCACCTCACCAGCTTGAACTGCACTTATAGGACTCGCCACGTCACCAAGTGTTACTGCAGTGCTGGTTTGACTACGACCGGGGTGTACTAGGCCGCTGGCGCTTGCCAGTTCACCAAAACGCTACCAAAAAAACTGTTAACGATCGCAGGGATCAGGCCTGACTCTGCGAACGCTGCAGTTATGCGTTTAGTGTTTTGTAAGTGACAGTGATCGATCGATACTGCACTTGGGTGGGCTGGGCTGGGCCGGGCGGAGGGGCAAAACGCAGGTGCTAGCAGGTATCTGGGCTGATCCCGCTAACACTGCGTTTTTGGGAACCCTAAACTGCTGGGGACGCCAGTATAGATCTGATCGGATCAGATATTGATCAGTTCAGACACTATACCACTAAGGGAGGTGTACAGTGCGTGCGTGGGTGTTAGTGCTACTGGCACTAACCTGACGCTGCCTGGGGCTGGTGCTTGCCAGTTCACCAAAACGCTACAAAAAAAACTGTTAGCGATCGCAGGGATCAGGCCTGACTCTGCGAACGCTGCAGTTATGCGTTTAGTGTTTTGTAAGTGACAGTGATCGATCGATACTGCACTTGGGTGGGCTGGGCTGGGCCGGGCGGAGGGGTAAAACGCAGTTGCTAGCAGGTATCTGGGTTGATCCCGCTAACACTGCGTTTTTGGGAACCCTAAACTGCTGGGGACGCTAGTATAGATCTGATCGGATCAGATATTGATGCGTTCAGATACTATACCACTAAGGGAGGTGTACGGTGCGTGGGTGTTAGCGGTACTGGCACTAACCTGACGCTGCCTGGGGCTGGTGCTTGCCATTTCACCAAAATGCTACCAAAAAAACTGTTAGCGATCGCAGGGATCAGGCCTGACTCTGCGAACGCTGCAGTTATGCGTTTAGTGTTTTGTAAGTGACAGTGATCGATCGATACTGCACTTGGGTGGGCTGGGCCGAGCTGGGCGGAGGGGCAAAACGCAGGTGCTAGCAGGTATCTGGGCTGATCCCGCTAACACTGTGTTTTTGGGAACCCTAAACTGCTGGGGACGCTAGTATAGATCTGATCGGATCAGATATTGATCTGTACAGATACTATACCACTAAGGGAGGCGTATGCTGCGTGCGTGGGTGTTAGCGGTACTGGCGCTTATCTGACGCTGCCTGGGGCGACGCATATCACCGCCGGGCGATCAGGGGGCTAAATCTTTATTCGGTAATAAACGGCGGGTGCCCTGACACTATAAAAAATAAACAAACTAACCAGCGTCACCCGTAACGGTTATACAGTGATCAGTGGTGAAAGGGTTAACTAGGGGGCAATCAAGGGGTTAAAACATTTATTAGATAGTATATGGGGGTCCCTGTCGCTATAAAACTCTGACGGCGAACCTAAATATTTACGTCCCTAACTAGCGTCACCAGCGACACTAATACAGCGATCAGAAAAATGATCGCTTAGCGACACTGGTGACAGGGGGTGATCAAGGGGTTAAAACTTTATTAGGGGGGGTTAGGGGGGTACCCTAGACCTACAGGGGGCCTAACACTCACTGCCCTGACACTGTAACTGTCACAAACTGACACCAATACAGTAATCAAAAAAAAAAAAAAACCTGCTTGGTGTCAGTTTGTGACAGGGGGGGGGGGTGATTGGGGGGGATCGGGGGGCGATCGGGGGGGGGATCGGGGTGTTTTGTGTGCCTGGCATGTTCTACTGTGTGTAGTGTGTTGGTGCACTTACATTGCAGTCTTCTCTCCTCGGCCCGGAACGGAAAATACCGAGCCGAGGAGAGATGACATCATTTCCTCTGCCTCTGTGTACAATACAGAGGCAGGGAAATGATCCCATTGGCTGGGAGCGATCGCGAGGGGGGGGCCACGAATGGATGGCCTCCCCCTCACCTCCGATCGCCGGGGGAGATTTGCCGACCGCCGCAGGCACCGGGGGGGGGTCCGATCGGACCCCCCACCCGCGGGCAGGCAAGGACGTACATACACGTCCTTTTGCCTGCCCGTGCCGCTCTGTCGACGTATATAGTCGTGCGGCAGTCGGCAAGTGGTTAAAATGCCAAAAATCCGGGAAGTTATGTCATGAAATCGCTTCCAGGTTACTAGATCCGAGACCCGAACGAAGCATCGGCTTTGTTCAGGTCTTCAGCCAGCCAACGGACGTGCCGGCTGGTTGCTCAGGCCTCCGGGTGGGACGGGAGAGCCCGGGCGAGCGGCGGAAAATGGTGGGAGGGGGGGAATGTCCCCTCCCGCTGCTTGTAATAACAGCCGAGTGGCTGCTGAGCTGCATTGGTTATCATTACAATAAAGCTGACCGTCCGCTCTAAAGAACAGTACTGGGATGATGCCTGCAGCTGGAAGCAATATCGGTAACATCAGTCAGTTTTTTGACCGATACTTCTAAAATAGTGAATATCGGCCACCTATAATCGGCCGCACCAATAATCGGTCGATCCCTAGTACAAAGCTTTCTGAAAACATCACAGCCCCGTGCCTCAGTACTGCTCTTAACAGCCTTCAGCTGGTTGGGCTGGTTATTGATATGAATTGTGCAGATATCAAAATGCCTTCATGTATGGGTGTCAGTCTGGAAGAGCTGGCGTTCCTAGACCTGCTGCATTTGCATTCAGACTACCCTAAGTAACGCTCACTTGTGATGCTGAGCCTTTTAGATTGATAGAACTGAAACCTAATTAATAAAAGGGGCAGGTCAGGCACAGTTAAGCTGGGGAGGAAGGGGCTAGATAATGCTGAATGTCCCCCAGCCAGAAAATGAAGTGGGCTCTGTTTGACTTGCTGCAACTTTTAATACACAATGTAAGAAGCTCATAGTATACAGTGAAATCAGACTAATCAATTTTAAAACAGGAGGGGAGCATGTACAACTGTGCAAGACTGATGGTAAGGCTGGAGCTCAACTTAAATCTCAGCACTGGCAGTAACAGGATCAAAATATCTATCATTTTTTATTCATAATCTGCTTTTCTTTGACATACATACAGCATTATGAAACTATTATAGAGTAAAAGGATTTGTCAGTTATTTCAGTGTTTTACAAATCGGTTTCATTACTTAACATGGCAATCAATACACACAGTTGTACAGTAGTATCTTTAACACGGAATAGAATAAGTATATGGATATATCACGGGACCTTGCTTTGTTGAGGTAGCCCTGTGCATCACACAACATCGTAAGAAAATCAGAATACATCCTTGACACATGAGAAAGGCGAACAAACAATAGAAATAAACTGACAAGCGTGGAACAAAAACATACTTAACAAACAGAACAATTCCCAGCACACTTACCAGCTAGCCTGAAAAAACAAAACAAATTGGCCCTGTCTAACAATTCACGTTAAAAAAAGGTTTCATTGCACACATTTGCAATTTTATGTGGAAGCCGCAGTGCCTCGCCAAGGCTCCTCTGTATACTGCGGTCCTAACTCTACAGTTTTGAGAGTCTCTAAGCTGGAGCATATATAGCAGTGGATAAATAAAGGGCAGGTTTGACTGGAGGGAGCCCACTCCTCCTTTAAACCACTTGTCGACCACAATATGTAGATATATGTTGCGATTTGGAAGTGGTTTACCGGGATTATGGCTGAAGATATCAGCCATAACCCGGTACTGTTTATTTCAGCAGACAGCCAGCTTTCTCATGAGCCGCTGGGTTGGTTTCTGAAGTGGCGGTAGGGGACGTCCCCCCTCCTGCTGCTCGCCGGTACTTGGCGGGCTAACCGTTACCGCCGGTTCGCCTGAGAAGAGATCCAGTGGTGCAGCTGTCTGCTCCCATGGGCAATCAAAGAGTTAACACTCTTTAATCAACTCTATGGCCTTGGAGGACCGGACGTCCCTTCCAGTCCAGGCTGGAAAAAAAAAAGGAACGCGAAAGATCAAAAAACGTTTTTTTTTAATCTTTTGCTTTTAAAGGTAAAGAAGAGATTTGGGATCTTTTTGACCCTAGATCTCTTCATAAAGAGGACCTGTCATCCTTATTTCTATTACAAGGGATGTTGTATGCCTCCTTTGCTGCATTAGTAGACCCGGGGAAAGTGAGAGCTCATAAATCTTGTGTCCTTACTCTAGCATGCTCAGACCACACCCCCCAAAATATACATCATTTTGAAGTAACAACTAAAACAACCAGAGTGAAGGAGATTAAAATAGTAAATATATACAGTAAGGTGGGAGGTTGCCGTGCTGACGTCATCGCGCTGCAACTCAGTGGACGGGTGTGCGCAAGCCGGCCGGCTGCTTTCTTGACCGTTTTAATCAGTTTTTCTGTAAGTGCATTTTTTAGCTTTAATAAACCTATATTGTACGTTTTACACTATGGTGAGTCTCTTTACATTTTTGGGTAATGCTTGATCTATTCCCCTGGCGGTTTGATGTTCGAGTCTCCCTGGTCGTTTGGTGCTTAGTTCAAGATCCTTCCCAATCAATACCTGTGGATATCCAACACTCTTCCGGACAGAGGCCCTGGCTGTGTTTTTAGCCGCAGGCTCATAGAGCTTGCTTTTTGGTAAGCACACGCTCTATGTGGTGGAGGTGCACTGTCTTCGAGAGGTATTTATCACAAGAACCTATTTTGGTGTGCACTATTTGGATTGGAAATCAATATATTAAAAAAAAAAAATAAGATGTATACACATAGGTTGCTGTGTGTTGTAGTTCACACACATTCACTGTCTGTTTTGGGACTATATTCAAAAACATTTTTATTTATTTTTTACTTTAATTTTTATTTGCATTTTCTTAATTTTTTTTTATAGCGCTGCTTCATTGAACTTTAGTAAATAGATACATTAGGTAGCAACCCACACCTATCTGCACATCTTATAAATATTTAATTCAAAGAGTTGGTGCTTTAGGTTATCTATTGCAATTAGGGGTGGTTTCTTTCATGACATATGACTTTGTTAGAAGTACAGCATTTAAATTGTGACAAATTCTGTAACATTTATTACAATGTCATCTGCCAGCATGATGTTAGAGCAGGCTGGCAGACTGAACAATGACTCCATATTCATCATCTTATCAGAACATTTCTCTCACCAAAGAAAAGCTATGCTGTGAATTGCATTAGTAAGTTCTGTGGTTCTGTCACACCCTCTGATGAAGGACCATTTATCTCATGTAAGGGGAACATAGAGCTACAGCTGACAACACACAGTTGCTAACTTTCCCTAGCCCACTAATTGTCAGATGCAGTTGTTTCTATCATGTGGCAAGGTGTTGATTTTGAGATCAGGGTAGGCATTAGACACAGTTTTCACTTCACCTAATGGGCCCTCAGCTGTCCGTTTGAAAACAGCTCAGGTACACAGTGCCTTCACATTTGTACAGATTCATTAGTGACAATACTAACCAAAAACAGGGAGGCTGAGCTTATACACACCCTACTGGTTGCAGTCATTTTTTATAATGCCAAGCTGTTGCGCAATTGAGCCAAAACCATTTTTATTGTGGAATGTGTTGGTCCAAGGATTAAATGCCTGTCACATTCCCACAGCCAAGAAGTTATCTTATTTACTTGATATAAGCACATAAAAAACAAGCAGCTTTGAATTAGGCACATCTTTGCCTTGTGGTGCATGCAACAGAGACCTTTGAACAGGTTATTCATGCATTTGGCAGCAAGAACACCGTGTCATAGTGAGACAACAAACTATACACCTAGCTGTGTTCTGTTTAACCTGCCAAAGCAGAATATCAACCAGAAGAGAAGCGCCAAGCCAATCCTTTAAACAGCTTAGGAATTTATTTAGTATAAAACACTAAAAACTTGTGTGAAAAATGTTGGAGCACTTGCAGAGTGCTAGAGCGGGTGGGAGCTCTAGCATTCTATACCAATATAATGGGTACTGTTTTACCTGTCAAAGGAATTGTATTTCTGTCTATTCATTCCTGAGATTGACGCAGCCCTAGTTGGTCAGAGGTGGATTGAAATTCCTCAGGTTCAGCAGAGACTGGCTACATTTCAAGCCATGTGTGTACCTGTTCTTTAGATCGACTTTTGCCAAGCGGGCTTGTTGGAAATTTTTTCTTAGTGAGCTGAGTGAAGCCAATAGTGATTAGTGGATTCTGACAGCGGAGAGTCCTGCTGTCGCAATACAGTGTCTCAGAGGGGAAGATTCCTCCACCCATCTCACTTGTGAGGATGAAGGAGCCAAGAAAAAAAATTTCCCTCTAATAGAGAACTAATACTTACCTGTCCTGTCAGCATTCAACACACTTTTGGGACACTGACACTACAGGACACAGTAGTGATATAGCGCTCAGCAGGTTCCCTACAGCAAGCGGGTGGACCAGACATCTATCACTTCTTAGAAGTGTGTCAAATTCTGAAGATTCTATAGAGGAGTAGCTCTGGATGGGAATGAAGATCAGAGGCACGGGTGGTAGGACAAGTACATATTGACTCTAATAACCCAGTATTAAGCGTCAAATCACCTACCTGCACACTCTGAACTGCAGATGTTGGTTGTTCCAATGGTCTGTCACCCCTTCAAGCTAATCAATCAAGGAAAACTCCAAAAACATGCTGGTAGGTTAATTGGCTTCTGTCCAAAATTGGCCCTAGTATATGAATGTGGGTTGGGGACCTTGGATTGTGGGCTCCTTGAGGGTAGGGACCGATGTGAGTGTGCGATGTATGTGTAAATTGACGGCGCTATATGGGTACCTTAAATAAATAATAATATAATAGATGAGCATCTTAATGAGATGCAATGTACAGGGATAGGGAGAATTGTAGACATGCACCCACACTCACTCAGGTTGAACTGGATGGACTGGTGTCTTTATTCAACCTTACTAACTATGTAAAAAATGAAGTTGCACTTCAAATTAAGAGCCGTCGTTAGACACTTATTAATCCAGCAGACCACCCGAACCTCCCCCCTCTAACATGTTACGCTGGATAACCTAGAGTGCTAGGTTTTAAATGAATACGCTCATTGTCGAGGGAAACGTGTTGCAGGACAAAGATTCAAGTGCACCGCTTTTGGACTGGATGAATTAATAGATGTTTAACAATGGCTCTTATGCCGCGTACACACGGTCGGACTTTTCGTCTACAAAAGTCCAACGGACGCCGACGGACTAAAGCTGGCTGGTAATCCGATCGTGTGTGGGCTTCTCCGGACTTTCAGCAGACTTTTTCAGCCTCAAATCCGACGGACTTTAGATTTGAAACATGCTTCAAATCTTTACGTCGTAACTACGACGGACCCCGAAATCCGCTCGTCTGTGTGCTAGTCCGACGGACAAAAACCCATGCTAGGGCAGCTATTGGCTACTGGCTATGAACTTCCTTATTTTAGTCCGGTGTACGTCATCACGTACGAATCCGTCGGACTTTTGTGTGGTCGTGTGTAGGCAAGTCCGTTCGTTAGAAAGTCTGCTGCAAGTCCGCCGAAAGTCCGCCGGAAGTCTGTCGGACAGGCTGTCGGACTTTTGTAGACGAAAAGTCCGACCGTGTGTACGCGGCATTACTTTAGAGCATGGCTTCATTTTTTTATTGATTGATTAAATGTTTATTATTTTTTTTACAGGATGATTTTTATTTTTTGGAGACAGTCACTTTAAATAATACAATTAGCAGGGCCGTCTTTTTTTTTTTAATCAGAAGAAAGTTTTATTTAAACACATTCAAGCATACATGTTCCATAAACACAAAAGAATGAAAAAGTTGTAGTGTACATAACAGTAGAAAACAAATAGGCAATTACAGCTTCCAACTGCATAGAGCTCACTAAAAAGAACATAAAGCCCCACGTACTGGCTGAAAACATAAATGGTAGTAACAATAGAGCATTAATATTGCACAGCATGGCCGTCTTTAATATTGATTGGACCCTGGCAAAACATTTCTTTGGGCCCTCTCAAATCCAATTATCAACTATTTGCGGGCAGTGTGGACTCAAGGAGCAGCTGCTTTGGGCCCCACAACAATGACTGGGCCCAGGGCAGCTGCCCCTTTTGCCCTGCATTAAAGATAGCCCTGACAATTAGGTATTGTCCCTGTCTGTCCTAGCCTGTTACTGGACAGTAAAGAAGAAAAAGCACACTGATGTGCATATCTGTCACACTTCTCTGTCCTCCTGTTAGCAATGTCCTCCTCTTAGTAATGTTCCATTTTAGGATGTGAGTGCTGCAGCAAAACTGACTGGCTCCTTGTTCTGCTTCTCTCTCATTCTGACATTCATTCTACAGGGGCTTATGCCAAGTCTAAGTGAAATACTTGTACCAACTGCTTTAAAGTGGGAGTTATCTCCCATGCATGATTTTTACCTATAGGTAAGCCTATAAAAAGGTTTACCTATAGGTACTGTAAATATCACATAAATGTGCACCGTGTAGGAGTTATTTACTGTAGATGCAGTCAGCGACGTCACTGGAGTATGAGCTCTGAAGGAATGGCATACCTGTACCTTCTCGTGCCTTAAATGACAGCTCCTGAGTGCATGCACAGGAGTGACGTCTTAGCAGCTCCAGCCACTAACACAGCCCAGAGTCCGCAAACCCAGAAGGAAGACTGCGTGAAGATGGAAGAGCTTTCAGCAGTGACAACGCGCCTCTGGAGGGCTTCATTCTAAGGTAAGTTTCACATAATGTGCTAGTATGCTATGCATACTAGCACATTATGGCATTGCCTTGCAGGTTTAAAAAAGAAAAAAGTCAGCGGTTTACTATCGCTTTAAAACATGCATAAGAATTTTTTAATCAATGCATACCTGCAAAAATTGATGTTTTTTTGATCTATCAGGAGATTGGCTTTAAGAAATCTGCTGCTCCACAGAACTTACTCTACTTTTGTTAAGAAAAAAATGATTCCCTCAAGGTGATCAATGTATATTGCAGGCATTTAACAAATGTTATTGCAGATTCCTACCCCTTTCAGCTCTGAGGAAATAGCTGTTTGTTTCACCATGTCTTTCGGAAATTGAATCTCAATGGAAGGATCTGGTTCATTATAATCAGCTGGTGCATTCTCAGTGTTCTAATGAGAAAAGTTATCTTTAGAAATAATGAACACTTATGGAGTGTATTGCCAAAAAATAAATTTCGGTTGCAGAAGAGGCCTAAATTGCCTGAATTGCATCTTACTGCAGGCTTTTTGGAAAATCAGTGAGCCAAATCACACAAGCAGGAAATGACAGGTTGCCATAATGCATTATATTGAATTTGAAAGAATATTATAGCACTGCAGATTGAAAAGGAAAGGTCATTTTTAATAACATTGACGTACAATATGGCTTTTATAGCAATTGTATATGCTATGTTATTTTTATTTATTTATTTGAAAGTGGAGTTACCCTTTAACCTAGGATTTATCCAGTAGCATAGAGTGATAAAAAAGGCAATAGGATCCCAAGAGATTGGTTTCAAGGGTATGCCCTGTTGTGGAATAATTTGCCCTATAATTCAAGGTAGTGTAAATAGTATTAACCCATAGAAATAAGAATATGTACTGCGGTCATTTCAGCTAACAGGTGGTTGCTACAGCATAATGCATCTCATAGTCTCATTGTACCTTACTGAATAATCACATGAATATAGGTAGAATTAAAGTCTACAATAAGAGTGTGCAGGTATTTTCCAGGCATTTATAGGTTTTAATATTGCACCTGCCATTCATAAACAAAAAAGTTAATTAATGTGTTCTTTACACAGCAGATAGGCATACAAGAAAGATTTAAAGCTTGAGTTGTAAAAAAAGACAGAAGCGGAGAATAGCATTAAAAAAATATGCACTACTAGAAAGTCAAGACAAATACATTAAATCCAAATAAAAAGGAATAATATTAATATCACATTTTAACCAGCGATATCAGTAAGGCTTTCCACTTGTATTAGTCAGCTATGATATCTGTTATATGTGAAGCAAGATCACAGAATTGCAGAGCAGGCTGAGACACTTCAGAAATTGCTTTCCACTTGTAACCCTTATGCCCCGTACACACGGTCGCAATTTTTGACAACAAATGTTCGATGTGAGCTTGTGGTCGGAAATTCCGACTGTGTGTAGGCTCCATCGGACATTTGCTGTCGGAATTTTCGAAAACAAATGTTTGAGATCTGGTTCTCAAATTTTCCGACAACAAAACTTCGTGTCGGAAATTCCGAGCGTGTGTACCCAATTCCGACGCACAAAGTTCCACGCATGCTCGGAATCAAGCAGAAGAGCCACACTGGCTATTGAACTTAATCTTACTTGGTTCGTCATACGTGTTGTACATCACCGCGTTCTTGACGTTCGGAATTTCCGACAACATTTGTGTGACGGTATGTATGCAAGACAAGTTTGAGCAAACATCCGTCGGAAAAAAATCCATGGTTTTGTTGTCGGAATGTCCGATCGTGTGTATGCAGCATAAGAGTGCTGCTCCACATATATCCTGTGAGGATAGCACCCTGGCCAGCTTCCAAGGAGAATTTTTGGCATGCACAATTAGGCAGAGAGTGACACCTGCAGGATGCTGAATAAAGAGCAGTCATCTTTATTCTGTCTCACAAAATGTAGCTGTTTTGTATTGCTTTACAGGCATACCCCACTTGTGTACTTTGTTCATCACTTTGTTATCCTATGTAACGTAAAGAGAGATTGTGACACCTGGTTTAAGCGGTGTCGAAATCTGCCACCGTTGAAGAATATAGGCAAAATCCACATGCACTCAGATGAAGTTCTGACCACTTCCAGACTTTTAAACTGCAAACTCTGGCAGAGTGCCATCAAAGAAACTGTTTAGTCCTCAATCTCTGCACCCTTCTCCTGTATTGTTGGCTCCTCACTCCCAACCCCTACCTGATTTTGGGGGGACCCCAACTATCTGAATGGCCTGGTATGGGTTGCGGGGTGGGGGACTCCAAACTGTTTTTTTTCCCAGATTTTTTGATGCCGGTAATTATTTTCATTACATTCAGCTGTCAACGGAGAACCCCACTGACAGCTGATGACTGATTGGTTGTTAAGGATGTGGTGGCCGTCCGCTCCTGAACAACTGTGAAGTTACTGGTTGTTGAGGCCGTCGGCGTTAACTTAATGCAAAGTTTCACTACTAAAATACTGCATATCTTCACAAAATAGCGCATTCGGTATTTTAGTGGTGTTTTTTAGTGAGTAAAATTTTATTTTTTGAAAAACACTGTGCGGTATCTTTCCGCATACTCAGCTTTGTGGATGGAGCCCACAATCCTTTACTTCAGAGACTTAAAGTAGTAGCAAATCTCAGCTTAACACATTGAGCACATTCAAATAAGCATTCTCTAGTAAACTATTTCTTAAGATTCTTACCCCAGCACATGCCATTTACTCTTTCATTGCTGCTTTCCAGAATTTCCAGTCTTCACAGAAAAGAATTAACAGTGAATAGTTCAGTCTGGAATCAGTATGTTAACTTGGAGGCGAGAGGGGGTAGAAGTAGGGTAATGCCATGTCATCCTAGGCTATGGGGCTGTTTGTTTCTTTTGATGCAAACAGTGAAGGAGACACAATTCTGGTCTCTGCATGCAAGGGTGGCTCCATAGAATGCTGCAAGAGAAAAGGATTCACCCTGAAATTGAAAACTTAGAGTAGTGGTCATGACACCAGCTTAAACAGTATTAAAAGATAAAGAAGCTGTATACTAAGTAAGCGATTAATACAACTACAGAAGGCAAAACCGAGGGTTTAATATCACTTCCTTCAGCAATCCATTGCTTATTTGATGTCCTATTTCTTCTATTCTGTTCTAATACTATTCATATTCTTGCATTTCATCAGTCCAAACACATCTTTCATTGAAGTCCTCCTTCCATGTAAATCAAATTCTACCATATCTATACTCTTTGCTAATTTTCCTACATTTACATGCCCTCAACACCTTTCTTGTCTGTTTGCTATATGAGCAGCATTGACCCATCACTTCAGTAATACAGTTCCTCTTCTGCTTCTGCCTATCCTGTGCCATGACCACTCCATTGAAGTGTCTTACCCTGAGAGCCACCTTATCGAATGCACTGCAGCTCCCTACATTTTGGTTATGTTACATCTCATGTTTTCTTTTGGCTATTCCCTTCTCTTCCACTATTTGACTCCCCTTCTGTCAAGCTCTTGTTCAAGTAGTGGCAACCACAAGTGCAGTGTGGCCCATTCTGTAGTGGGACAGCTTTTTTTTTTAATTTAGACGTCCTGAGTTTGAATTCTTTTGTTCCTCATTTGAGTGGGCTCAGTAAGATTCTGATTTCCAGTTTCTATTTGTTGTTACGGTCTGGATAATTCAAGTACATCAACTGTACTGTAGTTGTAGTGGCTTACTTTATAGAACACCTTTGTATGTGTTTGGCCCTGGGTTCTAGGTATTCCTAGCATTTGGATGTTCTTTGGGTATAATGTTTTGATTTTTAAAAATCCTATAAAACCTAAAAAAGAAGAATGGTTTTGGCTTACACAGCCAGCCCTCTTCCTTATTACAGCTCAGGCATCGGCATCAATGCTCAGGACATGCATGTGTACTAACTAGCTGGTGAGGGGATTATCAGGGTGGGAATACTATTGACATTATCAAAGGGACCGGCTTTTGCAAATCATATATATTCATTTTTTGTAAAGAAGAAAAAAACGGTCAGTCAGACTTACAACACATCATACTGTCCTTATTACTAATACTTAGTACAATTGCACCCACTTGTCTTTGGTGACATTAGATGCCCCGCAATGTGACAGATATGACATCTGAAAGCAAAAGCTGAGCGCGCTAATAAATTGTACAGAAAAGGAACATGGTTTGAGTGGACAATTTCTTCTTTTTATTTTCAAGATTTTGACCTTTCAGGGAAGACACAAAAATCTTTAGACCTGCCAGAACTGTCCTGTGTCTCCCCTGAAGATTAAAATTCTTGGCAATAACCTGATCAGCGATCGTGAAATGACTATGCAAGTAAAAGTGCACACATCAGTTTCTGGGAAAGATTGTCAATCATCCAATATTGGGACAAGGGAGCCTGGGAGGTCACCAGAGGACAATTGGTGGCTTGATGTCATAATGAGTCATAATACATTTTGTCAATTGCAGCTAAATCTTTTTGGTAGCTTAAAATTTCTCCCTGGAGCTCGCTGAAGGGAATCTGGTGTGGAGAATGTTTTAAAATGAATAAAAAAATAAAATAAAATGCAAAACCATGCACATATGCACAGCAGTGAGCACATTAATTGTTGTGTTTGCCACACACTGAGGCAAATCCACTTTGCACTACAAGTGCACTTGGAAGTGCAGTCACTGTAAATCTGAGGAGGACATGCAAGGAAAATAAAAAGCAGCATTTTAGCTTGTACGTGATTGGATGATAAAATCAGCAGAGCTTCCCCTCAGTTCAGATCTACCCCTCAGATCTACAGAGCCTGCACTTCCAAATGCACTTTTAGTGCAAAGTGGATTTGCCGTTAGTAAATCAACCCCTAGGTTACATGTACACATCAGGCATGATTGACTACAATAAAGTCAAGTGAATCAGTTTGTTTGATTATCTAATCATGTGCACAGAAATTCCAAAATATGCAACATCTCTCACCTTAGTAAATAATCCATGCTGTGCAGAACTGTGGGGTTGATTTACTAAAACTAGAGAGTGCAAAATCTGGTCCAGCTCTGCAAAGAAACCAATCAGCCTGGTCTTGCCTGGTCTTCCTTCTGGGGTCCATCTAATCAGCTGCTTGAATGGCCGGCTGCAACTATGTCACTCCTATAAATCTGCATGGGAGTCACATCACCATGGCACACAGCAAGTGCCATAAAAATGGTCTGAGCTGCAGCTCAGATCACCTTATCACTGACTCTCCTATTATACAAATCCTGCCTGTCAGCAGTCTTTTCATATTTTACTTCAATACCACTTTAAAAACATGTCAGTACATGAAGTGGATAAAGAAAACTGTTTCCAGAAAAAATAAATGGATATTAGAGCTGCACGATTTTGGCTAAAATGAGAATCACGATTTTCTTGCTTAGAATAAAGATCAAATTTTGTTTTTTAAATTCATTAAAGTGTATTTTTTTAAAAAAATTGCGTTTGAAAGACCGCTGCACAGATACGGTGTGACATAAAATATATATATATATATGTTTGGGTGTTCCAAGTAATTTTCTAGCAGAAAATAATGATTTTTACTTGGAATCAACAAATGTCAGAAAAGGTTTGGTCTTTAAATGGTTAAACTTCCTTCATTTACACGCTGGAGTTCTTTTTTCCTTTGATAAAAGAACGAAAAGATACTTTGTTTCTACTTATTCTTCAGTGTTGTGGTTAAACTTGGCAGACTGCCTGGATTTTTTTTTTCCCCAGCTGTGAGAACTCTCTGTACTTGTTAAAGAATCGTGAAATGCCGTTTTGAAGATCGGGAAGAGAAAAAGATCACAATTTTGATTCTTAACAATTAATCATGCAGCTCTAATGGACATATAACAAATCTATTTAAAGTGGTGGTAAACTTTTGATGTTTAAAAAAAAAACTACTGAGCATGTTTGCCCACAACTTTAGTAGAAAGCCAGCCATTGTCAAGAAATTAGTAAAAAAAATCTGCAGTTTTTCCTGTTTTTTTTTTTACATCTCTGACACTTTTCCTGCGCACAACCAATCAGCTCCATAGAAGATATAGCAGCAATGCTTGAACAATGGATGGAATTGGCCAGCATGGCAGCACCCAGGGTACATTTAGTTTTACACTTTAATGTTCATCCAGACACTGACTTGAGAAAATGTTCTGCTCAGACTAATTAGTGAACCACTGCATGTCCAAACATTGCTTTGTAGCTGACAGTTGACAGTTTTATTGGCTAAAATTATAGACCTATTAAATAAGACAGTAGCCTAAAATAATAGGGATTTAATTAGACTTCTTACAGTGCACCTGGTTTACATTTAATTGCGGCATTTACTACATTTAAGCCAGTAAAAGTGTTTTCTCATTACAGAAAGATCATTCTGTATACTGCAAAATATGTGTCCATTTCCATTGCTGCAGTTAAAGTGACACTAAACTCTAGTTTATAAAAAATAAAATACAGCACATTCTTAGTTCTAAAAAATATTTTCTATTGCTCTCAGGCCAAAATAAATGACAAATCTCCAAATTTCTTCTTTTTTTTTTTTTTTTGCTGCTGTGATCAGACTACCTATTAGAAGGTGATTATAGGGGGTTATTTACGAAAGGTAAATCCACTTTGCACTATAAGTGCACTTGGAAGTGCAGCCGCTCTAAATCTGAGGGGTAGATCTGAAATGAGGGGAAGCTCTGCTGATTTTATCATCCAATCATATGCAAGCTAAAATGCTGCATATCCCCCTCGGATCTACAGTGACTTTACTTCCAAGTGCACTTGTAGTGCACTTTCAAGTGCACTTACAGCGCAAAGTGGATTTGCCTTAAGTAAATAACCCCTATGTTCATTCTTCATGGTCCCACTGTATGAAGCAGCGTAGCCACCATCTCTTGCTCGCTCCTGAGATTGATTAGAGACAATGGGGGTTATTTACTAAAGGCAAATCCACTTTGCACTACAAGTGCACTGCAAGCGCACTTGAAAGTGCGCTTGCAGTGCACTTGGAAGTAAAGTCGCTGTAGATCCGAGGGGGACATGCAAGGATAATAAAAAACAGCATTTTAGCTTGCACACACAAACGGAAGTGAGGGGGAAAACGAAAAGTCCATGAGCTCAGAGCGGAAATTACAAGGAGGCAGAAAAACACAGAAAGTGATTCAATGAAAAATAGATTATGGCACTATTAAGTAGTGGATTTGTATGGATCATTTTTGGAGAATAAGGATATAGTTTAGTGTCACTTTAACCTTCTTAGCGGTATTGCTGAGTGTGGCTCGGGGTGAATTTTCCGTACCAAGAGCGGTAACCCCAAGCCACACTCAGGGCTGCATCGCAGTATCCAGGGAAAGTAACTTACCTTGTCCCCAGGATCCTGCGATGTCTCCCTGCTGTGTGCGGCGGCTATGTCTTCCGCTGGATGCTCTGTCTACCGGGCTCCGTTCCTTGCAAGCGACGAGACGCATGGGGACAGAGCCTGGTGGGAAATTCTAAAAGTGCATAACGCATACAATACACTGTAATCTTACAGATTACATTACTGTATCAATTTATTTCACCTCCCTTTTGTCCCCAGTGCTTTGTCCAGTGCCCTGCATGCACTTTTTTTGTTATATATACTGTTCTTTCTGCCTGGAAACTTGAGATTGTCCATAGCAACCAAAAAGTGTCCCTTTACATCAAAAGTGGTTTTAGACCAGCTAGAAAACAGTGATAGTAAATTAGAACACTTGCAGAATTGTACGATAGTCAATCGTGGGGAAATTCGTCATCAAACATTGAACGTAACGACAGCGACAATTCTGCAACTGAGCAAATTTCAGTGTTTTTGAGTTGATTACATTATTTATTACATTTTATTATTATTATTTTTGATGATTATTTATAGTTATTTATTATATTATAATTTATGATTTTGTGTTTCAAACTTTATCATACCCAGGATGTCTACTAGACTCTTGTTTGGACAGATTTAAGTGTGTAATTATTAAGAATTACAGGCCTACAATATAAAATGCCAAATTTCTATGCAAAACAATTGTACCACATAAATCTGACATAATCATCCTGCCAGGGTGGCTACACACTACAAAATCAATTCCAGCCATAGTGGATCAAAACTGGTAATGAAAGATTGGTGAGTTATTCCTAAGAATTACAGGCCTACAATATAAAACGCCAAATTTCCATGTGAAACAATGTACCGCTTTCAGCATCAAAAATCTGACATTATCATACCACCAGGGAGGTTAAAGGACCTTTAAAAATGCTAGTTGCCTGCCTGTCAGCTTTAATGCTAACTTGTTATCCAAAAACAAGCATGACGTCGGTGCTGTCAGAATGCCTGATCTGCTTGTTTATTCTAGGGCAGTGTCTCAAAGTAGTGATAAAACCATTGAATCATCTGGGTATCTAGCATTTTCATCAGAAGCGTCAGTTTCCTTACTTCTCCCAGTACAGGATTTCTTTACCATTAGGCAGCTGACATATTTTACTGAAGTCTTTTAATGGTGTGTTTATACTGTTAGAAAACTGAATATACTTGGCTGTGCGCTGTTACTGGATGCACTGTAAAAGAGAGAGCAGAACAAGTTTCTGTAAGCATTTGTTTGATATGAGTGCCCCCTAGTGGCATCGACCAACAATGCACTTACAAAAGGACATTTTAATATTTTGTTGCCGAGTGAAAAAGCCACTGCACTATATGGGGTCTGTTTGAAAGAACAACATAAAGTACATACATTGTGATGAAAGATAACTTGACATGCTGTGCAGGGCCAAATAAAAATCTGTTGTCTAGGTCACTTTGCTTTTTTTTTTTTCCCCTTTCTTATGCAGCAGAACTCCATATATATAAGCACCAATGCTTTTTACCTGTGCCAAATAAATAAATGGAAATAACTGATCCTACATATAAATGTTTAATAGTTGTGGAATAATGCGTCCCCATTATGCATCTCCCCATAAATAAATGGAACTGATATAAGCTAAATTAAATATTTATAATATAGAGTATAATGTAACCCCTAATGTGGTTTAAAAAGAATATGAGTATTCACCAAGGACTCCTTGCTCACATAAAAGCACTAGGCCTCAGGCCTGTTGCTTTTATACAGAAGGTGGAACTCCAAGGTGATTTCCAGTGTCCTTGGATTTGTTGGTAGGGCTGTACGACTCTAATACACAAGCCGCAGATTTTTACAAACAATGAAACGTGAGGAAATTCTCAAATACTTTGCTTTTTTGCATTTGTGAACCTATTCCTATTTTGCAGTGATATATATGGTCTATACATTGTCAGAGAAAGAATTTTTAGATAGGATTTAACTGGCCTTATTCAAGTATTCAATTCAAAGAGCAATCGCAGTCTTGAAGGAGCAGCAACCCATAAACATTGTTACATCAATTTTTATAACTCTATGTTGTTTTTGCATGCTATATTTTTAAAACCTAAGTTTAGTCAAAAAAAGTTTTTTTTTTTTTTAAATCAGCACATATTACTTATAGTCAATGAGTAGTGACCTTTGTGCTGCTGGCTGAGGTTTTAGTTGAAGATTTCCATACTCTGATACCCCCAGAGCGGTAATATTCATGTGCTGTAGAGGGTTTTATGGGCCAGGGGACCCATTATATGCCCCTGTCAAAAGCACTGACTATGCCTGCCCTTTCTGCACCACTCCTCCATTCAAAAAAACGATACTATAGCTTTCGCAGATGAAACATGATCTTTGAATAAATGAGGCAGACCTTGTTCTAGCTTTAAAAAAATATTCAGGCAAAATTAGGCTTCAGCGACATCTGGATACATTACTGCGCATTGCAACTGCACTTTACTATATTTTATTGAATCACCTCACAAGTGATTGTGCGCTTTATGGGAAGGAAATATTGAAATCTTAGGCCCCTTTCAGACGGTGTGGATTCGTCAAAGCGGATCCACCTGCTCAGCAGGGGATCTGTCTGCTGATCCCCTCTGAACAGGTGGATAACAGGTCCGTGTACGCTCCACTATGCAGAGTGGACACAGACACAGCCCGCTGTCCTCTATGGGGCGGTCGGATGTAAACTGCATGTCCATTTCCATCCGATTGTCATCCAATCCTCCTGACGGCTGGCGAACGTATCCCCATCCGTCTGTTTTTAGCGGATTTTATCGGAATGGATATCCACCACCACAAAGAGAACAATGGATGGTCCGATCAGGTCCGCCTGAAAAACGGACAGGTCGACACAGTCGGTCCACTGGTGTTAAAGGGTCCTTTCAGAAAAAAACACCACCCTACTCCCTTCCACAAAAATATTGTAATAACCAGTAGTGAATAATGATTAAAGTATAAGGTCAAAACTTTTTTTTTTTTTAGTTTTGGCTGGGGGGGGTGGATTAGAACACCTGTCAGTTTTTATTGATGTCTTGATTCAGCCTCTCTATTTGTCCTGTTTACCATTATCATTGAAAGCGAAAGTAAAAGAAAATTCCGAATTTTGGGTTATCCCCAGAAAAGTAATAGAGGAGAAATCTTCCTATGGGAACACTAGTTTTGGTGACCTGGGGCGGTCCCCAAGGAATTCCCTCATGTTGCAGGGATTTCCTCTCACTTCCTGTTTTGGTTATGAGACAGGAAGTGAATGGAAATCTCCGCAATGGGACACAGATGCCCATAGTTCTACTTTAAAATGAACTTAGGTATTCGTATCGTTTTCACAAGCAGTCACTGAGCTTTAAAACAAACTCTTCCTGGCCTTTATATCTACAAGTTCTGTGAAGTAATGTAACATTTGAGATTAGAAGGCTGGGAGGAAGAAGATAGGAACAGGGTGAGCACAGCACGTGAGCAACTACCATGCTTCTGTGAACTTTGAGGATGAATTGCTTAACAGTGGCTGCAGCCAAAGAGTTGTGTTAAAGCTCATTTAATACTTTATTAATATGTAAGTATATGAATCTCTGTAGGTTCACTCCTCCCCATCCTTTAATTGTCCACAAATTCTCATTTGAGCATGTCTGCCAGCTTGAAGTCTACAATTCAAGAGCTGTGTATTGTTTTTATAATGCAGGGAAAGTAGATTCTGTTTAATACTACAATGTAGTTAAAATGTCATACTATTCCTTATTGGTTAAAGGAAATCAATGTGGGCAAAGTAAAAAAAAATAGATAGCAGAAACAGGACTTGTATTACATTTTTTTTATATCTGAATAACATATTTATATTTATGCACAAAGAACACAGAGTGCTTTTTTTAGTACCTCTGCTGTCATGCATAGCTTATGTGGCTTATCAAAAAATATTGGATGTTTGTGAAGGAAAATGTCATAATGGTTTTAAATTAACCTTTATGATCCTAGTAGCAATTCCAGGATAACAGCGATGAGGAAAGGTCCAGACAGATAACCCATGCCAGAAAACACAACATGCAAAATGTTGATAGACCTATTTGGAAAACCAACACGTATATCTAAGATACATTTTCAGTGAATGACATGGTAGACATGATAATATCTTATGTGGCGATGAAAAGACGCACAATGCAATTAAAGAACAAAGGTCTAGAACTTCTGTCGGTTTACATGTCATTTGCTGTACTTGTTACATTTGCTGTACTTGTTATTGCCAGTTTGTGGTTATATTCCTTTTCATTAATTTCACTTTGTGTATAATTTATACTTTCCAATAATAATTGTGATATGCATTATACTAATTACAACAATCAAATTACAATATATCCAGACTGGCCTTTGAATGCTTAAATAGCATATTGGTATTCAAATTTATAGAACATACCTTACCAAGAGTTGTGCTTTATTGTAGCCATTGATTTCAAGTTATATTTATAAACTGAGTAATGTACAATTCAAACTTTCAAGTTTCTGCATAAAATCAGTTTTGAGTGCAACTTAAGGCTGAACTGTAGGCTAAAAGTTAAATACAGACATGAAATACGAGCTGTTTTATCTGACAGATTAGCGTTATTTCTGGCCACCCAGTTCTAAGATTAACGTAGCTCTGCCACCAAGCACAGCTGTGTCTGGCTGGGATGGGGGAGCTGACCTTTCTCTGCTGCAGTTTCACTTTCCCCTGCAGGTCTCTCTTCTACCCCCATACAGTCACTGGGCAGTGAAAGGAGAACGAGCACATTTATTAGCTCATCTACCTGTTGGCATGCACTTTGCACTGCAACACTTAAATGTGCTATATACTCTGTGCACTGAATTTACATTACATTGATGTTTCTCACTGCCACAAAATAACATTTCAAAAAGGGTAGCCACCACTTTTTTTTAACAGATGTTTTTATTAGTTTATAAAACAGTACAAAGTAAAACAGATGTGGCACACACAATCAGATAAAAAGGTACATCATAATGTCCAAAGGATGTGTGTACAGTTCTGCAAAATAGCAATAGGCACGTCTACATGGAAAGGCTTACATTATACGGGGTATGTCTATTACATCATCAGACATAAGCCACCATTAATGAAGCTCACATACAAAAAAATTGATAGAACTCTCAAACTAATGCTGCGTACACACAACCGGTTTTGCCATCGGAATAAACTCCGAAGGTTTTTCCGACGGAACGCCGACGGAATTCCATTCAAGCGGTCTTGCCTACACACGGTCAACCCAGAGTCCGACCAAAGTCCAACCGTCCAGAACGCGGTGACGTACAGCACATACGATGGGACTAGAAAAAGGAAGTTCAATAGCCAGTAGCCAATAGCTTCCGTCTCGTACTTGCTTCAGAGCATGCGTCGTTTTTGGTCCGTCGGAACAGATGGATTTGGTTCCGTCGGAAATATTTAGAACATGTTCTATTTCTAGTTTTTGAAAAAAAAAGTCAGATGAGGCACACACACGATCGGAATGGATGCTGAAAAGCTTTTTCTGTCGAACATTCTGCTCGTCTGTACGCGGCTTAAGAGTTTGATTATAATACCAATATATTATAAAGGTGTCCGTGGCGGGAGAAGAGAGGAATAATAAAAAAGCAATTGGGGGCAGGGGGTGAAGTAATGAAATCAGGAGATTGCGGGAAAAAAGGGAAGTAAGAGGTAAAAAATATGGAAGTAGCTAAAGAGATCAGGAAGAGAAGCAACTCTTGACAAAATACCTCCAATAGGGTAGGAGTTTGACCATATCACATTTAACCAATAGTCAATTCTAATAGCATTTAGTCTATGCATTAAACCACAACGTTGTATAATTAAGCCCCTTGCCTCTGCACATGCTACCCAGGGTAGCTACCAATTTAGTTTTCTTAGTGACCTCAAGATTTTATCTAGTTGTGTAACTGGTATTCTGTACACATATCACAAGATTTGCAAAATGCTAACTTGGAGAGTTCTTTAAATACTTCCACTATATTATTTTTTTTTTAAGTTGAAGCACCCACATTCTGTTCTGTTCGTTCTCAGTATAATGTATAGTACATGTCATAACTGTCATAACTGTTGCACACACGTGTTCAGGAAACCTAGCCTGTAAACTGTGCATCTCTGATTGATCTGAATCTAACTATAAGTAGTTATACGACTGTACATTTGAAGGGCAGCTAATAAAGGGAAAATAACCTTGTACTTGCATTAATATTTCTCAGGGTTAGAACATTCCCTAAAGAATCATCATTGGGTCATGATACCGTGAGGGCTCTTATGTACTATGCCTTGAAAGTATGGAGTGACATCACCCCATTGAACTTCCATGAAGTGGCTGGGAACAATGCAGATATTCAAATTGACTTCTCCAGGGCAGATCACAACGATGGCTATCCGTTTGATGGACCGGGTGGTACAGTGGCTCATGCTTTTTTTCCTGGTGATCATCACACTTCTGGAGACACCCATTTTGATGATGAAGAGTCTTGGACATTCCGATCATCAGGTATGTCAGGGTAAGAAAATATACAATTAAGTACAGAGTTTTCTGCTGCAGGTCCACGCATGTTAGGAAGTTTTTATTTTGTTATAAACATCATGATGCATATTCAATGGCTGTGGACTCCTAATAGTAGCACCAAGTAGTTGGTATCATCCCAGTTTATCTTCTAGATAAATCATGATGCCTTATAACTAACAGTATCAGATAGTTCCCCCCTCCCCCATGCACAAAGTATTGGACAGTTATTGAATTTATTTTGATTAGACCTAGCCAGCAGATATTAGCGTTGACAACCGATGTCTGCTACATATATACATATACTGACTGTGTGGAAAATGATTGCGGGTAAAAAGTTAGCCCTCATATTTTGTATATACATCAGAGGGCCCTAGGATATTGTTATAATAAGATTTTATGTATTTGTAACTTATCCACAGTAACACCCAAACTACTACATTTATGAACAGATTTGAAACATACACTGTGTACTGTCTTTACAAACGAAGGATAAAAGTGTAAGAAAGAAACCGGGTGTCGTGTTTTCTTGCTAGATGTTTTCTGCTTAATGAAGTCCTAAATAGGTCCCTAGACTCAGGAGCTGTGGAAACAGAGTAGATGTGTCACAGGTATCGGCAGTAGCCAGCCATTCCCAAATTTTATTAAACTTCAAGGCACAGACTCTTGCCTCACATGTTAGCTTATACAAAGGCAGCTTTTGAGTAATCAGTTTTTTCCACAAACTAAGGTAGAGGGAATCAGTACATATACATTGGAGGGCCACAGTTTTCCCTGCATAGAACAGAAGTAGGTATAAGAATTTTTTATGGAGGTGGGAGTATCTAGATCCCCAAGAGACCCCATTTTGGGCTACACATATTGGGAATGTCAAAATGAGAGGAAATAAAGGCAATATCTGGGACCAGAAAAGTCTAACCTTGTCACAGGTCCAGATCATATGGAGGTGGTCGCCACTATCTTTTTGACATTTATGGCCAAGGGATGTGTCTTTTTTGTGCATTTGAAACAAATAAAAAGGTGCGTAATAAATTCTATGAACATATCGCTATTGAATACGTTTTTCTCTAGTAGAGATAGCAGTATCAAAATATGATTTGGAGAATTCCTGCCAGTAATGTTCTGAAACATCAAGAATATTTTTGTGCCATTTCCCCTGAATCTTGGAAAGTATAGGGGAATCAGTCCCTAGGAGTGTGTTATAATAGCTAGAGATCATGCAGGAGTGAATTGGTTGAAGCAAACAATGTTCTAGTTTATAATGAAATGTGAAACTGAATTCCTTTTAACCTAATGCCGCGTACACACGAGCAAACTTTTCGACCGAACTGGCCAGCGGACAATTCAACCGTGTGTGGGCTTCATCGGACCTGTAGCGGACTTTTTCAGTCAAAAATCTGACGGACTTTAGATTTGGAACATGTTTCAAATCTTTCCGACGGACTCGAGTCCGGTCGAAAAGTCTGCTCGTCTGTATGCTAGTCCGACAGACGAAAACCGACGCTAGGGCAGCTATTGGCTACTGGCTATCAACTTCCTTATTTTAGTCCGGTCGTACATCATCATGTACGAATCCGTCGGACTTTGGTGTGATTGTGTTTAGGCAAGTCCGTTTGATCGGAAAGTCCATCGAAAGTCCGTTGGATAGACCGTTGGACCAGTCCAGTTGAAAAGTCCGCTTGTGTGTACACGGCATTAGTTGAGCTTCAGTGGTGTGTCTGAGTTGTTTCTTGAAAAAGTTTAGTTTGGCCTTGCTCATCCTACTTCTAAGCACTCCCTTATTTTCCTAACAGTGAAGACTGTTTTCACTGATTATTGGATGACTCAGGATCCAACATGTGGATACTAAAGGAAAGGTTGATATACAGTATGAATTCCACGGTATATCTCTAGATTTCTGAACATGCAGTTTTCCCTGCAGGTAGCATGTATGTTTTTTTAGATGAAGTTTACAATGTGAAGTGATAAGTGTTAAATGAGGATCTTCACTCAGAATAGTCAACTAAATCCTCACACAGCCTGTTTTCTCTCTTTCCAGATGTCAATGGCATGGACCTGTTTGCTGTAGCAGTGCATGAGTTTGGCCATGCAATTGGTCTTACACATATTTCTGATATGGAATCAATAATGAGACCTTATTATCAAGGACCAGTGGGTGACCCTCTGAAGTATAATCTACCTTATGATGACAAAGTTAGAATATGGCAACTGTATGGTAAATTTGTGAATAAATATTTTCTTTGCAATGGTAAAGTGATCTAATAACATATTTATTATCAGTAGCAACCTGAAAAAATTACCCTTCAACTACAAGATGTGTTATAGTACATTGAACTTCATCCAAGCTCCACATGTTTGCATTTTTTATTTTGAAAGGAGTTATAAAAAAAAAAATCATACTTGTGGGTTTAACCAATAATTTTTTGCTTATCAATTCTTCATGGTCTGCGTAACTTGAAGGTATGGTAGGAGTGTATTTTTTGCCTCGGTACTGTTCACCAAAAGATATTCTCACCTCAGAAAGTTGGGACATATTAAATATAAAAAATAAACAAACAAAAATATTGCTCTTTGAAAAACCGAATGCAACTTTAAAATATTTAAAAAAAAAAAAAAAAAACACTTTAAAGTCTTTTGACTGTAATGCCATTGCACATATTACCTCAATATATTACCAGCATTAAATATTATGAAAAAAAATAGAAAAGCCTTTCTGTTACATTTTTTTTTCTTTCAGCAGCTTAGTAGATGCCCCTACTTATTTTTATGTGGTAGTGCAGTGTTAATTTTGACGTCCAATTTTGGATTTAATTTTAGTTATAGTCTTTTGACTAAAATTCCATTTTAGTTTTAGTCTTATTTTAGTTGACTAAAATCGTGTTAATTTAGTAGCTGAAAATATTTTAGTCTACAAAATTAACACTGGTTGTTAGGGACCTATTGACACCTGCAGTAGATCGAACATCCACTGCATTTATATTGCTATGCAGGAAACACGCACAGAAGGCAGGTTTCCTGCACTGCATTCCGGGGTGAAATGGCACTAAAACTTATTCCTAAACAGAGTACTACTACCTTTTCAATAATGAAAGATATAGTGTCCATTTCTAAAAAAGAAGTGAAAGACAAAAAAACCTCAAGTATCTTCCTTACCTACTTCCTGTGTGTCTCCGTTTACTGAGGGAGCCCTCATGTTTCCCCTGTCCTCCTTGAGAAGGGAAACAGCTTCTTCTCTTAAATCTCCCACCTCCCCACTGACACCAGCCACGGTATGGGTGGCGCCAGAGATCACAGATGGTTTACACCAGTGGGTTTCACCCACCCTCACCTCCTCTTCTTCCTCCCTATGGTAGTCAGGTTTTTCTCTCATTTATGTTTATAGTCTCTCAGCCAGTGCCCATTCTTCCTACTTTCTCCTGCGCATGTCAGGTTGCTGTTGGAGGGAGGAGAGCAGAGGTGGCCCATAATGCAGGGCGCAGGGGCGCCGCCCCCCTATCCATGCGTCCGACCCCCTAATCTACATCCAGGGCACCGGACGCATGGATTCCAATGTTTTTTTTGTTTTGTTTTGTTTTGTTTTTTAAACACGTGATTAGATCCAGAGGCTCTAATAGGCTTCAAAAAAGGGTGGACTCGGGGCGCAGTGCCCACCCAGTTGTGTAACAATAGCAATTCAATATTCGCTATTGTCTTCCTGATTCTCCTCCCAGCCAATCAGGAAGCAGGTGATGAGACCCGTCACCTGATTGGCCAAAAGGAGAACCTAACCTATTGGCTGCCTAAGAGGAGGAGGGAGGAGACGCACGGTGGAAGCCGTTGTGATGCAGAGGAGATGCAGGGGAAGCCGTTGCCCGGAGGAAGCGCTGTCCGATAAATGGGGTAAGTGCGGGGCTGGTGACTGATCAACCAGGGGGTGCGGGTACCCTGACTGGGGGGAGGTGGCTGTGGGTGCATGGATTGCAGTGCCCCCCCCCAAAAAAAAAATATACCACCAGCCGCCACTGGAGGAGAGAGTAGAATCCTCCCTCCAGCAGCTGCTGCAGTCCCGCTCTGTGCTTCATTCTCCAAATGCCTGAGATGGTAGCATGGTCACTCCTGTCATTCAGATGGAGAACGGAACACTGACAAGTTCCCAGAATTCCCTCCTCCACAGAACCACACAGCACTTCTCTCCCTGGTCCCAGCCCTGCTTACAGCTAAAGCCCCCCACTGGGGTCAAATAAAAAGCTGTATGCTAAAAAAAAGAGTCTAAGATAAATTTAAAAAATTGTAGAGTGTGACTGATGTGTCTTTCTGGTTGCACAGAAGTGCATTGGATTGGTGCAGTGTGATTAAAATACAACTAAAACCAGATCCAGTTACTGTGAGATGTACAAGCCTCATAAAGTTCATTAACTGAGCCAAATACTCCATTATTTGTGTCTCACATGTTCCCCCTCCCAGATACTGCAGCTCACAGCTCCTGTTTTAGTAACAAGATGCACTGCCAGTTGAGAGGACAAGCAACTGTGATGTTTGTTATTCACGGCATGCCTTAAATGTAACTTTTGGGAAACCGTTAAATCGTTAAACCATTAAATCAGTTTAGTTTTGATTTAAAAGTGGCATTTGATATAGGATTACTGAAAAAAAAGTTGGTATTGGAACATATTGCTCCCTTTCATTTCACACATTAAGCTCAATTCGCAAAGCTAGCACACCAGGATAGGCATCCTTAGTTTCAGAAAATTACAGTTATTTTTAGTTGAATCAAATTAAATTAGAAAATTACAGTGGCTAAAAATATGGTGCTTAGGCTGGTGTTAAAGCATTGTGATTGAGCCTATTTTAAGCCTATTTTCAGGTCAGGCTTCTAAGATGTGTACAAATTTATACACAAATGTTAAAAATGAGTAATTTATGTTGTCAAGCCCTTTCACTTTATCTTTAGAAGTCTTAGTTATAATAGATACAGCATCTAAAAATACATGTAGGCAAACAAATAAACCATTTCCTTTGATCCTGATTTTTATTCACATCAAAGTCGTGAGCTTCTTGTAGGGTCAGCTGCTTAGCTGGAAAACCTTGTTCTAGAAAATCCAATTATTCTGTGAAATTATTCGTTTTTCATTTTATGTCTGGGTGCAGTGTTTGTGAAATTAGATTTTGAGGAAGACGCTGTGTCTTATTTTCTGTTCCAGTGTCCCACATGGCCTCTAATCCTTCACCCTCTCTCACCCCAGGAGTCCGTGAATCTGTGTCCCCCACAGCAAAGCCAGAAGTATCTGGAGCTGAAGATCATCCATTTCTGCCTGATCTGCCAGAGAACCGTTCTACCATCCAGTAAGAAGTCACTTGTTACATGTTTATGGCTGTCTATATGTTATAAATGTACAGGGTGTTTTCAAAATGTCTCTCATGGTCATGGGACAAAAGATCAACGTGTACAATGCAACGTTTAGCAGTCAACCAAAAATCATTAAACTACCCTAAACCGCTGTTTTCTTTTAACTAAATTAAACTACTGGAATTTGTATGTTTTAGGTTACTGTCCACACTTCACTTTTCTTTACTTTTACCTAAATAAATGATGTTCAATGATTCCAAAAAAGAGATGACAAAAGTCGGTGCGATATGTACAAATTTAATGAAATTTCCAGAACTGAAATGGATAGGCATAGAGTTTAAATTTGTGTAACTCTCATATATAAGATCTAAAGCGCAGGGCCATCTGATTTCTCCTGTATCGGATTGTATTGTAATTGTACTGTCTGCCCTCGTGTTGTAAAGTGCTGAGCAAACTGTTGGCGCTATGTAAATCCTGTAAAATAATAACAATAATATAAAACAAAAAATCATTAATTAACGTGCTATAATAGACCTGCGTGAGGAAACGTTTTAGGTGTATGACCCTTTAAAAATCTCCTGGTAATATTATTTTCATTGAGTTGGTAGTAGGGCTTTATGGTGATTGCTAAAATATTTTTCACAGGAATCTTTCCTGGGAGAAACATGATGGCTACCATTGATGACCTCCTTTAATTAATTGATTATTACTTTCCTGATATGCATACTTATTCCAGGTCAGTGACTCAAACTATTGAAGCGAGAGGATTACAACAACAGCCAGGTGACTAGCAGTAGAACTCATATTTCTTTCAGGGAACACTTACTTTAAATGCAGTTGTTCCATGATGAAACATTGGCTTTAGAAATCATTAGGCGATTAAAAAAAAATAAGTGTTAAAGATTTAGACTTATCATAAGTACACATATAGCATATATTCATTTTCTTGTGCTTAAAATTCTTTTCCAAGAATGCATAAATTCTTGAATAATGTAGATTTTATGGTTGCTACCTTTAAAGTGATACTAAAGTCCCAATTTTTTTTGTTTAAAAATAACAAGCATGTTATACTTACCTGCTCTGTGCAGTGGTTTTGCACAGAGCAGCCCAGATCCTCCTCTTCTTGGGTCCCGCTTTGGTGCTCTTCGCCCCTCCCTCCTGTTCAGTGTCCAGCAAGCAGCTTGCAATGGGGACACCAAGCCGCAGCTCTGTGTGTTAATTCAAACATGGAGCGGCGGCCTGGCCCTGCCCCTTCTCTTTCCTCATTGGCTCACTGACTTTTATTGACAACAGCGGGAGAAAATGCCGCTTCACTTCTGTATCAGCCAATGAGGAGGGAGAGTCTCGGACAGCCGAGTCTCTTGTGCAACATTGCTGGATCGAGGTGGGGCTCAGGTAAGTATTAGGGGAGCTGTTGCACACAAAAGACTTTTTATTTTAATGCATAGAATGCATTAAGATTATAAACCTTCTGCCTTAACAACCACTTTAAGTTGTGTATAAGGTGAAAGCAAAATATTGCAGAGTTGCAATAATTATATATGTGTTCCTTGGTTGTACATCTACACAAAACATTGGCATACAAAATAGCTACATTTAGCTGTTGGCCAAGGGTTGTTCTGTTGCTCAGAGCGCCAGCCAAAACAAACACTCCAACTTCACTCCAGTCACGTCGTCCACAGACCACACTATCGGGTAGTCATAAATATCAGCAATAGGTTTATTTAGTAAGGTGGTCCAAGCATTTTTTGGGAATATTAATGTTGGTTACAGGATATATCAATGTGTGTATCTTGGTTCACAAGCTCTTGATTTTAGTTTGCAACATCATTCCCATTTTTCTGTAACTTCTGAAAAAGGTCGAAGAGGCGTAAAAAATTTGTGCATATTTTGTACTAAGTGCGAGCGAGAAAGGACCTTAAAGTTATTCTCTACAAGGGTCATATTGAGTATTCCCTGGTGTGTTCTAGTGGTACATAAATTGCAGGCCTCCTTGCTGATATTAGTAAGTCCGATCTGCTTTCCAAGCCAGACTGTTGGGTAGTTTGTTTAAAATGCTGAAGAACAACTAGTATAAAACATAAATATCACCCCTTTGTTCCATCTCTTGCATACATTGTTTTTAGTAAACAGTTCTTAAAGCAATTATCTCTTTCCCCTTTTAACAGTATTTTAAAAATGTATAATTTGATGAATCTCAAAGGTTTTGGACTGAGGTCATTATAAAGTAGTTTGAATTTAAAATTCCCTTTTTGTAAATGAAATGGCATATTCAGTTTGGAATTATTATGAGCACCATGTAATCTCTACTAGTGCCCTAAGGTGAATTCCTCTGTATGTGACACACAGCTATACAAACTGATTCATTACAGATCTTTTGGTTAATGCTTGCAGAAAATTAATATTTTTTTCCTCTCTAAAGTTTACCCATTCTTATAACTATGATGAAAGTCACTATGAATTTTCCTCCTAAATACAATTTTTCACACTTACACAGGAAAGGATAATTCCATATTTTGGGTAGAAAAAGAATAGAATACTTATCGTGCAGACTTTACAACTTGCTGGAACATCCTTATAACCAATCCAAGGGACCTTTACTACTTGTCATTTATTTTGGCCCCTACTCAACATATTTACTGTATCTCAACTGATTCTCAGATGTAGCATCACTAGGAAAAATATGGCCACACTCAAAGTAAATAGAAAAAGCAAAATGGACATACTGGTTACAACTATAATAAGATTAGATAACAAGCAAAGATTTACATTGAAGATGTCAGGCAAGGCAGTTCTGATTATATTTGTGTATCTCAAAACAAAATTCACACTTCTCATCAATTTTCCAAACATTTTCATGCTTCAAGTGAATCATTGCACGGATGATGCTTCTGTCTCCTGAGCTTATCTGCCCTCCCGGTGACTCAAATGAGATAATAAATGCAGGCACCGCACAATGGTTTCAAACTCAAAAAATAAGTACTTGCATTGCGCGGCCCCAAGATTGGCTTTTTCTTCCATGTATGACTGAACCCATATACTTAGCTGTCACAGTGCAAATACTCCAAGAATTTGAAGCAAATGTTCCTTGGTTGTCAGAAAATATTGACATTCACATATTTTATTGTTGCTATTTATTAGACCAAGAAGAGATGAGCCTGACAGATGTAACACACATTTTGATGCAGTGGCACAGATTCGAGGAGAAGCGTTCTTTTTTAAAGGTAGGATATGTCCTTTGTACAGTAATCACTGATATAATGTTTACCCTTTTCTACAGGAGTGGAAAGATCAGCTGTCTTTGGATGCGTACACGTTTAGCTGTGTTCTCATTTCTCTTTCAGCTGGGTGCCCTAGATATGGAGTTTCTTCTGCAAACAGTTCTTGTTTATGATTTTGTAACATATTTAGAAATTTGTGGTTGTCGGTATTGCCCTTTTGCTAGTGGGATACTCATTTACTCTTTGTTGTCAGACAGTGGCAGGTTCTAGATCGGTAGCAAGGACAGTCAATGAACCACGCAGGCTGAGCTCTGAGCCCTATGAAGCAAGCCTGAGTCTAGCTCTTTGGGAAAACCATCATGTCATGCATATCAGTTCACAAGACCTCTCATGTCTGTTATACCGAGTAACGCATTGGGGGTTATTTAAGAAAGGCAAATCCACTTTGCACTACAAGTGCAAACTACAAGGGCAAAGTGCACTTGAAATTGCACTGAAAGTACACTTGGAAGTGCAGTCGCTGTAAATCTGAGGGTAGATCTGAAATGAGGGGAAGCACTGCTGATTTTATCTTCCAATCATGTGCAAGCTAAAATGCTGTTTTTTATTTTCCTTGCATTTCCCCCTCAGATCTACAGCGACTTTACTTCCAAGTGCACTTTCAGTGCAATTTCAAGTGCACTTTGCACTTGTAGTTTGCACTTGTAGTGCAAAGTGGATTTGCCTTTCGTAAATAACCCCCATTGTGTATATTTGTTAATAATACGAGGACATGGCTTTACAGGTCCTGTTCATATTTTGTATTGAGCCACAAAAAAGTTTGGCTACAACCTTAACTGGCTAGTTTCCAGGAGCATGGGGGTAGCAAGCATATTGGGCAATGATAAACCAGAAACATCCTTATATTTCCAAATGCAGGGAGTGAAGGAAACAAATGCAAATGTGGTAATAGTTATGTCTGCCACTAATTTTGCAATGTATGTGGTCCATGATGAAATGCAACAGATGATTGTTTAAACCCACCCAATTCTCACTTTTCCTTTTCAAGAAAGCAAATACAATAGTTTAGAGGTTTAAAGAAAGGTTTAGTGTAGTATAACACTTCCGGTAGTTGAACAAAACCAGTGATTTTGCTGGTCACTTCAGCCACAGCAGGGAAAGAAGACAGGATACACAAGGTACACCCAAGGTCTAGCAACAGTTGCATGGGTGAGCAATGGCCCTCTAAAACCTTCCGGCTCTAAGCAGTAATTTCACAAAATGTTTCCATCTTCAAAAATACATTTGAAATGATAGGTAGTCTCCTTTTCCAGGTAAAATCTTTTCTTGGCCGTCATGTAAGAGGGACCTTGAGAGTTTCCCTATATGGTCCAATTCTGCCCCAGTCGCAAGCCTAATGTGGTTAATGAATGGGTCATGAAGGGCTTCTAACTGTTCAAATTGTTTGTTATAAGAAAAACAACATTCTTAGCTTTTTGGAGAATTTATATGATAGAAACTCTTCCTTCCCTTTACCCATGGATACAGGAAGCCAGATAATAAGCTGTTCTCTGCTACATCAGCCAGGTCAAAAGGTAATCTTATGCTTGGTCAAAATTCCTTTAAAGAAGAACTCTCACGATGGTGCATAAACTAAATATCTCCATGTAATCCCACCTTTAGTCTCTCCAGTGATCCTCTTCTGTTAAAGAAAGAAAAACACATCTTAAGTTACTATCTTCCAGCTAGCTGTTGCTCCTCTCTTGAAATCTTGATTTGTAGGTGCATCAGTTCTTGAGCAGTGGTATTGCTTAGTTGCCATCACCCCCTGTGTATTGAGCACGCCTGTTGCACAGGTTGATATCATTAGCAGTTATCAGTCATACACGCCAGCCATGGATGCATTCCCATATGTGCAAGCAGCACAGGCAGAGCTCTGCTGTGAGTGCATCTGTGTTGTGCAGTGTCTGACATGCACCCTCCCCCTGCATTTCTAGTGATGACAATTGTTTCGGACAAGGGCAAAGAGCCACTGATAAGTGCCATTATTCAGGCCTCATTAGATATTTGTCTCCTTCATTCCTGCATGGTCGAACAACAGTGGGGAGGGAGGGGGGACGTGCTATCTACCACACAATCTCTGCCTGTACAGCACATTGAAAGAAGGACAAAGTGCAAAATGCATCTTGTATCCTAGGACCTGGAGCAGCAAAAAACAAAAGTGGTCAAATGTCTCATCGCTCTAATTTCTGATGAGATGTCTAAGTGTGGCCATCCAAAGTTAGAACCATTATATTCTTAATAACCTTCCTCTTTATTAATGTATACATGGCTAGTCTACTGTGTAGAATAAACCCTTGTGTAGCAGCTTCAATTTTCTTTTTGTAAGCTGTAGCAAACAGAGCCTAACCTTCTGTTTTTTCTTGTGGTACTTCACAAATGTAAGTGAAGTTAAATTATTGCAACACCGTAATTCACTGGAAAAGTAGGTTCCTGGGTACCATAAAACCAGCTTGGGATTTGTGGCATAGAAGAGTCACTGAATTAGAGACAATATTTCTAGCTCTCCAAAATTCCCCAATGAGAAAGTTACTTTTAGGCCATCTGTTCCTTATGTATGCCAGCTCTTCTTATGTGAGCTGTAACATACTGCAAATTGCATCGTAAACGTTCCTATTTTTGGTGAGATTTGTCGTTGAAGCACCTTTTACGCGGTTATGTGGAGACACTAGGAATTTTCATATTCAGGACAACAGAGTATTAGAATGTAAAGGCATACTATAACTTGTGGAAAATTAGGAAAAACCGCGCTGATATACCAAAATAATCTATAATGTGAAAAGCTGCAATCCCCACAACAAACATCAATTGTGAATAAGAAAGAAAAAAACAAGAGGTTGCGCTAATACCTGTGTTCATCTATACAATGTCTACAGTGAAAATAATTGAGACTTGACTGTAAATAAACCAGAAATTGTGGTGCAAAACATATTCATCAAATAAGACCATCAAAATTAATATCTTAGTGAGTCCATAAACACCAACAGAGCCCAGCAAAAATCCAAGTGATAATTATGATTAATCCGTGACAGCGGGGAAGGGTCCACCACCAGAAAGTGAAAGGGGTAGCTCCTTACCAGATGGCCATGACCCCCCACTACAGAGGATCACAGCAAACAGAAATCTTTACAAGCCAGAGTTAGGAACTGCCCACGATATCCACTAGGGGTCCTCTCAACATCAGTCACAGCAACGAACCCATGGCAACGATCCCATAAAACACAGAGGAAGCTCACATAGTGTAAAACTGCCAAAGGATGGGGAATTCGGTTCAGCCAGTTTTCTGATCCAGACACCACCATAGATGAGTGTCTGGAGCTGAGGAGCTGCTCGTGCCATCTATGGTGGTGTCTGGATCAGAAAACTGGCTGAACCGAATTCCCCATCCTTTGGCAGTTTTACACTATGTGAGCTTCCTCTGTGTTTTATGGGATCGTTGCCATGGGTTCGTTGCTGTGACTGATGTTGAGAGGACCCCTAGTGGATATCGTGGGCAGTTCCTAACTCTGGCTTGTAAAGATTTCTGTTTGCTGTGATCCTCTGTAGTGGGGGGTCATGGCCATCTGGTAAGGAGCTACCCCTTTCACTTTCTGGTGGTGGACCCTTCCCCGCTGTCACGGATTAATCATAATTATCACTTGGATTTTTGCTGGGCTCTGTTGGTGTTTATGGACTCACTAAGATATTAATTTTGATGGTCTTATTTGATGAATATGTTTTGCACCACAATTTCTGGTTTATTTACAGTCAAGTCTCAATTATTTTCACTGTAGACATTGTATAGATGAACACAGGTATTAGCGCAACCTCTTGTTTTTTTCTTTCTATACTATAACTTGTATTTCCATTTCCGTAACCATTGTTCAACAATAAGCATCCTAATTAGAATTTTGGATGTCACAACATAGAATGTTGTGGTTCAACATTTGAATTAATTTACATAGCTAATATTGTGTGTAGAAAAAAGAAAGGTTTTATATCACTTAAACTTACCATCTACTGTATACTGGTAACATAACTATGATCTCAAACCAAATAAAAATGATATCAATCAAAGGCCCCAATTTGTTATCCCTGCTGACTGGCCACAATGTTTGCAGGTGCAGTTTGGGTTTAATATTGGTTTGTCAGACACATCGAGGATTAAATCAAAATGGTGCCCATACACACACTGCCACAGCATATAATGAGCTGCTCTTAGTAACAAATGGCTTCAGCTTGATCTCCTACCCATGGGGTAACCCCTCTAACGTGTTTCACCCAATAGGGCTTAATCATAGAAGCAAATGTAGCTGGAACAGTTTGAGTTTTAAAGCACGATAACTCATAAAGAACAAGAAGGGACCGGTATCCCTCATAGATTGTCTGTGTTACATTGCCACCTATCTACAAGAGATAGAAAATACAGCCTAGGACAAACAATCCAACTTAACGGAGAAACAATTAATAAATTGCTGGGGACTAATCTGAATTCTAAGCCCACTTTAAACCATGGCCAATTTTTTTTACTTATAAGTCATCAAATGTAGGTAAATATAAGATATAAATAAAAGCTTCCAATTCAAAAAGGTGGGCACTAGTCGCAACTATTTTAGATACCGAACATTTCCAAATAGAAGACAAAAATGACCATAAGACAAAAAAGCAATACACTAGCTATATGTACTGCATACTTAAAGCCTATCCCAACATAACATAATGTTTATTATTCAATAAGATAAAACGAATATAAAAAGTAAAAATTAAGAGAAATTCAAATTGCCAGAAGTAGTGTATCATATGTATATGTAACTACATGAAAATACTCTTACTGACCTGATGAGAGTAAAATGGACATGTGGAAAAAACACATAAAGTGATCCAGTCATATACTGTATGCCCAATATTATATGTGTATATTGTAAATGGACAAAATTATGCTAACATAATGAAAATCAATCATGCATGAAGCTTCACAACCTGCAAGAGAAAACAGCGAATGTGTTCTATACAGTATAAAACATCCAAACAATATGATGCAATGAAAAAAGATAAAAAGAAATAAGGTAGTGAGATGGAAAGAGATAGAGAGAAGGGGGGCTATTTACGGTGATGGGTGAAATCCCACTCATAGTTAATCCCGTTTGGTATGCGAGTATCCAATTTAACCACTACAATACAAGACACTTTAGCCGATTGTCTGCCCAGACCAATTTTCAGCTTTCAGCGCTGTCACACTTTGAATGCCAATAATGCAACACTGTACCCAAATTACATTTTTATATATTTTTTTTTGAGACAGATAGGGCTTTCTTTTGGTGGTATTTAATCACAACTGGGGTTTTTTCGATATTTAAGCTATATAAACAACAAAAAAACAGAACATTTTGAAAAAATATTTTTGTTCTTGTTCTTTGTTGTTTTACTGCTACATTTCTTTAACAAAAATAACCCACATCAGTGTGTATTATTTAGTCTGTGTGCAAGTTATAGAGTCTACAAACGATGGTATATACAGTATATCTGAACAATGATTAGTCCTGCCAGGACAGTAAAAATACCCCCCCAAATGTCCCCCTTTTGGAAAGTAGACAGTGACACCTCAAGGTATACAGTAAAGGGCATGGTGATTTTTTGAAAAATTAAGGAAATAACATTTTTTTCACATTCTTTTTTTTTTTTTACATACTGTCACCAGAGCAGTACAGTGTCATCATATGACTGGGCAGTAATTAGGGATACTGACTGGTGACAGTATGTAAAAAAATAATAATAAAAATATTTTTTTCTCAATTTTTTTTTTACATTTTTTTTCTTTTTTTATAATTTTTTTGTTATATACTGTGACCAGAGCAGCGCAGTGTTATCTTAGTGACACTTCTACTCTGGGGAGGCGATCAGGGTTTTTCTTTTAACACAATGATCCCTTATAACAGTGATAATCACTATTATAAGCAATATTTTTTATGAATGGCAACCATTCATAGACATTATGTACTTTTGGGTTAGCTGTGATTGACCACAGCTATCGCATGATACAATGTACTGTGATTGGCCTGTCTGTACCATGTGATCACTGTGACCAATCACAGAGATCATCACAATAGTACATAATGATTGGCTATGAATGAAAGCCATTCATTGTGTACAACTGTCATACAGTAATGCCAGGGGCCGGTGTGGTACACCGATCTGTCATCCGCTGTGTCCGGTGGACACAGCGGGTGACAGATCGAGCCACAGCGCAGATACCAGAGCGTGCAGGAGGTGTGCAACTGGAAGGACCTCATGTGATGTCCTCCTGGAAACAGAGAATTCCCACTTTGCTATCATATTAGTATAGGCTGAGCGGGAAGAGGTTAAAGATCCAATTGACCTCTCTTTTATTTAAAGCTGAAAAACAATCTCCCCCTCTCTTGTGTTGACCTCTTCTTTATATAATCTGAACCTTTTGAGGCATGATGATGAACGAAATGTTTGGCCACATTAGTGTTCTTATATGTATTTATGTTAGATAGGTGGTCTCGCATCTGGTCGCATAAATGTCTCGTGGTTTGACCCACATACTGTATTCTACATAGAGTACAAGTAATTACATAAACTACAAACCTGGTCTGGCAATTTTTAAGTTGATTAATGGAGAAAGAGCCCCCATTTGCACAAGATGTTACTGTGTGGGGATCAAGAAATATATTTGCAGCTAGAACATCTGGAGGCTCCACATCTAATAACCCCAGTGGTACATTTGCCTCTACAATTAAGCCCCTATTGGGTGAAATATGTTAGAGGGGGTTCTTCCCTGGGTAGAAGACCAAGCTGAAGCCAGGAGCTTACTATATGATAAGGCAGTGTGCAGATGGGCACCATTTTGTTATAACTATGATCTCATTTCAGAAAAACTACATATACTTTTTTGGGGACCACATGATATTTAATCAGTTTTATGAAGCTGGGAAAATAAAAACACATCTATTCTAAAAAAACAAAAATTTATTTTTTAGTACATTATGTAATAAAATGATGTAAATAATTTTAACACATTATGGTACAAAGGATGGTATTACACTTAAATTTTACTGCCTCCCTCGGGAGAATTGAACACTCGCAAAGCTGCAAAGAAAAGTCCATTCTAACCCCTCCTTCTCCCAGCATGTCTTGTTTTTTTTGCTAATGTCCTTAGAAGAATGGACATCCTCTCTCTGCCCTAAGAGAAGAAAATACTTTTCACTTTTTATCAAGACAATTTTTTTTCTATCAAGATTCTTCAGTTGCTGTAGAGCCAGTGCTGCCTGTTTGCAGGTTCTGCATCAGTAATTTCTCAGTTTTATCTGTCCAGTCCCGGCCAGGGAGAATATGTGGGGCAAGCCTGTAATGTTGCCCTCCATGTGCTGGATCCTGCATTTGGTGTTCACCTAGGCATGGTGCAATGCTTTGAGCTAGCCACAAGGTGCTCTACAGGTCTAGGGCCGAGGTATAATTATGTGGTGGAACCCAGTCTCCGAAGACCCTTAGGTGATAAGCACAGCTGATGGGCAAATATTGCTGCATAGGGAATTTTATTTCCCAGGTTTTAGCCCAGGGATCATAACAAAACCTGCACCACCTTCTAGGTGGGGCTCACTGTACATACAGTATGTGTGCAAGTTTGGGACATGCTGGACCTGGCTTAGTCTCTCATGGCCATATGACCCACCAAGTATTGAGAATGAGCCTCCATTTGGTACACATGGTCTGCAGAACTTTAGTGTAAGAAGCATCTATTGAGGATGTCTTTTACTGGAGGATACCTGGACACCTTTATCAAGGAAAAAGAGCGCCTTTTTTTTCTTTCAGGTCCAGGTTCAGATGCAAGCCATGGATCCACAAATCCACCAAGTCTAATGGAGAGCCCTACTCACAATGAAGGAGTGCTCCCATTTGTGAAAGGGGCTGTATTTTGATCTTTATTGTCATCTGGTCAAAACATTTCATGTTTATGTCCAAAAAATTGTCTCTAGGGGATACAAATTGAAATGATTGTATTTACACAATCTACAATCTTCTCTGGTATATCAATACTACCTACAGTTTGCTGTGAGCATACAACATTACCAGTTTGTGGCCCTTCTCTTTGGCCTTTCCACTGCACCTCAGGTCTTCACCAAGGAGCTAGCTCTGTTTTACCCTCAGGGCATCCCCATAGTGGATAAATCTGGAGCATCATCTTCAAGGACAGTCATAGCAGTCAGCAAAGGCTCTATCAACCAACATCCTTAGGACTGTCCAGACTCTTCAGAGGTTTGGATAGATGCTGAACCTCCAGAAGACAGAAATGTAAGATTCACTGTGCTCCCATATTCTGACATTGCAGTCTATAATCCAGCCAAACCCTCCACCTTTGCATGAAAGTTTTGGGCCTGATGGTGGTCTCCTTCGAGGCTATCCCATATGCTCAATATCATTACAGTCTATTGCAACTCAACATTTTGGCAATGTCCGGACTGCCACATTTGCCTGACCCCCAAAAACAAGTTTGCCTTACTCTGATGGATAACAAGCTTGGCACTGGAAATGGCAGAAATCCTTCCTCCCAATGGTCTGGGACGTTTTAAGAGGGGAACCAACCTAGGGCATATCCTGGGTTGGGGTGGAGTCCTTGGTACTCTCTTGGTGTAAAGAATTTGCTTGCTAGAGGAAGCTTGTATCCTGATCAGTGTTGGAGCATAGAGTGATTAGTTTGTCCATTTAATGATAGATGGCGGTAGCTTTCATCAACCTTTAGGGAAGAACCAGAAGTCTTATGGATCAAGGAGAAGCGAATTTGATTCTCACTTGGGCAGAATGTATGCCCTTACCACCATGCACATCCAGGGAGTAGAAACTTGGCAGGTGGACTTCTTCAGTTCTCAAAGTCTGGACTTCAGAGAGTGGATTCTTCACACTGAGGTGTTTGCCTCTGTTGAAAGTGGGAGCTGGGCCAAAACAAGGGGGGACAGGAGGGGCACCTGCCCTGGGCGCTGTGTGGTTCTGTGCTCTATTCTCAATCTGCCTGAATGACAAAAGTGATCTTGCACCCTTCTCAGGCAGCTGGAGAACAGAGCACAGAGCGAGACTGCAACAGCTGCTGGAGGGGGAATTATACGCTCTCCTTCCTACTACTCTCTCCTCCCTCCCCCAAGAGCAACCTGAGCAAGAAGAAGAGGAGGTGAGGGTGGGAGGAACCCACTGGTGACATCGTCCATTATCTCATGTATCGCCCATACCACAGCTAGTGCGATTGGGAAGGTGGGAGACAGCTGTCCCCTTAAGAAGAAGGGATGTGTTATCTGATTCTCTCTCCTGGTGCCTGATTTCCTCCTTCTCCTCTCCAATTGACAGCTGTCAAGTAACCAGCGGCACTTTGGTAGCGCCTGGTTACAGTATAAAAGCAGCCTGCAGCTGTGGGGTTCGGCTCCCACTGGGCTCCATCTCCACCAGGAAGGGAGTTAACTGAAATAACCCAACTAAGAAAATCTGATTAGAGCTCCACAAACCCTGCTAACAGTCTATATTCAGAATAGATTGAATATACAGTGGGGGCGGAAAGTATTTAGACCCCCTTACATTTTTCACTCTTTTTTATATTGCAGCCATTTGCTAAAATCAGAAAAAAAAGAAAAACTGAAATATCACATGGTCCTAATTATTCAAACCCTTTGCTGTGACACTATATTTAACTCAGGTGCTGTCCATTTCTTCTGATCATCCTTGAGATGGTTCTACACCTTCATTAGAGTCCAGATGTGTTTGATTATACTAATTGGACTTGATTAGGAAAGCCACACACCTGTCTATATAAGACCTTACAGCTCACAGTGCATGTCAGAGCAAATGAGAATCATGAGGTCCAAGGAACTGCCTGAAGAGCTCAGAGACAGAATTGTGGCAAGGCACAGATCTGGCCAAGGTTACAAAAACATTTCTGCTGCACTTAAGGTTCCTAAGAGCACAGTGGCCTCCATAATCCTTAAATGGAAGATGTTTGGGGCGACCAGAACCCTTCCTAGAGCTGGCCGTCTGGCCAAACTGAGCTATCGGGGGGATAAGAGCCTTGGTGAGAGAGGTAAAGAAGAACCCAAAGATTACTGTGGCTGAGCTCCAGAGATGCAGTCGGGAGATGGGAGAAAGTTGTAGAAAGTCAACCATCACTGCACCCCTCCACCAGTCGGGGTTTTATGGCAGAGTGGCCTGACGGAAGCCTCTCCTCAGTGCAAGACACATGAAAGCCCGCATGGAGTTTGCTAAAAAAAAAACCTGAAGGACTCCAAGATGGTGAGAAATAAGATTCTCTGGCCTGATGAGACCAAGATAGAACTTTTTGGCCTTAATTCTAAGTGGTATGTGTGGAGAAAACCAGACACTGCTCATCACCTGTCCAATACAGTCCCAACATTGAAGCATGGTGGTGGCAGCATCATGCTGTGGGGGTGTTTTTCAGCTGCAAGGACAGAACGACTAGTTGCAATCGAGGGAAAGATGAATGCGGCCAAGTACAGGGATATCCTGGACAAAAACCTTTTCCAGAGTGCTCAGGACCTCAGACTGGGCCGAAGGTTTACCTTCCAACAAGACAATGACCCTAAGCACACAGCTAAAATAACGAAGGAGTGGCTTCACAACAACTCCGTGACTGTTCTTGAATGGCCCAGCCAGAGCCCTGACTTAAACCCTATTGAGCATCTCTGGAGAGACCTAAAAATGGCTGTCCACCAATGTTTACCATCCAACCTGACAGAACTGGAGAGGATCTGCAAGGAGGAATGGCAGAGGATCCCCAAATCCAGGACTCATGGCTGTATTAGATCAAAAGGGTGCTTCTACTAAATACTGAGCAAAGGGTCTGAATACTTAGGACCATGTGATATTTCAGTTTTTCTTTTTTAATAAATCTGCAAAAATGTCAACAATTCTGTGTTTTTCTGTCAATATGGGGTGCTGCGTGTACATTAAGGAGGAAAAAAAATGAACTTAAATGATTTTAGCAAATGGCTGCAATATAACAAAGAGTGAAAAATTTAAGGGGGTCTGAATACTTTCCGTCCCCACTGTAAAGTTTGAGGCTGGTGTGACCATTAAAGTAAAGCATATATACTTTGTTACACACAAATTCTTAAAAAAAAAATTATTGAATCTATAGTGTATATTGCACCTTAATTTGTGTGTATTTATAGAAGATTATTTTTTTTGCATATCTTGAAGATATAGTTGGAGGCTTTCATTTCACCGTGGTGTTTTTTAAGAATGTGTCCAATGTTAGGGCATTGAGCTCTAATTAGGCCTTTTTGTAGTTGGGTTACATATTAGTCTTTACCAGGAGCTCCTACTTCACCTACTTCTGACCTCTGCCTTGCTTAATTACTGATCTCTGACCTCTGCGTCACCTACTACTGATCTGTGGATTCTGCGTCACTTACTACTCAACCCCTGCACTCTGATTTCCTTTTAGCCACAGCCATTATTCAGCGCAATAAAAACTACACCCAATTTTTACCACGGCACACTACACAAGCCGCAACATACGATCCTCCACAGAGACCCCATTACTTTTCTCATAACTGTTACCCCATATTTTACTGCTGGATAGAATGTTACATGTTTTAGTCCAGTGGTCTACATCCCACACCCTACTCGCCCAACCTTACAATTGTTGTCAGGGGGGCATGGTTTGGCATTTTCTCCCTGGGCACTGAATGGCCTTGTCTGGCACTGAGTGTGAGATGCTGAATATGGACCATCTAGCTTCCAGGTTTAATAACAAACTGGACAGTTTAGGGATTGTCATGGTCACCCTGCTCGCTTCACCCCAACTCATTCATTTGCCCCCCAACAGATGTCCCCCACTGTCCCTGCATGGCCCAGCAAACCGCCACCACATGCCCCATCGCCCACATGCAGCTCACATAACCTCCGTGCTGGGAGTTATGTTTTCCTGGCCAAGCACCAGGCAGCCAACTTTCTCGCTGTTCCTGCATGGGGATTCACCACATGCAGGCAACATGCCTGTCGCCTGCACGCTCCCCCCACTTTTCTTGGCAGGCATAACATAATCTCACTGTTCCCACACTTTTGTGCCTCCTGGAGACAAAGGCTGCACTCCCTGTGTGTGACTGGGGTGAAAGGGGCGGAGCTTGTTGCCAGGGCAAACCAATGGCAAGCCTAAGGTTGCTTGGACATGAGATCATGCCCCAGGTCCAGAGATAAATACAGGAGCAGGCCAGGGCGCAGTTAGTCTCTCTCTTCCCACTCAGCTGGATGCTCTGAGTTACTTAACTATTGCTGTCGCAGAATCCTGCCTATCTTTGCTGTGTGCACAGCCCTGTGCTAAGGATTTAACCTTCGTTGTACAAAAATTGTACCCAGAATTGCTGTGTGCCCAGATTGTTGCCCTGTGCTAAGAATTGTACCCTTGCCAGACCACTGTCCACCCTTGGTGTGCCCAGAATGTTGTCCTGCTGAACCAAACCACTGTCTATTCTTTCTGTGTGCCCGGATTGCTGCCCTGTTCTTAAGGACTTAACCCCTACTGTATAAAATCACTGACCAACCTTGCTGTGCACCTGGACTAGACAGTTTACAACAGGGTCTCATTGGGAGTCTTTTGAGGACTCTAGTGGTTTATGATGTCTTTGCATTCCTTTCTAGCTTATCTGCCATTTGTGAAATGTCTTCAGTCAGTCAGTGATTTGTCAAATATGTCATTTTACGTGGCTGCCTAGCCCAGATATGAGGTTTAAATCTGGCTGCTTCTGTTACCGACGTGCAAATTTTGAGGATGAGGATGGCATGACGTTTAGTACTACTTCCCTGTTTTCTCCACATGATTTGAAGTTTTTCTGACCTCACTATCCTTACGCTCCTCACTTCCAATTTAGTCACCAGACTGCTTTTTAAACATTGTAGAACATAAAACCCTCCAATAATAACACATCCATTTTTTACCAAGCCATATCACTTTTGTCCAGCCATATTGTCCTGATTTGTTCTTATTTGTTGCCATTTAGTATGTTTTACCTTTTTTGCTTCTCACAAATCTAAAATTCTTTAAGTTTAGATACTAGCGTCCCAAATCCAACCTGCCCTTCATCCAGGCAGTCACATAACTATTCCCTGCATGACTACCAGCATATACTGTAGATATGATTATTGCATTGTATCTGAAATTTGCCTTTGCTTTCTAGGGAAGTACTTTTGGAGACTTACAAGAAATAAACATTTGGTCTCCCTTCAACCTGCTCAGATCCATCGTTTCTGGAAAGGGCTTCCCCTAAACATGGACAGCATTGATGCAATATATGAGAGGACCACAGACCATAAAATTGTCTTCTTCAAGGGTAAGTACAATAACATATGCCTTATCGCATTAATGCCAAATGCTGTTTTAGTTATTTTTTTTTTAGATAAAGCAGCAGAATACAGAAGGAAAACAAAGAGAAAATGTAACAGTAATACTACTGTATGTGCAGAAAAAACTTCTCTCACATTCCCCATCTTGCATGTAAACTTATAACCTGGTTCCTTGCTAAAGTCTTTGATATAATGGGAACAGAAAGAAAAGTTGTGCAATCCCATTTCATTGCACTTAGCACAACTTTAGAAAGCAATGGAAACTCCTATTGTCGTGTTTTTTCAGGGAAAGCATGTCTGGGTATCACATACTGTATGTAAAATAGAAATATTAACTACAGATGTAGTTACTTCATGCGTTCAAGAATGCACCATTGGCTACTTCCACAAAAAGTGCAAAAAGCTTCCCTAATACACTGATGATTATAACATAATTCTGTAGTGAGTCTCCTCATTTTACATGACCTAGGAGCAGGATGGTATGTATCATACTGGCAAAGCCATGTGTAATACGTCCTTAACCACTTAAAGCGGAGTTCCACTTAAAAAAAAAATTAAAAGTCAGCAGCTACAAATACTGCAGCTGCTGACTTTTAATAATAAGACACTTACCTGTCCCAGGGTCCAGCGATGCGGGGTAACAAAGCCCTGCTCGTCTCCCCCTCCTCTCTGTGGTGCCGGCAGTGTCAATGTGGGCGCCCGGCTGTGGCTTCACAGCCGTGCACACACTGCGCATGCGCGAGCAGCGCGGCACGCCGTGACTAGCTGGGCAATCATTTGGGACCTGTGATGTGTCCCAGATGATTGCCGAGAGGGAGGGGGAGAGGCGATCTCCCTTCCGACGCCACGTTGCGCTGGGAGGAAGTGGGAGCTGGAACCCTCTAAAAAGAGGGTATCTGCCCCCCCCCCCCAAAAAAAAATGACATGCCAAATGTGGCATGTCAGGGGGTCACCTTCCCTTAAAGCGGAAGTTCCATTTTTGGGTGGAACTCCGCTTTAAGAACAGAGCCTCGTTTTAAGATTTGGTGTTTACTGGTTTAAAACAGGTTATTTTTGCTAGAAAATTACTCTGAACCCCCAAACATTATATTTATTTTCCAACACCCTAGAAAATAAAATGGCAGTCATTGCAATACTTTCTGTCACACCGTATTTGCGCAACGGTCTTACAAGCTCACTTTTTTTTTGGAAAAAATACACTTTTTTAATAAAAAAATAAGACATAAATAAAACAGTAAAGTTAGCTGATGTAACACAGAGTAAATTGATACCCAACATCTAATGCTTCAAAATTGCGCCTGCTCGTGAAATGACGACAAACTTTTACCCTTAAAAATCTCCATAGGCGATGTTTAAAAAAATTCTACAGCAAATCCCCACAACAAGCTTTACTGGGGGATCAAGTAGAAGGAATACCTAGTCATACCAGGAAACTCATATCTTTTATATTTACAGCATCTAGAATAGCGGTGGCGGGAGCCTGGAGAAAGCCCCTGATCCCTTTTGAAATGGTTAAAGCAAAATTGACATGGATCATGATTAATGAACGCCTCTCGGCAATTCTTTTAGATAAACAGAGGGCTTCTGACAGGATTTGGGAACCATGGTTGTCCTATTTATCAACAGGTTTTGAAAATTAACGGATCCTGAGAGGGATCCCTTGGGGTGCACTCCACCCGAACTTCTCCCTCACTCTTCTCTCTCTCTTCCACTTCTCCCTTTATTATTCCTATCCTTTTCCTTTTACTGCCCGACCTCTTTAATAATCTATGCAGGACCTCCTACCTAAGACGTTGTCATAGTGACAGATGCGAAAAATCTGAAATATGAGTGATAAGGGGGGGGGGTGTGGGGCGGGGATCCCCAGCCCACAGTGAAGACCCCAATTGGGGTGGGCGTTCGGGTCCCGGCGGCGCACCTCCCCTCCACACAATACAGTAAAGAGGGAGATAAATGCCTGAATTGATGAATAAATATAAGAAGTAAAACATATACCCAAGTGTACTATGTTTGGTATTTAGCCTAGATACTCACGTAAGTTGGAGACGTCTGACCGAGTGGGTACAGACAAATAGACATTCCCACAGTGAAAAGAAATAATGCACAATATGGAATGTTCATAGGAGTCCTGTAGATCACATAGGCTGAAATATGTGGCCCCCCCCCCATTCTTTCCCCCTTTCTTCCCATTTAATTTCAAACTGTATGTGTTGTGCAACTTGTACATGTTATTCTTTACATATTTCAATAAAAATCATTGAAAGAGAAAAAAATTCTACAGGTTGCATGTTTTGAGTTACAGAGGAAGTCTAGGGCTAGAATTATTGCTCCCGCTCTAACGATCGCATACCTCACATGTGTGGTTTGAACACTGTTTAAATATGCGGGTCCTACTCACGTATGCGTTCACTTATGTGCGCGAGCTCGGCGGGACGGGGCGCGTTAAAAAAAATGTTTTTCTTATTTATTTTACTTTTTTTTTTTTCATTTTTACATTGTTCTTTTAAAAAAAATGTGTCAATTTTATTCCTGTTACAAGGAATGTAAACATCCCATGTAATAGAAAAAAAAACATGACAGGACCTCTTTAATGTGAGATCTGGGGTAAAAAAAGACCTCAGATCTCATATTTACACTAAAATGCAATAAAAAAAAAATGTAATTTCAAAAAATTATTTTAACAATATGTCCCTTTAAGAGCTATGGGCAGAAGTGACGTTTTGACATTGCTTCCGCCCTGCAATCGTATGGAGCTGGGTGGAGGCCATCTTCCCCTCACTCAGCTCCATACCACACACGGAGATGGATCCGATCGTCTCCGCCACTGCCAGCAGCTCCGGTAAGCGTCGGATGGCACTAGAGCATGGCGGGAGGGAGGGGCCCTCTTCCGCCACCGATAAAAGTGATCCCGCTTTTATCTGAAAGCCGAATGCCCCCTCTTGAGCAGGATACCGGGGTTAAGGTAGCTAGCTGCTGCCATAACAACGATATTCCTCTTCAAACAGCCGATGTATGACGGCGGGCGGTCGGCAAGTGGTTAAAGTGTTACTAAACCTAGGACCCTGCATTCACTATATTTGGACTCCCACAGTACACAGAACATGGAAATGCATTCATTTTAATAAATATAAACTGCTAAATACCCTTTCTCATCAGCAGTATATAGCAGTCTTGTGACTTCTATCAGTGTCTGGTTAAAGTTTGTAGAAGGAATTTTCATACTGCACTGGCTGTCCTATCAGGATCCAGGACCCCTGACCTTCTATCTGGACAATGCTGATTGGCCCTGTTCTGATCACATGCACTCGCCCAAGAAAAAAAAAAAGCTCTCTAGCAATACACACCAAACTGAGCATGTGCAGCCTGACTCCAGTAACTCTGTCTTATCTGGACCTGTTTTGGAGTCAGTGGAAGAAGAATTAACCCCTTAGGTTCCACCATGAGTTTAACAAGCATACTTTACTGCATATACAGACTTCTTCTAGTGGTGAGAGATGTAATGCTGTTGTCATAATTTAGCTTTGGGGATCTCTTGTGTGTTCATTAGTAGGGCACATACTGTAGGGACATTGGTTTGGAGATTATATTTTATGTTTTTCCCTGAAGTGGTGCTAAAAAAGATGTTTCCAGTTCAGATTGCCTTGATGCTATATTTTGGAGCTTTGTGAAACTACATAATTATTCTCCAATTGCAGATAAGATGTATATACAGTGGGGACAGAAAGTATTCAGACCCTCTTAAATTTTTCACTCTTTGTTATATTGCAGCCATTTGCTAAAATCATTTAAGTTCATTTTTTTTTTCATTAATGTACACACAGCACCCCATATTGACAGAAAAACACAGAATTTTTGACATTTTTGCAGATTTATTAAAAAAGAAAAACTGAAATATCACATGGTCCTTAGTATTCAGACCCTTTGCTGTGACACTCATATATTTAACTCAGGTGCTGTGCATTTCTTCTGATCATCCTTGAGATGGTTCTACACCTTCATTTGAGTCCAGCTGTGTTTGATTATACTGATTGGACTTGATTAGGAAAGCCACACACCTGTCTATATAAGACCTTACAGCTCACAGTGCATGTCAGAGCAAATGAGAATCATGAGGTCAAAGGAACTGCCTGAAGAGCTCAGAGACAGAATTGTGGCAAGGCACAGATCTGGCCAAGGTTAGAAAAACTTCTGCTGCACTTAAGGTTCCTAAGAGCACAGTGGCCTCCATAATCCATAAATGGAAGACATTTGGGACAACCAGAACCCTTCCTAGAGCTGGCCGTCCGGCCAAACTGAGCTATCGGGGAGAAGAGCCTTGGTGAGAGAGGTAAAGAAGAACCCAAAGATCACGGTGGCTGAGCTCCAGAGATGCAGTCGGGAGATGGGAGAAAGTTGTAGAAAGTCAACCATCACTGCAGCCCTCCACCAGTCGGGGCTCTATGGCAGAGTGCCCCGACGGAAGCCTCTCCTCAGTGCAAGACACATGAAAGCCAGCATGGAGTTTGCTAAAAAACACCTGAAGGACTCCAAGATGGTAAGAAATAAGATTCTCTGGTCTGATGAGACCAAGATAGAACTTTTTGGCCTTAATTCTAAGCGGTATGTGTGGAGAAAACCAGGCATTGCTCATCACCTGTCCAATACAGTCCCAACAGTGAAGCATGGTGGTGCAGGGACAGGACAACTGGTTGCAATCGAGGGAAAGATTAATGTGGCCAAGTACAGGGATATCCTGGACGAAAACCTACTCCAGAGTGCTCAGGACCTCAGACTGGGCCAAAGGTTTACCTTGCAACAAGACAATGACCCTAAGCACACAGCTAAAATAACAAAGGAGTGGCTTCACAACAACTCCGTGACTGTTCTTGAATGGCCCAGCCAGAGCCCTGACTTAAACCCTATTGAGCATCTCTGGAGAGACCTAAAAATGGCTGTCCACCAACGTTTACCATCCAACCTGACAGAACTGGAGAGGATCTGCAAGGAGGAATGGCAGAGGATCCCCAAATCCAGGTGTGAAAAACTTGTTGCATCTTTCCCAAAAAAACTCATGGCTGTATTAGATCAAAAGGGTGCTTCTACTAAATACTGAGCAAAGGGTCTGAATACTTAGGACCATGTGATATTTCAGTTTTTCTTTTTTAATAAATCTGCAAAAATGTCAACAATTCTGTGTTTTTCTGTCAATATGGGGTGCTGTGTGTACATTAATGAGGAAAAAAAATAAACTTAAATGATTTTAGCAAATGGCTGCAATATAACAACGAGTGAAAAATTTAAGGGGGTCTGAATACTTTCCATCCCCACTGTACATTATTAGGAACCTACCACTATATGGTCTCCCAAAAGCAGCACTCATAATATTTGTCCAAAAACAAATTCCTTACATACTCACACCAAACTGCAACAAAAGACCAGGTATAACATATATAAATAATACATGTCTAACAATACATTTTATAAATATATAGAATATATATATATTGTATACATCGTGAAATTAGGTAGCCCAACGAGAGCGTCAGACAGCGTAAAAGCAAACAGTCCTTTTATTTTCAAAAATAGGCAAAGCGGAAAAACATAGCTTCTCTTTAGCAAACAAGGAACACAAAATAGTCCATACTCTGGTTCAAAATTGCCAAACTAGTTAAGGGTGCACTGCCACTATACCAGTCCCTCTCTGTGGTGTTGAGTTTTCCCGTTGGCTACAGGAGTCCCAGGGAGGAGGGTTTTCATAGCTTCTCTTAGGTTTCTGGACTCTGAGGCACTTGGGTTAACCCCTACAGGATCATAGTTCCTCTATTCAGGGTTTGAAGGTTCTTCCCACCCAAAACTCTTTGAACCTCCAAAATTCCAGGTCCCTAATAAGGGCTTAGCAGTCCAGAGTAGACTAAAATCCAGGACTCCTGAGTACTCAACAATGCCTTTGCTGTAAACCGTCCCCCCCTAAAGGGACCACAACTCAACCTGCCATCCACGACACATCCTGTATTGTATGTGCAGTAAAATATAACATACGGTATTTAAAGCAGAATGTCAATGCACCTAAGCATGGAAGTCAAATCTTATAAATGAGTGAGACCAGAAGGAAGTTTGCAACTAAAAAATCCATGAAGCCTCTTTTCCTTGGTGCAAACATCTCAAATCTTCACCCCTTCATGCCAGAAACACCCTTTCAATGTGCCATGGAAATAAAAACCAGACATATAACCTGCATGCGTATCATGTAAATGTCTACAAACATTGAAATGAGATGAGGGGTTCTGAGCTCCATAATAGTACTTCCCAACCTTTATAAGGCAAATAGTACACCCTACATATTGTTTCTCATATTACAATTTATTTACTGCTTAATAAGAAATACCTCACCCGCTATACAGTAGTTGATTTGATCTCTCATGGTTTTACATGAGCCCCATAAAAATCCTCAGGTCTTATAACCACTTATAAAAGGAATTAAAAAAAGATGAAATGTATATTTATCATCTTCATTTAAGCAGCATTCTGTACATGAGATATGGAAACTTATATTTCTTTGTATTAACATATTAATGAAGATCAAATTAGCTGACCTATATGCTTTGTTTAGAAGTAAATAAACCTTAGTATACAGCGCTTTTTCTTACTCTGTTGTAAAATACAGACATTATCCATTGGTCATGTAATTTCCCTTATGTTGGCACTACTTCCTGTATGGTACTGACCACACTACTCAGCCAGATTGCAAATGACTGATTCCCCAGTTGGTATGTGGAAGATGAGCTTCACTCAGAGATCCTCTGCTTGTCGGCCACTTCCGTCCCTTGCACATGTACTGTCAGCAATGCCACTCAGACTGGAATTTCTCATACATCTCCTCCATCACTTTGCATTTCCGTAACAGAAGGAGAAGTTGAGGTAGCAATATCACTTACTGTATTGACGTCAGTCACCAAAGAAAACTCCCCCGTCACTCATTGTGCAGGGTCTCAAGATGGAGGGATAGCAGACACATGACCTCAAGTAAAAATAATATTTTTATGAAGTAAGCATTATAAAGTACTAAAGCTAAAATATAGGCACCATTTGGGACTTTCGTTATAATATGCCTTCCATGTATTTTAATATTATTTTTAACATTCCTATATAATTGCTTTATGGGCTTATCCTCAGTGAAACTGTCAGCATTTCCTGCTTTCTCTCCCCATCTGATTTAGGTGACCGCTATTGGGTTTTCAAAGACAATAATGTGGAAGAAGGATATCCCCGGCCCATCACAGAATTTGGATTACCCCCTGGGGGTGTGGATGCTGCTTTCTCCTGGTCCCACATTGATAAGACATATTTCTTTAGAGAAAACCTTTTTTGGAGTTACAGTGAGCGTGAGCATCGAATGGATGATGGCTACCCTATGGAGACTACTCTCTGGAAGGGGATCCCCACTGCTCTGGATGATGCTATGGCTTGGTCAGATGGTGAGTGTATAGTTATATATATATATATATATATATATATATTTATTTATTTTTATTTTTTTCTGCTAAGCTAAATCTTTTTTTTTCTACTTTTCCCCATTTCTGGTGTGTATTTTCACCTAAAGAAGCATCCCCGTACCCAGCAATCCCTAATGCCCCGTACACACAATCTGAATTTCTGTCGGAAAAACCTTGGAGAAAATGAAGTTCAATGCTTCCGAGCATGCGCCGAATTGTTTCCGAGCATGCGTAGGAATTTTGCACGTCGGAATTGCTACAGACGATTGGAATTTCCGATAGGATAGGAAAAATAGAGAACCTGCTCTCAATCTTTTGCTGGCGGAAATTCCGCCAGCAAAAGTCCGATGGAGCATACACACGATCGGAATTTCTGACCAAAAGCTCACATTGGACTTTTGCTGGTGGAATTTCCGATCGTCTGTACGGGGCATAACCCTTTGTTGTGCTGCACAAACTAAAAGAGACAACTGTGGCCACAGCATTAAGACACACAAAAATATTTTTTGAGAATTACAGAAATATCCCTAGTGCTTACTCCATTTAGCCAATTTTGGTGCATACACTTCATACATACACTATATTACCTAAAGTATTTGGACACTTCCTTTACATGCACACAAACTTTAATGGCATCCCAGTCTTAGTCTGTAGGGTTCAATATTGAGTTGGCCCACACTTTGCAGCTATAACAGATTCAACTCTTCTGGGAAGGCTGTCCAGGTTTAAGGTTTAAGAGTGTGTCTATGGCAGTGTTTGACCATTTTTTCAGAAGTGTATTTGTGAGGTCAGGCACTAATGTGGACGAGAAGGCCTGGCTCGCAGTGTCCGCTCTAATTCATCTCAAAAGTGTTCTGTAGGGTTAAGATCAGGACACTGTGCAGGCCAGTCAAGTTCCTTATCCATGTCTTTATGGACCTTGCTTTGTGCACCGGTCCAAATCATTTGGTGGAGGAGACATTTTGGACAATTTCATGCTTCCAGCTTTGTGGGAACAGTTTGGGGATGGCCCCTTCCTGTTCTAACACGTCTGCGCACCTGTGCACAAAGCAAGGTCCATAAAGACACGGATGAGCGAGTTTGAGAGAAATGTGGGATCTTATAAACCCCACATTTCTCCATTAAGAGGACCTGTCATGCCCTATTCCTATTACAAGGGATGTTGAAAGTGATCCAAAAAATATTCAAAGGGAAAGTGTAAAAATAAAAATAAAATAAACAATAAAAAAATTGTAAAAAATGTTTAAAGCGCCCCTGTAATGCATGCGTACATCGCACCAAAATATGTAAATGGCGTTCAAACCACACATGTTGCCGTGAGTGAGAGCAATAATTCTAGCCCAAGACCTCCTCTGTAACTCTAAACTGGTAACCTGTACAAATTTTTAAATGGTCGCCTATGGAGATTTTTTAGTACTGAAGTTTGGCGCCATTCCACGAGTGTGCGCAATTTTAAAGCATGACATGTTAGGTATCTATTAAGGCTCAGGACGTTTTTACAACCTCTCCTGAATTATTTAACTTGACAGATAATAACCCATGTTTAAAACGCCTGTTTTGCCGCGTTTACATGCCGCGTTTAGCACGTTTTGTCACGTTTATGTTTAGAAGCGTTTAAAAAAAAACAGGAAACACACCTGTAAACGAAACACGGCTAAACGCGAGTTACCGTGTTTAGCCACATTCAGAAGCGTTTGGCTCTTGAAATGCCTGTAAACTCAGCTTCTGAATGCATTTTTTTGCATTCCAAAAAATGCCTCTAAACTCAACTGCCTAGAAAGGACTATAAATGACCCAGTGTACACGTACTGATAAGATAACATAGAGGAGAGTTCAGGGACAGCTGAAAAAAACGCCCAACTGCACCTAAACGTCCGTTTACCGGCAGCGGTGTACATGAGGCCTTACTGGGCTTAACATCATCTTTCTCAGTATACAACAAAAATTGGGCTAACTTTAGTGGTTTTTTTTATTTTTTATTCATGAAACTGTTTTTTTCCCCACAAAAACGCGTTTGAAAAATTTCTGCGCAAATACCGTGTGACATAAAAGGTTGCAACAACCGCCATTTGATTCCCTAGGTTCTCTGCTAAAAAAACATATATAATGTTTGGGGGTTCTGAGTAATTGTCTAGCAAACAAATTATGATTTTTACATGTAGGACAGGAGTGCCAGAATAGGCCTGGTATGGAAGTGTGGAAGTGGTTCAACTGCCCATTAGATGGCGCTTAAATCCCTTTTTATATATATATATATATATATATATATATATATATATATATACACACACACAGCAGCAGTAGTGTGGGACAGGAATCGCACCGCATTCTTCTTACATGTGCAGTGCGATTTGTGGCAATTTTTTTTTGTATTGACGCAAATCGCACTGCAAAGTATCAGTACTTGGTATCGGTGAGTACTTGACCAAAAGTATCGGTACTCGTACTCGCTGATAAAAAAAAAAATTGTATCAGTTCAACCCTAGTTTCTGTCATTACAGGTTTACACTTTTAGTCACTGTTAGTGACCAGGACAGCATACTCTCCCATCAGTGAACAATATCTTAAAGCCAAACTGCAAACGTGTAAAAGAAGCAAAATATTGCAGTTCTGTTTTCATTAATACATCAGTATTTTTTACTCCAAGCAGTAAAAGTACCTGCATGTGACTTGCAATGAGCCTTTGGTAATCCCTGTGCACTAAAACTCAAGACAGGGAGAGGAACAAGCAGAACAAAAAGCAAGTCATTTGTGCTGCAATGCTTGCATGCTAACAAAGGGCATGCTGATAGGAGGAGAGAAGAGAGTGAGAAGAGTTCATCAGTCTGCACCTTCTCCTTTTACTATTCAGTCACAGGCAGGGGAAGGGGTATATGATCTGTAAGTATTACATAAAGTAATACAAAACATGATTCAGATTCAAAATACTTTATCAATCCCAAGGTAAATTATTAAATGAATCCCGAGGGAAATTATTAAATATCCTTATTTTTCAAAAATAATCCATACACATCCAATACTTAATGACCCAGTAATCTAGATATATATATATATATATATATATATATATATATATATATATATATATATATATATATACAGTATATATATATTATGTGTGTTTAGCTGTCTGTCTGGAATTCAGCTTTAAATCTAAGAAACAATAATAATTTGTTGTAAATTTGCGCTGCAGTTTTTTCATGGAACATTTGTGAAATTGGTTCAATGTAGTACATGTAAAGTAATCTTTTTAAGCTAACCATTGAAAAATACTATTATGGGTAATGGAACGTGGCACAAAGCAGATAAAAAAGGATCATTATAATATTTTTCTGATTCTTCTTCTTACTAATGTTCCAGTGAATAGTCCTTAATATTCTTCTCTGACATAATATGACAGAAGTACTAACTGAAATCATAACTGTCATCATTTCTAACGTATCTCTGGGACTCATTATAATTATATTAAAATGTTTAGCGAGAAATCTTTTACCCAATGTAAATATAGTTAAAACAAGAGTATGCATTAGTCATTGAAGTACATGTTTGGAGCATTTCATGTTTTATGGTTGCGGCTAATGTCCTTTTTTTTTTTTTTTTTTTTTTTTTTTTTTGCACTTAGGTTCAACCTACTTTTTCAGAGGAAAAGAGTACTGGAAAGTGCTTGACAACAAAATGGAAGCTGAACAAGGTTACCCACAAATAACGGCACGAGACTGGCTAGTATGCAGTGACATGCAGTCTGATGGACCAAGTGCAGAAAGCAGTAGGACTGGTGCTCATTCCAGGCAGGGTCAGCATGATGAGAGCCGGTCAGAGAATGCCTATGAAGTCTGTTCTTGTACATCTTCAGCAGAATTTCTCAGCATCAGCTTGTCAACTAACATTTCACTGCTTCTGGTGCACCTATTCACAGTAGCCTTGGTCTCATTCTCATGATGCGCCTACCTAATGAATTGTACCATCACACAAAGGACTAAGGGGTCAAACCTGTGATCCTAATGTGCTGCACAAAGCTGCAGGCCAAACATTCCGAGAAGCTTGGAAGTGAAGGATACCAAATTCTCCATGAGAAATGAACTTTTTAAGATAATGTCCTGGAAAGCGGTGCTCAAATTACTGGAACATGGAAAGCTTTTACCACAAAACCAAAGGGAGGACTTGCTATGAAACAACCATGTTTTCATTGTAACTGACACAAAATTATTTTTCAGATCATATATGTTCTGTACATTCAACCACAGTCTATGGAAATTAAAGCTGTCCAAACATGATTAGAACCTAACACCAGGTCTTCTGACCCCCAGGAATTTCTGTTTCTCACTGCCTGTTGCCTACCATGAGAGGGAGCTGTAGTTTCTAAGTGGTGATACAGCAATCAGCACAACCTATAGTGAGTGACTTGCTATATCACTTACCTCTGCTTAGTCAGCAGAGAACTAATGCCTGGTACACACAGGGAGTTTTTTTTTTTTTTTTCGTTTAACCTAGTAGGCTCAACCAAAAAAATGTACAGTGTACTAACACAAGCAATTTTAGTACAGCAATCTCCCCTGCTGAGTTCTTGAGTTCTTTCAGGTGGGACTGCCCCTACCCCCCTGCCAGAACACACTGATCAGCACTCACAGCCACTGCTTGCAAGCGCTGATCAGATGCTGGTTTTCCAGCATGCACGTTCGATGAAAGCCAGTCATTAGTCGCCTTCTGTCAGACAGGCTGCTGTACACATGGGCCAAATGTTCCAGACGATATTCGATCTGCGTGTATTAGCCTTAAGGTTCACAACCAAAATCCTTCTCTTTACCGGGCACTTATACACCTTCCTGCCCAGACCAATTTTCAGCTTTCAGTGCTGTCGCAGTTTGAATGACAATTGCGCGGTCATACAACACTGTACACAAACTAAATTTTTATCATTTTTTTCCCACAAATAGAGCTTTCTTTTGGTGGTATTTGATCACCTCTGCGGTTTTTATTTTTTGCTAAAAAAATAAAAATTTTGCTTTTGTTTCTGTTAAAAAATTTTGTAAATAAGTAAGTTTTCTCTTTAATTGATGGGCACTGAAAAGGCGACACTGACAGGCACTGATAAGGCGGCACAGATGAGGTGGCACCAATGAGCAGGCACTGACGATGGGCACTGATATGCGGCACTGATGGGCACTGGTAGGCGGCACTGATGGGTGGCACTGATATGCAGCACTGATGGGCATTGATAGGTGACACTGATGGGCACTCATGGGTGGCACTGGTGGGCATTGATAGGCAACACTGATGGGCACTGAAAGGCTGCAAAGATGGGTTCTTATGGGTGGCACTGATAGGCACTGATAGGCGGCACTGATGGGCACTGATAGGCAGCACTGATGGGCACTAATACATGGCACTGATGGGAACTGATACGCGGCACTGATACATGGCACTGATAGCCATCCCTGGTGGCAGTGGTAGGCATTGTGAGTGGGCACTGATTGGCAGCAGCCTGGGCATTGATTGGCAGCTGCCTGGGCACAGATTAGTATTTCCCTGGGGGTCTAGGGGGCATACCTGGTGGTCCAGTGTGGGTGGCTTCCCTGGTGGTCTTGGGCAGCTTCCCTGGTGGTCCTGGGCGGCTTCCCTGGTGGTCCTGGGTGACATCCGAGGGGGGTTGTGCTGATAAACAATCAGCACACACCCCCCCCCTGTCAGGAGAGCAGCCGATCGGCTCTCCTCTACTCGAGTCTGTCAGACGCAAGTGAGGAAAAAACGATCACCGGCTCTCCCTTTTTACATCGTGATCAGCTGTAATTGGACACGGCCGATCACGTGGTAAAGAGTCTCCGCCAGAGACTCTTTACCTAGATCAGTGTTGCGGGGTGTCAGACTGACTCCCCGCTACAACGATCGCCGCGATGCACGCTCCCGGGGGCGCGCAGCGGCTCAATATCCTGCGGAAGTCATATGACGCCCAGTCAAGATATTGAAACCACTTTGCCGCCGTCATTGTGCTATATGGCGGGCGGCAAGTGGTTAAAGTGATTGTAAAGTCTTGTTTTTTTTTCCTACAAAAATAACAAACATGCTATACTTACCTGCTCTGGGCAGTAGATTTGCACAGAGCAGCCTGGATCCTCCTCTTCTCGGGTCCCTCTTCTGTGCTCCTGGCCCCTCCCTCCTGTTGAGTGTCCCCACGGCAAGCAGCTTGCTATGGGGCACCCGAGCCGAGCTGCATCTCCATGTGTCCATTCAGACATGAAGCAGCCACCCCCTCTCTCTCCTGATTGGCTAACTGACGTTAATTGACAGCAGCAGGAGCCAATGGCGCCGCTGCTGTGTCAGCCAATCAGGGGGGAGAGTACCGGACAGCGAAGACACGCGTGGACATCGCTGGACAGAGATGGGGCTCAGGCAAGTATTAGGGGGGCTGCTGTATACAGAAGGCTTTGTATCTTAATGCACAGAATGCATTAAGATAAAAAAAAACCTTCTGCCTTTACAACCACTTTAAAGTATTCTGTTGTGATCTTTGTATCCCCATTTGCAAGTGTAATGTCTGAAATTAAACCAAAGTCATTGATATGATTTTGGTGTGAGTTTATGGCCAGTTTATGGTCACATACCCATGCCATCATGACAGGCTTCTTTACTGCATGCTGTGTTAACTGCTTGGGGAGCATAATGGTGTACACGGAGGATATAGGGGGATTATTTACAAAAGCCAAATCCACTTTGCACTACAAGTGCACTGTAAGTGCAGTTGCTGTAGATCTGAGGGGAAGATTTTAAATGAGTGGAAGCTCTGCTGATTTTATCATCCAATCATGTGCAAGCTAAAATGCTGTTTTTTATTTTCCTTGCATGTCCTCCTCAGATCTACAGCAACTGCACTTCCAAGTGCACTTGTAGTGCAAAGTGGATTTGCCTTTTGTAAATAACCCCCATTGGGTAATTTAAAACATTTTAAAGCGACTCCTGCTGGTGTCTGTGGGGAGACTTCAGCTGAGGCAATCTGCTCAGCTGCCTTCGGCAACCTTCCAAGCTTACATGTGGGTACTGGTAAATGTGATTTATTTTCAGTAGCACCCTATGTTCTTCTTTCTTGGTGCGGTGTAGAAATTAAAAAAAAAAACAATATCCAGGCCACATGGCATGTCACACTTCCTTTTTTAATCACAAATTCCAAAGGCTAAAAACAATTAAAACACATCCAGCCAATTAACCTTTCTCATGCAAAGTGCACACTCTTTCAAAGCAGTAAAGGTAGCCTGGCATACTCAGACACTTCAGTGGGTATGAGCATAAGTGTGCGTAGCCTATTGCATTAGGGTGTGCACCCTTAAGCTCAAACACACATGCATGTGTATGTGTCTACATATATATGAACCCGGCACATTGATCTCCCTGCCGGCACAGTGAAAGAGAAGAGCATAAACACTTTTCTTATGGCAGAGAAGGTAAGAGGGAGATCTTTACCATGTTCCTGCTGCTACACAGATCGATAACACTAATGCGCATGGGGTGATTAGGGTGTGCCTGGGCACACCATGTTCGCACGCCTTTGGGTATGAGCCTTAGGCCTCATGTACCCGCTGCTGGTAAACGGACGTTTAGGTGCAGTTGGGCATTTTTTTCAACTGCTCCTGAACTCTCCTCTATGTTATATTATCAGTACATGTACACAAGGTAATTTCTAGGCAGTTGCAATAAGAGGCTTTTTTTGGAACCAAAAAAATGCATTCAGAAGCTGTGTTTAGAGGCCGCGTTTAGGCGCGTTTTCGTCTAGTAGCATTTTTAAAAGGGAAACATTTTATTCATTACTTTTGAGCCTGGAAAATGCTAAAAACGCACCAAAAACTCAATTATCACCGCCTGCAAGCTTAATATACCATGTAATATTCTCCTCATCAGCCAGTTATGCTGTACACGACACGACTGGCATTACTTGACGCTGAAGTTGAATCACCAACAGACGTTCCTCTGGTGGCATGCTTTTCCTCATGTTGGTGTCCATGCCAACTAGACGGGGTCTAACCTTTTCCAAGAGAACGTCAAAGGTGGTAATTGACATGCGTGTAAAATGAAAAAATTTCTCTGGGTAATTATGTAGCTGAATATAGATATTAGAAAGTATCCTGTGGACATGCATTGAGCCATCAATGGATGTGTCCAGTAGCGCTGAACTCTGGTCCTCTCACGTAATTTACTACATCTTTGGAGCCTCAGCAAAAGCTACATCAGGAGCATTTCCTCACACATGCTCATCATGGGATCCATATTAACAAACCAACCAAAAAATAGCTACAAGCACACTGCCTTCTCAGCTGCTACTCAGACTGTTCTCTCAAAGAATGGCTGAAATAGTTAATAAATACTTGTTTTTAGTGCTTTCTAATCATTTGGGAGGGTCTCCTGAGCTTATCTTTAGTAAACGCTCCTGAATGCAAATGCGGCTAAATGCCGCTTGTAAACGCTGCTAAACACGTTTTTAGGCGTCTGAAACGTCAGAAACGTTGGCGTCTGAACTCATTTTTTTGCCTTCAAAGAAAAGCCTATAAACGCAACTGCCTAAAAGCGACAATAAACGAACCTGTGTGCATGTACACATAAGATAACATTGGATGAGTTCAGGGGCAGCTGAAAAAAGCAGCCAACTGCCTCTGAACGTCCGTTTACCAGCAGCAGTGTACATGAGGCCTTATGGTCTCCTAGCAGTCTGATCGGTGCAAATGCATGTATAATTTACTGAACAGAAACATAAGCCTGTGGCGGATTTTTTTTTTTCATTAATCTTTCTGCCAAAAGACTTAAAGGGGAACTATCACAAAAGTATATATTTTTATGTTATTACATTTAAATAAAATTGATTTAACAATATATTTTGTTATATGCCACTAAACTCCGGTATGTTGTGTAGTTTTATTTTATCTGCATAGAGTTTGTTTTTGCTAAATACATTTATTTGCCAGACAGGAGCTCTGTGTTGATCACAACTGCAAGTCTGTATAAATGGACCACAGTCATTCACAATAAACATTTATAAATGTGTATATAGCTTTTAAATATTATATATCTCAAAAGTAGGAGAAAATGAAGGTATATGAAAATTGATATAATGATAGTTCCAGCTTTAAGTTTTTTTCAAGAATGTAGTGAAGTCGTGTTTGCACTTGTAGTGGTTGCCTGTGATGCATCCATGATGGTCAGGTAATGGGGCTTGGCTTTCTGAGATGGCCCAGTAATTGGAGCACTGCCAAGAGTGAATTCTGTAATTCTGCTTCTTTGAATTTCTGACAAACCGTTGTATAATAAAGAGGCACATCTTGTTTACACCATGGAATAGATCAGAGTTGTTTTTCTCCGTTGAGCTAAATGTAAAGGGTGTAGAAATCCATACGGGCGCTAAGAACAAGGTCTGGTAGTGGCTTCACATCCTTCTTGTACCCTTCATGCCTTATGGCTCATTACCACATTGATTGTACCACAGAAGCTCTATGTATACATTTTATACAGGTCACTCCAATTTAGGAAAAAGCTTGTTTAGAGAACTCAAATTTACACACTTAAAGCAGAGTTCCACCCATTTAAAAGTCAGCAGCTACAAAAAAAAGTGTAGCTGCTGACTTTTAATAATCAGACAACCTGTCCCACTGTCCAGCGATGCGGGCGCACGAAGCCCCGCTCCTCTCCTCCTCCTCTCCTCAGCACCGGTATTGTTATTGTGGGCGCCCGGCTGTGTCTTCACAGCCAGGCACGCACTGCGCATGCACGAGCCATGCTGTGATTGGCCGGGCAATCTTCTGGGACCTGTGACGTGTCCCAGAAGATTGCAGGAGGGGGGGTGATCTTCCTTCCGGTGCCGCAGCGCCATGGAGGAAGTTGGAGCTGGGTGCCCGTAAAAACAGGGTACCCCCTCCTCCCCCAAAAAAATGACATGCCAAATGTGGCATGTCAGGGGGTCACCAACACTTAAAGCGGAAGTTCCATTTTTGTGTGGAACTCCGAGGAGTGTCTCAATCCTCTATTCCTCCGCATCCCTTTTTTTCCCCCTGTTAGGATGGAGCCATATAGAGTTGTGCACCTTGTATTAAATGTTTATTTGTAAAATGAAGCTTTTATGCGAAGAGCAACAAAAATATAAAAACATTTTATTGTAAAAACGATTTAACCACTTCAGCCCTGGAAGGATTTACCCCCTTAATGACCAGGCCATTTTTTGCAATTTGGCACTGCGTCGCTTTAACTGACAGTTGTGCGGTGGCGCAAAGTTGTACACAAACAAAACTGATGTCCTTTTTTTCCCACAAACAGCACTTTCTTTTGGTGGTATTTGATCACCTCTGCGGTTTTTATTTTTTGCGCAATAAACAAAAAGAAAGACCAACAATTTTGAAAAAAAAAAAACAATATATTTTACTTTAAAAATTTTCTAAATACACATTTCTTCATCAGTTAAGGCCTATATGTATTCTACATATTTTTGGTAAAAAAATTGCAATAAGCGTATATTGATTGGTTTGCGCAAAAGTTATAGCGTCTACATAATAGGGGATATATTTATGTCATTTTTATTATTCTTTTTTTTTTTTTACTAGTAATACGGTGATTAGCAATTTTTAGCGGGACTGTGACATTGCAGCGAACAGACACTTTTGACACTTTTTTTGGACCAGTGACATTTAAACAGCGATCAAAGCTAAAAATAGCAACTGATGACTGTATAAATGACACTGGCAGGGAAGGGGTTCACACTAGGGGGCGATCAAGGGGTTAAATGTGTTCCCTAGGGAGGTGTTTCTAACTGTGGGGGGGTGGGACTGACTGGTCATTAGGAACAGGCGATCACACTGTCTCTCCTCCCCTGTCAGAATGGGGATTTGTTTGTTTACATCAACAGATCCCCGTTCTGGCTATCTGTGGAGGGATTGCGGGTGGCCGGCGGACATCTCGCCTGCTGGCCACATGCATCGGGTCTTACAGCTACTGTGATTTGCACAGCCGAGCAAACCTGCTGCAGTATAATGACGGCGGCTGGCTGGCAGGCAAGTGGTTAATAACTTAAAAACCTACTTATTTTAAATGATTCTAGGTCCCGCTTAAGCTGTTTTATGAGTTTATTTTTAAGTGCTTTCATAACCCATCAGAAGTACCCATTAGTTCATAAATACCAAATGGTGAGAAAGAGTACGCTTTGCTCTCGAATGAATAATCGCTATATAAACATCCCAATCTTAATATTCTCAAAGATTAGAAGCAGGACTGTATTTCCTGTTTCAATCATTTTTATTAGTTTTACAAAATAGAGAAAGGGCCAGTTCACGCCACATGCAGTCCAGTGCATTTTTTTTCTGCATCAAAAATGCATGGAAAGTAGGTTACAGTAGATATAAAAAGTCTACACACTCCTGTTAAAATGTCAGGTTTCTGTGATGTAAAAAATGAGACAAAGATAAATCATTTCAGAACTTTTTCCACCTTTAATGTGACCTTTAAACTGTACAACTCAGTTGAACAACAAACTGAAATATTTTAGGTGGAGGGAATAAAAATAAAAAAATAAAATAATATGGTTGCATAAGTACACCCTTAAACTAATACTTCGTAGACATGTGCACTGCCAAAAAATGTATTCGTTTTTGTTTCATTCGGGTTTTTTTTGTTTTTTTGGAGGGTTTTTTTCGTGTCATTCGTTATGATCAAAATTCGTTATTTCAAATGAATTTGTAACTTCGGAAAAAATTTGAATTCGTTACGTTCCATTTATTTAGATGCGGTATTCATTATTTCGATAATTCATAAAAACTCGAAATTCCGATATCCGAAAATAAAAGCAAAAATCCGAAAATAAGAACGAAAATCCAAAAGTTCAAAAATCCGAAATAGAAACGAACGAACAAACTAATAATAACTAACTATTAAATTATAGGTATTGGAAATTCCTTTCAAATTTGGCTGTTAGTGAACGTAACAAATACGAATTTATCCAAAGTTACGAATTATCCGAAATAACGAATGCCGCATCTAAACGAATGAAATGTAACTAATTAATAATAATAAATAATAATAAAAAGTTTTTTTATTATTATTATTTAATATTATTAATTTGTTACGTTCCATTCGTTTAGCTGCGGCATTCGTTATTTCAGATAATTCGTAACTTTGGATAATTTCGTATTCGTTACGTTCACTAACAGCCAAACTTGAAAGGAAATTCCAATACCTATAATTTAATAGTTAGTAATAGTTATTATTAGTCAGTTATAATTTTGCATTTTTGAATTTTCCGGTTTTCAAATTTTCGGATTTTTGGATTTTTTGAATTTCGGATTTTCGTTCTTTCGAAGACTCTTTCGACTCTTTTTGAGTTTTCTTTTATCGGAGAAATTAGTTAAACAGGTTTTTGTTAGTTCGAATATTTCTGAATTAATGAATTTGTTGAATTTTATCAAAAAACAAATTCGGAAATAAACGAATTGCACATGTCTAATACTTTGTTGAAGCACCTTTTGATTTTATAACAGCACTCAGTCTTTTCGGGTATGAGTCTATCAGCATGGTACATCTTGACTTGGCAATATTTGCCCACTCTTTTTTCAAAAACATTCCAAATCTGTCAGATTGCGAGGGCATCTCCTGTGCACAGCCCTCTTCAGATCACCCCACAGATTTTAAATGGGATTCAGGTCTGGGCTCTGGCTGGGCCATTCCAAAACTTTAATCCTATTCTGGTGAAGCCGTTCCTTTGTTGATCTGGATGTATGCTTTTGGTTGTTGTAATGCTAAAAGATGAAGTTCCTCTTCATATTCAGCTTTCTAGCAGAAGCCTGAAGATTTTTTGCCAATATTGACTGGTATTTGAAACTGTTCATAATTCCCTCTACCTTCACTAAGGCCCCTGTTCCGGCTGAAGAAAAACAGCCCCAAAGCATGATGCTGCCACCACCATGCTTCACTGTGGGTATAATGTTCTTTTAGTGATGTGCAGTGTTGTCTTTTGTGCCAAATATATCTTTTGGAGTTATGGCCAAAAAGTTCAACTTTGGTTTTATCAGACCATAACATATTTTTCCACATGCTTTTGGGAGACTTCAGATGTGTTTTTGCAAACTTTAGCCAGGCATGGATGTTTTTCTTCATAAGAAAAGGCGTCCGTCTTGCCACGCTACCCCACAGCCCAGACATATGAAGAATACGGGAGATTGTTGTCACATGTACCACACAGCCAGTACTTGCCAGATATTTTTGCAGCTCCTTTATTGTTGCTGTAAGGCCTCTTAGCAGCCTCACTATCCAGTTTTCTTCTTGTCTTTTTATCAATTTTGGAGGGACGTTAAGTTCTTGGTAATGTCACTGTTGTGCCATATTTTCTCCAATTCATGATGACTGTCTTAATTGTGTTCCATGGTATATCTAATGCCTTGGAAAATTTTTTTGTACCCTTCTCCTGACTGATACCTTTTAACATTGAGATCCCTCTGATGCTTTGGAAGCTTTCTGCGGACCATGACTTTTGTTGTAGTATGTGACCAAGAAAATGTCAGGAAAGACCTACTCGAACAGCTGAACTTTATTTGGGGTTAATCAGAGGCCTTTTAAATGATGGGAGGTGTGTACTGACTCCTATTTAACATGAGTTTGAAATTGATTGCTTACTTCGAACACAGCTACATCCCCAGTTATAAGAGGGTGCAACCACATTATTTTAGTTCTTAGTTTTACTCCCCCCTAAAAGATTTCAGTTTGTTTTTCAATTGAGTTGTACAGTTTATAAGTCACATTAAAGGTGGAAAAAGTTATGAAATGATTTATCTTTGTCTCATTTTTTTACATCACAAAAACCGGACAGTTTAACAGGGCTGTGTAGACTTTTTCTATCGACTGGATATGATTTCCAATGGCATAGTTCACACCAGTGTGGTCAGTTCCAGGGTGTAAAGGTCAGTGTAAAGGTCCCCCTTACATTGAAGGTAAGTGTAAATCCCTTCTTATATTGCTGGTTACTGTGAATGCGCCTATCACATTGGTGGTCATTGTAAATCCCAATTACATAGGTGGCCAGTGTAGAAACTCCTCTTTATATTGCTAATCTGTAAAAATCCAAACTTGCATTTGTGGTCAGTTTCAAATCCTCCCTTACATTAGTGGTCCATGTAGAAGCCACCTTTAAATTGGTGAGTGTAAATCCCCCCCTTACATTGGTGGCCAGTGTAAAAATCCCCCTTTAGTGGTTGTTGATGTAAAATCCCCCATTACATTGGTTGCAAGTATAAATTCTTCATTACATTGGCGGTAACTGCAGAATTTCCCTTACACTGGTGGTCAGTGTAAATCCCCCCTAACATTGGCGGTCATTGGAGGTGGTGTGAAGGCAGTGAGGAGATAATGTGCTAAAACCTTTAGCAACCGATCAGTGAGCAGTAATGATGTACACTAACCTCTTGCAACCAATCATTGAGTGGTAAGGATATGCACTAACTTCTAGCAACCAATCAGTGAGCAGTAATAATGTGCAGTGATCTCTAGCAACCAGTCAACAAGTGGAAGTCATGTGCTGTAACCTCTAGCAAATAATCAGTGAGCCATAATGTGTGCTGTAACCTCTAGCAGCCAGTCAGTGAGCGATAATGATACACTGTAACCTTTGGCAACCAATTGCATTCCCTGCCTGATCTGATCCATTAAACTGATTTTAAGTCTAGCTGCTATTTATTGTATGTCTCAGAGCAGGTGGAGAGCGAAATTGCACGGGGGGGGGCAAGAAAATGTTTGCCCAGGGTCCAATCAATATTAACCACTTCCCTACCGAGCCATTGTCAAATGACGTCCTGCCATCCCGGGTGGATGTCATATGACGGCCTCACGTTCTTGCCACTACTGCAGGCCCCCGGGGCACGGCGATCGGGGATCAGGTGTGTCCCTTGGGACACAGTCCCTCCCCGATCAGGGTAAAGAGCCAATGAAATTGGCTCTTTACCACGTGACCGGCTGTGTTCAATCACAGCCAGTCACCTGTATTCTGCTCGTGATCGCCGCCAGTGCACGCCCCAGGGGCACGCAGCGTGGCGTTCAAGGATGAGGCGTGTCCCTCAGGCACAGCACATCCCCGATCAGGGTAAAGAGCCAATGAAATTGGCTCTTTACCATGTGACCGGCTGTGTCCAATCACAGCCGGTCGCAAATTTCAACAAACGACGGTAGCGCCGCTTCCGGTTTCTCCTCAGTGTGTGAGGGGGACACCTGGATGAAAAAGTGCAGGGATGTGCCCGATTGCCCCCCCAAATAAAGAGAACCTGTCACATCCCATCAGGAGTCCCTGTCACAGCCGATCAGAGTACCTGTCACCAGCATCTGAGTACCTGTCACAAGCCCCAGAGTACCTGTCACCAGCCCCAGAGTACCTGTCACGAGCATCAGAGTACCCGTCACCAGCCCCAGAGTACCTGTCACCAGCATCAGAGTACCCGTCACCAGCCCCAGAGTACCTGTCACCAGCCCCAGAGTACCTATCACCAGCCCAGCAGAGTACCCGTCACCAGCCCCAGAGTACCTGTCACTAGCATCTGAGTACCTGTCAACAGCCCCAGAGTACCCGTCACAGCCCATCTGAGTACCTGTCACAGCCCATCTGAGTACCTGTCACTGCCCATCTGAGTACCTATCACCAGCTCCTCAGAGTACCCAAGTACCTATCACCAGCCCATCAGAGTACCCGAGTACCTGTCACCAGCTCATCAGAGTACCCGAGTACCTGTCACCAGCCCACCAGAGTACCCAAGTACCTATCACCAGCCCACCAGAGAACCCGAGTACCTATCACCAGCCCATCAGATCAGAGTACCCGAGTACCTATCACCAGCCCATCACAGAACCCGAGTACCTATCACCAGCCCATTACAGAACCCGAGTACCTATCACCAGCCCATCAGAGTACCCGAGTACCTATCACTAGCTCATCACAGAACCCGAGTACCTGTTACCAGCCCATCAGAGTACCCGAGTACCTGTCACCAGCCCATCAGAGTACCCGAGTACCTATCTGCAGCTCATCAGAATACCCCGAGTACCCGTCACCAGCCCGTCAGAGTACCCGAGTACCTGTCACCAGCCCATCAGAGTACCCGAATACCTGTCACCAGCCCATCAGAGTACCTAAATACCTATCTCCAGCCTATCAGAGTACCTGAGTAGCTATCTCCAGCTCATGAGAGTACCTGAGTACCTGTCACCAGCCCATCAGAGTACCCGAACCAATTTCCAGCCCATCAGAGTACCTGAGTAGCTATCTCCAGCTCATGAGAGTACCTGAGTATCTGTCACCAGCCCATCAGAGTACCCGAGTACCTGTCACCAGTTGGGGTGTTTTCTTTTCAAAATGGGGTCATTTTGTTGGTAATTTCATTGTCCTGGTGCTCCAGGACCTTCAAAGGTGTGATAAGCATTTAGGAAACTAAATGTATAATTTACGCTCCTAGAACGCCTGATGGTGCTCCCTGCGTGTTGGACCTCTCTATGTGGCTGGGCTGTGTAAAAATGTCACACATGTGGTATCGCCATACTTAGGAGGAGTAGCAGAATATTTTTTGGGGTGTCATTTTTGCTATGTACAGTGGGGACGGAAAGTATTCAGACCCCCTTAAATTTTTCACTCTTTGTTATATTGCAGCCATTTTCAAAAATCATTTAAGTTCATTTTTTTCCTCATTAATGTACACATAGCACCCCATATTGACAGAAAAACACAGAATTGTTGACATTTTTGCAGATTTATTAAAAAAGAAATACTGAAATATCACATGGTCCTAAGTATTCAGACCCTTTGCTCAGTATTTAGTAGAAGCACCCTTTTGATCTAATACAGCCATGAGTCTTTTTGGGAAAGATGCAACAAGTATTTCACACCTGGATTTGGGGATCCTCTGCCATTCCTCCTTGCAGATCCTCTCCAGTTCTGGCAGGTTGGATGGTAAACGTTGGTGGACAGCCATTTTTAGGTCTCTCCAGAGATGCTCAATTAGATTTAAGTCAGGGCTCTGGCTGGGCCATTCAAGAACAGTCACAGAGTTGTTGTGAAGCCATTCCTTCATTATTTTAGCTGTGTGCTTAGGGTCATTGTCTTGTTGGAAGGTAAACCTTCGGCCCAGTCTGAGGTCCTGAGCACTCTGGAGAAGGTTTTCGTCCAGGATATCCCCGTACTTGGCCGCATTCATCTTTCCCTCGATTGCAACCAGTCGTCCTGTCCCTGCAGCTGAAAAACACCCCCACAACATGATGCTGCCACCACCATGCTTCACTGTTGGGACTGTATTGCACAGGTGATGAGCAGTGCCTGGTTTTCTCCACACATACCGCTTAGAATTAAGGCCAAAAAGTTCTATCTTGGTCTCATCAGACCAGATAATCTTATTTCTCACCATCTTGGAGTCCTTCAGGTGTTTTTTAGCAAACTCCATGCGGGCTTTCATGTGTCTTGCACTGAGGAGAGGCTTCCGTTGGGCCACTCTGCCATAAAGCCCCGACTGGTGGAGGGCTGCAGTGATGGTTGACTTTCTACTACTTTCTCCCATCTCCTGACTGCATCTCTGGAGCTCAGCCACAGTGATCTTTGGGTTCTTCTTTACCTCTCTCACCAAGGCTCTTCTCCCCCGATAGCTCAGTTTGGCCGGATGGCCAGCTCTAGGAAGGGTTCTGGTCAATCCAAACGCCTTCCATTTAAGGATTATGGAGGCCACTGTGCTCTTAGGAACCTTAAGTGCAGCAGAATTTTTTTGTATCCTTGGCCAGATCTGTACCTTGCCACAATTCTGTCTCTGAGCTCTTCGGGCAGTTCCTTTGACCTCATGATTCTCATTTGCTCTGACATGCACTGTGAGCTGTAAGGTCTTATATAGACAGGTGTGTGGCTTTCCTAATCAAGTCCAATTAGTATAATCAAACACAGCTGGTTTTTAAAATGAAGTTGTAGAACCATCTCAAGGATGATCAGAAGAAATGGACAGCACCTGAGTTAAATATATGGTTGTGTCAGAGCAAAGGGTCTGAATACTTAGGACCATGTGATATTTCAGTTTTTCTTTTTTAATAAATCTGCAAAAATGTCAACAATTCTGTGGTTTTCTGTCAATATGGGGTGCTGTGTGTACATTAATGAGGAAAAAAAATGAACTTTAATGATTTAAGCAAATGGCTGCAATATAACAAAGAATGAAAATTTTAAGGGGGTCTGAATACTTTCCGTCCCCACTGTACATGCTATGTGTTAGAAAAATCGAATAAATTGACATCTTTGTGTAAAAAAATACGTTTTCATTTTCTTTCCACGTTTTCCAAAAACTTTTGGGAAAAAATGAACCATTCAAAAGACTGATAATGCCTCATAGATTATACATTGGGGTGTTTGCTTTCCAAAATGGGGTCATTTTGTGGGTAATTCCATCATCATGTCAAAAATGTAATAGGTCGTTAGGAAATTGTATGAGTAATTTATGCTCCTAGAACGCCTGATGGTGCTCCCTGCATGTTGGGCCTCTCTATGTGGCCAGGTTGTGAAAAAGTCTCACACATGTGGTATGACCATACTCAGGAGGAGTAGCAGAATGTATTTTGGGGTGTAGATTTTGCTATGTACATGCAATGTGTTAGAAATATCTTATAAATTGACCACTTTGTGTAAAAAAAATCTGTTTTCATTTTCTTTCCACATTTTTCGAAGACTTTTGGAAAAAATGAACCGTTCAAAAGACTCACTATGCCTCATAGAATATATGTTGGGGTTTTTGATTTCCAAAATGGGGTAATTTTTTGGGTAATTCCATCGTCCGTGTGCTCCAGGGCCTTCAAAATGTTATAGGTCGTTAGGAATTTAGATGTGTAATTTATGCTACTAGAACGCCGGATTGTGCTCCCTGCACGTTGGACCTCTCTATGTGGCCAGGCTGTGAAAAAGTCTCACACATGTGGTATCGCCATACTCTGGACGAGTAGCAGAATGTATTTTGGGGTTTAATTGGAAGTATGCATTTGCTGTGTGGGAGAAATAACTTGTTATTATGATAATTTTGTGTAAAAAAAAAGAATACTAATTTCTTAATTTTCCCAAGAATCGTGGGAGAAAATTACAACTTAAAAAAATTCACCATGCCTCTTACTAAATACCTTTAACTGTCTATTTTTCAGAAAGATAAAAAGGGGTCATTTGGGGGGTATTTGTACTTTCCTGACATTTCAGGGCCTCAAGAAATGAGACAGGCCGTCAGTACACCAGGTGTGATCAATTTTCAGTGATTTGCACCATAGCTTGTAGACTCTATAATTTTCCCACAGACCAAATAATATACACTTATTTGGGTTATTTTTACCAAAGATATGTAGCAGTATAAATTTTGGCCCAAATTTATGAACAAAAATTACTTATTTGCAAAATTCTTTCATAGAAACTAAAAAAAAGTGTTTTTTTTTTTCAAAATGTTGCATGACTGAGTAATTGGCATTCAAAGTGCGAGAGCGCTGAAAGCTGAAAATTGGTCTGTGCAGGAGGGGTGTAAAAGTTCCCTGTATTGAAATGGTTAAAGAAGGCCCTGAATATTTCCCCTCTCCATATCCAACAAGCTTAGAAAAAATGCAACCACCTCAATTTATAACTAGATTTTGGAGTAAGGTGCACAGGGAAGGGCTTTGTACAGAGCAAATAAAACAAAATGGAGGAAATTTACTAAACAGTAGCAGCTGTGCAATCTAACCAATAAGCCTCTAACTTTTTTCGGATAAAGCGGAAGTAAACCCATAGATTTAACAAAAAACAGTTACTTTACTTTTCTGGCCCATGCCGAAAATATAACACGCACATTGGTTGTGCTCTTAACCAAACTGTCCAACTATCCAATGGCTGGTGTCATAACTGATCACATGTGCAGCATTATGGCAGTTAAAGATTAAACAGAGGCCAAGATGGCAGCTTACTTGGCTGAAAACGATAGGAGGGTTTACTTCCACTTTAATCACTAGCTGCCAGCCACCATCACTCTATGGTGGCAGGTCAGCTGTTCTGCGCAAATTGCTATAGCTGTACGTCGGCCCTTTAAACAGCTATAGCAGGCATGTTGGGGGACCCAATGCGCCTGGCCGGCGGGCGCGATTGTGGGCATGTGAGCCAAAATGAGGATGTGTGTGTTTAAACACACACATCCCCATTCTGTCAGCAGAGACAGATCGTCTGTTCCTTCTGACGCTCTAGTCAGTCACATCACCCCACAGTTAGAAACACACACGAGGGAACACATTTAACCCTTTGATCGCCCCCTAGTGTTAACTAGTGTTAACCCCTTCCCTGCCAGTGACATTTACACAGTAATCAGTGCATTTTTATAGCACTGATCGCTGTATAAATGTCATTGGTCCCAAAAATGTGTCATAAATGTCCAATCTGTCTGCCGCAATGTCGCAGTCACGCTAAAAATTGCAGATCGCCGCCATTGCTAGTAACAAAAAAAAATAATAATAAAAATGCCATAAATATGGCTCCTATTTTGTAGACGCTATAACTTTTGCGCAAACCAATCATTATACGCTTATTGCGATTTTTTTTTACCAAAAATACGTAGAAGAATACATATCGGCCTAAACTGAGGAATAAATTTGTTTTTTTTATATTTTTGGGGGGGGGGATATTTATTATAGCAAAAAGTAAAAAATATTGCTTTTTTTTTCAAATTGTCGCTATAATTTTTTTAAAGCGCAAAAAATAAAAACGGCAGAGGTGATCAAATACCACCAACAAAAAGCTCTATTTGTGGGAAAAAAAGGACGTCAATTTTGTTTGGGTACAGCGTCGCATGACCGCGCAATTGTCAGTTAAAGCGACGCAAAAAATAGCCTGGTCATTAAGAGGCAAATCCTTCCGGGGCTAAAGTGGTTAAAGAAAGTTCACCTTTTGAAAAAAATGTGCATTTATTATTTTTTTCGAAGGAGCCTGCAGAGCATTGCACCTGTGATCAGCAGATCGTGGGTGCAATCACAGGCTCCTACAGACACTCAGGATAGCTGTCTGCCCGAAACCTCTGATATGGGTAGGCAGTTACTGAATAGCAGAAAAATCAATGAACTACAAGAGCGTTCACCAAAGCTCTCGCAGTTCATTGAGAACTACAAGTTGTTAGCCGCAGTGGCTGGCGGTACTTGTAGTCTATTGATTCACAGAAAAGTGTGAATGAATGACATGGCCATGTGAGCAGAACCACACACGGCCACACTGTTTTCAAACTGTGACAGCTGGTACAGGGAGAAGGTCCCTTGCCCACTGTCACTGGGGGGGGGGCTGGGGGAAGAAGGGGTGGATACTGAGCATGTTGCATACTAAATACGGGTGTAACATGTTCAGAAAGGTCAACTTAGTCTTTAGGCTGGATTCACACTATTGAGAATTGGAAACAGGTTCCCCACATCCAATTCGCAATAGCAGAAGATTTTGACCATCTCTCTTTGGAGCCAGTTCATATATTTCTGCTGCGGCTACTGTGCAAATTTGCACAGGAGCCCTGTGTGTCTTTTGGTCCGTGTGGTAGTGTGAACTCAGCCTTAAAGTGGATGTAAACCCAATGTCATCCTTTCTAAACTACTGCCATAGGGGTTATCTATAAGGATATACATGCCTCCTGCATGTATCTTTACCTGTCAAATGTCTCCCCTCTGTTTGTTATGAGAGCCGAAAAACTGCAGATTCTGTGGGTGGGTCTGTTGTCTGGAGCTCGGTGGGTGGAGTCGTGATGTCAGTAGACTCCCCGCCCACCTCTACACTCCCCTTGTCAATATGCATTTTCTCCTGTATATTTCTTACACTGAACTTCTGCTATGATCTCTAACATCCAGTGAAAAGACAGGAAAGTAACCACATGACTTCAGCATGCCAAATCATGCTGAGATGTGGAACAGCCAATCCTTGCAGAGCTGCTGAAGAAAGGAGTGGGAGGGAATTAAACAATAATGTATGTCTTAGGCTAGTGCACGAGATATGTAAATCACCTGTCACTCACAGCAAGGGGGAGGATTTGACAAAGTTTTTCTCTGTTTGTCAAGTTTTATCTCACTGAACAATAAGAGGATTGCTCAGAGATGGATTAACTCTTTGTGGCAAGACTGGGCTCAAATGATAGGAAATCTTATACTCTACATTATGACATAAAAAAAAAAAAAATTGAGTTTACATCCACTTTAAGCTTTGAAGATGAAAGCTAGAAGCTGACTAGTGCCATGCACAGTTGTTCCAATCTTTTCCCTCACTGTATTTCACCAGCACACTTACCAGCTAGCCAGCAAAAAATTACACTGTCTAACAATTTGCATTAAAAACAGAGGTTTAAGTTGCACATTTGCCACACTGCCTCAACAAGGCTCCTCCATAGAGTGCAGTCCTCAGACCAAATCAGACTAAAATGAGGGACAAATGAGGAGGAAAGAGGAGCAAATAAGTGTGATGTCCGGGTGATCTAGTGTTCAAAGGATAATTTCTCAGGCCTTGCTGCCCTCCAGGGTAGGGGTATCTTAGCAGTCAAAAGAAGAGTAAAGAAAAGAGGACGCACCGGCCTTGTGCATTATCCTTAGTAAATTTATTGATAAAAACCAGATAAAAAGCTCATAAACATGTGAAGAAAATTTGTTTAATATAAGCCACCTAGTTGTGGCAATCGGTCTAGGTATCAACAGTCTCCAGATGGTAAAGGAGAGGACATCAGGACCACTGCTGGCTGACGCGTTACGAAAGGATACCTTCTTCCTCAGTGCCGGGAGGCCAGCAGTGGTCCTGATGTCCTCTCCTTTACCACCTAGACTGATTGCCATGACTAGGTGGCTTATATTAAGCAAATTTATTTTATTTTAGCTTTTTATCTGTTTTTATCAATAAATTTACTAATGCACAAGGCCGGTGCGCCCTCTTTCTTTACTTAAAGAATTAAAGAGCTGATGCCAAGTCAGATTCAGGTACTTATATTGCTTGCTTTTTAGAATACAATTGACTATGTTTAAGAATACATAACCTCATCAATTGGTGGTTTAAATATCTGCCTCAGTTTTAGGTTTGAAAGGTACTCTAACGGTGGCCATGCACTATACAATTCTCTTATTCAATTTCCTTTAGCTTTACTTTCAACTATGTAGTACAAGGGCCTGCCTCATTGCATACAAATTAAAAGTGCTTAGGTCTGACCTCATATTATATGGTTTTGGTAAATCTAAAGGAAAATTGTACAAGAAAAATTTTGAGCTCCGGAAGATTTACCCCCCTTCATGACTAGGCCACTTTTTTCAATACAGCACTGCGTTATTTTAACTGACAATTGCGCAGTTGTGCGACACTGTACCCAAATACAATTTATGTCATATTTTGTTCCCACAAATAGAGCTTTCTTTTTGTGGGATTCAATCATCACTGTGTTTTTTTATTTTTTGCGCTATAAACATGAAAAAGACCAACAATTTTGAGAAAACAACAATATTTTTCTTTCTGCTATAAAACATACACAAAAAAAATCTAAACTCTTCATCAATTTTGGCCTATATGTATTCTGCTACATGTTTTTGGTAAAAAGAAATTCCAATAAGCGTATATTGATTGGTTTACATAAACATTATAGCATCTACAAATTATGGTATATATTTATGGAAATATATTTACTATTTTTGTATTCTAGTAATGGTGGTGATCAGTGACTTATAGCGGGACTGCGATATTGTGGCGAACTGTCGGACACTAATTGACACTTTTAACACTTTTTGGGAACCAGTGACACTAATACAGTGATCAGTTAGAAAAATATGCACTGTCACTGTACTAATGACACTGGATGGGAAGGGGTTAAACATCAGGGGCGATCAAAGGGTTTACTGTGTGCCTAGATAGTGTTTTGTGTTTACTGTTTGCTGATTTAACTAGGGGAAAAGCGTGATCATTATCTCTGCTTTGCAGAGAAACAGGATTGCCCCTTTCCCCCCTGTCACAACTGACATATGCCTAGTTTACATAGGCATATCTCAGTTGTTTGTATTTTACTAATGATCGGGGAGAGCCTGAGGACATCGAGTCCTCAGGGCTCACAGATTAGCTTCTGCTGTGAATGATCACAGCAGAAGCACCCCACCGGCGACACGCCTGCACCCCCTGCAGGCGGAAATGCAGACTCACGTATAAATATGTGACTCTGCCCACAGCTGCCGCCCTGTAGCAGTAAAAGTACTATAGGATGGTCAGCAAGTGGTTATGGCCAGCCTTAGAGGAGAGGGCACATACAAGCTGCAAAAGCCAAACAAGAGGAAAAACAGGGAAACGCACACTTTGTGCAGTTAAATCTTTAATAATCAAAGTATTAAAAACCAACAATGGTTGCACTCACATATTTCATAGACTACAAGGTCCTTGAATGCAGCCACATCTGGCTGAAGCTGTAGAATCATTCACTTTGTGGACAGTGATGTCCTGTGGTTACTCAGTATAAAGTTTGAATGTCTCACTGCAGGCTGACAGGTTGAAAGGAGCTAAACAAATCAGCTTTATACTGGGCTCAGCTGCACGTCAGAGTCTGTTGTTACTGGTTGCTCCTACTGTCGGGTGGACATGGCTGCATGTTTCAGGGGCGTGTCCACCTTTCTCAAGCCTGTCTGCATGTCACAAGGCAAGTGGTTAGCCCATGACATGCCAACTGAAACCACCCAATCATATTGGACACAATTTGTCCTTCAGTGTGTGGGAGGAGTAATTAATGATTATTAATAAAATATGTATATAAAATAAATAAAAGTGACACAGGTAACCTAACCCATACAAATAGCATTCAGGTACCAGACGGTACCAATGAGGACCTGCAAAATTTCCCCATTACATATACAGTATGGTCACTCCAGTTACGCTACACGGGACAAATATTGGCCGGTATCAGTCAGTTCAACAGGAACCAACTAACATCTGGTCAGTGTGTGCAGCTGTCTTTTTGACAAAAGCCAGTCTAATGACCAATTTTTGTTGAAGGGACATGTTTGAAAACCACCATCCAATCAGCACTCACAGCCAATGGCTGATCATTGTGTTCTAGAAGGGGGGCAGTCCCGCTATCAGAACACAAAGGCACAGCAGGGGAGAACTCCACACTAATATCGCTTGTGATAGTATGATGATCTGTCAATTTGTCTTTTTGTTCAGCCCACTGGGATGAATGAAAAAAAACTTTACGTGTGTACTAGGCATATGTAAGGAATTCGTAAATTCATAATATAATATGCCAAAATCCAGATTTTTTTTTTGCACCACTTGCTAGGGAATTGTTGGTTATACAACCACTATTAAAAGTCTAGGACCAGAATCCACTCATGGTGGAGACTCACTGTCTGGAGAACATGTGCCCCTTAAATCGACCACAACCAGTGGAAGCTGGTCTATTTCTTGTTATCCCTACATGTAACTTCATTATATACAGTATATATTATATACTTGCATCCCTCATGAAGCTGGACTGAAGCCTTAAGCTGGCCATAGACAGTTCAAATCATTGTATGGGCAGACTGAATGTACCCAAGTTGATCAATCAATCAACTTAGGTACAACCGGTTTGATGGATTTTACATGTGATTATTGCTAGTAGCTATTGTAGCCGCTAGCAATAATCACTGTGTTCTCCTGACTTGGACGGCTTCCCCTGTCACCCACTGGGAGAACACAATGGCTTCATGTGAGGGATTCCCCTATCAACACTGTGTTGATGGGGAAAGTGAGCAATTTTCTTTCCTGCAACCCGTAATTGCAGAAAAAAAATCGCTCTGTCTATGGTTGGCTTTAGATCATTTTCTGTCTAAGGATGAGAATATCAACCCATTACAGTGGAAATATATTTCCAGTTAACTGGGATTGCACTATAACATTATTATTTTCAGTTATTGGGCAACTATTACCTCCAGCGAGTTTGCACAGCTATGGGCATAAATTGTGCACCCAGTTATTCCAACTTATTTATGGGTTATTGGGAAGTTCAGTACATTGGGTCAAACAACTCATCTGCAGAACATCTATTATTAGGGTCCTTACACTGACAACACTATTGTAGTTTGTGATGGGTCTGTTGGAAATAGCCAATTCTTACAATATCAGGTTCACACAGATCAAGACTCCTTAGTATTTATGGATTTGGTCTTATCGGTAAGTGAAAAGAGTCAGATCATATCTAACATATATTTAAAAGAAAACTGTGGTGAAATCCTATTTACATCAAAGCAGCTGCCATTACCCACAATGAAAGAAAAACATACCCTTTGGTTAATTTCAGATTAGAGATTGAGACTAAATTATAGTGCAGAATAGGATTACATGGAGCAGAGTATGATAATAGAAAGTAAGTTCTTAGAAAAAAGGCTATAAAGTGGATCATAATATTGAAGCCTTTGAGAAATACCTGCCATGAGGAGAATATACCCAGTGATGCCAGTGATTCTACCATATTTTTTTCCACATGATATATGCCCAATTAAAAAATAGTAACAAAATATTCATAGACATTGGCTGATCCTGATGTAGGATAATAAATTATGTTCTGGATATTTTAGAGATAGGCAACTCCTATCCTCATATTAATTAGTGGCTCCCACAGAGTTATTGCTACATGTGGGGACTTGTCCGGGATAACTGTCGCTCTGAAGTCAAGCACCTCCTTAAGAACCATAGAATGGATCCCCCCACTGTGGCACAGTGGTGTGAGGCGGAAGGCACCCACTCAGAAGTGAGCGTGGCAATGGAACTCTGGGGAGATGTCTGGGAAAAAGAACACATTAATCGAGTGGTAAAAGCACTGTCCCCAGAACAAAGAGCCAAGGTGGTCGCAGTCAGACCCAATCATGAGACATTCCGCACTTACGCATTAGTAGAATGGAGGAAGGGAGTTCCGGAAAATTTCAAGGGTACAAGTGTTGAACTTGCTGATAAGACCAAATTTTATCTGACCCACCCAGGGGAACAAGGGGAAGATCTTACCACCCTCCCACAGATGAGATCAGCGGAAGTCAAGGTTCCATCACAGTCAGTCCCGGCTGCAATTGAACCAGAATTCTTCACAGCCCTGGGGAACTTTGTGTCCCAATGTCAAAAAGGAAACACAACATACTCAGGGACTGGGTATCGAAAACTGGGCATTTTCTCGGGCTGACAGCCTGTACCCAAAGAGGAAGACACCTTTGAGGAGTGGTTGGAACAGGCCACGCAAGCTTTGGATGAGTGGGACATCCCTGAAACGCACAAAAAACAGCGGATTACTGAGAGTTTGAAAGGGCTGGCTTCCGAGGCTATCCGAAATTTGAAGCTCAGCAAACAGAACTGTGTAGCCCAAGACTACTTAGATATCCTGCAAGATGTGTTTGGACGTACTGAAAAGGTTTCCGACCTGATTTATCAACTGGAACACACCTATCAAGAAGCAGGGGAGAAACTGTCAGAATATATGGGACGGTTGGACAAGGTCATTCACCAGATCTTGTTGAAGAAGGGGCTAGATCCTCGTGAGGTGGATGAAATTAGAGCCAAACAAGTTTTAAGAGGTGCCCAGCCTTTGGACAGTTAAGAACTCGTCAAGACGGAGGCATATTGAAGTATCCCGAACCTGATCCCTGATCCCGACCATATTGAAGTATCCCGACCTGCTCATGGAAAAGACGGTAGGCGACATGAACTCGATTGAGGTCCTAGTATACTTAGACGATATCATAATATTTGGCTGATTTCTCGAAGAGCATGAAGAGCGACTGGAAAAGGTCCTGAAGAGATTACATGATGAGGGCTTGAAACTTTCAATGGAGAAGTGTCAGTTCTATCAACCTTTGGTGAACAATTTGGGGCACATTGTGTCTGAAGAAGGGGTAGTAACAAACCCCAAAAAGTTGGAAGCTGTTACCTCTTGGCCCAAGCCCACAAATGTGACTGAGCTCAGGTCATTTCTGGGATTCTGCTCCAAATTTCGGAGGTTTGTGGAGGGGTTTGCAAAGATAGCTCACCCACTCATGGAACTATTGAAGAATCAAGAAGAGGCTGGTGTAGATTCAGATAAACCTGGGAGGCAGAAAGAAGGGCCCAGAAAGAATAAGGAGTCTATTCAGGATCAGTGGACTCCGCAATGTGAGGAGACATTCAGACAGTTGAAGTGGAGCCTTACTACTGCTCCAGTGTTAGCTTACGTGGATTCTACCAAGCCCTATGAACTGCACGTGGATGCCAGCCGAGATGGGCTTGGTGGAGTGCTCTACCAAGATCATAATGGACAATTAAGGCCCATTGCCTATGTGAGCCAAAGTCTATCCCCTGCTGAGAAGAACTACCCCACTCATAAACTTGAGTTTCTGGCCTTGAATTGGGTCGTGGTGGACAAGTTGAGAGATTACCTGTATGGTGCGGAATTTGTGGTCAAAACAGACAACAACCCCCTCACATACTTGCTCACCACCACAAAGTTGGATGCCACAGGCAATAGGTGGTTGACTGCTCTTTCAGCATTTTCTTTCAGCCTGAAATACAGACCAGGAGTGGGTAACAGAGATGCAGATGCGCTGTCGAGAAGACCCCACAGTCCCCTGAGCTCCCAAGAGGATTGGACTCAGCTTGCCCCCGAAGGGTAAGAGCCCTTTGTGAAGGAACAGAGCGACAGGAGAAAGGTGGAGCCAGAGCTGAAGAGGTCGGAGTGACTACAGCAGGGGTGCCCAGGTATTACTGTAATGTCTCTCAGATTGCAGCAGAAGGTCTACCTAAGTTATCGAGAAAAGAGCTTAGGAGAGACCAACAGGAAGATCCACTCTGTAGCTTGATACTGGAGGCTTTGGAGAGTCAGCACCCCGATTTACTTCTGAAAAGTGCCCGGAGGGAAGCTCAGTTGTTGCATAAAGAGTGGAGTCGGTTGCAGTTGCAACAAGGGGTGGTCTACCGAAGGGGCCCCTCTGAAGATCTGGAGGAGAAGTGGCAACTGTTTCTGCCAGAGAAACACAGGGAGAAAATGTTAATCGCCCTGCATGATTGTCATGGCCATCTGGGGTCAGAAAGAACTCTTCAACTGATAAGGGATAGATTCTATTGGCCTTACATGAGGAAAGAAGTGGAGAGTTACTGTCACTCCTGCCATAGGTGTATCCAGAGAAAGACTTTGCCGCAACGAGCCACCCCAATGGGTCATTTATCAAGCCAAGGTCCCATGGATTTAGTTTGCATAGATTTCCTGTGTTTAGAATCCGACTTGAGTGGACAAGGAAATATCTTGGTAGTCACAGACCATTTTACCAGGTATGCTCAGGCCTTCTCCACTAAAGGTCAGAAAGCAGTCACAGTGGTGAAGACGCTAGTGGAAACGTTTTTTGCCCATTATGGCTTACCACAGAGGATTCACTCAGATCACGGGATATTCACCTTATCGGTTGATGTTTGGGCGAGAGGCTAGATTACCAGTGGACCTGGCTTTTGGAACTTCTCTGGACCACACCTCAGAGACCTCTCATCGAGGATATACTGCGGAAGAGTCTGAAGATTGCTTATGAGAAGGCTCGGGCTATGTCAAACAACAGAGGGAGTAGAAATAAGAAGAACTTTGACCTCAAAGTGAGGATTCAAGATCTACAACCTGGTGACCGAGTTCTATTAAGAAATTTGGGTATTCCTGGGAAACACAAGCTGGCTAATCGCTGGAGGTCACAGCCATACATTGTATGTAAACAGCTTCCAGGGCTTCCAGTATTTGAAATTAGACCAGAAAGAAGTGCTGGACCAATTAAGTCTTGGCATCGGAATCACCTTTTACCCCTCACTGATGCAGTCAGGATAATCCTGGAGGAGGAGTTATCATCTACATCAGATGTTGCACGTCGACCTGTAACTAGGTCTCAGTCTGGGTCTTTAAAAACCGAAGATAATGAGGAGAGAGACATGGACATCAGCTGGTTGTGGTCGTCTGATACACCCGAAGCTGAAAGGAGTGTTTCATTCCCAACAACCAGAGAAGATAGTGAGGCCCTTGGGCCAGAAACTCCAGAGTTTGTACCACTGTCTGAACGGTCTGAAGAGTGTTCGTCTCTCACTGACTTGGAGGAACCAAGGTCTGTAATAGTAGAAAACAGTGTTTACCCAGAAATAGAGGACACACCAAGAGAACAAAGAGGAAAGAGGAGCATTCGCCCACCTAAAAGACTAACATATGATACACTGGGCGAGTGTTCTGAAGTAGCTAAGGTTACCAGTAAAAGGAATGTTGATGAGCCTAGTTCCTCCTTTGTCAATCTGGAAAAGGAGAGCCCTGTTTCACCCCTTGACACATCTGTATCTGATACCAAGGTGACAGTTGTGGGTACACAGAATAGTTTCCCAACACCTGAAAATTGGTGGGAGGCTCCTCTGTCGGTCCTGTGCACTCGTCTAGAGGCCAAAATGTGTAGCAGAAACAGGGTCTTGCATATCCTTGGGGACCAAAGATTTAAAGCAGGGGGAGTATGTAGCGCTGACAACTTTTGTTTCTAGTCATATGTGTTGTTGTAAAGGTAATAAGTTGATATAGTGCCATCTAGTGGCCAACTATAAGAGTACAATACTTTTATTTTTCATCATTTTGAGAAGTGACATGGAAGTGATTGATTGTTTACTCCTGGACATTAACTATGACCTACCCACAATGCTCATGGACCAGAGGAGAACTGAACTGCATTGTGGGGAGGATATAAAAGGGCTGGGAGCGGCCATCTTAGGTCTCTTGGTCCCAGGACGCGTGGCCTGCCGGCAGAACTCTGTGGGTGTGTGTGTCCCACAGGGTTGCGGCCTACCTTGTGAAGGAGCGGAACAGCAGCAAGGATCCTGCCATTGATCACAGTGTGCTGGAGCAGCAGAAGTGATTGTTCCGGAGACCCGTGGAGGAGGTAACCGAGGACTCCTGCTCGTTAGTAAACGGAACAGCGTGACAGCATGGTTGTGGCTCCATACGGACTGAGAACTGCTGAAACGGAGACATCCATCTGTCCAGATCAGGTGCGGTGAGAGGGTTAACGCCCAGAAGTTTGTTCAACACTACACACATTTAGAGCTGTTACAGAGTGTTACTGGGACTGATAGTCCCACGGAACAATTTAGTTGGAAAGCATTACATTTACACAGACTTCAATATCCAGGGATTGATACTAGATGTCTGTTTCCTTCAAGTAAGAACACTCAATCAATTTGCCTGATTATAATTACTTTTGGGCATCACCTTTGCACTGCGCAATACTTCAGAAGAACTCTCTTGTGGATTACAAATACTGATTTATAGCTAACCGAAGATTGAAGACGACAGGACTATCTCTTCTATTGCAGGGCCCTGCATTTAGTAATAAAGGATAGTGACTTTACTGTTTAAAGCAGGGGGAGCTCCCTAGTATCTATTTTGTGGGATATTCACATTCCTGTGTCTTTGCACTTGCTACAGTGTGCTGGAGGTGGGAAGGTGTCCAGAGTTAAGACAATTTCACTTTGAACACTGGTCCCACCTGGAGACGCACTAATAAGGGGACTTTTCAGGAAAGCTCTGTGTGTGTGGAAATATTTATGTATATCTGTGTATGTGTACAAAGACTGTTGTGAATATTTACTGTACTGTCACACTACGTTGGTGTGATAGTGTAGTCACTGTAATAATATATATATATATATATATATATACATACATATATATATATATATATATATATATATATATATATATATATATATATATAATTTCAGTAAAATAAGTCACTTTGGTTATCACAGAAGTTTGTGTGCAGTGTTGTTTTTCTCCTGCAGGTGGAGTCACAAGCACTCAGGTAGAGGTATATATATAAGTGTCATACACATACATATTGTGAGCTATAATTGGTATTAGTGTCACTACAACACTGCACTACAGTTGTGTCAAGGGGATTGAACAAGTTAAAGAGGGGTGAAGGGATCAGAGAACAGGCCCGATCAAAATCAGCAGCTCCTAAAGGAGTTATTGCTACACAGTTTATGACCTGTTCTAGACAATTTGTCATCTATGGGCTAAGCTGCCCATGTGGCCCAGTATACATTTACCTTACATCATAAAAGTGATACCAGTGATCTAAATTTGTTTGGCATGGAGGCCATTCCTGTCAACTCTAATAAAAAAAGAGCATTTTTTCCAAACTGTGTCAAAAAGAGACATTCTAGATATTTACTTTAAACAGTATGGGGTTGATTTACTAAAACTGGAGAGTGCAAAATCTGGTGCAGCTGTGCATAGAAACGAATCAGCTTCCAGGGTTTTTGTCAAGACTTAATAGAGCAAGCTGAAGTTAGAAGCTGATTGGCTACCATGCACAGCTGCACCAGATTTTGCACTCTCCAGTTTTAGTAAATCACCCCTTATGTGTCCAGGGGGTCTAAATGAAGATTTTGAAATAGGGCAGCTTATTGTGACATTCTACAGGGCTATTTAGTATTATTTGATAGTTTAGCTTCATTTATATAATTTTTCTGTCTCTTTCCCTTCTTTTCATACAGCCGTATTGAGCTTTACACATAATTTATCTATTGTAAGCTCTGAAATGTTATATATCTATGTGATCTAATTTATTACTTTTATGTTATTATAATCATTCTAATTCCATAGTTATTGATGCCAACCTGCTGAGATTCTAAGCTTTTACTGAATTCTTTTTAATGTATTTTTTATAAAATATAATATATGTAGATAAGCAGTTTTATGTGTGCTGTAAGTTATATTATTTATTTTATATACATATTTTAATATTCATGACTTACTTTTGTTCTCCTCCCATACACTGAAAGATGAATTGTTTTCAATATGATTGCGTTGTTTTAGTCAGCATGTCATGGTTTAACCCCTTATTTAGGAGGTTGCCCTGTGACATGCAGACAGGCTTGAGAAACTTCAGCAAGATGGGGCTGCATTCAGGGAGCTTGTAGCCTATGAAATATGTGCAACCACTGTTGATTTTAATACTTTGATCATTAAAGGTTTAATGCCGCGCACACACAATTGGACTTCTCGTCGGAATATGATATGACGGCTTTTCCGATGGGATTCCGCTCAAGTTTGCCTTGCATACACATGGTCACGCGAAAGTTCACTGAACTTACGACCGTCAACAACGCGGTGATGTACAACACTATGACGAGCCGAGAAAATGAAGTTCAATGCTTCTGAGCATGCGTCGCATTGTTTCCGAGCATGCGAAGGAATTTTGCGCGTCGGAATTGCCACAGACGATCGCATTTTCAGATAGGAACTTTTCCCGACCAAGAAATGAAGAACATGCTCTCAATCTTTTGCTGGCTGGAATTTGGCCAGCAAAAGTCCGATGGAGCATACACACGGACGCATTTTCCGACAAAAAACTCTCATCAGTCTTTTGCGGGCCCAAATTCCGATCATGTGTACGCGGCATAACTGTACACGATGTGCACTTCTTTGCTTTTCTCGTGTTTGTCTTTTTGCTTGGATCCATATTGACACCAATATTTTTTAAGTCTTCCTTCCAGGCTTCCACTGATTACCACTGATCACTTTTCCTCCCACTGATAACCATATTTCCATTTTTAGGAGGCATTCTTTTTTTTGCTGACCAGCACTGTAAGGGAGTATGTTTTCACTCACTGGCCACCATTGTAAGTGTAAGGAGGCACTTTAGCTAGCATTGAGAACCATACAAGGAGGCATTTTTCCTCCCAATGACCACATTGTAAAGAAGCATTCTATTTCCTGCTGATATCTAATGGGGGGGGGGGCATTCTTCTTGCTGATTAACACCAAGGGGGTATTTTTCTCCCACTGACCACTAATGTAAGGGGGTATTTTTTCACCTGCTAAGCATAAGTGCAGTGGGGAATTTTTTCCTTCCATTGACCATTAATGTAAGGAAGAAGTGTTCTACTTGCTCACCACCAATGTAATTGGAAATTCTGCATCCCAATGACCACCAATGCAAACAGACATTCCATCTCCTGCTGACCACCAATATACGGGAGTATTCTACTTTCTGTTGACTACCAATGTAAGGGGCATACTCCCTCTTGCTAGCCATGCTTCCTTCTGCTGTACACCAATATTAAAGGGGAAGTACACTGCATCTGAGCACCACAAACCAGCTTAGCTCAAGCATGCATACAGGAAGGTGTGCTTATGTGAGAAAACCCCTCCTCTCCTCCTATCCTTCTAAAGACTCCTAGGATGTATGTCATCCTTTGTCTAGGCTTGAAAAGCAAGAAGTAGAGTAAATGAAGAAATGTAAAGAGAAAGTTCAAAACAAGTAAATATGATATACTTTCCTATCGATTTACTAATGCTAGCGGCATAAGGATTAAAAATAGTTCATGTTGATTGAGAGAGTGACATTCCACTTTAAGATGGAATTACTTTTCCTGCTGTCCACCATTACAAGGAGGCATTCTTCTTACTGCAGTCCAGTGTCCACCAATGCAAGAGGGTATTCTTCTTCTTGCTGTCCACTGTGTAATGGACTATTCTTATTGCTGCTGTCCACTAATGTAAGGAGGTATTCTTCTTACTGCTGGCCATTAGGCTAAGGAGGCATTCATCTTCCTGCTGTTCGTCAATTTAAGGTGGCATGTTTCTTCCTGTGGGCCACCGTTGTAAAGAGAAATTTTTTCTTCCTGCTGTTCTACTGATGTTCTTATTACTGCTAACCACTAATATAAAGGGATATTCTTTTTCCTGCTAACCAACAATGTATGCAGCATTTTTACACCCAATGAGCAGGTAAGTATCAATATTAGAAGAGACATCACAAGTGAACACCAACAAGACCACCAAATAAGTGTTGATTAAATATTAAAAAACATTTTCTTAATCATACTTCACAAAACACAGGGGAAAAAATTATTAGACTATTGGGTTAAGCCCAACCTCCAAGTGATTGTACACCGGAACTAGCAAAGCTTGACACTGCCTAGTATAGCCTCTCCCACTCCCAGCATTGCCTCAGCTTTTTCGCTAGTATCCATAGGTGATGGACCTGTCCCTTTCTGCTGGGAGAGTCTTTTCTGCCTTAAAGTGGATGTAAACCCAATGTCATCCTTTCTAAACTACTAGCATAGGGGGTATCTATAAGGATATACATGTCTCCTGCATGTATCTTTACCTGTCAAATGTCTCCCCTCTGTCTGTTATGAGAGCCGAAAAACTGCATATTCTGTGGGTGGGTCTGTTGTCTGGAGCTCGGTGGGTGGAGTCGTGATGTCAGTAGACTCCCCGCCCACCTCTACACTCCCCTTGTCAATATGCATTTTCTCCTGTGTATTTCTTACACTGAACTTCTGCTATGATCTCTAACATCCAGTGAAAAGACAGGAAAGTAACCACATGACTTCAGCATGCTAAATTATGCTGAGGTGTGGAACAGCCAATCCTTGCAGAGCTGCTGAAGAAAGGAGTGGGAGGGAATTAAAAAATAATGCATGTGTCTTAGGCTGGTGCACGAGATATGTAAATCACCTGTCACTCACAGCAAGGGGGAGGATTTGACAAAGTTTTTCTCAGTTTGTCAAGATTTATCTCACTGAACAATAAAAGAGGATTGTTCAGAGATGGATTGACTCTGTGTGGCAAGACTGGGCTCAAATGATAGGAAATATTATACTCTACAGTATGGTATCAAAAAAAAAAAATTCGGGTTTACATCCACTTTAAGACCATGCAGCCGCTTTATTAAAAGGTGAAGATTGGGCTGGTTTTCTGGTTCTGCTTCGTGTTTCTGTTGTGGGGAGACCTCTGGTGCTGTCTGTGTGCTCTCACAGGTGGCTGCCTTCTGTTTAGGCATGGCCTGGCAGCTCCACTGCGCAGGTTTGGATAGTTCACCTGTGCTACTGCGCAGGCATGGCTGGTAGTCCAAGGAGGAATTTTCAGTCGTAAGTGACTTTCTCCTACTACCTTTTCTCAGGCTGGAGGAGGAGGAAGTGGAGGAGATAGGGTCCAAAATAGAAGTCCTCCGAGGCAGACGAATCCCCTGAAGCGTACACGCAAGCCCACATGTGCCTCTTTCTCAAAAGTCCACGGTGAATATTCTTACAGAGGAGGTCCAAAAAAACTTGAAATTGTCCCTGCTGGAATCTTCAGAGTCTAAAGTGTAAGTACCCATCAAGTCCTTATTGTTGCATTCTCAAACTGAAGAAGGTCTGTACAAGGACTGTGTCCTTCCAGACAAGGTATTTGTGCCTCCTAAGCAATACTCAAAAGAAGAGAGTTTCCGCATGTAGCACCCTCTAGTGTGTGCTAGATGTAGGATAGGTTTTGTAGTGTAGGTTCTGTTAGTATAGGCACATTTAGTTAGCTCAGGGCTAAGCATGAGCTGTTAATCTGGGTCAGTGTTCAGTGAGTCAGGGCTGGATGACTCGGCCTGACAGGTCTTCTGGTGCCTCTCTTTGGTCTAGAAGGTTATAGAAGCTTCTAGAGCTAGTGGGTTGAGGTTAGGAGGACCTGCCTGGAATAATTATAAGGGCCTCAGCCAATCCCCAGTAAAGGGCTGGCAGGGGGCAAGGCTTACCTCATAAATAGGCATGAGCCACACCAGCAGGGCAGTCGGGTGGAAGATGGAGATTGAGTGCTGAGCAGGCTGTCCATGGCCCTCAGGGGTACCCCCCAGTCTGAAAACGGGGTGACCTTGGGCCAGGGCTCGGGTGCTGGAAGGATCCTGCACAACACACAGAGGAAGCCCTTCCTGGAGGCAAGGGAGCAAGAGGACAGTGTGAGTAGAGCAGCACTACTGGGGACTTACAAGGGGGAGACTGCCACATGTAGTCAGTTCTTTCTGAAGACAGCGGTGTTCCAAGTCTTCATCCCTTCCCTGGGAGAGCTCCTGTAGAGTCAGCTGGGTGGGCTGGTGAGAGTCAGTCTGGAGGACTGTGGGGGAAAGTTAGCCTGCAGGGCTAGTGAAACAGGCAGCTGCAGCCAGGTGGGTTGGCAGTGCCTGAAGAGGTGGTGCTGGGACCAGTAGCCACAGGAGGGAAAGTACAAGCTGATCACTGTAATCTGCTACACAACAAGGGGCTTTGAGTTCCTGCCTGCAAAAGGCCATTGCTAAATCTGACTGTGCCTGTCAGGTACACAAACATTAATCCAGTGAGAAACTGCAAGCAAGTGAAGTGCAGGAGTAGTGTCAAGGAGACTGTATATACAGTGCCTTGCAAAAGTATTCACCCCCCTTGGCATTTTTCGTGTTTTGTTGCCTCACAACCAGGAGGATTGTAGGATTTGCGTCATTTAATTTACAGAACATGCCCACAACTTTGAAGATGTTTTTTTTTTATTGTGAAGCAAACAACAAATAGGACAAAATAGCAGAAAAAGTCAATGTGCACATCTATTCACCCCCCCCTAAAGTCAATACTTTGTAGAGCCAACTTTTGCGGCTATCACAGCTCCAAGTCACTTTGGATAAGTCTCTATGAGCTTGCCACATCTTACCACTGGGATTTTTGCCCATTCCTCCTTGCAAAACTGCTCCAGCTCCTTCCAGTTGCATGGTTTGCGCTTGTGAACAGCAATGTTTAAGTCTAACCACAGATTTTGTATTGGATTGAGGTCTGGGCTTTGACTAGGCCATTCCAACACATTTACATGTTTCCCCTTAAACCACTCAAATGTTGCTTTAGCAGTGTGTTTGGGGTCATTGTCCTGCTGGAAGGTGAACCTCCATGCTAGCCATGCTAGCCTTAAATCACAAACAGAGCAGTACAGGTTTTGCTCAAGAATATCCCTATATTTAGCACCATCCATCTTTCCCTTAACTCTGTCCAGTTTCCCAGTCCCAACTGCTGGAAAATATCCCCACAGCATGATGCTGCCACCACCATGTTTCACTGTGGGGATGGTGTTCTTTGGGTGATGTGATGTGTTGGGTTTGCGCCAGACATAGCGTTTTCTTTGATGGCCAAAAAGTTCAATTTTAGTCTCATCAGATCAGAGCACCTCCCTACATACATTTTGGGAGTCTCAAACATGCCTTTTCGCAAACTCAAAACGTGCCATTTTGTTTTTTGCTGAAAGTATTGGCTTTCTTCTGGCCACTCTGCCATAAAGCCCAACTCTATGGAGCGTACGGCTTATTGTCGTCCTATATACAGATACTCCAGTCTCTGCAGTGGAACTCTGCAGCTCCTCCAGGGTTACCTTAGGTCTCTGTGCTGCCTCCCTGATTAATGCCCTCCTTGCCTGGTCCGTGAGTTTTGGTGTGCGGCCGTCTCTTGGCAGGTTTGCTGTTGTGCCATGTTCTTTCCATTTGGTTATGATAGATTTGATGGTGCTCCTAGGGATCATCAAAGATTTGAATTATTTTATAACCTAACCCTGTACTTCTCAACAACATTGTCCCTTACTTGTTTGGAGAGTTCCTTGGTCTTCATGGCAGTGTTTGGTTAGTGGTGCCTCTTGCTTAGGTGTTGCAGCTTGTGGGGCCTTTCAAAAAGGTGTGTATATGTAATGACAGATCATATGACACTTAGATTGCACACAGGTGGACATCATTTCACTAATTATGTGACTTCTGAAGGTAATTGGTTGCACAAGAGCTTTTTATGGGCTTCATAACAAAGGGGGAGAATACATAGGCACGTGCCAATTATCATTTTTTTATTTCTGAAAAATAGTTTTATGTATATATTTTTTCAATTTTACTTCAACAGCTTCTGATCCATCACATATAATTCAGGATAAAAAAAAACAATGAACTTAAGGCTGTAACAAAATAGGTAAAAAGCAAAGGGGGGTGAATACTTTTGCAAGGCACTGTAGACTGTGTATAGGAAGATGTCCCTGAAGTTGTCATTGAAGTTTTGTTGTTGAAGTTAAGTGGGCATCCCATAACCTCGTATCCCCATCCAAGTTATTAATCCGCAATAAATAACAAAAACAAAGTCACGGACTGTTCTCAGTCTCTGAAGTGCCTGTAAAAATTCAGTGTGTCTGACTGCGCAGGGTGGGGATCCCAGTTCATCTGCGGCTCCTTAGGGGTGAACTACATTTGAGGTGCTCGTACGGGATATTGCCCACAGTACCCTACACGGCCGGAGTTCATCGAGCCAGAGGATTGTGCTTTGCTACCAGGACCACTGTGGGAGTTAAAATACGGGAAATGTGCTTTGCCACACTGTGACTATGTTGCCTAAGTCAAGTGCTGTTGTCCATAGCAACCGGTGGGAATTGCTGCTTAGCCAGTATTACAGCACATACCCAGTTCCCCAACCGCGGCTGAGACGGACATTTTGCTAAAAACCTGCTATTCAGTGAGAATTGTGTAATGTGCTGTCACCCGTGGCAACAACGGTGGGCGATCGCGCCCATGGATTCCAAAATGTCCAGCGATATGCATTGAGCTGGAAAAAGTGACTGTATGCTGCAATGTACTGCTGAGAACAGTAAAATGTCTACTGTTGCCCATGGTGATCGGGGTAAGCCAGGAGGGGGTCTATCATTTGTACTGTCGTTTGTAACCCTGATTCAAACAGTGTGACCTGTGTTACAGACTTTGCTGTTGCTCATGGCAACCACAGTAAACGCTTGCTGCCATTTGCTCCCAGTTGCTCAGGCACAGTCGGTACCGTGCGGCATGTCCTGACAAGTTCTGCAAGTAACAGCCTGTACATTACAACTTCCAGTGTACTGCCTATGCCTGCAAATTTCAGTCCAGTCAAGAAGACTTTACTGCAGAGCGTGCGGGAGAAAGCTTGCTTATCAGAACTGCGAGCGCCAGCCAATCTGGAGGCTTGGGGCAGAGCCACACCCAGGAGGAGACCCAGCGAGCCCTGCTTGCGGAGAGAGAGAGAGGAGCAAGATGGTGGACTGTGCACATGTGTACTCAGCGCTAACCTGGTTGCCCGACATGCAGGAGGTGACACTGGTGGACACTGAGGTGCGGCTGGAGCATTGAGGGGGGATTCGCACTTGGGTTAATCGAGGTGACGAAAAGGCTGTGTCTGATATGTCCTGGTTGCAGGAAACCTACCACAGTGGTCAGTGCCTGGATCCGGTGTGGGCACTGCGGCGAGCCACTTACCAAGCTAACGCCGATCAAGCATGGATCTGCGATCAGGTCTCTACCAGGAATTTCCGGAAGGCTGGAGCGGGCCTTGAAGTGACTGGCGGGGTTGAGTCTGGCAGGGTTGAGCCTGAGGCTGGTGTCCCCTGTGAAGACAAGTGACATTGAGGAAGAAAGCTGGAAATCTGCCTCGGCCTGCAGCCCAGTTAGGGACCGGTACCTGTAAGTGCTGCCCAGCAGGAGCCAGATGCTGTCCCTGAAAAGCCAGCTGTGCCTGTACACCCTGTCAACTACCTGAAAGGAGCCAGTACTGGAAAACAAAATGGGGCTTTGAGTTCCTGGGAAATGGGAAAAAAGCCTTAGATACGGGGAACCTATTAGGGATCCAGCCAAAACAGCTCTGGCAAAAGGGAACCTGTGTTCTCTCACTGTACCAGCCTGCAGTACATTGGGTGTGCTTTGATAATGTCAATTGCAGTTAGTTTGTGGGAGAACCTATTGATTAATGGACTGGTAATTGATGTTCATCCGTTTGCCCTCCACCTTGGAACCTTGTAAAGATTGATTTTATGATTGGAACTCTGTAAAGATTGATTTTAATGAATTAAACAAGACGTACTTTACTATACAGGCTCTTTCTCCATATGTTTGTGCTTGAAAACACCCCAGGAAGGATCTCACCCAGGAGTTGGCGTTTTCATCACCCCGCTCACCATACTAAGCCTACCTGACCCGCAACGCAGTACTGCTTTGGGGTTCATTGGATCTGGTGAATTCAACCATAGGGGGGGTGTGTGGATCCTGTATGCACCTGTTTACACCATTGTTAGAGAAATTAGATATGCATGTTTTATAAACCTTTAATGCCTCCTTATAAAAGACTTCTTAAAAGTAGGGCTGTTTATGTAAACCACAGAGAAGTTTCGATTTCCTGAAATGCATATCAATAACAGGAGATAAGAGTTTCAGTTTACAAAGAAATGATGTTTCAGTTTCCTGAAATATACATAATAACAGTTAGATTCAGTTTCATTTTAGTTTGTGAGACTGAGCATGCCTACTTCTAAGATATGAAAATAAAGGTCAAGCCCAGACATATACGTCAACCAATCATATCTAGAAGAGGCGGCCTAGTCAGGCTTGTAAAGGTGTATTATTGCAAGTTTTTTAATTGTCAGGCAGACAAGTCGGATAGGCGCCGATCAGGCTGACCTCTATGTATGCTGCCCGGATCATAGAGGTCAGAACCAATAGGCAAATATCTGTCCTTTTGTTGTAACTTGTCTCCTTGTACGAGTCAAATAAAGAAAACTTCTTAACTTGATCCTGAGTGCGGTCTAAGGTGAATTTTGCTCACAACCATCATATGTTTTTTTAGCGCAGCAGCACTTTTGAAAGGAACTTGGGAAAGGAACTTATCAACTGAGAATTGATATATGTTTATGTGCACGTTTTTTTTTGGACTTTCATTGGTCACATGTTTAATATTTATTTGCACTATTTCTAGCACAGTGGCACCTGAGGAAGGCACCTGTGAAAGGAACCTTCCAACTAGAAGTTTATACATATTTGCACATGTCTTAAGTTTTCACTGGCTACATGCTTGATATATTTTTTGTTTTTTTTTTATTATTTTGAACTTAATTTTGTATGGACTACAGTTGCACTTTATTGTATTTATTCCGTCTGTCAGAGCTGTGGTACTCATACCCTTTTCTCTGGGCTGTTCTGATGGCTGTCAGGGTTACTAGAAAAACCCACTTTGTGTATAGTACGGAACTAAGCACTCCTACTCCTAACCATGCTGCTGTGGGATTCCTGTACTGCACACTGAGCTTCCCCAAGCAGGGTGTTGCTAGGTTTAGGAAAGACCTAGGGCACAGCTGGGCACTCAAAGAACAAGAGTCTACTGAGTCTACTCCCTGAATGCACAGTGAACATATGTCTCAGTCCTTATACATATAAGTATGCTTTAAATATTGTGATGCATGCAAGAGTGTCATAGACTCTCATAAACCTCAGCACAATATTTTTTTTTAAACTGAAACTTTTCCATCACATATTCTTTTCTGCACACACAATATAGACAGAGCGATAACACTTTTTTGAGCCTACCTTAGAGAAGAACTTTATTAAAATAACCAAGGACTGCTTAGCAAACAAAAGCTGTTGAGAAAATGAACACTTTGATAAACAGTATCTAATTGCAATATAGAATATTTAGAGTATAGGGGTCATGGGTTTTTAATGCACAGAGTGCAGTGGTCAGAAGTATGCCATGTACAGCCCAGCGTACAGAGTGCAGTGTCAACAGTACAGTGTGCAGCAGCCATAAGTATGAAAGATAGAACAGTAAAAGGTATGTGTAGCAATAACTCACGGTGGAGCTGCTGATTTATTATCGAGCCTGTTCTCTGATCTCTTCACCCCTCTTAACTTGTTCAATCTCCTTGACACAGCTGTAGTGCAGTGTTGTAGTGACACTAATACCAATTATAGCTCACAATATATACATATATATATATCTTACACTTATATATATATATATATATATATATATATATATATACCTCTACCTGGGTGCTTGTGACTCCACCTGCAGGAGAAAAACAACACTGCACACAAACTTCTGTGATAACCAAAATAATTTCTTTTTACTTAAATGAAGTGTATATATAAAAGTTATTACAGTGACTACACTATCACACCAATGTAGTGTGACAGTACAGTAAATATTTACAACAGTCTTTGTACACAACACAGATATACATAGATATATCCACACACACAGAACCTTCCTGAAAAAGTCCCCTTATTGGTGCGTCTCCAGGTGGGACCAGTGTTCAAAGTGAAATCGTCTTAGCTCTGGACACCTTCCCACCTCCAGCACACTGTAGCAAGCGCAAAGGCACAGGAATGCGAATATCCCACAATATAGATACCAAGGAGCTCCCCCTGCTTTAAACAGTAAAGTCACTATCCTTTATGACTAGATGCAGGGCCCTGCAATGAAGAGATAGTCCTGACATCTTCAATCTTCGGCTAGCTATAAATTAGTATTTGTAATCCACAAGCGAGTTCTTCTGGAGTGTTGCGCAGTGCAAGATGATACACAAAAGTAATTATAATCAAACAAATTGATTGAGTGTTCTTACTTGAAGGAGACAGACATCTAGTATCAATCCCTGGATATTGAAGTCTGTGTAAATGTAATGCTTTCCAACTAAATTGTTCCGTGGGACTATCTGTCCCAGCAACACTCTGTAACAGCTATAATGTGTGTATAATGTGTGTAATGTTGAACAAACTTCTGGGCGTTAACCCTCTCACCGCACCGGACCCGGACAGATGGATGTCTCCGTTTCAGCAGTTCTCAATCCATATGGAGCCACAACCACGCTGTCACGCCGTTCCGTTCACTAACGACCGGGAGGCCTCTGTTATCTCCTCCACGGGTCTCCGGAACGATCACTTCTGCTGTTCCAGCACACTGTGATCAATAGCAGGATCCTTGCTGCTGCTCCGCTTCTTCACAAAGTAGGCTGCAACCCTGTGGGACACACAAACCCACAGAGTTCTGCTGGCAGGCCATGCGTCCCAGGAACAAGAGACTAAGATGGCCGCTCCCAGCCCTTTTATATCCTCCCCACAATGCAGTTCAGTTCTCCTCTGGTCCATGAGCATTGTGAGTAGGTCATAGTTAATGTCCAGAAGTAAACAATCAATCACTTCCTTGTCACTTCTCAAAATGATGAAAAATAAAAGTATTGTACCCTTATAATTGGCCACGAGATGGCGCTATATCAACTTATTACCTTTACAACAAGCGCTACATACTCCCCCTGCTTTAAATCTTTGGTCCCCAAAGATATGCAAGACCTTGTTCCTGCTACACATTTTGGCCTCTAGACGAGTGCACAGGACCGACAGAGGAGCCTCTCACCAATTCTCAGGTGTTGGGAAACTATTCTGTGTACCCACAACTGTCACCTTGGTATCAGATACAGATGTGTCAAGGGGTGAAACAGGGCTCTCCGTTTCCAGATTGACAGAGGAGGAACTAGGCTCATCGACATTCCTTTTACTGGTAACCTTTGCTACTTCAGAACACTCGCCCAGTGTATCATATGTTAGTCTTTTGGGTGGGCGAATGCTCCTCTTTCCTCTTTGTTCTCTTGGTGTGTCCTCTATTTCTGGGTAAACACTGTTTTCTTCTATTACAGATCTTGGTTCCTCCAATTCAATGGGAGACGAACACTCTTCAGACCGTTCAGACAGTGGGACAAACTCTGGAGCTTCTGGCCTAAGGGCCTCACTATCCTCTCTGGTTGCCGGGAATGAAACACTCCTTTCAGCTTCGAGTGTATCAGACGACCACATCCAGCTGATGTCCATGTCTCTCTCCTCATTATCTTCAGTTGTTAAAGACCCAGACTGAGACCTAGTTACAGGCCGACGTACAACATCTGATGTAGATGATAACTCCTCCCCGGGGATTATCCTGACTGCATCAGTGAGGGGTAAAAGGTGGTTCCGATGCCAAGTCCTAATTGGTCCAGCACTTCCTTCTGGTCTAATTTCAAATACTGGAAGCTCTGGAAGCTGTTTACATACAATGTATGGCTGTGACCTCCAGCGATTAGCCAGCTTGTGTTTCCCAGGAATACCCAAATTTCTTAATAGAACCCGGTCACCAGGTTGTAGATCTTGAATCCTTACTTTGAGATCAAAGTTCCTCTTATTTCTACTCCCTCTGTTGTTTGACATAGCCCGAGCCTTCTCATAAGCAATCTTCAGACTCTTCCGCAGCCTATTTGTATATCCTCGATGAGAGGTCTCTGAAGTGTGGTCCAGAGAAGTTCCGAAAGCCAGGTCCACTGGTAATCTAGCCTCTCGCCCAAACATCAACCGATAAGGTGAATATCCTGTGACGTCACTCTTGGTGCTGTTATACGCATGTACCAAGCAGTGATATGCTTACTCCAATTGGGCTTTTGCTCGGAGGTCAGTGTCCCCAACATATTAAGAAGGGTTCTATTAAACCTCTCCGGCTGAGGATCTCCTTGTGGGTGATAAGGTGTAGTTCTAGACTTCTGAATTCCCAATAGATCCAACAATCTCCTGATGAGCGTACTCTCAAAGTCCCTCCCCTGATCTGAGTGACCTCTGTGGTAAGCCATAATGGACGAAAAACTTTTCCACTAGCGTCTTCGCCACTGTGACTGCTTTCTGATCTTTCGTGGAGAAGGCTTGAGCATACCTGGTAAAATGGTCTGTGACTACCAAGATATTTCCTTGTCCACTCAAGTTGGATTCTAAACACAGGAAATCTATGCAAACTAAATCCATGGGACCTTGGCTTGATAAATGACCCATTGGGGCGGCTCGTTGCGGCAAAGTCTTTCTCTGGATACACCTATGGCAGGAGTGACAGTAACTCTCCACTTCTTTCCTCATGTAAGGCCAATAGAATCTCTTATCAGTTGAATAGTTCTTTCTGACCTCAGATGGCCATGACAATCATGCAGGGCAATTAACACTTTCTCCCTGTGTTTCTCTGGCAGAAACAGTTGCCACTTCTCCTCCAGATCTTCAGAGGGGCCCCTTTGGTAGACCACCCCTTGTTGCAACTACAACTGACTCCACTCTTTATGTAACAACAGAGCTTCCCTTCGGGTACTTTTCAGAAGTAAATCGGGGTGCTGACTCTCCAAAGCCTCCAGTATCAAGCTACAAAGTGGATCTTCTTGTTGGTCTTTCCTAAGGTCTTTTCTTGATAACTTAGGTAGACCTTCTGCTGCAATCTGAGAGACATTACAGTGATACCTGGGCACCCCTGATGTAGTCACTCCAATCTCTACAGCTCTCACTCCACCTTTCTCCTGCTTTTCTGCTCCTTCAGAAAGAGCTCTTACCCCTTTGGGGGCAAGCTGAGTCCAATCCTCTTGAGAGCTCAGGGGACTGCGGAGTCTTCTCGACAGTGCATCTGCATCTCTGTTGCCCACTCCCGGTCTGTATTTCAGGCTGAAGGAAAATGTTGAAAGAGCAGCCAACCACCTATGGCCTGTGGCATCTAACTTCGCGGTGGTGAGCAAGTATGTGAGGGGGTTGTTATCTGTTTTGACCACAAATTCCGCACCATACATGTAATCTCTCAACTTTTCCACCACGACCCACTTCAAGGCCAGAAACTCAAGTTTATGAGTGGTGTAGTTCTTCTCTGCAGGGGATAGACTTCGGCTCACATAAGCAATGGGTCTTAATTGGCCATTATGATCTTGGTAGAGCACTCCACCAAGCCCATCTTGGCTGGCATCCACGTGCAGTTCATAGGGCTTGGTAGGATCCGCATAAGCTAACACTGGAGCAGTAGTAAGGCTCCACTTCAATTGTCTGAATGTCTCCTCACATTGCGGAGTCCACTGATCCTGAATAGACTCCTTCTTCTTTCTGGGCCCTTCTTTCCGCTTCCCAGGTTTATCTGAATCCACATCAGCCTCTTCTTGATTCTTCAATAGTTTCGTGAGTGGGTGAGCTATCTTTGCAAACCCCTCCACAAACCTCCAATAGTAGGAGCAGAATCCCAGAAATGACCTGAGCTCAGTCACGTTTGTGGGCTTGGGCCAAGAGGTAACAGCTTCCAACTTCTCGGGGTTTGTTGCTACCCCTTCTTCAGATACAATGTGCCCCAAATAGTTCATCGAAGATTGATAGAACTGACACTTCTCCACTGAACGTTTCAAGCCCTCATCATGTAATCTCTTCAGGACCTTTTCCAGTCGCTCTTCATGCTCTTCAAGAGTTCGGCCAAATACTATGATATCGTCCAAGTATACTAGGACCTCAATCAAATTCATGTCGCCTACCGTCTTTTTCCCTATCCTCAGGACTCATGGGGATCTGGTAATAACCACTCTTCAAGTCTAATACACTGAACCACTTCGCCCCTGACAGGCTCTGTAAGGCATCTTCTATACGAGGGGTAGTGTATTGATCGGGAATGGTCCGTCGGTTCAGGGTCCTATAGTCGATACACAGCGACCCATTTTTTTTTCTCACTACGACTATCGGGGAGGCGTATGGACTCCTGGACTCCCTGATAATCCCAGTCCTTTTCAGCTCAGCCAGCTGTTCTCGGAGGTCCTCAAGATTTCCCAATGGGATCCTCCTAACCCTTTCTCGAAAAGGTTTGTCTTCCTCCTGCCGGATCTTGTGCTCTGCACTCTTGGCATAACCCATATCAAATTCACTCCTTGAAAAAGCCTCTCTCCATCTCATGAGCTGGGTTTTGGCCCTCTCCATCCAAACAGGCGTAAGGGAGGTGTTCTTCGGGTAGAAGTCTTCTATGGGAATCTCCCCTTCGGGTCCTCTTTTGACATCACATGGCGAGACTGGGGTCGCTTGATTTGCCTGCCCGAGCAGCATCCTTGCTGGTATCTTCACAGGCAAAGCTGTCGTGTTTCGAACACTGACTGAGACTCTCCCTCTGCTTCTCTTAAGTGCCTTAGTTGATAACACTTTTGAGATTATCTCCAGACCCACATCTTCTTCTCGAGTGTCCGTCTCCAAGACAATGAAAGGACCAGGTTGTCTCCAACTAAACTTGACAGAGGCCCTCATGCATATCACTTCACCCGGTTGTAGCAGTTCTTCACCTCGGTCTAAACGCCAAACTTTTCACACCCCTTCTAGTGGGGCCTTCTGTTCATGTACTATATCTTTGTACACTTGAGTTAGCATGGGGTGTACCTTCATGGCCGGGGCACTTTCCTTCTGTACAAGCGGTGTCAGGAGTCTTCTGACCAGATCAGTATTTGCTCCGATGATAAGGGAACTTCTATGAGCCCCAGGGGGCCGAGGACACACTACTGCCAAGGTGTCGAAAGTCTCCGCCTTTCCAGCCACACTCGGGTCAAAGGTGAGTTTGATAGGGATATACCCCTCATAAGGGAAGTTCTGTGTACCCAGGCCCCATATATCTAATTCTTCCAACTTTTGCAGGGGCAGATGTTTGAGATGCTTCACATAGAAATCTTTGTATAATAAAGTTACTTGGGCTCCGGTATCCAGCAGTGCTTTGGCATAGATTCCTTCTACCTGGATTGGGATGATCGGGGAGGGTCCTACTAGCTTTGGAGGGAATCCACCATGAGTGTTTGGCTTAATTTGCTTGCTAGTGCGGATCTTGACTCCTCGTTTCCATGAGCATTTATTCAACTTCGTTCCCTCTCTTACCCCCAGAACTTTGTGGGCCTGGGTTTCGTTGGAGTTGGCGGCTGTTACAGGGCACCCAGTTGACTCCTTCACTGGGGCCCTTTGAAGTTTTCCACCGGCTTTTGGTGTTGTACTGCTGCCCTTGGGCTTGGGCACACTTTTCCAAAATGTCCAGTTCCTCCACAGTTGAAACAGAGTCCAGATTTCCTTCTAAGGGTGAAGTCTGACACCTTTTCTTTTTTGTTAGTTCCTCCGTCAGGCGGAATAGGGGATTTTGCGGTCAGCAAAGCCATCATCTCCATTAACTGTGCCACCTGAGTCTTAAGGAGCTCAATCTGAGGATCATCATCCATCACACTAACTGTCCTGACTCCAACAGCATGTTTTGGTTCTTGAATTTTTTCCTTCTTCCTTTCTAGGATAGCTTCTTCTTCCCGTACAATCCGAATCAGGTCGGGGTACTTCAATATGCCTCCGTCTTGACGAGTTCTTAACTGGAGCGTGATGGGGTCCAAAGGCTGGGCACCTCTTAAAACTTGTTTGGCTCGAATCTCATCCACCTCACGAGGATCTAGCCCCTTCTTTAACAAGATCTGGTGAATGACCTTGTCCAACCGTCTCATATATTCTGACAGTTTCTCTCCTGCTTCTTGATAGGTATGTTCCAGTTGATAAATCAGGTCAGAAACCTTTTTAGTACACAGTTCGAACACATCTTGCAGGATATCTAAGTAGTCTTGGGCTACACAATTCTGTTTGCTGAGCTTCAAATTTCAGATAGCCTCGGAAGCAGGCCCTTTCAAACTCTCAGTAATCCGCTGTTTTTTGTGCGTTTCAGGGATGTCCCACTCATCCAAAGCTTGCGTGGCCAGTTCCAACCACTCTTCAAAGGTGTCTTCCTCTTTGGGTACAGGCCGTCGGCCCGAGAAAATGCCCAGTTTTCGATGCCCAGTCCCTGAGTAAGATTCTCCCCTTGTTCCCCTGGGTGGGTCAGATAAAATTTGGTCTTATCAGCAAGTTCAACACTTGTACCCTTGAAATTTTCCGGAACTCCCTTCCTCCATTCTAATAATGCATAAGTGCGGAATGTCTCATGATTGGGTCTGACTGCGACCACCTTGGCTCTTTGTTCTGGGGACAGCGTTTTTACCACTCGATTAATGTGTTCTTTCTCCCAGACATCTCCCCAGAGTTCCCTGGCCACGCTCGCTTCTGAGCGGGTGCCTTCTGCCTCACACCACTGTGCCACAGTGGGGGGATCTATTTTATGGTTCTTAAGGGGGTGCTTGACTTCAGAGCGACAGTTATCCTGGACGAGCCCCCACATGTAGCAATAACTCACGGTGGAGCTGCTGATTTATTATCGGGCCTGTTCTCTGATCTCTTCACCCCTCTTAACTTGTTCAATCCCCTTGACACAGCTGTAGTGCAGTGTTGTAGTGACACTAATACCAATTATAGCTCACAATATATACATATATATATCTGACACTTATATATATATATATATATATATATATATATATATATATATATATATATATATATACCTCTACCTGGGTGCTTGTGACTCCACCTGCAGGAGAAAAACAACACTGTACACAAACTTCTGTGATAACCAAAATAATTTCTTTTTACTTAAATGAAGTGTATATATAAACGTTATTACAGTGACTACATTATCACACCAACATAGTGTGACAGTACAGTAAATATTTACAACAGTCTTTGTACACAACACAGATATACATAGATATATCCACACACACAGAACCTTCCTGAAAAAGTCCCCTTATTGGTGCGTCTCCAGGTGGGACCAGTGTTCAAAGTGAAATCGTCTTAGCTCTGGACACCTTCCCACCTCCAGCACACTGTAGCAAGCGCAAAGGCACAGGAATGTGAATATCCCACAATATAGATACCAAGGAGCTCCCCCTGCTTTAAACAGTAAAGTCACTATCCTTTATGACTAGATGCAGGACCTTGCAATAGAAGAGATAGTCCTGACATCTTCAATCTTCGGCTAGCTATAAATTAGTATTTGTAATCCACAAGAGAGTTCTTCTGGAGTGTTGCGCAGTGCAAGATGATACACAAAAGTAATTTATTATCAAGCAAATTGATTGAGTGTTCTTACTTGAAGGAGACAGACATCTAGTATCAATCCCTGGATACTGAAGTCTGTGTAAATGTAATGCTTTTCCAACTAAATTGTTCCGTGGGACTATCTGTCCCAGCAACACTCTGTAACAGCTATAAATGTGTGTAATGTTGAACAAACTTCTGGGCGTTAACCCTCTCACCGCACCAGACCCGGACAGATGGATGTCTCCGTTTCAGCCGTTCTCAGTCCATATGGAGCCACAACCACACTGTCACGCCATTCCGTTCACTAACGACCAGGAGTCCTCGGATATCTCCTCCACGGGTCTCCGGAACGATCACTTCTGCTGTTCCAGCACACTGTGATCAATAGCAGGATCCTTGCTGCTGCTCCGCTCCTTCACAAAGTAGGCCGCAACCCTGTGGGACACACACACCCACAGAGTTCTGCTGGCAGGCCACGCGTCCCAGCAACAAGAGACTAAGATGGCTGCTCCCAGCCCTTTTATATCCTCCCCACAATGCAGTTCAGTTCTCCTCTGGTCCATGAGCATTGTGGGTAGGTCATAGTTAATGTCCAGAAGTAAACAATCAATCACTTCCATGTCACTTCTCAAAATGATGAAAAATAAAAGTACTGTACCCTTATAATTGGCCACTAGATGGCGCTATATCAACTTATTACCTTTACAACAACACATATGACTAGAAACAAAAGTTGTCAGCGCTACATATGTACTACACAGCGCAGCATGTCATTTGTATTGTAAATTACATAATTCCGTTACAGTCTTTATGCTGTGCTGTATGTTGCATTCTCCTGAACACTACCTTGTATATTGCGCTATACATTATATGGATTATACATTATATATCCATTATATAGTCTTTACCTCTGCTCCCTTAATAGTATTCCCTACGTTACATATTCCTGACCATTGCACTCTGTAAATTGTGCTATATATATATTACATACTTCTGATTGTGGGACTCTGTATACCACAGTGTACTTTGCACAAACTTGAATGCTGCACTTTGAACATATAGAGTAATGAGGTTTATGTGATGTAAAGCCTTGTGTATAGAGTGAAGTGGCCAGAGTATGTAATATACATCCCAATGTGCAGAGTACAGTGGTCAAGAGTATGTAATGTGCAGCACAGCATACAAGATGCAGAGCTTAATAATATGTAATATACATTACAATGTACCAAGTGCAACAGTATTGTGCAATATTGAGTATTGCAATATTGAGTATTGTCCAGGGGCCATTAATATTGAATACCTTACTCCATAAGTATCACCCCCCCAAGTAACCATCCGCTGCTCACCTCTGCATCCCTCTATGCCCGCTATCCACAGCTTATCTCTGCACTCCCCTCCCGAACCACAGCTCACCTCTACACTCTGTATACTCTAGTTCCCCCATCTACAGCTCTCCCCTGTGTCCCCTGTCTACAGCTCACATCTGTGTCCCCACTCACAGTTCAGCTCTGCACCCCCCATTAATGGCTCACCTCTGAACTTCCTATTCACTGATCACCTCTACATTTCTTCTACCCATCCGTCCACAGCTCACCTTTGCAGCGCCGTCCACAACTCACATTTGTGTCGTCATCCACAGCTCACCTTTGCAGCGCCGTTCACAGCTCACTTTTGTGTCATCATCCACAGCTACCCTTTGAGGCTCTGTCCACAGCTCCACTTTCTGTGCGGATGGACTGGGAAATTCTCTCCATCATCTCTCTGAGTTTAGGATTATGCTAGTGTGAGGTGAGTGCTATGGCTTAAAATGGTTGTAAAGGCAGAAGGTTTTTGATCTTAATGCATATGTATTAAGTTCAAAAACCTTCTGTGTGTAGCAGCCCCCTAATACTTACCTGAGCCCCATCTCTGTCCAGCGATGTGCACGAGTGCCTCAGCTGTGCGGGACTCTCCCTCCTGATTGGCAGAGACACAGCAACGAAGCCATTGGCTCTCGCTACTGTCAATCAAAGTCAGTTAACCAATCAGGAGAAAGAGGAGCGGGGCTGAGCCAGGGCTCCGCTTCTGAATGGACACATGGAGCTGCTTGATGTGGGGGCACTCAACAAGAGGGAGGGGCCGGGAGCACCGAAGAGGGACCTGAGAAGAGGAGGATCTGGGCTGCTCTGTGCAAAACCATTTCACAGAGCAGGTAAGTATAACATGTTTGTTATTTTTAAAGAAAAAAAAAAGGAGACTTTACAATCACTTTAAATGCTGGTCAGCTGAGCTCCCCTGTAGGAAACATTTGTAACATATAACTTTCTAAATTAATGCCTCTTTGGCAATGCTCTGGATATGGTTATCCCAAAAAATCGTGGAAGGAATTAGCACTCTCTTACTTCTAAAGAAGCAGCAGAAGCCTGCATAGCAGAAGCTGTCTCTGTTTGAAACCAAGAAGGATTCCTTAAATTTTTTTCAGAACTCAGGGGCAAAACAGAAAACTTCCTTTAAGGAAAATGTCATGGAGCCCCAAGCCCTCTAAGTAAAACAACAAATCTTATTTCCAAAGAAGGGGTACCCCCTTTTTTGCAACTGGGGGCTGCTTGGTATGGACCCAAGATATCTCCAGTGTCTAGTTTCAAAATGTTGTGTCCTGAGGTTACAGGCTGGAGTGTCATGTCTTTCTTACCTCCTTGACTCATGATGCCTTCAAACGTGCCTATGCACTCAACAAAAGAGCGGCCTTGTTGACTGCACTGCAGGAGTTGTACACTCAAGGGGTACTGCCCCTGTTCCAGAACCAGAAAAGTTCAACATTTTCAGTTTGTGATTACTCATAAAGGAGAACTGGATGGGACTTTAGTGGTACCAAATTGACTAAAAAAAAAAAATGTAAAATATACACTTTATTGACATAGATTAAAAATGACCATACATCAAGAGTATATAACAACCAATGCATCAGTAAAGCTCTGCATCATATGAAGTTCCATCCATTAAAGTATCATTCAGATGGCAACAAAAGAATCTCAACGCATTTAAACTCATAAAGAGTCTTCAAAAGGAGGAAAATTATACACAGTATTCTAGAATGTAAATATATATAAGTATCCATTCTACAGCAATATATAGTCATACAAAAAAAAACACAAAACATATTCATATACAGTTGTGCTCATAAGTTTACATACCCTGGCAGCATTTATGATTTCTTGGCCATTTTTCAGAGAATATGAATGATAACATAAAAACTTTTCTTTCACTCATGGTTAGTGTTCGGCTGAATCCATGTAGTAGAAACTACCCAAATGACACTGATCAAGTTTACATACCCTGGTGATTTTGGCCTGATAACATGCACACAAGTTGACACAAAGGGGTTTGAATGGCTATTAAAGGTAACCATCCTCACCTGTGATCTATTTGCTTGTAATTAATGTGTGTGTATAAAAAGTCAATGAGTTTCTGGACTCCTGACAGACCCTTGCATCTTTCATCCAGTGCTGCACAGACATTTTTGGATTCAGAGTCATGGGGAAAGCAAAAGAATTGTCAAAGGATCTGTGGGAAAAGGTAGTTGAACTGTATAAAACAGGAAGGGGATATAAAAAGATATCCAAGGAATTGAGAATGTCAATCAGCAGTATTCAAACTCTAATCAAGAAGTGGAAAATGAGGGGTTCTGTTGAAACCAAACCACGGTCAGGTAGACCAACTTGAATTTCAGCCACAACTGCCAGGAAAATTGTTCGGGATGCAAAGTAAAACCCACAAATAACTTCAGGTGAAATACAGGACTCTCTGAAAACATGTGGTGTGGCTGTTTGAAGATGCGCAATAAGGAGGCACTTGAAGAAAGATGGGCTGCATGGTCGAGTCTCCAGAAGAAAGCCATTACTATGCAAATGCCACAAAGTATCCCGCTTACAATAAGCCAAACAGCACAGAGACAAGCCTCAAACCTTCTGGCACAAAGGCATTTGGAGTGATGAGACCAAAATTGAGCTTTTTGGCCACAACCACATTTCCATAAATTTGGAGATGAGTCAACAAGACCTATGATGAAAGGTACATCATTCCCACTGTGAAACACAGAGGTGAATCGCTGATGTTTTGGGGATGTGTGAGCTATAGGGATGAGCTTTGAGTTCGAGTCGAACTCATGTTCAACTCGAACATCGGCTGTTCGCAAGTTCGCCGAACAGCGAACAGTTTGGGAGAACACCCTTTAAAAGTCTATGGGAGAAATCAAAAGTGGTAATTTTAAAGGCTTATATGCATGGTATTGTCATAAAAAGTGTTTGGGGACCTGGGTCCTGCCCCAGGGGACAAGGATCAATGCAAAAAAAGTTTTAAAAACGGACGTTTTTTCGGGAGCAGTGATTTTAATAATGCTTAAGTGAAATAAAAGTGTAAAGTGAAATAAAAGTGTAATATCCCTTTAAATTTCGTACCTGTGGGGTGTCTATAGTATGCCTGTAAAGGGGCGCATGTTTCCCGTGTTTAGAACAGTCTGACAGCAAAATGAAATTTCAAAGGAAAAAAAGTCATTTAAAACTACTCGCGGCTATTAATGCATTGTTGGTCCGACAATACACATAAAAGTTCATTGATAAAAACGTCATGGGACTTCCCCACAGGAGAACCCCGAACCAAAATGTAAAAAAAAAAATGACGTAGGGGGTCCCCCTAAATTCCATACCAGGCCCTTCAGGTCTGGTATGGATATTAAGGGGAACCCCGGCCAAAAAATTTTTAAAAAATGGCATGGGGTCCCCCTCAAAATCTATACCAGACCCTTCAGGTCTGGCATCGATTTTAAGGGGAACCCCGCGCCAAAATTTTTTTAAAAAATGGCGTGGGGTCCCCCCAAAAATCCATACCAGACCCTTATCCGAGCATGCAACCTGGCAGGCCGCAGGAAAAGAGGGGGGGACGAGAGAGCACCCCCCTCCTGAACCGTACCAGGCCACATGCCCTTAACATTGGGAGGGTGCTTTGGGGTAGTCCCCCAAAACACCTTGTCCCCATGTTAATGAGGACAAGGGCCTCATCCCCACAACCCTAGCCGGTGGTTGTGGGGGTCAGGTGGGCGGGGGGCTTATCGGAATCTGGAAGCCCCCTTTAACAAGGGGATCCCTAGATCCCGGCCCTCCCCTCTGTGTGAAATGGTAAGGGGGTGCAAAAGTACCCCTACCATTTCACTAAAATATGTTTTTTAGTGAAATGGTAGGGGTAAAAGTACCCCCTTACAATTTCACACGGGGGGAGGGCCGGGATCTGGGGGTCCCCTTGTTAAATGGGGCTTCCAGATTCCGATAAGCCTCCCGCCCGCAGACCCCCACAACCACCGGCCAGGGTTGTGGGGATGATGCCCTTGTCCTCATCAACATGGGGACAAGGTGTTTTGGGGGGCTACCCCAAAGCACCCTCCCAATGTTGAGGGCATGTGGCCTGGTACGGTTCAGGAGGGGGTGGGGGCTGCTCTCTTGTTCCCCCTCTTTTCCTGCGGCCTGCCAGGTTGCGTGCTCGGATAAGGGTCTGGCATGGATTTTTGGGGGGACCCCATGCCGTTTTTTTTTTATTTTTGCGCGAGGTTCCCCTTAAAATCCATACCAGACCTGAAGGGTCTGGTATAGATTTTGAGGGGGACCCCACGCCATTTTTTCAAAAAAATTTTGGCCGGGGTTCCCCTTAATATCCATACCAGACCTGAAGGGCCTGGTATGGAATTTAGGGGCACCCCCCACGTCATTTTTTTTTTTTTAATTTTGGCTCGGGGTTCCCCATGCCGTTTTTATCAATGAACTTCTATGTGTATTGTCGGACCGGCAATGCATTAATAGCCGCGAGTAGTTTTAAATGGCTTTTTTTCCTTTGAAATGTCATTTTGCTGTCAGACTGTTCTAAATACAGGAAACATGCGCCCCTTTACAGGCATACTATAGACACCCCCCAGGTACGAAATTTAAAGGGATATTACACTTTTATTGTTTCACTTTAAGCATTATTAAAATCACTGCTCCCGAAAAAACAGACGTTTTTAAAACTTTTTTTTGCATTGATCCATGTCCCCTGGGGCAAGACCCAGGTCCCCAAACACTTTTTATGACAATAACTTGCATATAAGCCTTTAAAATTAGCACTTTTGATTATTCATGTTCGTGTCCCATAGACTTTAACGGTTTTTGCGTGTTCAAACAAATTTTTTTGCCTGTTTGCATGTTCTGGTGCGAACTGAACAGGGGGGTGTTCGGCTCATCCCTAGTGAGCTACATAGGCACAGGAAATTTGGTCAAAATTGATGGCAAGATGAATGCAGTATGTTATCAAAAAATACTAGAGGAACATTTGCATTCATCAGCCATGAAGCTGCGCATGGGACGTACTTGGACATTCCAACAGGACAATGATCTAAGCCAAGTCGACCTGTCATTGGCTACAGCAGAATAAAGTGAAGGTTCTGGAGTGGCCATCTCAGTCTCCTGACCTCAATATTATTGAGCCACTCTGGGGAGATCTCAAACGTGCAGTTCATGCAAGACAACCCAAGAATTTACGGGAACTGGAGGCTTTTTGCCAAGAGGAATGGGCAGCTTTACCATCTATTAACCTTCTATGAGGAGGTGAGTTGCCATCTAGATAAAGGAAGGCCCGTAGACGTGGTGTATCTGGATTTTGCAAAAGCATTTGACACAGTTCCCCATAAATGTTTACGGTACAAAATAAGGTCCGTTGGCATGGACCATAGGGTGAGTACATGGATTGAAAACTGGCTACAAGGGTGAGTTCAGAAAGTGGTGATAAATGGGGAGTACTCGGAATGGTCAGGGGTGGGTAGTGGGATCCCCCAGGGTTCTGTGCTGGGACAAATCCTATTTAATTTGTTCATAAACGACCTGGAGGATGGGGTAAACAGTTCAATCTCTGTATTTGCGGACGATACTAAGCTAAGCAGGGCAATAACTTCTCAGCGGGATGTGGAAACCTTGCAAAAAGATCTGAACAAATTAATGGGATGGGCAACTACATGGCAAATGAGGTTAAATGTAGAAAAATGTAAAATAATGCATTTGGGTGGCAAAAATATGAATGCAATCTGTACACTGGGGGGAGAACCTCTGGGGGAATCTAGGATGGAAAAGGACCTGGGGGTCCTAGTAGATGATAGGCTCAGCAATGGCATGCAATGCCAAGCTGCTGCTAACAAAGCAAACAGAATATTGGCATGCATTAAAAAGGGGATAAAATCCAGAGATAAAATGATAATTCTCCTGCTCTACAAGACTCTGGTCTGGCCGCACCTAGAGTATGCTGTCCAGTTCTCGGCACCAGTCCTCAGGAAGGATGTACTGGAAATGGAGCGAGTACAAAGAAGGGCAACAAAGCTAATAAAGGGTCTGAAAGGTATTCGTTATGAGGAAAGGTTGCGAGCAGAGCACTGAACTTATTCTCTCTGGAGAAGAGACGCTTGAGAGGGGATCAGGGGCGGATCCGGGGGGGGGCAACGGGGCAATTGCTCCCTCCGAGAAATGCAGGTGAGTGTCACTGTGAGAGAGCCGCCGGGCGGCTCTGTGAGTAAAAGAGCCACCGGGCGGCTCCGTGAGTAAAAGAGCCGCTGGGCGGCTCCGTGAGAGAGAGAGCCGCTGGGCGGCTCCGTGAGTAAAAGAGCCGCCGGGCAGCTCCGTGAGAGAGAGAGCCGCTGGGCGGCTCCGTGAGTAAAAGAGCCGCTGGGCGGCTCCGTGAGTAAAAGAGCCGCTGGGCGGCTCCGTGAGTAAAAGAGCCGCTGGGCGGCTCCGTGAGTAAAAGAGCCGCCGGGCGGCTCTGTGAGAGAGAGAGCCGCTGGGCTGCTCCGTGAGTAAAAGAGCCACCGGGCGGCTCCATAGGTGACAGAGCCACCGCTGACATGTGTTTGTGAGCAGCTGCTGGCCAATCAGGGAGCAGGCGGGCGGGGGAGCAGAGAGATGACATCATCTCTCAGTCTCACCGCCTGCCCTGCATCCCTGCAGTTCCCCCCCACCATGCAGGCAGCTGCGGCAGCAGAGAGATTACATCATCTCACTGCTGCCTGTCTCTGGGACACAAGAGACCACCTTAGCAGGTAGCAAGTGACAATCTGCATCTGGTGACAGGCGACATGGCAAGTGACAATCTGCAACATGCGGCAGGCGATGTGGCAAGTGACATGCAAGTGACAATCCGCAACGTGGCAGGCGACGTGGCAAGTGACAATCTGCATCTGGTGACAGGCGACGTGGCAAGTGACAATCCGCAACATGTGGCAGGCGACGTGGCAAGTGACAATCTGCATCTGGTGACAGGCGAGGTGGCAAGTGACAATCCGCAACATGTGGCAGGTGACGTGGCAAGAGACAATCTGCATCTGGTGACAGGCGACGTGGCAAGTGACAATCCGCAACATGTGGCAGGCGACGTGGCAAGTGACAATCTGCATCTGGTGACAGGTGACGTGGCAAGTGACAATCCGCAACATGTGGCAGGCGACGTGGCAAGTGACAATCTGCATCTGGTGACAGGTGACGTGGCAAGTGACAATCCGCAACATGTGGCAGGCGACGTGGCAAGTGACATGGCAAGTGACAATCCGCAACGTGGCAAGTGACAATCTGCATCTGGTGACAGGCGACGTGGCAAGTGACAATCCGCAACATGTGGCAGGCGATGTGGCAAGTGACAATATGCATCTGGTGACAGGTAACGTGGCAAGTGACACACTCGGGGCTCCCACTGATTCTGCATTATGGTGAGTTAAACTATTTAATTTTTTATAACAATGTAATAATAGTAATAATGCGCTTTAATCATCCTGACACCATAACAACCATGGTGCCGTGATGATTGAAGCGCCAACACCAGCCATTTCCCCGATAGATGTACCCCAAAAAAATATATTTTCTGGCAGTGCCCCTCCCGAGACTAGACTCTGGATCCGCCCCTGGAGGGGATATGATTTAAATTTACAAGTACCATACTGGTGACCCCAATTGGAATAAAACTTTTTTGTGGAAGGGAGTTTAACAAGACATGTGGCCACTCATTAAAATTAGCAGAAAAGAGCTTAAACCTTAAACTACATAGAAGGGTCTTTACTGTAAGAGCGGCAAGGATGTGGAATTCGCTTCCACAGGCGGTGGTATCATCGATAGTTTCAAAAAACTATTAGATAAGCATCTGAATGACCACAACATACAGGGATATACAATGTAATACTGACATAAAATCACACACATAGGTTGGACTTGATGGACTTTTTTTTTTTCATACTAGCACATTATGTTAAACTTACCAGAAAACTAGGCCTTCAAGCACCCAGCTGTCACCGCTGCAGGCGCTTACATCTTCACCCGGTCTTCCTTCTGGGTTTGCAGACACCAGCTGTGTTATAGGCCAAAGCCGCGATTACATCACTCCCGCGTTTGTGCTCGGGAGCCTCCATTTATGGGTCAGGACACTGAACGAATGGCCTGGGTGGCCGTTCCTTCAGGACAGGTTCACACATGTGCAGCCATGGTTCCCAGCGTGGGGTCTGGTGCATCCCTGTTCACCGGTTCTGGTGTGATTCAGGTCCGAATTTTTGCCTGAATTTGCACCTGAACCGGACCCAAAGATGCACAGGACCCCTTTGGAAAGCGGACCGCAGCCACCCCAGACCTGTGTGAACCGGCTCCATTGCAGCCGGTCACACTCGCATGTCATGTGAATTGGATACGGAGAATCCCCCATTCAATTTGCACATATGTGAACTCAGCCTCAGAGTGCATGCGCCCGTGACGTCATCGGCTGCATGTACAGTAAATCTCTCCTAAACAGTGCACATTTAGGAGCTATTTACAGTACCTACCTATAGATAAGCCTTAATATAGGCTTACCTATAGGTAAAAGTCAGAGATGGAAGTTTACTTCCACTTTAATAGGGCTACTGCTGAAGCTGGGATTAAAAGTCATTGTATTTTGGGGCCTCTGCTCCTGTAAGTGACAGCAATATGGCAGCAAGAGGTTTTCTGGCCCAGTGGCTCCCTTTAGTGAGGTTACTGCTGGGGCTGTTGTGATGGTCAGTGATTTTGGGGCACCTGGCCCTTCAAGAGATAGTCAGAAGACAGAGAGAGCAGAGGCTGAAGTGTCTCAGTTGGGCAGTGTTGCCTGAGTGTGTTAATGGCTATAGTCTCCCACAGGTGGTGTGGAAACCATAGCCTGCTGCTGGAAACACATTTTGATCTTTCAGTGACACTGGTAGTAAGGGCCATGGCTTCCATGGGTCCATGCTACATGTAGCACTGGTAGATTTTCAATCTACTGCTTACAGGTAAATTTAGTTGGTTATCTGTTCATACATAGTCAGATTTGCATGTAGTTTCACACTGTGCCTGTGGGTGTCGTTGTCACCATGGGTCGGTGTTGGAAAGGCAACACGCTGAAGTGTATAAAAGCTCCTCTGTCCCGGAGATAACTCGGTGAAGGTGGTCCTCCAAGTTGCATTCTGGGAGAGGGTATTTATGGGACAGACGCCATGTTTTAGGGTTCGTTTTCGTTCCACCTGCTGGCCCTCCTGGCCGACAGGTATGTGCTAGGCGTACTACTTCGTGGTTCTCCGTCCGGGGGCCCAGAAACCTATGTGGGGCCTACCACAGCGGCAGAGGAATGGTCCTGAGCTGTCTGTCCTATGGGAAGAAGCTGGACAACTGAGAAGATCCCAGGGAAGGACCCGTCATGGAAGGATCATGCAGAGTGCTGGTCTGGAGAGGGGCCTGGTGACTCAGTTGGAGGATGCATCCTAAAGTAATCTTACCGCATAGTACTGCTGGGTCGGCTTAAAGGTTCTAGTGCTGTGTTTGCTATTCGTCGTAAACCATTACATCCTGTGGCAGAGGATCGTACGGGTTTTGTTCCAATCAAGTCTGTGGCAGAGACTTTTGTTCCTGCTGCGTACTGGCTGCTAGGTTAGTGAGAGAAACCTATCCAGGCGGGCAAAGACTCAACTATAAAGAGAGAGTACATTCATCTGCAAGCTCTCAATTCCTAATACTACACCAAGAAAAGGTATTTGAACTTCCCTGCAACTCTCCTACTACCGCTTTCCTGCTACTTCCTTCAGTTTATGTTTATTAAAGCATTGGAAAAGATACTCAAGTGTCCGGTGCCTACATTGTCTGGTGTTAAACTCAACGGGACCCTAGACCCGGTTCTGGTGAAATAGGGGTAACGAAGGTGACGGTAACAGCCTGCTTTAAACCAGCAGCTCCACCGAGAGTTATTGCTACATATATATATATATATATATATATATACACACACTATGGGGGTCATTTACTAAGATGAATGCACTGCGCTGATTCAGACCTTAATTGGTGCGCTGGATAGATCCCTAATCCAGCGTGTGAACCTGCGAGCTGGTTCTCGGCGAGGTACATCTCGCGCTCGCTGCTATGGGAAAAATACATCTTCCTATTAAAGCAGCATGAGAAAAACCGGCATGGGTTCCCCCTTCGGGTGCATTCCAGGCCCTTCGGTCTGGTATGGATATTAAGGGGAACCCCCTACGCCGAAAAAACGGCGTGGGGGTCCCCCCAAATCCATACCAGACCCTTATCCGAGCATGCAGCCCGGCCGGTCAGGAAAGGGGGTGGGGATGAGCGAGCGCCCCCCCTCCTGAACCGTACCAGGCCGCATGCCCTCAACATGGGGGATGGATGCTTTGGGGAAGGGGGGCGCGCTGCGGCCCCGTACCCCAAAGCACCTTGTCCCCATGTTGATGAGGACAAGGGCCTCTTCACGACAACCCTTGCCCGGTGGTTGTGGGGGTCTGCGGGCGGGGGGCTTATCGGAATCTGGAAGCCCCCTTTAACAAGGGGACCCCCAGATCCTGGCCCTCCCCCCTGTGTGAAATGGTAGGGGTACAAAAGTACCCCTACCATTTCACAAAAAAAGTGTCAAAAATGTAAACAATGACAAGAGACTGTTTTTGACAATTCCTTAATTTCAATGCTTCTTCTTTCTTCTATCTTCTATCTTCTATCTTCCTTCGGTTTCTTCCTTCATCTTCATCTTTTTCTGGTTCTTCCTCCAGTGCTCTCGTCCGGCATCTTCCTCCGCGGCGCTGGCGTCTTCTTCCCTTCTTCTCTTCGGGCCGCTCCGCATCCATGATGGCATGGTGGGAGGCTCCTGCTGTGTGACGCTTCTTCTCTTCTGATGGTTCTTAAATAACGGAGGGTGGGGCCACCCGGTGACCCCGCCCCCTCTGACGCATGGAGACTTCCCCGAAGCTTTCACCATGCGTCAGAGGGGGCGGGGTCACCTGGTGGCCCGTCCTCCTTTATTTAAGAACCGTCAGAAGAGAAGAAGCGTCACACAGCGGGAGCCTCCCACCATGCCATCATGGATGCGGAGCGGCCCGAGGAGAAGAAGGGAAGAAGACGCCGCGGAGGAAGATGCTGGATGAGAACACCAGAGGAAGAACCAGAAGAAGATGAAGATAAAGGAGGATACCGAAGGAAGATAGAAGAAAGAAGATAGAAGAAAGAAGATGGAAAGAAAAAGCATTTAAATAAAGGAATTGTCAAAAACTGTCTCTTGTCATTTTTAACATTTTTGACAGTTTTTTAGTGAAATGATAGGGGTACTTTTATAACCCCTTACCATTTCACACAGGGGGGATGGTCAGGATCTGGGGGTCCCCTTGTTAAAGGGGGCTTCCAGATTCCGATAAGCCCCGCACCCGCAGACCCCCACAACCACCGGCCAAGGGTTGTGGGGATGAGGCCCTTGTCCTCATCAACATGGGGGCAAGGTGTTTTGGGGGGCTACCCCAAAGCACCCTCCCAATGTTGAGGGCATGTGGCCTGGTACGGTTCAGGAGGGGGGGCGCTCTCTCGTCCCCCCCTTTTCCTGCGGCCTGCCAGGTTGCGTGCTCGGATAAGGGTCTGGTATGGATTTTTAGGGGAACCCCACGCCATTTTTTTTATTTTGGCACGGGGTTCCCCTTAAAATCCATACCAGACCTGAAGGGCCTGGTATGGATTTTGAGGGGCACCCCACACCATTTTTTATTTTTTTTTACGTGGGGTTCCCCTGAAATTCTGTACCAGACCTGAAAGGCCTGGTATGGAATTTCAGGGGAACCCCACGCATTTTTTTTTCTGAATTTTGTTTGTTTTCTTAATGCTGTTTTTATCAATGAACTTTTATGTGTTTTGCCGGACCGACATTTCATTAGAGTCGCCCGAAGTGAACCAGCGTTAAAAAAAAAAAAAAAAAAAAAAGTCTAGAGGTGCGCCCGTTCAACCTATGCAAATGCTTTTACATTGCCTGACATTTACTAATTTTTTGCCGGCGCAGTGAACCAAAGTATTTGAACAAGCGCAAATGCCGTTTGAGCATGTGCAGTGCATAAATTCACCTCCCACAGTTTAAATGTATTTGCCGGTGTTGCCGGCTTGTTCAGAGAAAGTCACTTTCTCATTCTATTTTGGCCATATTTGTGACTTGGGCAGTTAGTACAACACTTCCCCACATCACCCCACATCACCCCCATATTATTGGCACTTCCAGCTTGTTTAAATTTGAAGTTAAAGATGCCGTGCACCAGGTCTATAGTGGCGTACAGATCACCTCTTCCCGTGCGCTGGGAAGAGAATAGTAAATGGGGAATCACGCTGTGTTACCGGCGCAAATGCTTTGTAAATACGAAAATGTCATTTGCGCATCAGCGTGCCCCGCAAGTCATGGCGCAAATGCTTCGTAAATCAGCCCTTATATGTTCACTTCCTGTACCTGAAAGGAGGAAGTGCCTATGAACACTGAATAAAATCAGGCCAAAGCTTCAATTAATCTGCTGCTCATGCATGGCAAAATACAAGAACATTATGAACACATGAACACACATATTCTGTAATGATCATTTCCTTGTAATTAATTTGGATAGCGCTACAAATTAAAATTGCATGTTTATTCTTATTCAGTATATTTCACTTTATTTGAATGCACTACATCAGAATATTGCATTAATCAGACATGTTACACAGCTCTGGGGATAAAGAAAAGTTTTCATGCTTGGCTAGCTGGAATTGATAGACTGTCTGTAATGGTGCCAATCTTTACTAGATATATTTTGAGTGGGGAAATGAGATGAAAGAAATACCCTGAATGAAGTAAACACATGTCAAAATATTTCCTCTCAAATACTGCTGCCAGCCTAGAGATGTTTAGGCTTTTGGACAGCAATACCAATACTGCAACATTTGCTAAAGCACACATTTTTACAAAGAAAAAAAAGATTTATTTAACTGAACATGTTAATAAAATTAGAAGTGGATGAAAAACAGCATGCTGGTTAAACTTTACAGTATGGTCTCTTTTTAGACAGCTTGTTAACCACTTCAGCTCCAGAAAGGTTTTACCCCCTTCCTGACCAGGCCATTTTTTACGATACGGCACTGCGTTGTTTTAACTGAATTTGCGCGGTCGTGCGATGCTGTACCCAAATAATATTGATGTCTTTTTTTCCCCCCACAAATAGAGCTTTCTTTTGGTGGTATTTGATCACCTCTGCGTGTTTATTTTTTGCGCTATAAACAAAAAAAGACCGACAATTTGGGAAAAAAAAACAATATATTTTACTTTCTGTTTTAAAACATACTCAATAAAAAAAAATAAAAATCAGATTTCTTCACCAATTTAGGCCAATATGTATTGTGATACATATTTTTGGTATACAAAATCCCAATATTCTATGGTCTTTTAATTTTTTTTATTGATTTTAGTAGCGATCAGCGATTTTTAGTGGGACTGCAAAATTGCGGCAGACAAATCTGACACTGACACTTTTTGGGGACCAGTTACACCAATACAGCGATCAGTGCTAAAAAAAATACACTGTCACTGTATAAATGACACTGGCAGGGTAGAGGTTAACACCAAGGGCGATCAAGGGGTTAAGTGTGCTCCTAGGGAATGCTTTCTAACTGTGGGGGGAGTGGCTGCACTGGATAAAAAGAGAGATCCATGTTTCTTATTAGCAGAAACATGCAATCTCTCTTTTACTCCCTGACAGAACAGAAGTCTGCCTTGTTTACATAGGCAGACCGCCGTTCTGCCTTGCTTCCAAACGGTCGGCTGGTCCTGGCGGCATGTGCATCCCAGATCGCGTGCACAAAAACACATTCGGGTACGTGATTTCGCACAGCCGGACCGCCCTGCCGCAGTATACTGTATATGCGGTGGGCAGTCAGGTGGTTGTAAACCCGTTCATATACCTACTGCAGTGACTAGCCTCAGGTTATACACAGAGATGAAACAAATCTTCCTACATAAGGTGTACCTGTTTATTTGCAGCCTTCCCTCCTCTACAGTTTCCTAAAGTACACATTTTACAGCATTTTCGAGCTTCAGAAGGCAGGGGGTGGGGATGAGATGTCACACACTGCACAGTACAGAGAGGAAAGCTAAATGTAATCTGAGACCTAAAGGAGGGAATGAACACACCGCCCTCTACACAGTTGAAGCTGTCAATCCCTCCTGTTGATGCCAGGGGAGCTGGGCCATCTCCCAGGATTCTGTGGTGTTGGCAGAGACTGCAAGAAGTGACTCATGCAGATAACAGACAGAGAAGAGAACAGATATCAACCACACTAGGTGCTTTATTTATTACTTATTTATTTATTTCAGGTACTTATATAGCGCCGTCAATTTACGCAGCGCTTTAGATATACATTGTACATTCACATCAGTCCCTACCCTCAAGGAGCTTACAATCTAAGGTCCCTAACTCACATTCATACATACTAGGGACAATTTAGACAGGATCCAATTAACCTACCAGCATGTCTTTGGAGTGTGGGAGGAAACCCAGAGTACCCAGAGGAAACCCACGCAGGCACAGGGAGAACATGCAAACTCCAGGCAGGTAGTGTCATGGTTGGGATTCAAACCAGCGACCCTTCTTACTGCTAGGCGAGAGTGCTACCCACTACACCACTGTGCTGCCCAACGTGATGCTTTGGATCAAGACAAGTACAGACTATAGAAGGATATTTGTTATTTATTTTTCATTTCAGAGGTTTAAAACCACTTTAAAGAATTTGTCTAGGCAAACATTTTTTGTATTACTTTGAGAAAGACCGAGAAGGGTCAAAACCTCACTGCTGGATCAATGTCACCCCCTGCTGACTACCCTCTCTTTACCCCCTTTATGTGATCACTGAAGCAAAAAAAAATCTCCTGAACTGGTGTTTCCAGACAATAAAGTCCTGTTGTCTGTCCTCCTGTAAAAGGGTACGCCTTCCTCCCTATTTTACATTTATGCCAGGGCAACCAGACCAGCAGCAATGACGAGACTTAAACTCCAACTTGGTGTAAAAAAATCATTACACTGGCTACAAACAGGGGCACTTCTATGCAATTACAATTAAATCTCTTCATGCCCATCACACATTTTACTCTGATTGAAGCATTTTACATTTCCCAAAAACACATATTTGCATCTATGACCAAATCTACTCCAGCAAAATCTCCTGAATTGGGGTTTCCAGGCAATAAGGTCCTGCTGTCTGTTTTCTGTAAAAGAGTACACCTTCCTTCCCATTTTACAGTTGTGCCAGGACAACCAGACTGACAGCAGTAAGAGACTCATACCTGACTTGGTGTAATAAAATCATTACATTGTGATTGAAGCATCTTACATTTGTTAAGTGCCATCACCTCGGGTCGGAGTCCTAGAGACTTGATGAATGAGAGATCTAAAAAGAAGCCAGTTTTGTACTAGTCTTGCGAGATCTTCCAGTGTCATCCCCACAGCTGTAGTCAAAGTGTAGCATGATGGGTACCCTCAGGCCCAGGGGACCATCTTCCAGGACTACAACCATTCTCTTTCTTATCTCATCATCATCAATTTGTCTTGGCATATACTACAGAAGTAGATTGTTCAGACTTTATTCTTCTAGTAGTGTAAGTTCAATGTTGTTGCCATTAGCGAACCCCTGAAGAGGTAACCTATCCCTCTACAACAAAAGGCGATTAAGGGCTTCAGTAAGAATAAGGGATTAGTAATTAAACCATCAGATAAAGGTGGGAATGTGGTAGTGATGGATTCCTTACAATATAGGAATATCTGTTGATATTCTTAAAAGCAGGGAATGGTACAGACCAATCTTGGAGGAGGTCACATTGACATTTTAGTAAAAAACAAGTAATGTCAAGGGGAGGAATACAGTCATTTAGAGAGCTGCAACAGGCCCATAATTTACCAAATTCCTTCCTTTTTAGATACATGCAGTTGCAGCATGCCCTCAAGGCCCAGTTCCCTGACCGGGTGACGCTCGAACTGGATTCAATCGAGCGTCTCCTGATCTCTGGGATACTGAAGAAACCCCTGTCCTCTCTCTATTTGTACTTAACAGTGGCTCATGATGTTAAACCTGACAGAACTAGAGTCAAATGGCAGACGGATATCCCCTCGCTGAGGGAGGAGGAATGGGAAGAGTGCCTTACCACGTTCATCCCGTCCATGATTGCAGCCAAGGATAGATTTATACAGCTAAAGTTTATCCATAGAGCCTACTACACGCCCCAGCGACTAGCAAAAATTTACCCCGAAAAGAGCTCCACCTGTACCAGATGCGAACTAGAAGTGGGAACATTTTTTCATATGGTCTGGTCCTGTCCCAAACTGCGCCCATTTTGGAGCGCAGTGGCAGACAGGCTAGGGGTGGTGTGTGGTGCTGAGATACCAATGGATCCTTCAATTCTACTACTCAGTTATTTGGAAGAAATAGAGGGAGACCGCTACATTAAACAATGTTTAACATACTCCTTATTCTATGCAAGGAGAGAAATACTCCTCAATTGGAAGAAAAAAGAGGCGCCCACTAGAGTTGCATGGGAAACGGCGGTAAACAATGCACTGCCGCTATACCGTTTAACCTATGAGAGCAGGAACTGTCCTCAAAAATTCGACAAAGTGTGGTCGAGCTGGGTGGACGCATGTGGTTGACCCCTGGTGTTGGGGGAGGCCCCAGGTGTTCATACTCCCCCCCCCCTCCCTCTTATCTGGGAGGTGGTAGGGCAGACTGATTAATTGCACATAGTTGTTATATCTAAAGATTTCCTTAAAACATCCCATCAAGGAAAAGCTACAGGAAAATACCATAATTCACCACTTGTATAGGTTTCGCCCCCGGTCACGATCACGATTATGATTATAGTATTATCATTTGGAATGGAAAAGAATAAGTTTTGTACATGTACTGCTGCAAGTTTGTAGTCTGCTGACTCATGTTGGATCCCTATATAATGCTGACAATGTTTGTACTGTCTTAAGTGTTTAATAAAAATAAAAATTTACTGTTAAAAAAAAAAAAATTTTAGTAAGGAATTTGATGAATTACTATCTAATGCGTATTTAGAATGGGTTCAATATAGAGCTATATGATAGTAATCAAATCCAATGTCTTAGAGTCACCTCTTTTAACACTTGATCTTAGCCAAAAGAGAAGAGATAGAGTCACCCCTTTCTACACCCCGCCACAACTCACAAGAATTTAAGGCAGCCATCTGTAGGGCCTATTATTTCTAGGATTGGGTCAAAGACAGAACCAGCAAGTCAACTAGTTGATAAATACTTACGACCTCATGTCACAGGTCTGCCATCATACATACAAGACACACCGACCTCTTGAGATCTTTAGAGGATATCTTCTTCCCTGTTGGGTGTCTTTTGATAGCTATTGACATCAAGGAGTTATACTCAAGCATTCCACATGCTTTAGGTCTCAAAGTAGTAGAGAGTTTTTTGAGGGAAAGGAAAAATACATCCTGGCCTTTTAATCGGTTCATTTTGCAGCTTCTAGCACATATTTTGACAAAAATGTGTTTATCTTAGACAGCTCCCATTTTCTCCAAGTACAGGGGGTGACAATAGAAATGGAATAGCCACACACTCCCCTGGAAGCACAAATACTTTATTGAAGTGTCAAATGCAGATTAGAACATCACAGAACTGGAGCACTGACAGGAAGGTAGACGTGTTTCATTCATTATTATTATTCATTAACAGGTACAGAGGGTGGCTATGGGCACTTGTGCACCATCGTATGGGAACTTGTACATGGGGGGTGCATCAACTATTTTCAGATGAGAGCTAAAGTAGATATCGGTCCAACATATTATGTTGGTACAGAGATATAGCTGACATGCTGTTGGGGTGGAGTGGTGATGAGGTAGAACTATCAGACTTTTTTTAATATCTTGAATCAAAATGAATACAATCTTAAATTCCCAATTGTATATAGTAGAGAAAAAATTCCCTTCCTAGACATTGACATTTTCTTACAGGAGGGTGGCACCATTGGCACATCATTAAATCGAAAACCCACTGAGGGTAATACAATACTCCATTCCAGCAGCGTACATGTATATTTATTGGTGCAAAGCATTTCTTAGAGTCAGTGCCTACGTTTAATGAGAAATTGTTCAAATGATGACACTTTAAACAGGAAGATATATAAACTGGAAAATGCATGTGGTGTGGTTTTTTGAGGGCACACAAACAAATAGAAAAAAGAGGGATTAAAATCCATACAAGCTTTATTGTTTACAGCTAAAAATCTACAGTATTGGCCATAGCTTTGGAAATACTATATATCCCACAAGACATAAACTAGGTTAACAGATATCATAAATACTAAACACGGTGCATTTTCTGATCTTACAATGAACCAAATTGGGATTAATATTGTGACATGCCCAATGCGTTTAAATACATCTCATCATCCAGATGTCTTCTAGCATCCTATTGTTGGATAAGTGAAAATTGTATTAACCGATAAGTTACATCACTTACTTCAGGATAATATGGCTGGTGGATGCATATTAAAACCAAGGACTTCAAGAGGAAGTAAACCCTGGTGGGACTGGATAGGATAGAAAATGTGCATGTGTCGCCTGGTTCCCGCAGCGTCTCCATGCTGCTGGGAGCGGCTTTAAATACTATCCATCCGGTGTAAAACAGAAAATGCGGATGTAGTGACTGCGCCGCACATGCGCGGGCTTCGTCGCAGAGGCTCACTCTGCCAATACCACCAGTTTCTAGGGTCCGGATGGATGGGTGAGAGTAGCGCTCCCTCAGGTGGTAGAGGGAGGGGAATTCCTCCAGTCAATATGAAAGGAGAAAATTCAAGCAGACAAGGAGACACGCATAGGTAGCGCAGTGAATCGGGTGTCCAACTGCAGTTGGGGACACCCTGGTCGTCCATACGGCCACCCGGATGCTCAAGCAAACAATACAGCAAGGAGGCAGGATGGTCAGCTAGATAAAAAAACTTAAGGATACAGTAGATGGCCATAAACACGGAAACGCAGCTGCATTTACAAAATATGTTTTTTTATATCAATGAAAAACAGACAAAATTTAGTAGTGGTATATAGTATAATCAAAAAGAAAAAGAAAGAAAATCTGATAACAAACAAAAACAGTATATATATGAATCTATATAAAAAATAAATCAAAAGAATAAGTACGATCTGATAATTGTAACAATCGATGACCCATTCACAATTAAACTTATTTTTTTTTTAATCTTAACTTAGATTATGTGCATAGAAAAGCTACTTTTCCATGTTTAAATGTCTAAACATAAAAACTGAAAAGGTCTAAAGAGTCTGTGGGCCAGGGGACGAGAATCATTGGGAGGGGGCACTATCAATCCAAATGACGAAGACTAAGAAGAGGAGGAGAAGGGGAAAGGGGTGGGGGGTTTTAGGGTGGGGGGAAGGGAAGAAAAGGGGGAAAAGGAGGAAAGGATGGGGAGACAAATTCAGGGGAGAAAAACGTGAATAAAAAATGAAAAGGCGGGAGGGACTGGGCTCTGTCCATAGAGATGGGTCAGATAGGGTGGTATGGGACAGGACAGGGGATGGGGCTCTATGCACTCTATGTAGGCAACACAGCCAACTCAGCCAGTCTCACTGACTGGGGGATTTTGGACACAGAGCAGACATCATATAGACTCCAGTACTGAGTAGTAGTGCTGAGCTCACAACACACCTTATAATCTGTACAATCTCCTTTAGATATGCCAACAACTATGTAGTACAAGGGCCTGCCTGATTGGAAAAGAACTGAGTGGGCAGAATAATAGGTAGGTCCTCATTTTAAATAGTTTTAGTAGATCTAAAATTGATTGTACGCAGATTGTTTGGTCAGATTGTAACATTCGTGGTGACCTTTGTGCCAGTAATTCAGCCTGGAACCATTGAGGTGAAGGCTCAGAGGTCACCTACTGTATGTTAGTACATGTGCTGCACATTCAAGAGCTGGGAGATGGCCTATACAGTCAGGCACCATGCAGATTTTCATTTCTTATTGAGAATGGCCTGCAATGCAGCAGCAATTTGTGACTGCCATTTCAGTCATATATACGGCTCTTCAGGATCTGAGCACATATCCAGTTGTAGAGGAGTGAATAAGCACAGATTGTCAGATAAGTATGTGGGATGTGGGAGGACCCCATTTTTCACATCTGACCATCCCCCCTCCCCCTTGGTAATGATCACATGATGGCCGCTCCCTCATACTCACTGTTGTTGGGTTTTTTTGTTTTTTGTTTTTTTTTTCACAGAGTCCCCATACTGGAAGTGTGATGAAGTTGGTGGTGTGATGTTGGCACGTGAATGCCAGGCACAAGGACATGAAGTGGCAGATGATGGTCATCGTGGACACCAGGCGTTGTCAGTACTTCATCTAGGAGCTAGGTGGGTGGGTACTGCCTAGACTGCAGGTAATCTCATAGAGGGAAGGAGCTGGTAGAATCCATCACAGACAACAGTCCCCACCTTCCAGCCCATCATGTACCCCCAATAATTTTTTCTTTAACCTCAATCATAACACTAACCCTTCCCATCACCCAATGTGACCCATCCTCATCATCCAACATTGTCCCTCCTTCTCACCTCATCGTAATCCATCTTGTCACCTCAAACACTAACATCGGCCTCTTCCACCTAACCCTCCTCACCACCCCTAAGGCCAGTTTCACACTGCTGTACTGAAGTTTGGCTGCATTGCCGGCATACCGCTGGTTTTCATGCAGTTAACCCATGCTTTTCAAGGTATTTTTGATGAATTTTTGTGATTTCTTTTATGTGATATGTTTAATGAAGCTTTTAAGGTTGTTATGATGTTTTTTATAGGCTGATGCCGCGTACACACGGTCGGACTTTTCGTCTACAAAAGTCCAACGGACGCTGACGGACTAAAGCTGGCTGGTAATCCGATCGTGTGTGGGCTTCTCCGGACTTTCAACGGACTTTTTTAGCCTCAAATCCGACGGACTTTAGATTTGAAGCATGCTTCAAATCTTTACGTCGTAAGTACGACGGACCCCGAAGTCCGCTCGTCTGTATGCTAGTCCGACGGACAAAAAAACGACGCATGCTCATAAGCAAAAACTAAACGGAAGCACTCGGTCTAGTAAAACTAGTGTTCGTATTGTAGGTAGCACATTCATCACGCTGCAAAATCTGTGATCGTTGAATGCAGCGCATTTTATTTCTTCTTTACGAAGGCTCTATAAAGAACGAAGGTGTTTTGCTGTTCATAATCAGAGTTCTCCCAAACTGATTTCTGGATTCTTTTTCTCTTTGATCTCATGAATGATATAGTATGCATTTTAAAAACAATGTTTCCATACTAATAATACTT